>OY728140.1:360663486-361913486 GCA_963277665.1 Viscum album | reverse complement strand
TGGACTACCCTCTCCACGAAGTAATGTAATTCATTTTTCATAACCTATTTATATGAATAATTATAAAATTGCATATAATGATTACATATGATACTTATTTCATGATTATAATTCATTAGATGATGTAACTGTGGCAAAATTATAAGGACCGAGACCATTTAACCGAAACATGAATTAAAAAATTAAGTAGTTATCACTTCGAACAATGATGTTAATAAATAATTATTAATATATGGGTGATAAAATATTATAAGTAAATCATATATAGTATGATATATTAGAGTATGATTATGGAATAGATTTATAATCAATATTTATTTATTATACATGATTTTTGAACATATATGAAGAAATATGAGACTTTAGGTATGGGATTTATGTTACAGTCACAATTCTTTTTTAGATTGTCTATGCTAAATTTCTATTGAGGTAAATTATATAGATCTTATAATTTAAGCCTCATATATTTTATTATCCTATATTTGTTCATATAAATTTTAAGTAATAGTAAAATTTCCTTCTCTTTGGTACTTAAAATGATCAAGAAAATGTTTTTAAGAAAAATATATTTAATTTCTTATTTGGTGAGAAATATTTTTCTTTAATGTTTATATTCTCTTTAAAAAAATTTCAACAATTTTTTTATTATTATTCAATGATTCATTAAAGTTATTATTAACAATATTTTAATTTCTATATTTTTTTAAAAGAAGTCATATTTTAATTTTTGAACAAGGTATTTTTACCAATTTTGTGCATGAAATCTTTATTTTAATGTATTACATATGAAGGGTTTTTCCTGTTTTCATGACTACTATTTTCATTGAAGTTTCTTTTACAATATTTCGTGGTTAATTTCGAGAAAAAAAGTTCCGAACATTATAAAAAAATTTAGATTTTAAATTATTGATTTAAAAATGAAATGGGTATTTTCATCAAAAAATGTTCCAATGATATTTTAAAGGTTTTTACAAATATAATAGCATCCATTAATGTTATTTATGCTTCACTAGGGATACGATCCAATGATTCCATTCTTATAATTTGTTTATATGGTTATTGATTATGATGAAAAAATATTGCTGAAACTCATTTTGTTTACAAGGGGTTAAGCTATGATGAAATGAAAAAATTTCACACCCAAATATTTTAAAAAAAACACCATATTCGATGTCTTATATGACATGTAACACCGAGCATAAATGAACCTCAAAATATTATTATTTAAATATGGTCATTATAACCAATACGTTGAATTAATGGGTATGAATTGTATTAAATAAATTATAAAATATATATAAATGACCTACTCAATGAAAAATTAATGATTAATTCTTATGAAATTGTTACTCAATTTTCAATAATGTTATTTTATGCATCATAAATAAATCTATTCAAAAATAATTTTTCATTTATTTTTGTGATAAAGTGGTATAATTATTTTCTGAATGTTCTATAAATTTTACAAAAATAATATAAATTGTTAAAGTCATAGTATCAAAATTATCATAGGGAGAATATCTAATATTTTTCTAAAAAATATTTATTTTCAAGTGAATTGTGAAAAATACATATTTTTATCAGAAATTATAATTTTTTTATTTCAATAATTTACAAAGTTGCATTTTATTTTAAAATTTTTAAAAGTAAAATTAATTATTTTATATTATAAATATCCAATTAGGTTAATTGAAATCAATTTTTTTGACTAAATTGTTGTATAAAAACATTTTTATACATAAAGAAGCATTATTTAGAAAAAACTCTATTTTTCTAGAAAGTAGTTTCAACACAATTTTGCATACTTATTTTAAAATTAATTTATTCTAATTATAGTTATTAAATTAGATAAAATTTACCTCATATTTTTAATTATTGGGTTTAAATTTTGTAAATATGTGTACCTTCTATTTTTAAGAATTATGAATCGAGACTGTGAAAACATTTATCACATCGGTAAAGGGTTAATCGGGTTAATATAGGTTAAAAATAAAGTGATAAGGCTATAATTTTTCATCATATATCTTATTGGATGAATTTAAGACAACCCTTATCATCTTAGGCTCAAAATATATTTTTTTAATGGAATTGTTTCCATGAAAATGACATATTTAATATTTAAAGCAAAGAAAGTTCCAAAGTGTCACTCTCTTAGTTTTAAATATCTCTTATGTATCCACATAAAGAAAAAAACCAAACTATGAATAAATATAAGTGTTTGTTTTTATATTAATGAAATATTTTATTTATATAAATTTATTTTTAATTTTTATAAATTATATAATTACATTAAATATTTATCCAACACTAATATAATATTTATTTAATTAACCGAAAAATAAAATAAATGTTATTAAAAATATTAAAAGTGAAATAATTTTAATGAGTTAATGTTTCCCACGAATTTTATAGATATATATAAAATATTATGAATGATTTAAATAATTATATTCAAATTCACCATTTATGTTCATGTATTTAAATTCAAATTACATGAATAGTGTTAAAAATTACATTAATGATATTTTATAATAAATAATATTTCAGTAAATGATTTAAAATTCATAAAAATATTATATTCGACCATATAAATGTTATATGGTTTTCAACATCAAACATTTCCCATTTATGTTTCATTTTTCATTTTATTGTAACATTATTAACCATTAAAGAGTAGGAAACTTTAATATTATGTTAATTCTCAAAAGGGTTAATGAGGGGTTAAAACTAAAAGATAAGGGTAAAAATATACCTAAAACATGTAAAATTTTTATTAGATTAGATGATATTGACTCATACTCATATTAAATTTTAATATTACCAATTTTAATCCATTTTGATATCAAAACTAAATTATTTTAATTTAATATTTTAAAATTTCCAAGAATATCCCTCCCCACAATTATAAAAGGACACCTTTACTTTTTATTCCTTACACCACTTTGAAGATTATTGGTCAACCAAAACAAAAAAAAAATCTTAAAAATTTCCATATCCCCATTCTATAGGTTCTGGTATCCCAAAAATACCAACCCTGTATCCTTAAGAAGATACTCACAGGAGTTCTTCTAAAGAAGAGGTAATCACATTAACCGATCACTTTCTTTTAACTTATTATTTTACCTCAAAAACATATATGGTATTTATCATAAAATGGTAACATAAGTATCATTAATAAAATTAAATTTTTACCATGATTATGAAAATCTCATTATCCACCCTCTTTCCCATCAAATGGGAAGTGAAAGTATTGCTCATGCATGTGAATGACTTACCGTCTCCACATAGTGATGTAATTAATTTTTCATTACCATATTTTATGAATGGTAATTATTATTGGTTTAATTTTTATTTATGATATTTATAATATAATTATACTTCTATAATAATAATATAATATCTAACTTCTTAACTTCCAACCCATTGGGAAATAATAACGTAACTTGTGGGTATGTGTACACTACCACCTCCATGAAGCGATGTGATTATTTTCAATTTACATTTTACATGGATGGTAATGAGTATGGATTTTATGCATATATATGATTTAAATTATATAATAATTTTTATTTAAAGGAGAATAATTCTCCAACATTCTTTCATTTCATCTGTAAAAAATGGAAACAACATTTATGTGTATGTATAGCCTACCATTTCCATGAATGATGTAGTTCATTTTTCTATATCTTATTTTCATGGATTAAAATAAAAACACATATAAGGAATATATATTATTTTTATATAATTATTATCTTTTTTGAGACAATTTAAACTTAATCAAAGTAAAAAAAGATAAAAACTACTTAACTAAATCATACATGAAAAATGAAGCAATTATTACCCAAAATAGAGATTTAATAAATAATTCTTAATAAATGGGTGATAAAAGATTACAAGTAATTCATATATGGTATGATATATATTATTATAGTTATATAATATATTTATAATAAATGTATATTTATTATATATTAGTTATGTGTAACGTCCTAGGTTTTTGAATGGGTCAAAATTCCCCGGTAAGTTTTAATTTTATGTTTTGTGGATGGGACAACATTAATTTTAGGATTTGGAATCGATTTATTATAGTTTTAACACATCAAGTATTTTTCTAGATGGATTTTAAGGGTCAACATGTTCCTTGAGAGTTTGAATGGGTTTTGGTAGCATCGTACTCTGGAAACCCAATTTTGGGAAAGACATATAGAGGTGCATGATTAGATCAAGGTTTTTCTAACTGCGTGAGCTATTTTTTAAAGGGTAATGGTTTTTTAAAAACATGTGTCCCCATAGAGGAAAACATGGACTAGAGTATAGGTGTGAAGAGTCACCTGAACAGTTTCTGTATGGTTTTTCTAAACCATATGGCCAAACCATACAACTTTTTAAAGAGGACAAAGTGTCCTTGCCCCTACTTCTATAAGAGGATTTTTCAATTTTTTATCACATGCACAAAACCTCTCCTCCAGTACATGGGAGATCCTTTCTTCCCCTTTTAATATTTTCATCCTCTTTCTTTATTTGATCTCTGATTCAAGTTCCATCAGTGGCTATAGATTCTTCTTGGTAAGGCCTTCAATCCATTATCCACTTTTCTTATTTTATATCACTATCTCTGGCATTATTTACATGTAAGCTCACTTTCCCTATTTTATTGTCATTTTTCAAAACTCCATTTTCTTCCAATATAGATCAAATTAGAGGATAATATTCAATGAGTGAGTGTTCAAGAGTGTAAGTTAGGTAGTTCTTATATTTTTCCTTAATTATACATTTTCTATGGGGTGTGTTCTTAAATAATCACATCGGTTTGTCTAGGGAAAACACTTAATAAATTAAATATTTACTTTTAATTGATTAATTTATGTAATAATATGTTAATGGGAATTATATATCCTATTTAAATATGCAATTTAGGGTATGGGAATTGTGATTCATTGGGCAGGTTATTCCATTTGTTTAAATTATTTAAATTTTCAAATTAATTAAATTGTATTATGAATATATGAGCTCTATTTGAATGTGATGGGCATGGACCAAGGTATTGATGTGATGTTGATCATTGAGGCTGAGGTAACTTGGTTCTTTAGGCTAAGGGCATGGCTTGAGATACATGGGGTGATATTTATCACCAGGTTGAGGTGACATTATCTGTCAGGATTAAAGCGATGAGGTCGTCAGAATAAGGGAATGTCCCACAGAACTTTTGATGGTGTTAATCATCAGTACTTGGGAAACATGGTTCTCATTTGGAAATGAGGTTTTTTGATGGTGTTAACCCCTCATTGTGGGTGGAGTCCTCTATAGATATTACAACATAGGGCAATGTATTGACCATCAATTATGGAAGAGGTTCTCACCATAGAAATCCATGGTTGATGGTGATGGACCATTAAGAGATGGTGATTAAGACCATTGGTTGGGGGATGAGGCTCTCCATTATACTTGAGGCTGATGGGATTGGATTATTGAAGGAAGGATATCTCTTTGACTTTGACATTGGGCTATTAAGACAATGGTTATTCATTATATATGGGAGGGTGGATCTCACCATTCTTCGGGACATTAGGTTGTTGAGATGAGGATGAATTTTATATGGAAGTCTGAGGAATCATGTAGACTTTATGGATTTAAGATCATTTAAGGGATCAGGATTTAGATATGAAACTTAGTGATTTGGGATGTACATATTTTTCATGGGATGGATGGAAATAGACTAGGTGGCTCCTCTGCATCAAGATGAACCTTATTTGAGATTTTATATATATACTTATATGGTCAGCCATGGGTGACCCTTCTCATATAGTTATATGAATATCTTAGTATGTATGTTTTTTCATGACATGTGTATTTATTTTCCAATAGTATGAAGCCTTTGGGATTGTTAGTACTGTTGTTGTTTATATACGGTTCTCCTATTTTTATTTGGTTTCTTTAATTTTTATGGTCTTTATTATACTGTTATATATATATACATACTATTATTATTATTATCATCACCAGAGTGTATAGTCTCCCCACTATCACCTAATTATACCCTCACTGCTAGTTGTTAGACTTTTTCATATGGGGAGGCATACCCTAAGGACCAGTGTTCCATCGAACTGAAGAACAAATAAAGTGTAAAAATGGTTTGGGGTGATATAAATGGTATCAAAGGAGTTTCTTTTCCTTTTTGGTCTTACTATTTGGTCTATGGTACACCAAACACTAGGGTCTAGTTGGAACTGGGTAAAAAACTCATGTTGGGTACATGTATCCCCATACACAGGGGATATACCAAGTTTCTAGGGTTATAAAATTGATGTTATGATTTTTTACTTTTACAATTGATTTATTTCCACATCGAGTGGTGCACTTGGGTGTGTTGTTATTGGATTATGAGATTTTGACCTTTGTCTTGATATGGTAAGGGGGATTGTTCATGAATCATGGTAGGCACTTAAGATCATATGAGGTGTGTATGTTATTGTGGTCATCATTGGGAACTTTAAATTAACTAATAGAGGTTGTTTGATTTTAAGTTTCAAGAAAAATCAAACCAGTTTTTTCTAAATAATCATTTTTAGTGAAATTCTATTCATCTAGCCTAGGTATGTGGTTCCTAATGGGATCGGTATGTGATGTTATGATTATAGGGTATATGTGAGCCTGAATCTAATAAGGGTTGGGTAGAATAATGAAATAGGGTTATCCATTTAAAATGAAAACAAAAATCTAAGTAGTATTTTCCTCCATAGACTTTTCATGACATTCTACTCACCAAACCCAGATTCATGATATATGATATATGATTCTAGACTCTATTATGGGTAGAAAAGGGGTCATTAGTATGGCTGATATGTGATTCATGAATTTTTTATTGGTAGATAGGGGTCCATGAGGCTGGATGTCATGAGACATGGGTGAAATAGGGGATTGTAAGGGTGGTGAGATGTACTACCTATTATATTTATCCCAATCTGTGATATATATATATATATGATTTTCATGGTTGTATTGACCATAGTATTTGGTCTTCATCATGATTCAACCTAGATGTATTCTCATGTAGTTTTAGGAGGTTGGAGATATGGTACCACTAGATCATACATGGGATGAGTCTTTTGAGGACTAGGATGAGGCCCTTGAGTGTTGGGTTGATCATGATCCATTGGTACAGGCTCCAGTACAGGTGGGGGGAACACATAATATAGAAGATTTTGGGACATGGTTATATGAGAAGATTCAAGTGAGCTTGGTTAGGACCATATAGGGTATTGAAAAGGGATATTAGTGAGATGAGTCATCTATGGAATATCTGATGTGGGGATATTAGACTCAGCACCCACCATTGTTCCAGGGTGAGGGTGGACTGCATGCAGTAGAGAACTGGATCAAATCAGTGAAAAATATTTTTTACTATATTGAGAAACTTTTAGGTGAGAGGGTAAATATGGATACTTATATACTCATGAGATTGACAAAGAACTAGTAGGACATACAGGTACATGCTAGTATATATGAGGTACCGGCTTGGAAGGATTTAGAGGCCAGGTTATTCAACCACTTTTTCCTAGAGATGTTGAGGGAAGACCAAGCCTGTGAGTTCATAAACCTACATTAGGGAGATTAATCCATTATGGATTATGAATTTAGGTTCATAGACCTATCCCAATTTTCACCTTTTATAGCAGGTGAAAATATATCTAGGTTGTGATGGTTCATGGATGTTTTATGACACACCATCAGGGTTCAGGTGAATATCTTTAGTCTGAAATTTTTCCAATGTAAGTGAATCAAGAACTGGTATCCAAGGAAAATTTAATAGACTAGTCTTATTTGATCCAAGTGAATAAATAAATTGAGATTAGCAGTGATGCTTCTGGTATTTGAATGTGGGGATGTGAGGAGTCTTAGCAGGCAAGTCAGGGAAGATATTTGGGAATGCCACTAAGGAGTGGGTCATAGATAGTATACTTCTACTTTGGGAAGTTAAGTCATGTGAAGACCCACCATGAGCGACCTATGAAGTATTTCCAGTCTTGTGGATGGATGAGGAACTTGGAGAGGTTCTAAAGGAATACTTCTTAGAAAGATGGAAGTTAGGGACCAGGTTATACTCAGTGATATGTGGTAGGATCGAGAGAAGTATCAGAAGTTGGTATCTAGGATTCGACTGCATTCATAGGCTATAATATGGAGATAGATACCTATTAATAGGTTCAATGGATGGTAGTTAGTGAAACTCTACAAGGAGGTCAGACCTCAATTAGTTGGGCTTCATACCAGGTGCATACTATTTATTTAGTGTGTTCAAACTTGGTCGGGGAGTTGATGACGGTTAGAGTTATGTCATGAATGTGGTCATGGACCTTTTGTTTTTTTGGCATGGCTAGTTTTGGTTCACGAGGTTCATGTGTGATAAATGAATTAGTTAGGAGTGGGTTAATATGTGGTAATTAGGTATGATGTGTTATATATATGAGATGTGTAGGCATTAAGAATTATTTTGGGGATTAGTTATGGTGTGTGGACTATATGTGCTGCATAGGAATCGAGACTATTATGGGAATTAATATATATATATATATGATGTGGGTTTTTATTTTTATAAATAGATGTGATGCAGGATATTTGGGAATTTGATGAGATACAAGACTTACGGTTGTTATGTATGACATAGGTACTAATGATCATCTGATGAGATGCAAGATTGGATGGGTGTCAAGTATGATGTGGGTGTAAATGATCACCTAATGAGGTTTAAGAAAGATTCTACATCATGGGAGGACTTTTATATCTTCGTGGAACTATTGGAATATTTGATTTTTGGGTTAAAAAGTGACTAGGTAGGTAATTCCTAAGGTGGGGAGTGCCACAAAGGGAATTATATATGGCTAATAATCAGGGTAGACTGCATTAATGTAAATGAGATGGGAATGTTTGGTACCATATTAGTGTGAAACCTCATAGCTTGGGGATTGGATATTGTAAGGTGGGGAGATTGTAACGTCATGAGTTTTTGAATGTGTCATAATTCCCAAGTGAGTTTGAATTTTATGTTTGGTGGATGGCCCATCTTTTATTTTGGGATTCGAAACCTAATTATGATAGTTTGAACACTCCTCTAATGGCCCGAAGGCCTTCATTTTTTTATTGATTTTTGATAATACACCTTTCAAGGGGTGAGGTGGAACCCTTACAAGGCCCGTAAGCGTAAGTATTACCTGGACTATAGGCCTTAGAATAATTCATTGCCCATAGGCTTCAAAAATTACATGTAACCCAGACTAACTACTTGGAACTACTCCTCCCCATCATCTTCATCGTGAAATCAGCTCTCCACCTTCACATGGCTATTCGGATAGGCTTTCCCGTGCATGCACACATGCTTGTCCTGATGGTAGGTGTCATACCCTCTCATTCTTGCAATCCGTTTAGCTTCTGCTATGGTGAAAGCTCCTTGATCCTCCTCCTTCTAAAGCTTGTTCCTTGTAGGTTGTCTGGTTTTCATCTGCACTTAAGGTGGACCGAAGGCCTTGAGGTGGCCCAAAGGTCTTGCTGACCCGAATTCCTGGGTGGCTCGAAGGCCTTAAAGGACTTGGGGACCAAATCAGTTGCCCAAAGGCCCAAACGGGGGAATATTCTCGGCCACCACATTGCCAAATAGTGCCTGCTATAGTACCTACTACAGTTCTACACAGTGCCTGCTATAGCTCTGCACAGTACCTGCTACAGTACCTACTACAACTCTATATAGTACCTGCTACATTAACTGCTACAGTACCACGTAAATTAGCCTCCGCCTGGATTTGATTCTGGGTCTCCTAGATGCACTTAAGGAGTCCTCTCCAACTGGGCTGAGGATCATGTGCATAGTTTGAACACACCAAGTCATTTCTTAGATGTATTTTAAGTAACAGTGAGTACCTCGAGATTTTGAATGGGTTTCAGAAGAATCAGGATCAAGAAACCTAGTTTCATGAATAATAGAGAGAGGTGCATGATTGATGCATGATTTGTCAAATCGTGTTGAATAAACCATGTGGATTGTTTTGTTAAGGGGAATAGTTTTCTAAAAATATACAACCCCTTCCAAGAAACTATGAACTAGAGTGAATCTGTGTAGATTCACCCACATGGTTGTCATATATTTTTTCAAACCATGTGACCAGATCATGTGAGGTGTCTATCCTCTGGGATAGTGAGCACCACATGGTTGGCACACTGTTTTCCAAACCATGAAACGAAATCGTGTGACTTTTTAATAGGAAAAAATGACCTCCCCCTCATTCTTTAAGAGCCTTCCTTACCTTTTCTTTCTCCCAAACACAACACTACTTCTCAATTTCATGTGAGTTCCTTTCTTCCCCTTTGAGGAGTTTGATATTATTTCTTCATTTAGGCTCTGATTCAAGTATAGTCGATGGATTTGGATCCCTCTCAGTAAGGCATTTAGCCTATTTGACTCTTTTATTCTTTTATCTCACTGTCTTAGATTCTATTTCCATGTAGGATAATTTTTCCTATTTTCATGGTATTTATCTAAAACATAGTTTTCTTATGACACAACTCGAATTAGAGGCTAATATTTAACAAGAATGAATCTAAAAGTCAATGGTAAGAAGTTCCTAGATTTCTCCTTAATTATATGGGTGATATTGGGTGTGTTTTTAAATATACATGTTGGGTTTTCTAGGGAAAACATTTAATAAATTAACGCTTTCCATTTAATTGATTAATTGATGTAATGAGATGCCTAAGGGAATGATATATCCTTTTTAAATATGCTAAGTCATGTATGGGTCTTGGGATTCTTCGGTCAGGATATTCTATTTGTTTAAATTATTAAAAACTGTAAAATTAAATAAATTTTACTATGACTGCGTGAGTTTCATGGGAATGTGTTTGGCATGGCCTGAGAAATTGAGGTGATATTTATCATCGAGAATGAGTCAACATTGTTATTTAGTATGAGGGTGTAGAACTAGATACATGGGGTGATATTGATCACTAGGTTGAGGGGATATGGTTATTCAAGATTGAGGTGATGGGTTCGTCAGGATGAGGTCATGGACTATATAATATTGGATGGTGCTGACAATTGGGACTTTGGATATGTGGATCTCATGTGTTAATGAGGTTTATAGATTGTGTTTATTAGGGAATTTTGGTGATTTTCACTCTCCGTTGTAGGAAAATATTTTTGTTTGAGTCATGTTCGTGAAGATAAGACTCGTTATAGGTATTGTTTACCACACATTATGAGTGGAGGCCTCTGTAGATATTACATCTTAAAGGATAGTGTTGAGCATCAGTTATAGAGGAGGTTATCATGATAGAAATACATGGTTGATAGTGATAGACCATCAAGATATGGTGATTGAGACCATCGATTGGAATCTGAGGCTCACCATTATACTTGAGGCCAATTATCTAGGATTATTGAAGAATGGATCTTACCATGCCTTGGATGTCAGTTTGTTAAACCGATAGTGATTCATTATATATAGGAGTACAAATCTCACTATTCCTTAAAATATTAGTTTGTTGACATAAGATATTTTTGTATGGAAATCCAAGGGAATGGGAACATATTGGTTGGAAATTCTGATGGGATGTCAGTACTTTTTTGATATAAGATATAGGTGGTGTCATTTTTCATGTGGTATTAGTGGCATGGTTATTTGTGAATCCTGAGGCTTCACTGGGTATGATATTCTTAAGGGGATGCATGGGAACTAAGACACACATCTTCTCCAGTTCATATATATCTTCGTAGGCATGTGATGTATAAAAATATATATGTGATGGAATGTGCATAGATACATACTGGTGTTGTCTGAAGAAGGTAAATGCTTCCTTATGGTTGTTTAGCACAAGGAAAGTAAGTTAATTATTAAGTGTGTGTGCATTTTACTTTTTATTATATTTTACATGCACTTTTATAAATATGGATATAATACAGGAACACATTGGTGCTGTCCTACTAATTTCATAATCACACCCTACACATGCTCCTAAAGATTCATGTATACTTTTTGGCTTTAATATTACATAAGGGATAAAGTTTGGGAGCTAGACCTTAGTGATCAGGGATGTATTGATTTTTTATGGGAAGAATAGTAGTGGATCATGTGGATCCTCTACATTGAGATGAACCTTTTATTGGGATTATATATATATAGCTATATGATCATCCACAAGTGACCTTTCTCATCTAGTTGTATAACTTTCATAATATGTATGTTTTTTCATGACATCTATATTTATCTATGAATGGTATGATGCCTTTAGGATTTTTATTACTACTAATATTTTTATATTCTTTTATTATTTTTATTATTTTTCTTCCATTGTTATGGTCCTTCTTCCACTATGTTATATATATATATGGACCAATATTATTATTATCATCACTAGAGGGTATAATATCCCCACTATCTCCTAATCAGACCCTCACCCCTAGTTAGTATCCTTTGGCATATGGGGAGGAACACTTAAGTCCTAGTGTCCAACTATCCTAGAGCATAGATAAAGTGGAAAACCAAGTCGGAGATCTATAATTCGTACACTTACAAAGGAAGTTGAACCTATTGTAAGGACTTCTCATCTCACTTTTACTTCCATGAGGCATATGCCTTATTAAGCACATATTATTTTTTTGTGGTGTATGTATTACCCCTTTAATATGTTATATCATGAATCCATTTATATTCATGGTATTAAAATTTTCATTTGAATTTCTTTCTTTCACAAGGATTATGATTCAAAAGTTACCAAAGTGGTAAGGATTTATTTCACAAGTTCATTATTATTGGGGTTCATTTATATTTATGTCTTTGTTGGGTAATATTTTTCTTCAATATCTATATTTTTAATTAAATTATTTCATAAATATTTTTACTATTCTACAATGTTTTACTAAAGGAATTTTTACTCATGTTTTACTTTTAAAAAATGGTTTAAAATGAAACTAGTAGAAAAAATGTTTATAACACCACATTTTTCACATCAATTATTTATAAGTGATGTGAAAATATAGAATATTAATTTTTTACATTATTTTTCCATTAAATAATGAGGAAAAGGCATTTTTTACATTGTTTTTTATATAACTGATGTGAAAATTGATATTCACCACTATTTCATCTTGGTTAAATGATAGAACCGATATGAAAGATTAATTTTTTACATTGGTTATATTATAACCGATGTGAGAAATTTTATTTTAACGTTGGTTATAATATAAACAATGTAAAAAATATTTTAAAAATTTATGAATCAATGGAGGGTTCATTACATGGTCTTCAATTATGATGACGCAGGTCTCATTTCTCTCTCAGCCAAAACCTTACTCTCTCGTTTCTTCTATATATTTGTCCAATCTCATATTACGATCTTAATCAAGCCTTAGGTTTCATTAGCCTCATGTTATACATCAAATATAGATCTAAAGAAATCCTCATACATTTTTGTTTCTCTATTTTCTGTCATTATTTGGCTTAGAATCTATAACTGACGATTGTTCGATATGGTGGACTTCATTCTTGAATTACCATATTCATACACTCAGTTTTTTTCAGCTTCATCATTGCACATTTGATTCTATATCTGCTCGTATCGAACTATCCCACCAAAAGGTTTGAATATCTTTTATAATGTGTAAATTATTTGTTCCTAATTTTATTTATAGTATAAATTACTTATTATAATTCAATATATTTTTACCTATTTGGATTACTTTAAAATTATTTTATAGAATATTTCATGATAAGGATTATTATTCAAGAGATAAGATAGGCTGATATTGTGTGTTTCTATATTTCCATTCAGGCCAATGAGTTGGGTTTTAAATTAATTAAGTGTTGATATCATAGTGGGTTCATTTCAGTTCTGATAAATTTGGTGCATGAGAGAGTTGACAAATTATTTTTCATGTAATTTCACATCACAAGATGGGTTTTTTAATTGTGTTTCTAATGGATTTTTTAAGAGATGAAATGTGTGTATTGTAGAATAGAATTGGTGTTTTTTAAAACTAGTTGGGAGTTTGAAAACGATAATTATTAGTGAAAACCATTTCTAATGTATGATCAAGAGTAAGGGGATAATAATAGATGCTTCTTATTGATGAGAGTACCTATGTTTTGGAATTTATTATGGGGAGAGTGATTACAGGTTAATAAATTTAGTGAGATTTAATTCCTTGTATAAAATAAGGGTGATTTGATAAATTGGACTCATATGATAATTTTGAGACTATGAGCATCTTTAGGTTGTGTTTTTATACATGGTCAAGTGTTTCAATGGTGCTCTCAGGAATTTCAAAATGGTTTAATGGGTGATGGTATACTTTTTTAAGTACTAGACCAATCAGGTACCTAGTTATAGAATAATATGTACCTTATGAAATCCTATAAATCAAGGTTTAATGTGAAATTTTATAAACTAAGACTCAATTTATGATTTCAATATATTTTTAATTACAAAATAGATTAAAGTTTTTTTATTTTTATAAATAATAAACTAGGAATTATTTTATATATATATATATTTTATGGATATGTTTTTATAGATATCATAATAAATATTTTTTAATAATTTTATAAAGTTATATTCATTTACTTTTACATGAGAAAATTTTGAAACAAATCTATTATATAATTCCTTCCACGTGAATGAATTTTCTATAAAAAGTTTCTATTTTCCTTCCAATTTTTCCATTCTTGGTTTTCAATATTTTTTTATGTCATTTCTAATCATAATATTTTATAAGTTATTCCCTTTTTATATTTTTTTGATATTTTTTAAATATAATAATGAATCGAAGATAGATTAATTCACCTTGAATAGGTGAAGAATATGAGGAAGGTGTTGATTCTTTTTTGGAATTTTCTAAATAAAATGTTCCAAACAATGACATGTTTTTCATTCCATGCCTAAAATGTTTAAATTTGAAGAAGTTGGAAAGAAGATAGATCAAATATTTTTCATTTTTTTAATCTGAGTTACAACCCTTGGATTTGGCATGGTGAAACCAATCGTAATTTCAGATCTATTGATGATGGTCCTTTGAAAGATGATAAATCTGACTAACTTGATGAAATGATTCGAGATATTGAAGAAGATTCAATTGATAAATAACCGACAATTGAGTGTTTATATGGTGATGCCAACAAACCATTGTCTCCAGGTTGCACATAATATATGGTTTTATCGTAGGTGTTAAGATTGATTAACTTAAAGGAGAAGCATGAATGGAATGAAAAGAGTTTTACAGAGCTACTACAATTGTTGAAAGGCATTCTTCCTAAATACCATGATCTTACAGATTGACATTATATGGCCAAAAAATATTATGCCTAATGATATTGGGGTACAAGAAAATATATGTATGCCCGAGTGACTGTGTGCTATATAGGAAAGAATATAAATTTTTTTCAGAGTGTCCTAAATGTGGGATATCATGGTAGAAGTTGAAATAAAAATCACAGGCTGATTTTGAAGCTACAGAGTCCCCTGCCTGGGAATTTTGTTATCTTCCTATAATTCATTGTTTGAAACATTAATTTGATAATTTAAATTACTAAAAAAGTTTAGAATAGAATGCTAATGAGCGAATATGTGATGAAAAAATATGTCATCCAACTAATTTTCCATAATAAAAGAAAATTGATCACTAGTTTATTACATTCAGAAATGAATCTATAAATCTCATACTTGGACAGTGCATAGATGAAATGAGTCTATATCTAAGCCTTAGTTGCACACATATTTGATGGACTGTTTTATTGGTAATTTACAACTTATCTCCTGAATTTTGTATGAAATGAAAATATTTCATGTTGAGTTTAATGATTTGTGGATCAAAATAGCCTGAAAATTTTATTGATGTTTTCTTGTCACCATTAATTGATGATTTGAAACTGTTATAGGAGGAAGGTATAAGGGTGTATGATTCTTATTTAATGGAATATTTTAAACTATATGAAATGATTATGTTCATCACAAATAACTTCCCAACATATTAAAATTTGTATGGATATAGTATTAAGGGGTACAAATCTTGTCCAGTTTGTGAACAACAGACTTCATATTATCAACTCCATCATGGGAGAAAAATAGTATACATGGTTCATCTAAATTTTTTTTCCTATGGATCACTCTTATGAAGATTAAAAAAAGTTTTCAATATCTCAAATGAATTTTTTATTACTCCAAAACATTTATCCACTGATCATTATTTTGAGAGGGTGAAAAACATTGACGTGACATTCAGAAAGACATAAATCTGGTAATGATAGAAATATTTAGAAGAAACAGTCAATATTTTTTGAGTTACCACATTAAAGACATTATGAGGTAAAACATAACATTGATTTCATGCATATGGAGAATAATATCTGTGAAAGTTTGATTGGAAAATTGTTAAATATTAAAGGAAAGATAAACATGGGTTGAATATAGGAATGGATTTACTCTCAATGGGAATACGTTTAATGTTGGGTCTCACCCCTGATGGAAAGAGAACATTCCTACCCCCAACTTGTCATACCTTATCCAAGAGGGAGAAAATTATCTTTTTTAATGTCTTAATTATATAAAAGTTCCACATGGTTATTCTTCAAATGTAAATTTTTTGGGTCTTTGAAAGATTTAAAGTTGACATTTGTGAAATCTTATGACTGTCACGTCATGATACAATAGCTCCTACCAGTTGCATTGCATGGAATATTTGCCACCCGTGTTAGAATGACTATCATGAAGGTGTGTTATTTTTTTAATTCAATTTTTAATAATGCGATTGATTTTAATTCTTTAAACACTTTGGATAACGAAGTGGTTTCTATAATTTTTAAATTTTAATTGTATTTTCCTCCATCTATTTTTAATATCATGGTGCATTTAATTTTTAATTTGGTGCAAGAAATGAATCTTTGTGGACCTGTATATATACAATGGATGTATCATTTTTAAAGGTATATGAAGATATTTAAGGGGTATGTTAGGAATACATATTGACCTAAAGCATCTTTTGTTGAGATGTATTTTTTTGAGGAGGTTCCAGAGTTTTGTAAAAGCTATTTTTCTAACATGGATCACATCGGTTTGCCTACAACTCACCATGAACGAGTTAATTTTTGGGGAAAGGGGATTCATGGCTTAAAATTAAAATCATTGATAGGTGAACGGATAAATATAGTACATCTATACATATTTAATAATAAATATGATGCTCCACCATATATAACATTACATATTAATGTGTTGACACAAATTTTTTCAAAGAAGAAAGATATTTGGATTTTGAATGAGCATATAAAAAATTTCTTTCCATGGTTTAAAGAGACTATGAATTGTAAACCAGATGAATCAGAAACATTGAGATAGTTAATGGTCGGTCAAAGTTTAAATTTGATATCAAGGTTTAGTTATGACATTAATGGCTATAGTTTTCATACCAAATATTAGTATAATAGACCTGTGGTTCAGAATAGAAGTGTGTTGGTGCTCGCAAAAGCAATAGAAATTTTGAGTGCTAAAGACAAAAAATAAATCTCTATATAAACTACATATTATGGAGTTACTGAATAAATAAGAGAGGTTAATTACATTAAATTTCAAGTTCTAGTGTTTATGTGTAAATGGTTTATCAGTAACAATAGTGTCTGACACGATGAATTTGGAATGACACTAGTTCATCTGAATAAATTTGATACACAAATGATCCCTTTAACATTGAAACACATGAAAAAATGTTCTATGTTATTGATCAATTTTATATGCAATGGTCTGTTGTTTTTTAAGGAATAAAACTATATTTTTGTGATGATAAACTTGATCAAGATGCTAATTTATGTGAGATCCCTACTTCTATGGAACAATTAACAAATAATATTAATGATCATGTCATATAAATGGTTTGTGCCATACGAAATGATCATGATAAAGGAATTTGGGGAAAAAATATTTAATATATTCCTAATATTACAGGTAACATACGTTTAATTATGGTTTACCTTTTTGAATTTCATAAGATAGATATTTTATTTTTATTTTCTTTATTAAAATACATATTATAACTAATAAGTTAATTTTTTTAATTATATTATTTTAGTTTTGTCTAGTTTTCCAAGTTTACCCTTACATAACTTATCTATTAATTGATTTTGTTGAAAACCAATTATTTTAAATTTAACATTTTAAATAAAAATAATTTTTTTTTGTATAAGAGTATATTATAAAAAAAATATTTTTTTTGTAAAAATTATTTATCAGGTTGGTGAATTTTTACTATGTCATTTCATCTCTCATTAATATTTTGTAGTTTTAATTCATTTATGTCATTTCATATCTCATTAATATTACTATAATTTTAGTTAACTATAAAAAATATGAATAAAAATGTGTTATTTTTCGTTTACTTTACCTTTTTGTTTGATAATTGTTACTTTTTTAATTACATTTGTATGTAATTATTGGATTTGTATATTTTTGTACTAATTGATGTTACTTTAATTTGTTGGATAATGATATATCAATATTCTGATCCACCACATATTTTTGGAGATGATAATACTCATACCTCTAGGGAGGAATGTACACATGATCCTATTGATGAGCCTATGCATGCTTCTTTACATGAGACATCTACTTCTATGGGGGAAAAGAGTTTGAGTGTCGGTAAACATGCCACCACTCAGTTACCAAAATTATCAGTTCCCCATATCCAAGAACAGAGGATACAAATAGACATTGATGTTAATGATATTCTAGATGTCCAAATTCAAAATAATTTAAGAAATTTGTATCAGTACATGCTTAAAGAAAAGATAGTATTTTGTTTAATTATTAGAGAAGTGTTGACAAAGGGAAAATATCACAATTGTGGGAGATTTGTTTGGTAATATTGTTTGTTATTATATTACTTATCTTGAAATGTTTATAGTAATATATTTTTACCCTTTCTTATCAGATGAAATATGATATACCTGATACTGAAGGAGTTAGAAGGAAATGTTTATCATTGTCTGATAGGAGATGGAGGGATTTTAAATCATCCCTCACATCACAATTCATTTTTTGGGAATAGATAGTATAATAATCCATGTGATATATATCCATTTATAGATGAATATACATGGAATCAATTTTTTGAAAGTAGATGATGGGAAGGTTTTTTGGTAAGTGTAATGTTAACTTTTTAGAATTTTATATATATTAATTAATATGTTAATGATTTATTTATTATTAATTATTAATTTATAGTAATCAGGGATATCTCATCAGAATATTCAATCTAGAAATATATACCCTCATATGTTATCTCGATGAGGGTATACGTTATTGGAAGAATGCATGCTTGAAGAAAAATTTCAAAACATGAGAGCCGATTCATCAGGCTCTGAAGAGGTTTCCCCTCCCCCCATCTAAACATGAAAAATGGAAGAGGGATCAGATGAGCAAAAAAGGACAATATCTTACAAAAGAGTGAAGAGTCGTAGCTAATAAGATTGTAATATGTTTACTTTATTTACTTATTGAAGTTAAATAAACTCTTTATATATTGTGATTCATTACAGATTCTTTCAAATATTACATACATTATTCTCTTGAGGAGAAGAGAACACAAAGGGTATTTATTTATAAGGGTAGAAAAGATATTTTAGATATATCAATGGGAAATCCCAAACACCCAGGTTGTGTATGAGGATATCCAAAAGGTGTATCGGTTAGAAAAAATATCCATGTTTGGAAACTTCTTCAAAGGATATTGATTATATAAAAATAGAATCTATGGTTTCCAAAGTTCAGGATATTGAAGTGATGATGGAGGATATGATCATATATTCAATATAGTCAATGCTTGCAGAAATGTAAGGACAGTTTCGGCATGTCGATCCGACTCCTCCACCACCGCCAGTAGATCCCACTCCTCCTTCTTATCATAATCACACATCTATATTTTCAGAATCCACTCTTTCTAATCCTACCCCTACACCCCTCCTCCATATATTCTGGGTTACTATGAATTATTTGTTGATGATCCTTATAATATTGTTGCATGAGGGATGTTATATTATATCAGTAATAATATTCATCATTAGTAGATCGAGATAGATAATCATTGGGTTAATGTACATGATATTATAAATATATCAACAAAATACCATGTCCTACATCTATGCCTAGATTATGCTCCTTATTCCATATATAGGTTCATTCTCTCCCATTCTGTAGGTAGAAGCCCCTCGAGGCTACTTGTAAGTGCCTTCCTCCATCCCTAGAAAATCACGCTGCTTCTACCTCAGTTGCTTCTTCGTTGGGCCAGGCTGGGGATGAGGTGCCTCTGGTCCTCTAAGATGGTCATCCTCTTGTATCTATGGATGTATCAGTTTCTTCAACATCTAGTGTAACTTCATACCCAGAGTTTCCTCCTTCTCAGGTTGACATCGTGAACCCTTTCATGGATCTGGTTCCCTTTATAAACCCGGGTTGGACTGATCCAGGCATCCTATTTCAGCCTTTCTTTGATCTCTCATAGATATCTAAATGTATGGATTTCTATGGACTACCTTCAACCTCCCTTTCCTCTGGCTACTAGTTATCTAGTCAGGGTGTGAGTCCTCTCTGAATCCTTATCTGATCCTTCTCATGAGGTGGTAACTCTTCCATAGGGCCCTTCCTTTGAGTATCCTATTGCGGACATGGTCCCTTGTTAAGTTCCTATTCTACCTTTTCCAGCGCCCATTATACCTCTAGGTATCCCTTCAGGCCTCTCTGAAGGGGGTCTCAAGGAGGCATCAACTATCTCCTACCTTGAAATCATTCACACTTCCCCCAGTCTCCAGGTGTTGTCCACTGCTCCTCCTCTACCCCCCTTTGAACTTCATAGGTGTGAGAACAAGATCTCATACGAAGTTTCAAAGCCTATCTTCTCATCCGTGTAATGTGTCTACACTGCCTGAGGCCAAATCCATGCCTAGCCTTTCTTAAATTTATCCTTCCTTGTTTGGAATGCACATGGCATGGGTGCTCAGGCAAAAACTGATTACATCATCAATGAGGTTCGATCTAAGAAGGTTTCTCTTAATGATGTCTTGGATCCGAAACAATGTAGATCCAAAATCATGAACTTTTCTCACAATATTCAGATGTCTGGTTTCATGAAGACTGATACTCAAAACCCCTATACATGGGTATTCTAGAATATGACCATCAGTGTGAGTCTGGTCTAGTCCTCAGACTAGTGTATCACTACGGAGATCCAGAGCAGTTTTCAAACTTTCTACTTATCTTTTGTGTATGGTAGTTGTGACCTTTGGGCTTTATAATTACTATGGAGTGAGATGGAGGCTCTTGATCCTAAAAATTACCCTTGGTTTGTGGGGATCGACTTTAACATGATTTTGGATCCCAGTGGGAAGAAGGGCATGGGCTTCTTTCCCCACAGAGCTATCTTGGAGTTCTATCAGTTCATGTCTCATAAAGGGATAGTGGACTTTGGGTTTAATGGGAGGATATTTACCTGGTGCAATAATAAAAGCGGTTTTTATCAGACCTGGTGTGTTTTAGACAGCTACATCCCCAATGTCCATTCCATTTCATCTTATAGGGATTCAAAGTTTTCACATTTGGAATGAAATATATCCAACCATTCACCCCTCCTTATTGGCATCTCGTCCAGCTAAGGTAGAATGGATTATATTGGTTTCTCTCACTTGTGGATCAACTATCTTGGTTTTCAGTAGACAGTGGCATCTTCAGGGAATAATCCCATGCATGGGGGTGTATGGGATAGCCTAAAAAACAAACATAAGTGCCTTCAGAATGATCTTTGTGAGTGGATATCCAACCAGGCCTCACCATCATGTTACCCAGATGAAATTTATATGGAGATTGAATTCCTAGAGTCCAACTTGGAATCATAGTGTAATGAGGATTCTTTTGGGGATTTAGCTACTAAGAAGGATAAAATGGCTGAAATTATCCTAAGATAGGAGTGACTCGCTCATGATCAGTCTAGAGTCAGGTGGTTGTGTGAGGGGGACCGTAATACTACTTATTTTCATGCTTGCATTAAGGAGAATTAGAGGCTCACACGACCTAATATAAGGATTGATGATGGATCCTACACGGAAGAACTATCTATTTTTAGTGTCATGGAGGAGACCATTTTCAAGGATCTACTTTTAGGACCTAACCCTAGGATGGATGAAGGGTATCCAAGGGGTTATAAATAGATTACTAGAGTGACTTCATAGGTGGTGTCTCAACATAAAAATTATCGGATTTAGTCCATTCCATAAGAGGAATATATCATAGGGGTTGTGCTCAGCCTCAACCTAGATAGTTCCCTAGGCTTGGATGGATTATATGGTTCCTTCTTTAGAGGCTCTTGTATCACTGTCAAGGATGATATTGTTATTGAGATTCAGGACTTCTTTCATGGCAGGTTCCTTCCTTGTGCTTCCTGCGCCACTACCTTGGTTCTTATACCCAAAATTAAAGAGACCTCCTATATTCAACACTTTCAGCTTGTGATAATGTTCAAATTCACATACAATATCCTTGCACCCCTTCTCAATACTATACTGAGTACTCACCTACTGCACTGGATATCCCCTTATCAAAATGGTTTTGTTAAGTAAATATATATCTAAGGGGCTATCACTTTATCTCAAGAGATTATTGATGAAATTAACACTAGATACCATGGTTCAGATATAGTGATCCATTTGGACATGAACATGTCTTATGAGAGGATTGAGTGGGATTTTATAATCAATGTGTTGACAGGTATGGGATTCTCTCTACAAGATACTAACTTGTTCTTCCTGTGTTTTAGCTCTTCATGGCTGGCCGTTCGCTTCATGGGTAGGAATTATGGGTTCTTCAAGGTAGTTCATAGTTTGAGAAAAGAATATACTATATCCTATGTATGTTTATTCTCTTTCAATATGTATTCATTCACCTCATCAACAATACTAGGATTAAGGGATTCATTAGTTCTCATAGGTGAAAATTCAGACAATTCCGCATCTCCCATATAATGTTTATGGATGAATCCATCATCTTTATGAGTCATGGAATCTATTCATGGTTTAAATAAGATCCTTGATGAATACTACCACTGGAGTGGGAAGGTATTCAACTATAATAAAAGTACCTTTTATGTTCTGAAGAGGTGCTTGGAAAGTAGAGTGGCTTCTCTGAGAAGAAGGTTGAGAATGCGACATGGATACTTCCCCATGGAGTACCTTGGAGCTCTGGTTTCCCTAATTAGGATGCATATCAGTCACTTTTATCATGTTTTGGGGTAAATGTATGGACATATCCATAATTAGAAGAATCGTTTTTTGTCCTTTGGTGGAAAAATTACCTATGCAATAGGGTTTTTTATTTTATTCCCTTCCACGCTCTCTTGGCCACTAAATTTCCAAAGGGAGTGATATCTAAACTTGAATCCATAATTTCCTCTTTTATTTGGGATGCTCACAAGAAGGGGAGAAAGTAGTTGGATTCATGGAGCAGGTTGGCAAGGCCCATTCAGGAGAGTTAAATTGAAGTGAAAATAATTTCTAGTTCACTACATGGCATACATGAAAAGTTGGCTTGGGAGGTTATTGAGGCTCTTAATCTTTAGGGAAGAGTCATGGCTGCTAGGATTAGTGGAGGTGGTCATAGTACCAATAGGAGTTGAGGTTCGTTATGGTTGGATGTTTCTTTCTATATACCTTCTCTTCAGGCGCATTCCGGATGGATTGTGGGTATTGGTAATATTTCTTTTTGGAATCAGAACTGGGTTGGTGTTTCTCTTTGATTTCCTGGATTCCTGGTTAATCAAATCACCTTAAAGTATGCCATTTTTTACCCAGAGTTTATCAATGCAGTGATGGAAAACAATAAATTCATGGAATATGATCTTATTGACCTTTCAGATGATCCAAATAGATGTGTATTCATGGATTCCTCTTCAATAACCTTTTCTTCCAAAGAATACCAAAGGGTGAGCACAAGTGTGGGCCAACAAGATGCCTAGGGAATGGCCTTATGGGTTAAGTAGATTCCAAAAAAAGTTAATTTCCTTGTTTGGTGCATCATAAACTGTGCACTACCTATGGACAAAAGTGTTGAGAAATCTAGTATATTCTTGGCTTCATGATGATTGTGCTATAGGGACTCCAGCGAAGAGATCTATTATAACCTGTTATTTAATAATGACTGGGCACGCCAGGTGTGGAGGGCCTTGAGTTATTTCATGGGTTTTCTATCTTGAATATGAGGATCTATCCTTTATTGACCATTGGTTTCACGGTGTGGGGAATGATGGTCCAAAGAGGAGTTTCCACACCACGATTCTTGCATCCAGGTGCTGGTGCATCTAGATGGATCGAAACAAAGCTAAGAATGAGGGGCTTCAGAGCTATGGTGGGTCTTTGGGGGATAGAGTCATATTCCTCCTCCTTGAGTTGGTTCACTCATGAAAAAAATGGCTTGACACCCCCTCCCTATGATATCTTCAGGTGGGATCCTATGAGGTTTTCTCTATTAATCTCTACAATTGGTTTAGATGGTTCCCCCACATGTTTGGTCTC
Organism: Viscum album; assembly: GCA_963277665.1. NCBI lineage: Eukaryota > Viridiplantae > Streptophyta > Magnoliopsida > Santalales > Viscaceae > Viscum > Viscum album. The sequence continues at coordinate 361,888,902 of OY728140.1, read as the reverse complement.
AAACTGAACTTTTACAGATCATGCTCCTCAAATGATATGAAAGGAGACAGTGTGGTCAGGGACCCCATGAGGTGGGATATTCTAGCTTTTATTACCCACTTTGGTAGAGCTCACTCCCTTCTAGTGGAGGCTCCAACACTTCTTACTGGTCTATAGCTTTTAAAGCATTGGAATATTATTATTTTAATAGTTGATACTGAATCTATTATCATCCATGACTACATGCATGGAAAGTGCATCACTCCCCAGTCCTTGGATTACATCTTGAGAAGGTGAGCGTATCTTATCGATGATGGAACTCCCATCTTACACATGTGGAGGGAGGGTAATAAGGTGGCTGATTATCGTGGCTATATGGCATATCAAGGGCCCAGTGTATTTCTTCCCCCAGACATGCACTTTTTCTCTACTGAAGGGAAGAACCTGATTATAGGGGATGCGCTCGGTCTGCACCACTTTAGGCCTCTATATCCTCTCCTTTCCCTATGTTCCTCTTTACTTTTTCTATTAGTCTTAGATTTTGTACCTTTCCTTTTCTTTGGATAAAATAAATATGAGGATGATTTTGGGTGTTTTTTTAAAATAGAGAAGACATTTTATTATCTGTTCTCTATCCATAGTGAAGTGATAGAAATTTTTTAGAATATATTGAACAGGTAAGTTTGATTATTTTTATACTTTTTTATATTATAATGATTAAAATTTAATTTTGTTAACATTTTTTCAAATTGTAAATGAAATAAGTTTTGAGAGACAACATGAGAAAGAGCTCCAAGATCAAATTTGTAAAAGCTAAGGTGAATTTTCATTTATAATAACTAAATTTTGGATATAATAATTAAAAATGTTATTTTGTATTAAAATCTATTTGAAATAGTGTCATAAAAAAGAAGGTGGAAATGAATGTGGATATTATCTTTTAAGATTCAAGTATGAAATAATTTCATCTAGGACAATTAAAAGGTTTTATAAGGTAATATTTATTTATAAATATTTCCTTAATATTTTATATGTTTTATTGAAAATTCAAGTCAAATTATTTCTATATTATTTTGTAGATTTTTGATGACCCATGTTCATATAGTACAGAGGAGTTGATAAATTTACAAATTGAATGGGCTAATCATTTTATAGGTTTGATTTATTTTTAGTTTATTTTTAATATACATTGTAAATTTGAAAGTTTAATTGTATGTGAATTTTAATGGTTTTCTACTTTATTTTCTACTGTTATCTTGATTTTGGTTTCTTTTGGGGTGGAGGATAAATTAATGACCAATTTGTTTAATTTTTTTTTTTTCACACCAGTTATAAAATAATCGATCTTGAAAACTAATAACATTGTTAATTTATAATGTTAGTTTTAGTTAACTAACATGAAAATGTTATATACTATGTCCCCTCTAATAAAACCACTTAATAACCAACATAAAAAGGAATAAAAACTCATGTGAAAATAATTTATGAACTAGTTTGAATCTTCATGTCATTCTCCAAATGTAGTACCTTTTGAATTTTCTAAATAAAATATGGAATGAGTGTTTTTTAACTTATGTGACATAATTTTTTTTCTTGTTTTCATGACCAATTAGTACATTAAAGATTACTTTATAAATTTTCAAATTTATTTTCTAATAAAATGTATTCTATAATATTTTTCAAATATTTATATTTTAAAAAAGTGATTTCAAAATGGAAAGGTTATTTTCCTCCATAATATTTTTAGAAAAACAATTATGGTGTTTCTATTAATCAATGAAAACAACCCTTTATTTTACTTATGATTCATTGAGGATATGTTGTAATGATACCGTAATTATCCCTTATATAGGATGTTTATGATCATATTTATTGGGGAAATTATTGATATTTTTTATTTTAGTTTCTCCAATATAGAAATTTATTGATTTTAAGGCATGTTGATTATGTTATGTTGTTTATTTATAGGAGGAATTAATTAGACTTATTGATTTATGAGTGGGGCCTAGAATTAAAAAGTATTAGGATGCATTGGTAGTACTCATGAGATAAACTATCTTGGGAATTAGGTTGAGGCCTTACCTATTTATTTAAGATGTTTTGTCACTAGGCCTTGGCAATATAGATGTCTTGGGAGGAGACATTAACTATCTAGATGCCTTGGAATGAGGCCTTTATGGTATTTTTCAGATGTTTATAATTATGAATTCTAATATTATGAAACCAATTATTAATTTCCATGTTATTATTTTAATAGTTTTTATATCCTTGGATACATTTTTATCTTCTGTGATTATTTATATTGAATTGTTTTATTATCATTCATTTCCTTCCATATTATTCTTGTCTTATTTATATTCCACTATATGCATACCCTTACTAAGAATATGATCTCACCCATTTCTTATTTTTTGTTTCCCTTGGATTTAGGAAAGTGTATTATGTTTGATATATAGGTTTATGCTAGAGTAAATAATGATTGAAACATAGAAAATACTATGTTTCATTTTAGGTTTTCAAATGTATTGTGGGAATTATGTAAGTATATTATCAACCAAGACTACTAAAATATTTGTTCATTTAGAATGTGATTTAATGTATCTATTATAAATATAATAATGTAACATTTGGCTATAGGATAATAGAGTCAGGGTCTTTATAATTGGTATCAGGGGAAATTTAGTAGAAATCATAGGAATTAGATTTAGGAAAACATAGATTAAGGAACTTAACCCTATGATGGACATTGAGAATAATATCAAAGGGACCAAGATTATAATTCTAATATTATATATATATATAATTTTCAATTTATGTTAAGTGTTTTACTAGTTTAGAAATCATACATTAGTATTCATAATGTTATTATCTAATCTAGTGTATGTCATTGTCTATAAATGAAACCTAGTGAAAGGAATGTAAACCATATTAATACATGTAATCCATATAGGGATTTACCTTATGGGAATGAAAATGAAGTTTGTGCTACGGTTTCAGTAGGAACTAAACAAATTATAACTATATTGGGGAAACTAACCCCATTTATGATAAATAACCATGCCTGAATGAAGCATCCTATTGATTTACAATACAGTGTAACAATGTTATGGTTCAACAACCTCTATCATTAAAAAAGGATAAAAATCCATTTGTAGCTGAGAAATGGATAAGTTTATTATAGAATATATTTCTTGATTTGGGAAGTAATGAAAGGGAGAAGGTTGCCATATTAGTTTATCATCTCTCATGGGATGTGGATTAGTGGTGTTCATTGATTCAAAACACTAAAGATGAGTAGAAAATAATGATCATGTAATGGAAGGATTTTAAGGAACCTTTCTTGGAAAAATATTTTCCTGGTGAGAAATGATAAGATATAGAGAGAAAATTCATGAGTCTAAGACAAAAGGAAGAAAAAAATGATGTTAATTATGAAGAGAACTTTATAAGGTTAACTAATCATGTTATATAATATGTACATAATCTAAAGAGAAACATAGAGCATTTCTTTGATGTTCTTAAGACAATCCTTTTAGGGTAACCTATCTCCCAAACATTCTCATCATATGAGGATATAGTATCATGTGATACCAATATAGAGAAATAATTCTCCATGTATTATGTATTTAAAGGAAATATAGAGATGAAAAGGATGATATAGAAGAAATGGATAGAGGGAATAAGGGAAAGAAGGGTTTTACCACATCTGATAGTTGTGGAAAGAAACACCTTGGTTTTTACATGAATGAAATGTGAGTTTTATTAAAGTTTATAGAGAAATGTCATTAGGTTCATGAATTAAAGGTTATGAAAGAAACCTCTAATGTTCATTGTCTCAAATTTAAAGATATGGGTCACTATTCAAATGAATTCCCCAAGCATTAGGGGAATATATCTTGGAAAAATATAAGGGATCAGGGTAAATCCTATGCTATTACTATAACTAAAGTCTAATGATTTAAGTGTTTGTGTATTTAGATTCAATAATTATTTTGTTGAAGTATTTTATCAAATATATTATGGTTGTCAGAATCATACATCTATAAATATTATACTATAGAAAATTTTTCCTTAATGATTTGAAATTATATGTTAAATTGTACCAATAACCATAAAATGTGATTAGGGGTATGGTGATATTTTTAGAGAATACATGAGAAAGGGAAAGATAACCATTAATATGATCCTGATGCTTAGTTTAGTTGGAATAAATAGAATATTGACACCAAGGAAATAAATGGGATAGTATTGGTTAACTTGAAAATGATTTATGATTTGATGAAAAAGTAATGAAGTTCACTGCATTTTTGGATTCACTAGATATATTTGATAATTTGAGAGTTTATTTAAGGAATAAAGAGAGTAAATTCTTGGAATCATTCATGTTTTCATTAAGGTTTTATGATTATTCAATTTATTTCTATGTTTTAAGATAAAATGTGATCAATGTATTTATATGTGACATTAATATATACTTCAATGATAAGTTAATTTTTTAAATTTAGTGATCTTACTCCTAAATTTTATGTAATGACCTTCATATTTCCATTCCCTTCTTTTTAAGAGGAGTTTTTATTAACCCTTTTTATGATGTGTGTTTTAAACAAACTTATTTTCAAATGTAAAACCCTTGATTACCAAAAAAAGATCAAATTTGAAGCGCATAATTTATTTAAGGGGTGTATAACATAACATCCTGATATTTTACAAGAACATTATGTTCTATCATGTATATGACTTGTAACACCAAGCCTAAACGAACCCCAAAATATTATTATTTAAATATGGCCATTATAACCTAGATGTTAAATTAGAGGGTACAAATAATTTTAACTAAATTATGGAATATATTTTAAGGACCAACTCAATTCAAAATCATTTATTAGTTTATAAGAAATAAGTTCTCAATTTTTAGTAATGTTATTTTATGCTTTTGAAATATTTTTCTTTGAAAATGATTTTTTGTGATAAAGTGTTATATTTAATTTATATAAATTATATAAATTTTATAAAAATTATATTAGTTTTGAAATTATCACATCAAAATTATATTTGGGTGATTTTTGGGTATTTTTTTAAAGAAGACTGTTTTTCCAATAAATAGTAACAAATACTAATTTTTATCAAAAATTGTATTTTTGTTTCATGATTTAGAAGGTTCCATTTAATTTTAAAATGTTTTAAAATTAACATTAGTTATCTTGTATTATTAATATACAATTAGATTCATTTTAATCAATTTTATGATTTAATTTTTTATAAAAGTATTTTTATACATAGTAAGACGTTTTTTTGAAAAAAAAATATTTTTCTAGAAAGCAGTTTCATCATATTTCTTCTAAATTATTTTAAAATTAATTTATGACACTTATAGTTATTAAATTGAATAAAATTTATTCCATTTTTTTAACCAGTTAGTTTAAATTTGGTAAATAGGTACTTTTTTAGGTATTATGTATTATAACTGTGGTAAAATTTATCACCCCAGTAAAGGGTAAATTAGGTAAATCTAGGTTAAAAATAAGTTATAAAGCCACAAATTTTCATACTAATTCTTATTGGATTTAGGTAATTTGACCCTTATCATTTTATTATTGAAATATATTTTTTTAATGTTCATTTTTCAATGAAAATTACATTTATTATTTTAAGCAAATAATATTGCAAAGTGTCACTCTCTTAGTTTTAAATATATATTATATTTCCACATGGGGACAAGAGAAAATTATTAATGAATTTAAATTTATATTTTCAGATTAATTAAATTATTTTAATGGTATAAATTTATTTATATTTTTTTATAAATTATATAACTACCTTAACTATTTTTTATAAATTATATAACTACCTTAACTGCTTGTGCATTGCTAATATAGTATTTATTTAATTTACAGAACAATAAAATAAATGATTTCAAAAATATTAAAAGTGATATAATTTAAATTATTTAATGTGTTGAATTAATTTTATAGATAAATATGACATATTAGAAACGTTTTAAAGTATTATATTTTAATTTACCTTTTTTATTTATGTATCTATAGTCAAATTAAATGAATAGTGTTAAAAATGACACTAATGATATTTTATAATAACTAATATTTTATTAAATTATCTAAAACTCATAAAGATATTATATTATGCAAACTTAATTGGGTATGGTTTTAAACATCTATCATGGACCATTTATGGGTCTTTTTTCATTTTATAGTAACATTATTAACCATTAAAGGGTAGAAAACTTTAATATTACTATAATTGTCAAAAGGGTTAACGCTGGTTAAAATTAAAATATAACGTTGAAAACATTATTAAAACATGTAAAATATTTATTGGATAAAATTATTTAGACTCATAATCATCTTATATTCTAATGATATAAATTTTGAGTCATTTGGACATCAAAATTAATTTATATTAATTTAGTATTTTATGAAATTCCATGAATGCCACTCTCCTCAATTATAAAAGGACACCTCTCATTTCTCTTCATAACACTACATTGAGTCTTATAGATAGACTTTACACTAAAATAAATAAATTATAAAATTCCCTAGACACATTATATAGGTTCTTGTATCCCCCAAATACTAACCCCAGATCCTTAAGAGGAGAGCCAAATGTGTTCTTCCAAAGAAGAGGTAACCTCCTTAACCGATCACTTTATTTTTTTACTTCTTTTTTCATCTATAATAAATCTATGTTATTTGTCATAAAATAGTAAACTTGGTAAGATAAATATACTTAAATTTTATAATGATTATGAAACCACTATTATCCGCCCTCTTTCCCATCAAATGGGAAGTGAAATTATAGTTTATGTTTACGTACGACTTACCTTCTCCATTAGTAATGCAATTAATTTTTCATTAATATATTTTATTGATGGTAATTATGATGTATTTAATATTTATATATTATATTTATAAAATAATTTTACTTATAAAATTATAAAATCATATCTACCTTCTTACCTTCCAAACAGTTGAGAAATGATATTGTCGCTAGTACGTACGTGTGGACTACAACCTCCATGAAGCGATGTGATTCATTTTTCATTTATATTTTACTTGCATGGTAATGAGGAATTATTTTTATAAATATACATATTAATAAAATGATATAATAATTATTATTTAAAATTGAAAAATTATCTACATTTCTTTCTTTCCATCTATTGAAAAATGGAAACAATGTTCGCGCATATGTACAATCTACTGTGTCCATGAACGATGTAGTTCATTTTTCTATATAAAACTTTTATTGATTACTATAAACATATATATAATGAATATATATGGTTTTTATATCTTTATAAACTTCACTTATATGATTTAAACTTGATCAACGTATAAATACCAAAACAAATGAACTAAAACATACTTGAAAAATGAAGCAGTTAGTACCCGAAATAGTGATTTAACAAAGAATTACTAACAAACTGGTGATAAAAGATTATAAGTAAGTTATATATGGAATGATATATATGAGTATGGTTATATAATATATTTATAATAAATCTATTTTTATTATATAAGTGGTTTATTGTAATGGCCTAGGTATTTATAGAATAATACCTTTTCATTTCTATTAATATTTATGAATAAGATGTTAATTTAATGTTAAAGGGTACTTTTTTCCAATATCATTCTCAACACACAACAATGGGTTTCTCCAAAATCTTATGTTGCTCACAAAATTGAGTTATACAGAGAAATAATACAATAATAATATTGTTATTTTAAAAGGTAATTAAAGCCTTGCAGTTGGAATGGAAATAATTAATAATATCAAATAAATTTTTAAATATGGTTTACACATGTTTAAATAATTATTCATTGGTTACAAAATTTATTAGAAATGGAAATAAAAACCAATTGAATATAAAGGATGGGTTTTTATGAAAACCTATTTAAAAGAGGATAATTATGTTTATAAAATCATATCACTCTTTATGGATTTTTATTTAATGAAAAATATAAGTTATATATTAAATGTAATGTTTTAAATTCATATTATATTTTTTCTAAATATGATATAAGAACAAATTAAAATTTTCAGATAAAAGAAGTATTTTTCTAAATATGCAGTTGTAAGGACCCGACCCCAGTTGCCCGGAGCTGGTGCCTTATTTGATTACGTTGGCATACATACAAGGAAAATGAATCCCGAAGGACCGAGTGGTTTAGTATTATTGGAAACAAGATACGTAAATAAGTTCAACTTTACATAAGGAAAGAAAAAAACAACACTAATTTATTCCACTAGAGTCATCACATCTCCTAGATTATGCTTGCAAGTCATTCATAAAATACTTATTCATGTCCTGAGAAAATTAAATATAAGAAAGTGGTGATCTTAAACACTCAGTAAGAGTACTAAATACAGAGGAATATAATATAAACATTAGACATGGTGAATTATTCAAAACACATGCCTTTAATAATAAACTTGAACATATTATGGCAGGAATATGAGCTGAGTAAATATTAACACAATAAAACATAATAAAGGGTATTCTACTAGTAGAATACCCACATGAACTTAAAATTACTAGCTTCATAATGAGGGAAGTGCATATGGAGGACATTCTGAATCATTTTTTCAAGGCCTCAACCAAGACATCAAGTGATTAAGGCCTCGGCCAAAATCCATATCACATTGGAAAAGGTGTCGACCAATTCCACGTCTATTTGTCTCATGAGACCTACCGATGCATCTAGGGGCTATAGTGGGCCCCACCCATCACATAAAAAGTCCATTACATTTCTCATATGAGAGGGGATAAACATAAACAACAAATACATTCATATTAAAACTATCATATGAAATGTAACTATCTTTCCCCAATCATTAAACATAAAACACTAACCATTCGGAATAATATGGTGAATGGTTTTAGGATAGATCAACCACAATAGAGTTAGTAATAAACCATTAAATAAAATATGGTATATGAACTCATAAATTATTAAACCCAATAATACCATGGAATCAACAAGAGTGTTGAATTAGATGAAAACACTCTTCTAAAATCATTAAGCAATTCTGGAGATAAATACTCTTTTATTTTGAAAAGAAGAGTTATTTTGGAAAAATATTTGTATAAAACCAGAAGTGAAGTAAGATAGTATTTTCATAATAAAATGAGTGATTTTATAAAGATAATGGTTTCCAAAAATAGATTATAGAGTGCCCTTGAAAATAGGTAAGAATTTGAGAAATTCCCTTGAACCGGGCTCGTATTTTTGAAACAATTTTGAATGTTCCTTTTAAAACGTGGAACTATCCATAAAATAAGGAAGTATTATGGTTTTTAAAAATATCTATGATACTCACAAAGATTATATGAGGAGTAAATAACAATACATAAGAATTTCATTGAGGTATTTAGACAATGAAAGTATCCCGAATGAAAATGGAAGTTCGGGTGGAAAACCCTTACACTTTGTAATCAAATGATTCGTATGCCCCAAAATTAATAACATAAAAATGATAGATTTAATACCATTAAGATAAAGATATTAATGATATGTGACATCAATGGTCAGTATACATACACCATATAAAAGTATTACTAGTGAATATGGAAAATCTCACGAAAATGGAAATGAGATGAAGAAACCCTTACCACTTTGTAATCAAACGATTCGTATGCCCTAAAAATTAATAATATAAAAATTATAGATTTAATACCATGAGGATAAATATATTAATGATATTTTAAATCAATGGTTATTATACATACACCATACAAAAGTATTAGTAGTGAATATGGAAAATCTCACGAAAATGGAAGTGAGATGAAGAAACCCTTACCTTAACTCCAAACGTGTTCCTCTCTTGTACTTAAGCTCCTGGAGTATGATATTATACTTGTTAATAAATTATTTCATAACCTATTATACATGTATTTAGTTTACCATAATTCTGGTTAGTTCATTTATGTCTTTATTGGCAAGTTATTATATTGAATTTCGTCGTTCTGGAGTGTTCGTTTCCTTTATTTTCATATTCGGTTCACTTGCTTTTAAGTAATGAAGTGGAATGGATGTAAATCTATATAATTGTAATTATATATTATTAATGAACATAAATAATTTATAATGGTCATTTATACCATTTGGTTACATGGAATAAGGATGAACCATTAGATGACCCCCACTTCGATTATTCAGCGGTATTTGGAATATTATGAACTAGTTTTGTCATATAAATTAATTATATGTACATATTATGGTTCCTTAATATTAATTAGGTTATAAAACACATATTATAGTCTGGATAAACCATGAATATGGTTTCATGGCCAGTAATGAAGAAGAAATTGAAGAATGAAACTTCTTCGTCCATGAAGGTTATAAATCAGAACCTATTGGACGTCGATTTTGTTTATAAAATAAAAGGGAGGGAGTAAGAATATTTATGAGGGTTCTTCAATTCACATGATATAAATCCAGTATATAGATGTTACTGGATTTATCATGATAATTTGGATAGATGAGGTGAGGAGAGGATAAAAAAGTAGATAAATTGAAATAAAACCAAAAGAGAAAGAAGGGTGCTTTACCTCTTGAAATAATCTCCTTGAGGAACTCATTAAGGGAAGGGGTTTTGATCTTTTGGCAAGACTAAGAGCTTCCTGGTCGTGGAGAGTGACTAGGGAAGGGTACATGGGCAGAAATTTAAGGAGATTCAAGGCTTAGAGGTGTAGAGAGAAGAGTTAGTGGTGGGGGGTTTTTATAGTGGAGGAGAGGAGTTATTGTTTAATATTTAATTCATTATTTTATTATTTCACTCAAGACAACCAATAGTATTGTTTCATGTGACCCCTAATAGTAATAATGGCATGTGAGTTCGAACCAAGTGGGCTTACATCATCCTTGAATCATATATGATGCAGTAAATCAAGTATTTAGCATTTATCGTATTTTATCGTATTTTACTATTCATCAAAAATTCAAGAATTTTAGAAAAATCCCAAAAATTCACCCCTACCATTTTTTGAAGTGTAGAATTGAAAAGTGATGTCCATTTTTGAAAAATAATTTTATAAATATTATCAATTTAACTTTTAAATAAAAGCATACTTAATTCAAAAATTAACAGTTCTAATTCTACAACCACTTCTTTATCACAATGAAAAATTAACCAAGATGTTATTATCTTCTAGCCTTAAGAAAATAAAATAATAATAAAATTTACTATTCATTAGGGTCATATTACTATTCATATTACTATTCATAAGGGTATGTTACTATTCACCAAAAATCAAGTTTGTTCTATCAGACTCCAAATGACTTACTGAACACAACTCTAGATGACCATTTTTCGAAATTCAAAACACAGAAGAGGCAAAGTTGTGTTTAATGGATATATTATAAAATTTCATTCTATATTTATTTTCAAAACCTTGGTGTGTTACATTCTCCCCTCCTTACAAAAATTTCGTCCTCAAAATTCACAGAATATTACCTAAAAAGATTCGGGTATGTCTTTAACATAAGCTCCTCAGGCTCCCATGTTGCTTCCTCTATCTTATGGTTCCTCCATAGAACCATCACCAGACAAGTCGTCCGATTTCTCAATACTTGTTCTCTAGTATCAAGAATCTTGATAGGATCTTCACAGTAAGATAGATCGGGCTCAAGTTCCACTTCTTCATAAGTTAGTACATGTGTTGGGTCTGGCATGTAATTTCTTAACATTGACACGAGGAACACATTGTGAACCTTGGAGAGACTTGGCGGCATTGTCAAACGGTAAGCTACGACTCCAATTCATTCCATAATTTCAAAAGGTTTGATGTACCTGGGACTTAATTTTCCTTCTTACCGAATTGTATAATACCCTTCCATGGAGATACCTTTAAGAAAACATGATCACCTTCTTGAAACTCCAAATCCTTTCGTCGGTTATCTGGATAGATATTTTGCATACTTTGAGTTATTTTGATATGGTTCTGGATAATATTCACCTTTTCCATTGTTTCTTCAACAAGTTCTGGGCCCAAGAGATTTCTTTCACCAACATCATCCCATCAAGTTGGTGTACAGCATCGCCTCCCATATAATGCTTCATAGGGTGCCATCTGTATACTTGAATGGAAGCAATTGTTGTAGGAAAATTCTATGAGAGGTAAATACTGATCCCACATGCCTTGAAAATAAAGTGAACAAGACCTCAACATGTCTTCCAATGTTTTAATTGTCCGTTCTGATTGTCCATCAGTTTGTGGGTGGTAGATAGTTCTCAAATGAAGATCAGTATCTAGGGCCTTCTGAATACTTTTCCATAATCATGATGTAAAATGTGTATCATGATCAGAAACAATCGATTGGGGTACTCCTTGAAGTCTCACAACTTCGTTAACATATAGTCTTGATAGATGTTCAAGTGGTAGATCTTCTCTTATAGCAAGAAAATGTGCTAACTTGGTAAGATGATCAACAATGACCCATATTGCATCGTTCCTTATAGGAGTCTTTGGTAGTCCCATGACAATGTCCATCATGATATTATCTCATTTCCACTCAAGTATGGGAAGGGGTTGCAATACTACTCCAGGCTGTTGCCTTCCAGCTTTCACTTGTTGACAAACCATACATATTGACACAAAATCAGCAATCTCCCTCTTCATGTTGTCCCACCATAAATGTTTCTAGAAATATCTATACATCTTAGTGCTACCAGGGTGTATAGAGAAATTGGAACTATAAGCATCATCCAACAATTCCCTTTTTAGATCAGGTATATCGGGAACACAAAGTATCTTCCCAAATTTCAAAATTCCATCTTCGTATACGAAGTCACTAAATCTCCCATCATTCATGGCTTTAATCTTCTTTTGAAACTCCTCATCATCAGCCTGAGAACTTTTCATCCTTTATAGTAAAGATGTTTTGAAAACCATTTAAAAAAGCATTGATGTTTCACCTTCCATGGTTATTCCCATATCCATCTTAATTAGATCCATGAAAATAGGATCCCTTCCAACCCTCATTTTGTTCAAAACTCCATGATCCTTTCTGCTCAAAGCATTTTTCACCTTATTTGCTTTCACCGGGTGGTAGTGTATTGTGAAATCATAATCTTTGAGTAGTTCAAGTCATCTCATTTGCCTCATGTTGAATTATTTCTGTGAGAAAATATACTTCAAACTCTTGTGATAAGTATAAATCTCACATTTTTCACCATAGAGATAATGTCTCCATATCTTCAAAGCAATGATTATAGCAGCTAACAAAATATCATGAGTAGGATAGTTTTTCTCATGAATTTTTAGTTGTCATGATGCATAAGAAATAACCCTATCATTTTGCATAAGGACACAACCAAGTCCTTTCTTTGAAGCATCACTATAAATAACAAACCCTTCATTCCCTGATGGTATAGTTAATATAGGAACATTGACTAATCTTCTCTTTAGTTCTTCGAAACATTATTCATAATATTTTTTCCAAACAAATTTAACCCCTTTACGTGTGAGCTTCGTTAGCGGGTTAGCCAGTCGGGAAAAATTTGGTACGAAACGCCGATAATAACTTGATAAGCCAATAAAACTGCGTACCTCAGTTATGTTTGTTGGCATGGGCCAATCTTGGATTGCCTTTGTCATTACAGGATCAACTAGGATTCCATCCTTAGAAACAATATGGCCAAGAAAACAAATATCCTGAATCCAGAATTCAAATTTTCTAAACTTCCCATATAATTCATGTCTTCTAATAGTTTTTAGGATAATGCGCAAGTGATTTTCATGTTCTTCGCAGCTTTTAGAGTATACCAATATATCATCAATAAATACCACTATAAAATCATTGAGATATTCCTTGAAAACTCTGTTCATTATATCCATGAAAACAGAGGGTGCATTAGTCAATCCAAAAGGCATTACTGTAAACTCATAATTCTCGTACCTAGTTCAAAACGCTGTTTTCAGAATGTCTTCCTTATTCACACTAAACTGATGATATCCATATCAAAGGTCAATCTTTGAAAAGTATTGAGCTCCATGCAGTTGGTCAAATAAATCATCAATATGAGATAGGGGATACTTGTTCTTTATTATTATAGCATTGATCTCCCTATAATCAATGCAAAGCCTCATGGATCCATCTTTCCTCTTGACAAAGAGGACAGTGGCTCCCCATGGAGAAACACTAGGTAGAATAAATCATTTTTCACTAAAATCCTCTAGCTGTTTCTTTAGCTCCACTAATTACACAGTGTCCATTCTATAAGGGGTCTTCGATATGGGCCTTGAACCAGAAATTAAATCAATGGAAAACTCAACTTCTCATTCTGGAGGATGTCCAGGTAAATCTTTTGGAAACACATCAACATATTCTCTCACAATAGGTACATCCTCTATTTGAACATTCCTTTCCTCACCCATAGTTATTTCATTCTCTTCCTCCCCAATAATTGAATTTAGTTTAGCTACTGGGGGTGGATCTAGATAAGATTCAGGTGGTGAAGATTCTGCTCTAAAGATAAGGTATTATTTATCATTGTTATCAAAAATTGTAATCTCCTTCTTCTTACAATAAAAATTTGCATCATGATCCGAAAGACATCCCATACCGAGGATTATATCAAATTTAATCATGGGTATGACAATGAGATCAGCAGATTAAGAATATTTTTATGCCCTAATGGGAACTGATTCACAAAAATTTGTAGCAGTGATACTTCCCTTAGGAGTTTTGACTGGCAACTCCCTTGTTAAATCAAATTGGAAATATCTAATTTTCTTAGAAAAATAGGAAGATATGAAACAATGCAATGATCCAGAATCAAATAAAGCATTGGCTAAACATGAGGAAACAATTAAAGTACCTGCCACTATGTCATTAGGAACTTCAACCTCTGTAGTTGTGATTGCATAAGCTTGTCCCTAATCCCTTGGCCTTTTCTGTTGCATATTTCCTTGAAGTTTCGAACAATCATTAGCATAGTGTCCCATCTCCCGACAACTATAGCATTGAACATCACTGCCTTCCTTCTTCCCTTTGCAATAACCAGTAAGATGGCCTTTCTGATCACATTTGTAACATACTCGATTTCCTTTTAAGAATGCACCAGGTTTTTTCCTTCCACAATTGTCACATGGTGGAAATTCGACTCTTCCCTTCTTCCCTGTTTCCTTATTTCCTTTCCCATCATTTTCAGCAGCCCTCATCTTTTATTGCTTTCCCTTAAATTCATAAGACTTAGATAATTCTTTTTCTGTCTTGATGGCACATGAAACTATATCCTCATATGATGAAAAACTTTGGGAGACCAGTGCCCGCTGAATAAATGACTTTAGGCCATCAAAGAATCAATCAATTTTGCTCCTTGGATTTCGTATGTAGTCTACAACATGCTTGCTAATATTATGAAGTTAGCTTCGTACAATGAAAAAATATCATCTTCCTTCTACCTCAGATTCAATAATTGTATATCCAAATCTTCTCACTGCTCACGAGGGAAATATGTTTCTAATAATATTTCCTTAAAATCCCTCCATTCCATCTCTTCTATCTCTTCCTCCTCCTTTGTGTTTTGGATTAATGACCACCATTGATCCGCACCTCCTGATAGACAATATATTTCCATGAAAACTTTCTCTCTTTCATTACATCCCAAAGATAGAAATATCTTCTCAAGGGAACATATCCACTACTCTGATACAAACGGGTTTGTAGTCCCGTTGAATGATGGAGGCTGTTGTCGCATAAAGTGATCTAGCATGGCTCCTCCACGTGGTGGATCCGGATGCTCCATATGGGTAAGTTTATTATTCATAACCTGAGTAAGTTTTCCCAGTATAGTTATGAGTTTCTCATCACCAGTCACAGCACCAGAGCCAACATCATTATCTTGCGTCGGAGGAAAATCCCTACATGGGACACGTGCATTCATGCAATTTCTATTCCATCCACTAGGCGCCATATCTAGATAATTGAAAACACTATATTAGGTTATGAATCACAATTTATAATCTTAACTTAAAAATACTCAGAAAAATTGAGATCCTACACATGGCTAATCCCATATTCACAAAAATGGTTTCTTTAAGGAATATTTACATTAAACTCCTTCATAATGGCTTGTAAAGAAAATGTGAATTATCCTAAGCATATCCCTTGGGAGTGTCATAACCAAGAGTGCAGCAAGGCCCATTTTCGTGCACCAGTTCCCGTTTGAGTCTAGATCAAAGCGGTGTTTTCGAGTTTTACCCCTAGATACATCTGTTCCAGAGCTGCCTCTACCTGCTCGTATCCAGACAGGGATGTATTGCTTGACAGATCCACATAATCTATTCCTTACCAAAATACCAGGACATTATTGTATGTATATCCTCAAAGACTAACTTATCTACTCTTCCCTAATTCTACGTTTTCTAAATCTAGTTTCCAAGTATTCTACTAAACTTTCTCTGATACGAACTGTAAGGACCTGAACCTAGTTTCCCGGAGCTGGTGCCTTATTTGATTATGTTGGAATACATACAAGGAAAACGAATCCCGAAGGACCGATTAGTTTAGTATTATTGGAAACAAGATACGTACATAAGATCAACTTTATATAAGGAAAGGAAAAACAACACTAATTTATTCCACTAGAGTCATCACATCTCCTAGATTGTGCTTGCAAGTCATTCATAAAATACTTCTTCATGTCTTGAGAAAATGAAATACAATAAAGGGGTGAGCTCAAACAATCAGTAAGAGTAAGAAATACAGTGGAAGATAATATAAATATTAGACATGGTGTATTATTGAAAACACATTCCTTTAATAATAAACTTGAACATATTATGGTAGGAATATGAGCTGAGTATATATTAACATAAAAAAACATAATCAAGGTTATTCAAATAGTATAATACACACATGAAATTTAAATTACTAGCTTTATAATGAGGTAAGTGCATATGCTGGACATTCTGAATCATTTTTTCATGGCCTCGGCCAAGACATCTAGTGATTAAGGCCTCGACCAAAATCCATATCACATTGGGAAAGGCCTCGGCAAATTCCATGTCTATTTGTCTCGTGAGACCTACCGATGCATCGAGGGGCTATAGTGGGCCCCAATCTTCACATAATAAGTCCAATGTATTTATCATATGATTGGGGATAAACATAAACAACAAATACATTCATATTGAAACTATCATATGAAATGTAACTATCTTTCCCCAATCATTAAACATAAAACACTAACCATTCAGAATAATATGGTGAATGGTTTTAGGATAGATCATCCACAATAGAGTTAGTCATAAACCATTAAATAAAATATTGTAGATGACTTCATAAATTATTAAAACCAATAATACCATGGAATCAACAAGAGTGTTGAATTAGATGAAAACACTCTTATAAAATCATTAAGCAATTCTGGAGATAAATACTCTTTTATTTTGAAAAGAAGAGTTATTTTGGAAAAATCTTTGTATAAAACCATAAGTGAAGTAAGATAGTATTTTCATAATAAAATTATTTATTTTATAAAGATAATGGTTTCCAAAAACAGATTATAGAGTTCCCTTGAAAATATGTAAGAATTTGAGAAATTCCCTTGAACCGGGCATGTATTTTTGAAACAATTTTGAATGTTCCTTTTAAAACATGTAACTATCCATATAATAAGGAAGTATTCAGGTTTGTAAACATATATATGATACTAACACAGATTATATGAGGAGTACATAACAATAAATAATAATTTCATTGAGGTATTTAGACAATGAAAGTATCCCGAATGAAAATGGAAGTTCGGGTGGAAAAACCCTTACACTTTGCAATAAAATGATTCGTATGACCCAAAATTAATAACATAAAAATGATAGATTTAATACCATTAAGATAAATATATTCATGATATGTGACATCAATGGTCAGTATACATACACCATATAAAATTATTACTAGTGAATATGGAAAATCTCACGAAAATGGAAGTGAGATGAAGAAACCCTTACCACTTTGTAATCAAACGATTCGTATGCCCCAGAAATTAATAATATAAAAATTATAGATTTAATACCATGAGGATAAAGATATTTATGATATGTGAAATCAATGGTCTGTATACATACACCAAACAAAAGTATTAGTAGTGAATATGAAAAATCTCACGAAAGTGGAAGTGAGATGAAGAAACCCTTACATTAACTCCAAACGTGTTCCTCTCTTGTACTTAAGATCCTGGAAGATGAAATTATACATGTTAATAACTTATTTAATAACCTATTATACATGTATTTAGTTTACCATAATTTTTGTTAGTTCATTTATGTCTTTATTGACAAGTTATTGTATGGAATTTCGTCGTTCTGGAGTGTCCGTTTCCTTTATTTTCATATTCGGTTCACTTGCTTTTAAGTAATGAAGTGGAATGGATGTAAATATCCAGAATTGGAATTATATATTATTAATGAACATAAATAATTAATAATGGTCATTTATATCAATTGGTTTAATGGAATAAGGATGAACCATTATATGACCACCACTTCGATTATTCAGCGGTATTTAGAATATTATGAACTAGTATTGTCATATAGATTAATTAAATGTACATATTCTGATTCCTGAATATTAATTAGGTTATAACACATATATTATAGTCTGGTTAAACCATGAATATGGTTTCATGACCATTAATGAAGAAGAAATTGAAGAACGAAACTTCATCATCCACTAAGGTTATAAATCGGAACCTCTTGGACGTCGATTTCGTTTATAAAATAAAAGGGAGAGAGTAAGAATATTTATGATGGTTTTTTCATTCACATGATATAAATCTAGTATATAGGTGTTACTAGAGTTATCATGATCATTTGGATAGACGAGGTGAGGAGAGGATAACAAAAGTATATAAATTGAAATAAAACCAGAAGAGAAAGAAGGGTGTTTTACCTCTTGAAATAACCTCGTTGAGAAACTCCTTAAGGGAAGGGGTTTTGGTATTTTGGAAATAATAAGAGCTTCCTGGTCATGGGGAGTGACTAGGGGACGGTAAATGGGCAGAACTTTGAGGAGCTTCAAGGATTAGAGGTGTGGAGATAACAGGTAGTGGTGGGGGGTTTTTATAATGGAGGAGAGGAGTAATTTTTGAATATTTAATTCATTATTTTATTATTTCCCTCAAGACAACCAATAGTATTGTTTCATGTGACCCCTAATATTAATAATGGCATGTTAGTTTGAACAAAGTGGGCTTACATCATCCTTGCATCACCTATGATGCAGTAAATCAAGTATTTAGCATTTATCGTATTTTATCATATTTTACTATTCATCAAAAATTCAAGAATTTCAGAAAAATCCCAAAAATTCACCCCTTCCATTTTTCGACGTGTAGAATTCAAAAGTGAAGTCCATTTTTGAAAAATAATTTTCTAAATATTATTAATTTAACTTTTTAATAAAAGCATACTTAATTCAAAAATTGACAGTTCTAATTCTACAACTACTTCTTTATCACAATGAAAAATTAACGAAGATGTTGTTATCTTCTATCCTTAAGAAAATAAAATAATAATAAAATTTACTAATCATTAGGGTCATATTACTATTCACATTACTATTCATAAGGGTATGTTACTATTCACCAAAAATTATGTTTGTTCTATCAGACTCCAAATGACTTACTGAACATAACTCTAGATGAGTATTTTTTGAAATTCAAAACACAGAAGAGGCAAAGTTGTGTTTAATGGCTATATTAGAAAATTTCATTCTATATTTATTTTCAAAACCTTGGGGTGTTACAGCAGTTTTACCACCTTTTGATGGAGAACCATTTTTAAATTTAGTTTTTGACACCATTATATGTTCTATTTGACAAAATAAACTTCTTATTTATAATCAATATATCAAAATTTACTTTGAATGAATTTTTGATATTTTTATGATAATTATCATGTTTTGATGAATAGTAAAAATACGCTAAATTTTAATTAAAAACAAATTTTTCCATTGAGATAATTTATATGTTTAAATCATATTATTTAATAGATTAAAATATAAATAGAATATATTTTTATCATTTAATCCAATATTAGTCATTGGAAATAATTTCACTTCGAAATTGGACATAAAAACATGTCAATTTTTTAATAGTTATTACTTTTTAAAAAACATACTTTTAGGTTTTGACAACAATAATTAATTTTAAATTAATTTCTGCCAATTATGTGTTTTGAATTTGTAAGAAATGGATTCCATATTTGGAATTAGGAGGTAAATTTTGTGTAAATAGGTACCTTTTATTTTTATACATTATGAATAATAACTTTAGTAATTATTTTATTTACCTTGGTTAAATGGTAAATCTGGTAAATAAGGGTAAACAAATAATATTATAATAATATTAATCTACCCTAACAAATGTCTTAATCCTATCGGATGAGATATACCTAACAACGGTCATCCTTGGGTCGATTTTGGGACCCCATGGATCTACTTGGGTGTGATAATGACATGTTATATTAATTAATTTAAAGTAAAGAGAAATATAACATAAACATGTATCGTTTACTAAAATAATTTTTATACGTGGTTATATAATTGATATCTTCCACTATAAATATTAATTAGAAATCTAAAAATATTTTTTACATCATTATATTTTATTTATAATTTTTAGACATTAAATAAATAAATTTAATTATAACATAATGATAATGAAGTGATTTCTTCATTAATAAAGGTTTTAAATAAATGATATTATAAATGTTAAAATAAATATAATTTTGTGATTTTGATTTCATCCACAATTTTTTTGGATGATATTAAAATATTATATTTGAGTTAATTTTTTTGTTTCGAAAGAATTAGGTTGTTATGAATTTGTAAAAAAGTCAAGTATGAATAGTATCAAAAATTGACATAATTCATAACTTAAAATATAAAATAGTTTATGAAATGATATTAAATTACTAAAAATATAAGATTCAGAAAAATGGTTAATATATGTCCAAATATTTTATAAATCAATTTTTTTGGGGTCATTTGACATGATATTATAATTACAATAACCCATAATGTATAAATAACATGATATTAATATAAGATTAAAAAGGGTAAAATATGGGTTAAACCAAAAAGATAAGGATAAAAATATATATTAAACTTGTATAAAAATTATTGGATGATATCTATTAAAACCAAAATCATATTATATTTGAATTAAATTAGTTTTTTACCTTTTTTAATTGAAATTGAATTTATAATAAATTAATATTTCTAGACTTTCCTAAAGTTCCCCTCCTCCCTCTTATAAAAGGAAACCACCTCTACCCATATAACTCAGACCTATCAAGCCCCTTGGCTCATCCAAATTCTGCCCAAATAATATATCAAAATTCCTCCCTTCCTCTTAGACTCATTACTTTGGGAATAAAGTAATTTAAGAAATCCTTTTGGCTCAAATCAAAAGAAGTTACCCGATTTAGAGGTATCATCTTCTCTCAAGTTCATTTCTTTTATTTTACTTTTCCACTCCCTATGATCTTTTTATTCTTTGATTACATAACAACAATAGTATCATAAATATATTATTATGTTGTTATGAGAAGTATTCTAACTACACTTACACACACCTCCATCTAATGGATACAAAGATACTGTTTCTTTGTAAGACAAACTACTGACTCACAAAACGATGATTTTTCAATTTTCTCCTACCACCTCTCATGGAGAAAATTAGGATGGAAATGTATTTATATATGATATATATTAAATTTATATTGTCTCAATTCTTCTGTAATTTTTATTTACAACACATCTTTATGTTTTTCATGATGTGTATATACGATAATTTCATTTGAGGAAGTGCAGACTACCTTACCCTCAAATTGATATGACTCATTCATTCCATACATGGAATGTATAAAGGATGGAATTAATGAAATTTTGTAACGTATAAAAAATATGATATTATAATGGAATTAAAATATACCTATGTATCATTTAGTTTTCATTCCTTTAAATATGAAAAACAAATGAATGTAACATTCATGTGTACGTACGACTTACCGTCTCCTTGAACGGTGCATTTCATTTCTTATCTCCAATTGTTATGGAATATTATAAATACATATATACTGAATATATATTATATATATGATATAAATTATATTTAAATAATTAATAATATTCTATAGATAATGTACTTTTGACCACATGGACAATTTGTAATTATAATATGTTCATCTTTGACACAAGTACCGAACATCGACAAAACGACCGATATGAACTTGAATAATTATATGATTGTTATAATAAGGTAATAAGTCATATAAAAGGAATAATAAACTTGAAAATAGTTCTGAAGCAAGTATAAATTAACTTAATTTTATTATTCAGGGAGATAAAGAATGAACAAGACAAGTCAGACTCAAGGTAAGGGAATATTTCTCCCTCCCCTTTTAGTCAAAGGCTTATTTTATGTTATGTTATTTAATTTACATTTTATTATGTTGGTATATGTTCTTATATATTTTTTTTCTATCTATTTTATGTCCAAATGATGAGATACCCTTCTCAATCTCATCAACTCATTTTCTGAAATTTTAAGTGACATTGTTAGGATGCCGAACTTTTGTAAGGGAATTTATAAACTCAAATTCCTCTCATTAGGTTTTACACATACTTTGTTGATTATATTATGACAAGATTATTAATGGAATAACTGTTTACTTATTTATGTTTTAATTTCATCTTCCCTTTGTGTGTAAATACTATTTCTACACATAATCACCCCACTGATAAATTTTTATTCCATTTATACAAACTTTGGAAGGAAAATATTAACTCAATCTCATTTCATTATGTTAAATATCCATGTCATTGGTTTTGTTTTTTCAAGAATATGTTTGAATGAACTCTGATTATTTTAAACTTGATATCCAATTATATTTGGTGTATTTATATTTTTCACACATATTTATTTCATTTAATTATCCTTAATCTAATGATTCGATATTTGTAGGGTAATTCATCTCATTATCCTTTAATTGAGGCATATTTTGGTTTATACATGACCTTATTTTATACGGTGTATAATTATACGATTTTTCTTTTAATTTAATTCAATGGTTTTCAAAAGAAATCTTTCTCTATAAATCGTTTTACTAACAAAAATAATGTTTCATTTTAACATACTCGGTGATAATAACCTTTCTACCTCTATGAGAATTATTTGATATTTGGATTCCTTAACAAGATGTAATGTTTTTAAATGGAAAATAAATACCATATCCTTTTTACATATTTTGGTATTGAAAATGGTTTTTATAAATCATTGATTATGTCAATATTTTGAAATGATATATTGTGACTGAAATGTAGAAATGTTATCTTTCCTTTATGCTTGTTTTATGTGTTATGATTATGTTATGGTTCTTGAGAATTTTTTATGTATATAGGTGGTTCTGTGATAAACGGAGGGTGAGTAAGCCCTAGATAGCTCTCCATTGCATTTGGGTAACGTGATAGAGGTAAACATTAATATTTCTCCTAAGATATTTAGAGAATATACTCTGATGAGTATTCCAAGCATAACTCCCTATGTAGATGTGAAAGATACAATATAAGTATGTTATAGATTACACAAGTTACCTTTATGATTTATGATTTCTATGTGTTATTCATAAATCCTATGATTTTATGAGGTTTGTTAAAGAGATTATGTTTTATGATCGAAAAGAATGATTTATCTGATTTGAATATATTCATGGACTAATGTTTTATTTTCATATTTTATATCCCTTACAAAGCTTTTTATGATCATCTAAAGTTTTTGAAATGATTTTTCATAGGGTATGAGGAAGGGTAAGAGAAAGGAAGAATTAAAAATTATTTATATCAAGAAAAGAATTTTTATTTTATTTAAGGATTTTTTTGTGTGAAAAAATTGGATAGAGTAGAAGTGTATACTTTGTAATACTGGATATTTAATGTAGTAGTTATGGCATAATTCTCCAAAAATCTAAACCTGAAAAGATCCTCAATGTGAATTTTTGACTTAACTCAATGTTATGTAATGTTTAAGGATGGAGCCTTATAGTTGGTATCAAAGGAAAGGTTTAGAAAAATTTGGTGATTAGGATGTTTTCTTAAGGGTTGGGGATATGATCATGGGTTTATAATTTTAAGGTAGATCATAAGTTCAATTTCTTATAAACCCCTTTTTGAGGCTTTATGATCTAAAATATTAAAGTGACTAATGGTATTTTTGTAGACAGCTACCTTTGAAGAAAGTATGGGTTATTAATTTTTTGGAATGAAAAATGAAAGTTATGAGATAACCTTTAAGGTTAAAATATGTTATGGTTATTTTTTAGGATTTTATATCATTTATGGTAATGTTATAAAATTAAATTGTTTCTGAAAAAGGAAAACACAGAGACCGTGTGACAACCTGTCGTGTCGGAAAAAGAAGTAGGAATCGAACCCACAACCAAAATGAAACATGGATTTATTGCCTACCACTATCCTATGTAAAGTCCCTAGTTAGTATGACTTATTATTTTAAGTTAAATGATTCTATGGATCAATAATAACTTGATTTTGGGAACTTATGTTTTATCAAATGGATATCCTTAGTATATGAAAATGATTTAGTTATTAAGTGATAAATGTTATTTTGGAAGACGTTCTCTCTTTTGGGAATACTATATGCATAATAAAAATAGAATACTATGGGATTTAATTTGTGGAGTAATGGTTAAAATATTATTTTTGAGGAATCTATGTTTTTATTAGAGACATATAACGATTTGGGTTATTTGTGTAAATGATTAACCTATCATGGAGAACATGTTATTAGGTTAATTACTTTTTAGTATGATACTTTAAGAGTAGTCAATGTTATTTGGAGATAAATGTTAATATTTATCATGGAAGACTATGTGGTCAAATCCTAATGAATTTTGGGTTTCAATCTTAGTTTGGATTATTTTGAATAATTTTAAGGGCAATTGTTTATTGAATGGTCTTTGTTGAACTTTGGGTTTTGTTTGTTGAATTTTGAATATTAAGAGTAGTATTTCTTTCTATAAAGGATTATAATTTTTGGGTATTATCTGATCTCTTTCTAATCATTTTGTTTTTGGTTAATGTTTACATATGGGGGAAATATATAGTTCATCTTTGGGGGATTATGTGATTCTCTAGAGAAAATATGAGTGTGTGGTAGAAATTTATTAAAGGATGAAACTTTACTTGTCATGTAAGTATATTTCCTTTTGTTCTTATTCTAAGTTGTAAAATAATACCTCAAATTTTTGAAAAGGATATTAAAAAAATGTTGTCTATCTACTTTTTCTACTGGGAAATCAAATACGATTTAACCCATCATAAGTTTGTGGTTTTCTGGTTGTTAACTTTCTCCTAATTATGTTTTCTGTTTCTCTTTATCAGAACTTGACACTTTGTTTCTCTCTCATATCCATGTTTTCCTATATGAAATCCTAGTGTTTTTCATCTTGGATGACCTTTTTACTTCTCTTTCTTTATTTTAAAGTGATAGATTTATTGACTCATTTTCCAATGTGGTATTTTTAATGAAGTTACCAAGACAAATTTTAAAATTGTGATGATGCAATTTCCAAAAGGGGGGAATGATGTAAAGACCTAGTTATTTATAGAATAATAATTTTTAATTTATATTAGTACTTATTAATAAGATTTTAATTTTACATTAAAGGGGATGCTTTTTCCAATAGTGTACTCAACACGAAACAACATGTTTCTCTAAAATCTAACGTTACACACAACATTGAGTTATAATGAAAAATAATACAATAATAATGTTGGTATTTTAAATGGTAGTTAACGCCTAGCCGTTGGAATGGAGGGAATTAATAATATCAAATAAATTTTTAAATATGTTTACAAATGTTTAAATAATGATTCATTGGTTACCAAATTTATTAGAAATGGGAATAAAAACCTATTGAATATAAAGGATGTGTTTTTATGAAAACCTATTTAAAAGAGAATAAATGTGTTCATATCACTCTTTATATATTTTTATTTAATAAAAAATATATGATATATATTCAATGTAAAGTTTTAAATTCATATTATATGTTTTCTAGATATGATATATGAACAAATTCAATTTTTTAGATAAAAGAAGTATTTTTCTAGAAATGCAGTCTTACCTCCTTTTGATGGAAAACCATTTTTATATTTATTTTTGACAACTTTATATCTTATATTTGGAAAAATTAACTTATTATTTAGAATCGGGACATAAAATTTTCCTTTGGATGAATTTTTGATATTTTTCTGATAACTATCATGTTTTGATGAATAGTAAAAATACGCTAAATTTTAATTAAAAACAACTTTTTCCGTCTAGATAATTTATATATTTAAATAATATTATTTAATGGTTTTAATGAATAAATTGAATATATTTTTATCATTTAATAAAATTTTGGTCATTGTAAGTAATTTCACTTTGAAATTGGACATAAACACATGTCAATCTTTTGATAGTTATTACTTCTTAAAATCCCACTTTTTGGTTTTGACAATGGGAATTAATTTTAACTTAATTTCTTCCAATTATATGTTTTGAACAGGGAAAAGTGGATTCCATATTTTTAATCATGAGATCCAAATAGTGTAAATAAGCACCTTTTATTTTTAGATGTTGTGAATAGTAACTTCAGTAATTATTTTATTTACCTTGGTTAAAGGGTAAATCTAATAAATAAGGGTAAAAAATAATATAATAATAATAATAATCTACCCTAACACATGTCCTAATCCAATTTGATGAGATATGTCCAACCATGGTCATCCTTGGGTCGATTTTGGGACTCCATGGATCCACTTGAGAGTGATAATGACATGTTATATTAATTAATTTAAAGTAAAGATAAATATAACATAAAAATGTATCTATTAATAAACAATTTTTATATGGGATTATATAATTGATATCTTAGACTATAATTATTAATTATAAATATAAAAAGATTTATTGTATCATGATATTTTATTTATAATTTTTAGATATTAAATAAATAAATTTAATTATGACACAATGATGATGAATTGATTTCTTCATTAATAAAGGATTCAAATAAATGATATTATAAATGTTAAAATAAATGTAATATGGTTATTTTAATGTAATAAATGAATTTTGTTGATTATATTGACTTGTTATATTTGATTTTATTCCTTCGGTTCTAAGGAATCAGGCTGTTATGAATTTTTAAAAAAAATGATGTATGGATAATTTCCAAAATTGACAGAATTCATAACTGAAAACATAATTTTTTTTATTAAATGATACTAAATTTCTAAAAATATATTTAAACACCCTACCCCAACCTCATTGTCTTGAGGGAGCGGTGAGGGTTACTTGGCCTTAAGCGACGTTCCCAAGGCGCCAAAGGCTCGCAATAAATGCCGAGGGCTCCGAGAACAAAATGGGGAACGATTTTCCCTTAAGACAAAACCAACCAAAAATCCAAAAACTATATGATGCATGTCAACAAACCCAAACAAACCATCCATTAACAACCAAGTTGTTCCACAATACAAACCAAACCCAATAAAACTAGACATGTCCACAACACATCAGTGTACAAATTGGAAACTAAACAACCAAACACCACAAGCCATGAATCCACCACAACTCACACCAAGCTCCAAGCTTCAAGCTCCTCCAAGGAATCACAATGCTCCACTAAAGGAGGTAGATGCCTTACCTTTTCCCACATCACGGTACACGACATCTGCAAAGACACCAAAGTTCCAAAGCAGGGGGTGAGTACTCAAACACCGTAGGATTTCCCCAAATGACTTCCCTACACACACCACTAGGATAAAACCGTTAGCACATTATATAAAATAGTTTATATAAAATGAATCACAAGTGCAACCCTTTTCATAAGCCAAACATGTCCTTACCAATCCATCACATCCAACCCAAGCAGCCAAGGGGAAACCAACAAAACAAGCCACAATCATCCCAACATTTACACGTTATCACAACAATTCCATATTGCAAATCAATGCACAACAAGAAACCAAAACGGTGGGACTTCCGCCCAACCCGTTCACCCATTCACACCAAAAAAATCAAAACAGTTGGACTTTTTCCCAACCCGTTCCCCCATCTTCAGCTAGCAGGACTTCCCGCCCACTACCTGACAACCCAAAATCGTAACGGTGGGACTTCCCACCCAACTCATTCACCTTTTATAGTGAGACTTCCCGCCCACATCCACTCAACATTTAAATCAAGCCAAACCAAGTATAAAACCCACCAAGGTCACGACCACAAGCAATCAACCAAATTCATTGCATATCAATACACTTCAATAAATCACCCATTTATTGAAAACCTTTTTTCCATGCCAAAAAATATTTCAATAAAACGACCCTTTTATTAAAAACCCTTTACATCAATCATTTTCACAAATCAACCATAGAATCCCATTTTAAAATCTCCATTTTAAAATCCACAAGAATAGTATTTCACCGTAAAACACGCTTTTTCCCCAAAAATCCCCAAAACATCACCTAAGGGATTTATAACCAATTTTTCACATCAAAACACAATTAATTTCAAGCACAACAAATTAATTGTAACCAAAACCATTAGCTCTAACCAAGTGGAGTTGAGATAGAAGCCACCTACCTTTAGGGTTCCTGAGAAATCGACCCATAAGCCACCACACCTCAAATCCGGCGAACACACCACCGAAACCTCTCTAGATCACTTTCCCTAACATCTACAAGCCTTAATATTAACATCCAAGGCAACCCCAACCCTAGATCTACACACAAAAAGTGTAGATCTAGAAAACCACGAAAGAGAGGGAAGTAGATCTAGAGGAAAACACAAGAGAAACAAGAGGAGAGACTTACCTGGGAGAAACCACCTTCAAACCGCCTTGAAAACCCTTTTAAACGCTTCCAAATCGAGTGGGAGAGCACCCTTAACCCCTGAGAACCCAAAATTCCGATTGAGGATCGAGTGGGAGGAATATTGGAGTGAAATGAGGTAATCCCGAGTGAGACCGGGTTTTATAACCCTAATTTTAAGTGGCCGCACGGTTAGCCCACACGGTTTGGAAAACCATGCGCAAACCGTGCGCACTCTACTGACTTGGGAGCAAGGGTCCGCACGGTTGCCTTGCATGGTTTGGAAAACCATGTGTAGGTTGTGTGAAGGCTACAGTCTCCCCTACACGGTTTCATGGAGAACCCGCACGATTTCCACTAACCCTGCTCAAACCGTGCATCCCTTTAAAGCCTCCAACCTCATCCAAAACCATTCCAAACTCTCCCAACCTCTTCCCAACTCATCCCATGCACTTTAAACACATAAAAATGCATAAAAGGCCACATAAATCAAACCGGGGGTGCTACATTCTCCCCACCTTTGTACTTTCCGTCCTTAGAAAGTAGTGAACCCGCCCTTTTCCAAAAGAGCTCGGCCCACTGCTCGACCATCTCTTTCTCCCGCTCCCAAGTATCCTCTTGAATCTGACCATGTTTCCACAAAACATGAACTAAAACAATGCTTTTACCACACAAGACTTTCTCTTTCCTATCCACAACCCACACCAGCACGTGCACCAATGAAGCATCTAGTTCTAGCTCAACATGATCCCATCAAATCACATAGTCACGATCTGGATGATACTTTTTCAACTGCAACACATGAAACACATTGTGCACCGCACTGAACCTAGGTTGCAAAGCCAAACGATAAGCCACCTCACTAACCCGCTCAAGAATCTCAAAAGGCCCAATATACCTTGGAGATAACTTTCCCTGCTTCCCAAACCGACAATGTCCCAACCTAGGAGAGATCCTCAAGAACACATGATCACTCACCTCAAATGACAATGGTCGTCGACGATGATCCACATACGATTTCTGACGACTCTGAGACATCCCCATTTTCATTCTGATCAACTAGATCTTCTCCATAGTTTTCTGGACAAGGCTCGGTGTAACCATCAAGGACTCACCCGTTTCCACCCAACATAGTGGAGAACGACATGGACGCCCATACAATGCTTCAAACGGAGCCATCTGTATGGATGCATGATAACTATTATTGTACTAGAACTCAAAACACGACAAGTGCTCCTCCCATGAGCCACAAAAATCCATGACACAAGCCTGCAACATATCCTCCAGAGTTTTTATAGTCCTCTCGGATTGACCATCCATCTGAGGGTGATACGCTGTGCTCATCGTCAGTTGTGTCCCAAGGGCTTGCTGTAATTATTTCCCGAAACGAGATGTAAACCTCGGATCTCTATCTGATACAATCGAAACTGGAACACCATGCCTCTTTACCCCCTCCCGGATATAGATTTTGGACAGATCCTCCACCGTATGAGGTTCACGAATTGGAATGAAATGTGCCGACTTCGTTAGCCGATCCACTATAACCCAAATGGCATCGTGCTTTCTGACCATTCTTGGGAGACCTGTAACAAAATCCATTGATATCTTCTCCCACTTCCAAACAGGGATTGGTAAAGACTGCAACATTCCTACAAGCCTCTGATGCTCTGCCTTGACCTGCTGAAAAACAAGCATCTCGAAACAAACTCAGCCACTCTTCTTTCATACCAGCCCACCAAAACTGCTCTTTCAATGATTTATAGATTTTCTGAATTCTAGGATAAACAACCCACCTGGAATGATGATATGCCCTGAGAAGATCCTCCTGATAAGAAACTGGTACAACCATCTGATTCCGAAAACACAAAACTGAATCTCTATTCAGATGCCAACCCTCAATGGTCTCCCTGCCATTGAGTCTCGACCCCATGGTCAGACACTCAGAATTGGATATTTGTGCCTCTCTAACCTGACCAACCAAGTCAGGAATCAACAAAAATGGAAAGAAGACCACTCTATCACCCTGTTCCTCACATGCCAACCACATATCGGCTATAACCGACATCAACTGCCACTGATCCGATGCTTGTTTTACCACCTGAGCATATGATTTTCTACTTAATGCATCTACAACCGAATTTCCCTTACCCGGTGTGTACATTAAGTCAAAATCAAACATCTGGAGATATTCCATCCATCTCCTTTTCCTCAAGTTCAAATCCCTTTGTGAGAAAATGTGCTTCAAGCTCTTATGATCTGTATATACCGTGAATTTCTCACAGAAGAGATAATGATGCCATACTTTCAAAGCATGGACCACTACTGCCAACTCCAAATCATGAGTTGGGTAGTTCTTCTCATGAACTCTCAACTTTCGTGAGACATATGAAACCACATGATTCCCTTGCATGAGAACGCACCCCAACCCTGATCCTGGTGCATCACAATACACCACGTACCCTTTTCCTGGTTCTGGAAAAACCAAGATTGGTGTTGATGTAAGGAAACCCTTTAGATCCTCAAAACACTGCCGACACTATTCATTCCACTAGAATGGAACATTATTTCTTGTCAAAGCTGTCATTGACGAAGCCAAACATGAATAATCATGAACAAAACACTGATAATACCCAGCTAGACCAAGAAAACTCCGTATTTCAAACACATTCTTTGGTGTTTTCTATCAGATAACAACCTCTATATTTTCCGGATCCACTGAAACACCTCTTTCAGAAATCATATGGCCAGGAAAATTAACTTCCTGTATCCAAAAGTCACACTTTGACAATTTGGCATACAACCGGTGATCCCTCAAGATCCCCAGCACTGTCGCCAAGTGCTGCTCATTCTCCAACCTTGTCTTTCAATACACCAGAATATCGTCGACAAACACCACCACAAATGAATCCAGATATCTATGAAATATCTGATTCATTAATGCTATAAACACCGCTGGAACATTCGTTAGACCAAAGGGCATAACCACATATTCATAATGGCCATATCTACATCTGAAAGTTGTTTTACGAATATCCTCCTTCCTCACCCGCAATTGATGATATCTCGACCTCAGGTCGATCTTGGAGAACCACTGGGATCCCCTCAACTAGTTGAAAAAATCATCAATTCATGGAAGTGGATATCTATTATTTATCGTAACTTGGTTAAGTCTATGATAATCAACACATAGCCTCAACGTTCCATCCGCCTTTTTCACAAACAACATCGGTGCTGCCCACAGAGACATGTTATTCCAGATAAACCCTTTGTTTTATAACTCTTCCAACTAGATTTTCAATTCCCGAAATTCAGCTGGTTCCATTTGATAAGATGGAAGTGAGATAGGACTGGTCCCTGGAAGGAGATCAATCGTAAAACCCACTTTTCCTACGGGAGGTAACCCCAATAATTATTCAGGAAAAACATCCATGAACTGATCTACCACTTCCAGAAGAACACTCTGCTCAACACTATCTACCAATTCCAATGAAAACTCCACCAACTGATATGATAACGTACCCACTACTGGTGCCAACAAACTCGTTGCACCTTGCCTTTCATGCTTCTCTCCTCTAAAGAGATGTCTAATGCCATCGTGTGTTGTAAAATCCACTATTCATGCATCACAATCGATGTGGTCCTTAAAATCCACTAGCCAATTCATTCCTAGGATTATATTATACCCATCCATCTCAAGCACTGAGAAATTCCAGGTTATCTCAACCTCACCCACAATGATACAACATTCTCTACACAAGAAGGCTCAACACTCTCTTCGACCCAGAGGAGTTTAAAGTTTCAAAACCGAGGGCATAATTTCTACCCTTAAACCCAGCAAATCAACCATACATGCAGCAATAAAAGAGTGTGAAGCACCCGTATCAAACAGAACTTGCATCAAGGTAGAATTTAAAAGAATAGTACCTTGCACCGTGGATGGTCCCAACTGATCATCCACCACAACTTGCTCAGCTTCGAACACATGTTTGCTTTCCACACTCTGGTCTTTATTGTTATGCTGAGGTGTCGTGGTATTCTGAGAATCACCATGACCAAATTTACTCTGATGAAGAGGGATGTGCTTCTATCCCCATCCCGTCGAAGCATACAAAGTCTTCAATCCCTGAGGAGTGTCACACGCACCCGACCTTGGAGAATTCTGACAATAATGTTGTAGATGCCCCATCTGCTTACAATTATGACATGGTTGAGGTTGTGCCATACAATCCCGCTTGATGGGGCTCGTCGAACCATACTGAAAACATCCCTGCTTTCTCTAGGGCTTCAGAGGATGATTTACCAATCCTACCGTCGAATTATATGCCATATCCCCACCCTGGGAATAAGTGTGCATCCTTCACTTGAACCCAGCGTTAGAGTTCCCACTATTATCCATGGGTACCACCATGCTTCCTCCACCCGAAGCGCCCAAAAAATCTTGCTCAGCCACCGAGGCTCTATTCACCATCTCTGTGTAATCATCTATACACAGCACCGCTATCTTTGAACAGATTTCTTGCCTTAACCCCACTTCAAGGATCCTTGCCTTCAATGACGTGGTACCCGCAACCTCGGGTGCAAATAGTACTAAGTTCATAAACTTAGCTGCATACTCTGTCACAGACATAATCACTTGCTTCAAACTGAAGAAATCAGTAGTACGCTGAATTCTGAACGTATGTGGGTAGAATTTTTTATTAAAAAATTATTTAAAGCCTTCCCACCACTTCCGTAGACATCACAAAATCCCATTTCAAATCACATTACACAACAATATTACAACATGGATTTCCAGAAGTTCACATTTCCCATGTTTCACCATTTTGAAAATCATACCATTTTCAAAATATCAAAATTATTCACATTAAAGTTTCACACAAAAACCATTTCTCAGTTCAGCCCATAAATCATTATACCCCAATGAAATATGCATCCTAGTGGGAAGTCATTTATACCATGAATGCCATGCTCATCACATTGGCTACACCCATGACCATGAGATTTCCAATGCCTATAAGTGTCTCCAAAACACTTATGTACCCAACTCCCTGGTAACATGAATTTCAGCATAAAAGGGTCAACTACATCCTTTTATGCTATACATTCCAAGTTCTGACATTCCTACACCTTGCTACCATCCCGACTCAAGGAGTATACCATAATGAATGTCAACACCAAATATGAGAATCAACTCTAAAGGACCGAACAAAATGATAACACT
Source organism: Viscum album (assembly GCA_963277665.1). NCBI lineage: Eukaryota > Viridiplantae > Streptophyta > Magnoliopsida > Santalales > Viscaceae > Viscum > Viscum album. The sequence goes on along the minus strand of OY728140.1, from coordinate 361,854,801 downwards.
TGTAACACCCTGCCCCAAACTCATTGGCTTGAGGGGCGGTGAGGGTTACTTGGCCATAAGCGACATTCCCAAGGCACCAAAGGCTGGAAATAAATGCCGAGGGCTCCAAGAACAAAATGGGGAATGATTTTTCCTTAAGACAAAACCAAAAAAAAAATCCAAAAACTATATGATGCATGTCAAAAAACCCAACCAACCCATCCATTAACAAACAAGTTGTTCCACAATACAAACAAAACCCAATAAAACTAGACATGTCCACAACACATCAGAGTAAAAAGCAGAAAATAAACAACCAAACACCACAAGCCATGACTCCACCATAGCTCACACCAAGCTCCAAGATCCAAGTTCCTCCAAGGAATCACAATGCTCCACTAAAGGAGGTAGATGCCTTACCTTTTCCCACATCATGGTACACGACATCTACAAAGACACCAATGTTCCAAAGTAGGGGGTGAGTACTAAAACTCAGTAGGATTTCCCCAAATGGCTTCCCTACACACGCCACTAGGATGAAACCTTTAGCACATTATATAAAATAGTTTATATAAAATGAATCACAAGTGAAACCCTTTTCCTAAGCCAAACATGTCCTTACCAAGCCATCACATACAACCCAAGAAACCAAGGGAAATCCAACCAAACAAGCCACAATCATCCCAACATTTACACATTAGCACAAAAAATCCATCTAGCAAAGCAATGAACAATAAGAAACCAAAACGGTGGGACTTATTCCCAACCCGTTCACCCATTCACACCAAAAAAATCAAAACAGTGGGACTTCCGCCCAACCCGTTCCCCCCATCTTTAGCTAGCAGAATTTCCCGCCCACTACCTGACAACCCAAAATGGTAACGGTGGGACTTCCCACCCAACTCACTCACATTTTATAGTGAGACTTCCCACCCACTTCCACAAAACATTTCAATCAAGCCAAACCAAGCATAAAACCCACCAAGGTCACACCCACAAGCAATCAACCAATTCCATTGTATATCAATCCACTTCAATAAATCACCCATTTATTGAAAACCTTTTTTTCCATACCAAACAACATTTCAATAAAACAACCCTTTTATTGAAAACCCTTTCTATAACTCATTTTTACAAATCATCCATAGCATCCCATTTTTAAATCTCCATTTTAAAATCCGCAAGAATAATATTTCACCGTAAAACACCCTTTTTTCCAAAAATCCCCAAAACATCACTCAAGGGATTTCTAACCAATTTTGCACATCAAAACACAATTAATTTCAAGCACAAAAAATTAATTGTAACCAAAACCATTAGATTTAACCAAGTGGAGTTTATAGAGAAGCCACCTACCTTTAGGGTTCCTGAGAAATCGACCCACAAGCCACCGCACCTCAAATCCAGCGAACGTACCACTGAAACCTCTCTAGATCACTTTCCCTAACATCCAAAAGACTTAATATTAACATCCAAGGCAACCCCATCCCTAGATCTACACACAAAAAGTGTAGATCTAGAAAACCACATAAGAGAGGGAAGTAGATCTAGAGGAAAACACAAGCGAAACAAGAGGAGAGACTTACCCGGGAGAAACCACCTTGAAACCACCTTGAAACCCATTTGAAACACTTCCAAATCGAGTGGGAGAGCACCCTTAACCCCTTAGAACCCAAAATACTGAGTGGGGCTCAAGTGGGAGGAAGATTGGAGCGAAATGAGGCAATACCGAGTGAGGCTGGGTTTTATAACCCTAATTTTAAGTGGCTGCACGGTTAGCCCGCACGGTTTGGAAAACCATGTGCTAACCTTGTGCACTCTACTACCTTGGAAGCAGGGGTTCACACGGTTGACTTGCACGGTTTGGAAAACCATGTGCAGGATGTGCGAAGCCTACTGTCTCCCATGCATGGTTTCTTGGAGAACCCGCACGGTTTCCACTAACCTTGCTCAAACCGTGCACCCCTTTAAAGCCTCCAAACTCATCCAATACCATTCCAAACTCTCCCAACCTCTTCCCAACTCATCCCATGCACTTTAAACACATAAAAATGCATAAAAAAAGGCCACATACCTCAAACCGGGGGTGCTACATATATGATTCTTACAAATGGTTAATATAAGTCCAAATCTATCATAAATGACTTTTTGGGTCATTTTACATGATATGGTAATTAAAATTACCCAAAATGTGTAAATAACATGATATTACTATAAGTTTAAAAAGTGTTAAATAAGGGTTAAACCAAAAAGATAAGGATAAATATAAATAAATATATATATATATATAACTTTTCTACAAATTATTGAATGATGAATATTCGAACCAAAACCAGGTTATCTTTGAATTAAATGAGTTTTGGAACTTTTTTAATCGAAATTGAATTTATAATAAATTAATATTTCTAGACTTTCCTAAAGTGCCCCTCCTCCCTCTTCTAAAAGGCCACCACCTCTACCCACATAACTCAGACCTCTCAATCCCCTTAGATAGTCCAAATTCTACCGTAATAATCTCCAAACATCCCTCCCTTCCTTTTATAATCCATACCTTGGGCAGAAGGCAATTCAAGAAATCCATTTGGCTCAAATCAAAAGAATTTACCTGATTTAGAGGTAACGTCTTCTCTCAAGTTCTTTTCTTTTATTTTCCTTCTCCATTACTTATTCTATTATTATTATATGATTAAATAAAAACACCAGTATCCTAAATATACAAGGAGTTTTTTATAATAAGGATTCAAACTACACTTACACACACCTCCATCTAATGGATACAAATATACTGTTTCTGTGTACGATGAACTACTGCCTCACAGAACGATGATTGTTCAATTTTCTCCTACCACCTATCATAGTGGTCATTATGATAGAACTGTATTTATATATGATATATATTACATTTATTTTTTCTCTATACTTCTATATATTTTATTTAAAACATACCTTTATGTTATTCATGATGTGTAAATACAATAATTTCATTTGAGGAAATGCATACTACCGCCCCCTCAAAGTGATATGACTCATTCATGCCATACATGGAATGTATAAAGGATGAAATTAATGAAATTATTTAATGTATATAAAATATGATATTATAATGGAATTATAATATACCTATGAATCATTTATTTTTCATTCCTTTAAATATGAAAATGAAATGAAAGTAGTGTTCATGTGTACATACGGCTTACCATCTCCATGAAAGGTGCATTTAATTTCTTATATCCAAATGTTATGGACTATTATAAATACATATATACTAGATATATATGATATATATGATATTTAAATCATGAATAATATTCTGGAGATAATGGATTTTTGACCACATGGACAATTTGTAATTATAACAAGTTCATCTTTGACTCAAGTATTGAATATCGACAAAAACAACCGATATGAACTTGAATAATTATATGATTGTTATAACAAGGTAATAATTGATGTAAAAGGAATAATAAACATTAAAAAGGTTCTGAAGAAATGAGAAATTAACTTAAGTTTATTATCCATGGAGATAAAGAATGAACAAGACAAGTCATACTCAAGGTAAGGGAACCTTTCACCCTCCTCTTTTAGTTAAAGACTTATTTTATGTTATGTATTTTAATTTACATTTTATTATATTAGGATAAGTTTTTTTATATCCTTATTTATGTACCTTTTAAGTTTTATTGATGATATATCCTTTTCTCTCTCATCAAATCATTTTCTAAATTTTTAAGTGACGTTGTTAGGCTGCTGAACTTTCGTAAGAGAATTTAGAAACTCAATTTCCTCTCATTGGCTTTTATTCATAATTTGTTTATTATATTATGCCAATATTATGTGTGGAATCACTATTTATTTATTTATGTTTTAATTTCCACTACCCTTTGTTTTTTTATATGGTTTCTATATATAATCACCCCATTGATAAATTCTTATGTCATTTATATGAACTTTGTAAGGGAAATCTAAACTCAATATCATTTCATTGAGTTAAATATCCATGTCATTGGTTTTGTTTTTCTAAGAATAAGTGTGAATGACATCTGGTTTTTTTACCCTTAATATAAAATTATATCATATGTATTCATATTTTTCACACATATTTATTTCATTGGTTTATCCTTAATCAAATGATACGATCTTTGTAAGGGAATTTGTCTCAATCTTCTTTCATTGAGGCATACTTTGATGTTATACACCACCTTTTTTATACGATGTATAATTATACCCTTTTTATTTTAATTTAATTCAATGGTTTTCAAAAGGAACCTTTTTTATGAACTATTTTACTAAATGAGAAAAGTAATGTTTCTTTTTAACGTACACGGCGACAATAACCTTTCCGCCACCGCGAGGATTATTTGATATTTGGATTTCTTAATATTCCGTAATGTTTTTAAAAGGAAAATAAGTACCATATACCCTTTTTACGTATTTATTTATTTAAAATGGTTTTGAGAAAGCATTTATTATGTCAATATTTTGAAATGATGTATTCTGATTTCAATGGGGAAATGTTATCTTTTCTTTAGGCTTGTTTCATGTGTTATGATTATGTTATAGTTATTTGGCATTATTTAAGTATATGGGTAGTTCTATGATAAAATGAGTGTAGGTGAGCCCGAGATAGCTCTCCAATGAATTGGGTAATGTGATGGAGGTAAATTTTAATGTTTCTCCTAAGAGATTTAGGGAATATACTGTGGTGGGTATTCCAAACGTAACTCCCTATATAGCTGTGAAAGCTATAATGTAAGTATGTTATGGATGCCACAAGTTACCTTTATGATTTATGATTTCCATGTGTTGCTCATAAATCTTATGATTTCAGGAGTTATGTTAAAGAGCTTATGTTTTATGATTGAAAAGTATGATTTTTTTGATTTGTATATATTCATGGACTAATGTTATCTTTCCTTATTTTATATTCCTTACTGAGGTTTTTATGCTCATACCAAGTTTTCTAAATGATTTTTCATAGGGTATGTGGAAGGTTAAGAGAAATTAAGAATTCAAGAAGATTTATATGAAGAAAATAATTCTTGTTTTATTTAAGGATTTTTATTGTTGTGATAAGATTAGCTGAGGAAAGAATTGATATTATATAATCTAGTTCTTCCAATATGGATAGTTATTTATTTTTAAGGCATGTTGATTATGTTATTTTGTTTATTCATGTGAGGAATTAATTGTACTTATTAAGTGTTGGTTTGGGACAATAATTTAATATCCCATTGATGCTTTGGTAGGTATCATAGGATAACCTATCTTGGGTATTTGGTCGAGGTCTTACCCTTTTACCTAAGTTGTCCTGGCATAAGGCCTTGACAATATAGATATTTTGGAATAAGTAATTGATGGTATATATGTATTAGAATGATTCCTCGATAGTATGTTTCAAATTTATTACATTATTCATTCTAATATTATGAAACCATTTATTAATTTCCATGTGATTATTTGAATAATATTTATATCCATGAAAAACTTTTTAGCTCGAGTGATTATTTATATGGAATAATTTTATTATAATTTATTTCCTACCGTATTATTCATATATTATTTTACTTCAATTGTATGAATATCATTATTGATCATATAAGACCACCCATTTCTTATATTTATTTTCATCAAGATTCTAGGAAGTTTATTACGATTGATATGCATGGTTATGCTAAAGGAAATAATGATGTGCATAAAGAAAATACCATGTTTTGTTTTATATTTTCAAATGTAATTTTGGAATTAAGTATGATTATATTTTATCAAGACTAATAAACTAATATGTCATTTGGGATGAAATATCTTGTGTCTATTACTAATGTAATAAAGTAACCATCAGTTTCAGGCTACTAGGATTGGGGTCTTTACAGTTTGAATCAGAGAAAGCTTAGTAGAATCCATGGTAACTAGATTTACAAAAAATATATATCAGATAAATTAACCCTATGACATACTTTTAGAATAATCTCAAAGATACTAAGATTATGATTATGAGATTATCTATAGATAAAATTATCAAATTATGTTAAATTTTTCACTAGTTTAGAAATTATATATTATGATTTATAATGTTAATATATAATCTAGTGTAATAACATTTCTATAAATGGTTCCTAGTGAAAGTAATGGAAACTGTATCAATGAACATAATCTATGTAGGTATTTACCTTCTTGAAAGGATAATGAAGCTGGAGCTAGAGCTCTGGCTAGAAGTAAAAAAATTATAACTATATTGGGAAAACTAGCTCAGGTTATGAGCAATACCCATTCCTGAATGGAGTATTCTATTGATATACAAAATGGTGTAATAATGTTAGGATTATTTATGCATCAGTAACATCTATAATTAAAAGTTACTACTAATCCATTTTTATATGATCAATGGATAAAGTCCTTATAGAATATATTTCTCACTTTAGGAAGTAATGAAAGGGAGAAAGTTTTCATGGCAGTTTATCATCTCTTTGGGGATATAGATTAATGGCGGTCATTGATTAAAAACAATAAGGATAAATATTAAATAGAAAGTATGTAATTGAAGGTTTTTAAGGAAATTTTATTTGAAAAAATTTTCTTGCAATCAATGAGTATATATGAAGAGACAATTGTTGAGTCTAAGAAAGAAAGAAGAGGAAAATGTTTTTAAGTACGAAGAAAACTTTACAAGTTTATCTAGGAATTCCAAGGACTATGTAAGTATTCCAAAGGGAAAGGTTGACTATTTCATTGATGGGATTAATCTAGTAATTCGAAGGGAACTAGTCTCCTAAAAATTATCAACATATGAGGATATAATATCATGTGATATAAATGAATAAAAGTAATTCTCCAAGACTTATGGCCTCAAAGGAAATCCATAGAACAAAAGGATGACAGAGTAAAAAATAGATAATGGGAAGAAGGGAAATAATGATTTTACCACATGTGATAGTTTTGGAAAGAAATACCCTAGTGATTTCTTGAAAGTAATGTGAGTTTTATTTAAGTGTGGAGATAAAGTTCTTCATTCATGTGAATGTAAGGGTAAAAAAGAAACCTCTAATGTTTATTGTTTTAACTATAAAGAGATGGGGAACTACACAAATAAATTTCCCAAGTGTCAAAGGAATAAACCTTAGAAAAGTTTAAGCGATCAAGGTAAATCCTATGTTATTACTACAATTGAAGTGGAATGACTAAATGTCTAGTGTATTTGGATAAAAAATTATGTCGTATAATTATATTATCAAATATTTTTTGTTGTAAGAATTATAAAATTATAAATATTATGTTGTAAGTGTTTTTTATAAGGATTTAAAAGTATATATTGAGTGGTACTAATAACCACAAAAAGTGATTAGAGGTAAGATGATATTTTGTAAGAATATATAAAAAAGTGAAAGTATATAAAGAAAAGACTGAAACTGAAGAAGTAAATCGGTTAGTATTGGTAACCTTCAAAATGATTGGTGATTTGATGAAAAAGTGATGAAGTTTGCTGCATTTTTTGATTTATGGGATATATTTGATAATTTGAGTGTTTATTTAAGGAATAATTATATTATTAAATCTTGGAAGCATGCGATTTTTCATTAAGGTTTTATGGTGATTCAATTTATTACCATATTTTAGGGGAAAATGTGATCAAGGTATTTATATATGAAATTAAGAGTTACTTTATGGGTGATTAATGATAAGTTGATTTTGGAAATTTAGTGATCATATTACAATTTTTTTTTATTTTTGAATTTTTTTTCAGAAATATTTTATGATCCTTAAGGTTAACTACTTATGGAATTTATTAAGTTGAACTGTTGATATTATTTATTGAGGTTAAAGTGTGGTTTATCCTATTGGATAACTTATGCTAAATATTTTGGTTTTAATAAATATTTAAAGGTTGAAGGAATGAATTTTGGATATTATGATCCATTAAAAGTTAATCTTATTTATCTAGGAATAAATAATAATAATAATAATAATTCATCTTGAATATCCATTTCCTAGTGTAATAAATGAAGTTAAAATTGATCGAAACACAACTAGAGGATGAGCTTGTGCTTATGACATGGTAATATATCAAGTAAGCTTATTTACTTAAGAGATTTATCAAGATAGTAAAATAATACCATGACTTTAGGAAGAGTAACTTTAAATAAGAAACATTATTTTTTTACTTTTCTTACTAAGAAGTCAATGTTCTTTTAACCCATCACAAATTTACAGTTTTTTGATGGTTAAATTTCTCTTGAACATGTTATATATAACTATATATTAATCATTAGGAATTATTTTTATCTTATATATCCATATTTTCACTTCCCACTAATGTTATTCTATTTATAAATCCAGTTTTGTGATGACATTTATATTTCCTTTCCCTCTTTTAAGAGGATGTTTTATTAATCCCTTTTACTGATGAGGGTTTTCCAAAAAGGTATTTTAATATTTAAAACCCTTGATTACCAATAACTAGTTAAAATTTTGAGGAAATAATTTATTTAATGGGGGAGAATATAAAACACTTATAATTTAAAATAATAATATTTTTATGGTGTATAGGACATGCAACACTAAACCTAAATGACCCCTAAAATATTATTATTTAAATATATCCATTAAAACCTAGACATTAAATTAGAGGGTATAAATATTATTAACTGAGTTATTAAATATATAAAAAATACATACTCAATGAAAAATCAATGATTAATTCTTTTCAAATAATTATTAAATTTTTAGTAATGTTAATTTATGTTTTCAAAATATGTTTCTTGAAAAATGATTTTTTATTTATCTTTTTGATAATGTGTTATAATTAATTTATAAAACCTTTATAAATTTTACAAAAATAATATAATTTTTTAAATCATCATATAAAAATTTTCTTAGGGTTACTTTTTGGTATTTTTCTAAAAAAGGTTGATTTTCGAGTGAATAGTGAAAAATACATATATTTATCAAAGAATGTATTCTTGTTTCAAGTATTTCAAAAATTTAATTTTATTTGAAATTTTTTTAAAAGTAAAATAATTTATATTATATTATTAGTACCCAATTAAGTTAATTTTAATCAATTTTATTATTTAATTTGGTATAAAAACATTTGTATACATGAAAATGCATTTTTCAAAAAAAAGTGTATTTTTCTAAAAATTAGTTTTGTCACATTTTTTCATACATATTTTGAAATTAATTTTATAAACTTATAGTTATTAAATCAGATAAAATGGATTCCTTATTTTTAATTAGTGTGTTCAAATTTGGTAAATATGAAAATATTTTTTAGGCATTAAGTATAGTAACTGTGGTAACATTTATCACCACGATAAAGAGTAAATCAGGTTAATATACTTTAAAAATAATATATAAGGCCATAATTTTTAATTATAATTATTATATAATAAATTTAATTCTAAACTTATCATTTTAGGCTCTAAATCTAATTTTTAATGAAAAGTTTTCCATGAAAATGACATATTTAATATTTATAGAAAAGAAAGTTACAAAGTGTCACTCTCTTCATTTTAAATATCTCTTATATGTACACAAAGGGAAAAATTAAAATTATGAATGAATTTAAATGTATATTTTGAGATTAATGAATTTTTTTCATTATATAAATTTATTTATAATTTTTAGAAATTATATAATTGCCTTAAATTCTATAGCAACACTAATATGATATCTATTTAATTAAGAACAAAATAAAACAATGATTCTAAAAATATTAAAGTTATATACTTTGAATGAGTTAATACTTCACATGAATATTATAGATCTATATGACATATTATTAAGGTTTTATATCATTATATTTTACTTCTACCATTGTCTTTATGTATTTGAAATCAAATTAAATGAATATTGTTAAAAATTATATTAATAAATTTCTATAACAAATAATATTTTATTAAATGATTTAATGTTCATAATTTTTTTTGATTATGCCATATTAAGGGTATATGGTTGTAAAAATCAACCATTATCCATTTATGGGTCTTTTATCATTTTATAGTAATGTTATTAACCCTTAAAGGGTAAGAAACATTAATATTACTCTAATTGTCAAAACGGTTAACAAGAGGATAAAACTAAAAGATAAGAGTGAAAACATACACAAAATGTATCCAAATTTTATTGTATAAGATTATTTATAATAATAATAATATTATATTATAATATTATAATTTTTTATCCATTTTTACATCAAAATTAATTTATATTAATGTAATGTTTTAAGAAATTTGAAGAATGTACCTCCCCTCAATTATAAAAGGACACCTATCCTTTCCCTTCCTTACACCGTTTTGAGTCTTATAGATTAATAATACTCTAAAACATACCATATATACTTTCATATACACATTATATAGGTTTTTTATCCCCAAAATACCAATCCTGGATCCTTAAGAGGAGATCCAAAGGAGTTCTTCCAATGAAGAGGTAATCGCCTTAACCGGTCACATTATTTTTTACCTTTTATTTTAACTCCACTAAATCTATAGTATTTACCATTAAATTGTAACATAATTATCCTAAATATAATGAAATTTCATCATGATTATTAAACCTTCATTATCCACCCTCTTTTCTATCAAATGAGAAGTGAAATTATTGCACATGCGTAGGTACAACTTACCATCTCCACGTAGCGATACAATTCATTTTTCATTACCATCTTTTTATGGATGAGAATTATGATGCATTTAATATATATATATATATGTAAGAAATTTATAACATAATTATACTTATATAATTATAATATAATATCTACTATCTTACCTTCTAAACCATTGGGAAACTATAACATTTCTCGTGCGTACATGTGGACTACCACTACCACAAAGCGATGTGATTCATTTTTCATTTAAATTTTATATGGATGGTAATGAGGATAGATTTGATGATTATATTTGATTTATATGATAAAATAATTAATATATAAATGTTAATAATTATATACATTTATTTACTTCTATATTTCGAAAAATAGAAACAACGTTCATGCATACGTTCGACATATTGTCTCCAGGAATTGTGTAATTCATTTTTTAAGCTATAATTTTTTTTGATTACTCTAAAAACATATATAATGAGTATATATTATTTTTATATAATTATTAAATTTATTGATATTGTGTAATATTGATAAAATTACAATGGAAAAAACTACCATACTAAAGAATACATGAAAAACAAAGCAGTTATTACCCAAAACAACGATTTAACAAATAATTGTTTATAAACTACTGATAAAAGATTTTAGTAAGTAATATATGGTATGATATATTTTATTATGATTATGTAATATATTTATAATAAATATATATTTATAATAAAATAGGTTCATAAACATTCAAATTAATTCAAACCTAAGGTAAGGGTTTCTCATCTCACTTTTACTTCTAGGACACATATGCCTTATTCACCACTTATTTATTTTTTGTGGTGTATATATTATCCCTTTAATAAGTTATATCATGAATCTATTTATCTTAATCATATTGAATGTTTTATTTTATTTTATTTATTTCATTATTATTATTACTCACCATTTACTAAAGTGGTAAGGGTTTATTTCACAATCACCTTACTATTTGGGATTGTATATATTTAAGACTCTACGATGGAATATTTTTCTTTCATATACATATTTTAATTTAATTGTTCTAAAAAATATTTTTTGAATTATTCAATTTTTTATCAAATACACTTTTACCCATGTTTTAATTTTAAAAAATTCTTAAAAATGAATATTCTTATCATTTTCCAAATGAGGTACTTTTTGAAAGTTCTGATAAAAATATGAAAGGATTGTTTTTCAACTTATACGACATGAACAGAATTTATCGCTGTCATAAACGCTTAATAATTTGAAGATTAAATTACATTTTTTCAAATTTATTTTCAAAGAAAATGTTTTCCATAATATTTTGGATATAATTATATATTAAAGAATTGGTTTTAAAATAGAAAGGTTATTTTTCACAAGAATGTTTTTAAAAATATTTTTAGGGTATTTCTATTCATCAATGAAAACAAACCTTTATTTTATTTATGATTCTCTAGGTATATGTTGTAATTATACAACCTTTATCTATACTCTTGATGTTTTATGTTCGACTTTAATGAGGAAAGTATTGATATTATGTATGTTAGTTCTTCCAATATGGATAGTTATTTATTTTTAAGGCATGTTGATTATGTTATGTTGTTTACACATATGATATATTTATTGGAATTATTAAGTGAGGGTGGGGCATAGAATTAAATATCACCATGAAGAATTGGTAGGTCTCTTGAGACAAACTATAATGGGTATTTTTTCTAGGTCTTACCCATTTATGTAGGGTGTATTGACATGATTCCTTGATGGTAAAGTTGTATTGGCATGAGGTCTTAACAGTATAGATGTATTATAATGAGGCCTTAATAATAAGTTTTATATTTTCAACATTATAAATCTCAATATTATAAAACAAGTTATTGATTTATATATAATTATTTGAATTGTTTTTATATACATGGATATGTTTTTATCTCATGTGATTTTTTATAAGAAATTATTTGATTATCATTTATTTAGTACCATATTATTCATGTATTATTTATATTATATTGTATGCATACCTTTAATGAGAATACGATCTCACCCCTTTCTTATGTTTCTTTTCCATAAGATGTTAGGAAGTGTATTATTATTGATATGTAGGGTTATGATATAGGAAATAATTATGTTCTCGAAGAAAATACTATACTGTAATTTATGTTTTCAAATGTAATGTGGGAATTATGTATGTATCTTGTTTACCAAGACAACTAAACTATTTAGTACTTTAGGATGTGATTTATTATATATATTAAAAATGTAATAAAGTAACAACTAGCTATGGGATACTATGGTTGAGGTATTTACATAAAGGTTTTCATGAAATTGTGGTATACATATGAATGGATTATGATTATATGATGGTTGAGTCTGTAATAGTCCTCCAATACATTAGGTAATGTGATATTGATACCTTATAAGATGGTGATGATGTGCGTGGAAATGATTGTGAATATATTTGTTCATATTTGTATGTGTGAGTATGACTGAATATAGATATGATCACAAGATTATTCAAGGACTATTAATAGCTATGTTCATATTTATATGTGTGATTATGATTTATTGAAGTTATTATCACAAGATTATGTGTGGACATCACTGTTAATAAATATTTTCACAATATTATGATTTTCTATGATTATTATGACACATTAATATGTTATTAATCTTGAAGAATGATTACTTCTTTGACATCCTTATTAATCATGCTTCTGGATATGACCTGATTTTAGAGTTTATGATCTAAGATTTTATAGGTATGAATATTTATGATGAGAACATGAACTTGATTATGTTATAGTACCCTTATTATCATCTTATGATATATTTTTATTGATATCTCCCTTATTTACTCTTACTGAGACTCTAAGATCACACATTAACATGATTTCCATCTCTAGGTCCTGATGGATGGATAAAAGTATGATATGTCTAGAATCTTATTAATATCAAGGTGGTTATGGGAGATGTTAAAAAAATTAAGAAATAAGATGATTATGTATTTTTCCTCTAAAGAAACTAAACCTTTATGTTCCTTAGGAATGTATAATTGTGATATTTATTGAATATTCATCTAAAATGATGTAATGTTTATGTTTGTTATGATCGGGTCACCTAATTTCGCATCATATCGAGGTTTAGTTATTTTAGAGACTAGGATTATAGAAATTTTGTTTAAATCCTAGGGAAAATTCTATGTTTTGGACAACATCCAAAAGTTTTGGTAAAGTAGAGATTGTGTGGTTTTCTAAGAAAATACATCCATATTTGGAAAATGTAAAATGGATATGGATGTGGCAAAAATCCACCTAGGTTTAATAACTCTAAAAGGTTTATATTTCGTATCAACTCAATTACAATCAATGCACAATGAGTAGTCCTATGACTACTTTCCTAACCATAAAATATCATGGGTTATTCTTGGCTTAATTCACATTTTCTTTATGAACCATTATGAAGGATTTAAATAGATTCTTTCCATGAATGACCTAGGTTAAACCTATGGTGTCTTAGATTGAAAATAAGGTTTCATTAAGGTTTCATGATTTACACATAATATATATGGTTTTCCGGATTATATGATTTCTCACTATGATGTTTGATTCTCACACTAACCATTTTGGTTTTCTTAAGGGAATAAAGATAAAATAATGAAGTTGAGGCGGTGACATGAACACTAAAATATTAAAGTTTCTTATTTGAGATTATTTATATAAATTACTTTATACTATAAAAGGTTTCTATGGGTGTTCATTAATATACTCAATGATTAGATGTTTATTTGGAATTAAAAACCTATAATAGAATGATGATCGTATCTCAAGTCTACAACTCCTCTCTAATAGAATTTTGTTGGAAGGTGATTCCTATAAATATTATGATTCTACCTTTAGTTGAATTTGATGTGATTTTGGGTGTGTATTTGATATCTCTATATAGATCCCTTGTCAATTACTGAGTAAGGGATGTCTCATTTGATATTCTGAATCAACCTATGATTATTATTTAGTGTGAGGATGAATATTAGCATGAAAATGAATTTACTTCTATTATACAGTTCTCACTACCTATTTCTTAGGGATATTTATCTCAAATAGTTGGGGAGAAACTCAACATTGAATATATTTCTATTGTTCAAGATTATGCTAATTTATTTTTTAATGACTTTCCTAGTATTCCCCTAAATCATAAAGTTGAGTTTTAAATATAACTCAAACCCAACACTATAATTATTTTAAGGACTCCATATAGAATGTAATTGATTGAGTTTCAATAATTTAATAAGAAAATCTAGGACAATTTTCATAAGGGAATCATAAAACCTAGTGTGTCACATTGGGGTGAACCTATTCTTTTTGTTAAAAAGAAATACGGTTCAATGCATTTTTTTATTATCGAGAACATAATAAGAACACTATCAAAAACAAGTATCCTCTACCACATATCTAGGATTTATTTAATTAATTAAGAGGAACTAAATACTTTTCAAATATTGAACTTCATTATGGATATGTTCAATTGATGATAAAAAATGAATACATGCCCAATACATACTTCAATATGAGGTATAGGCATTATGAATTTATAATGATTCCATTTAGACTTACTAATTACCTTTTTATCTTCATGGATTTAATTAATAGATACTTTATAGATTACATTGATATATTTTTAGTAGTCTCTATAGATGACACTCTTATATATTCAAATAGAAAGGAAGAGTATGAATATCATTTGAGAATTATGATGAAGACCCTGAGGAAGAAGATGTTGTAAGAAAAATTTATGAAATGTAAAATTTGGATATATAAGGTTTCATTCTTGGGTCATATAATCTCATGTGATGGTATATCATTAATTTCTTCAAAGATAGAAGTTATTGACCAATGGCGTAAACCAACCATAGTAACTAGGATCTATAGTTTTCTTGGGTTTTTTATATTATTGATGTTTTGTTAAGAATTTATCAATGATATATAATATACTAACCAAGTTTACATATAAGGGAGATAAGTTTATTTGGAAAGATAAATGTGAGAAACATTTCAAGGATCATAAAAGAAGGTGGGTTAGTACCCTGTAGAGGAGAAAGGTTTATAATCTATAGTGACTCATTAAATAATGTATTGGGATGTTTCCGCATTCAAAATTACATTCTGATAGCTTATGGACCAAACTAATTTAAAATTCATGAGAAAATTACCCAACTCAAGATTTGGAGTTGGTGATGGTATTATTTGCATTGAAAATATGGAAGTGTTGTCTTTATAGTGAATGGTGAGATATTTATATATATATGTGTGTGTGTATGTGTGTGTGTGGTTTATAAAATCATAACATATATATTCATATAAAAATATTTGAATATATTCTAAAGGATATGTTTGGAATTGATTAATTATTATGACTTCTCAATACACTACCACCTTGGGAAGGCAAACATGGTGGCCAATGCTCTGAGTCAGAAAGACCATGCTATTTTTTCCATGATAAGGATTGAAATAAATCAATTTTTTTTGGTTTTTTGGAATATGGAAATTGAAATCATGAGGAAATGGTATATATCATATCTTTCTTGGATTAATGTTTAACCCCTCCATCCACTTGAAGAATAAAAAGGCACAAAAGAATGATGTTGAAATGTAAAAGAAGGTGAAAAATGTTCCTAATTTAAAACTTGGTTGTAGTTGAATTATAATGTTTCGGAACTGAGTATATATCCCATAAATACTATATTTGAAGAAGGATATATTGAATGAATATCATAGTTCAAAGTTCTCTATTAATCCTACATGTATAAAGATGTATATAGATTTGAAAGAGTATTTTTTGTGGGATAACATCAAAAGGTATATAACAGAATATGTATCTTGATGCCAGGTTTGTTAGCACATTAAGGTTGAGAGAGAAAATTATAAGGAAATGTTACAACCATTACCCATACCTAAATAGAAATAGAAAACAATTACAATTTATTTCATTAGCATACTCCCCAAAACATCTAAAGGGCGCAATGATATTTGGGTTGTAGTTGATCGACTCATGGATTCCTCACATTTCATCACAATAAGAGAATATTTATCTCTTTATCAGATTTATATTATATATATTAAGGATGTAGTAATGTTTCATGGAGTTACACATTCTATTATATCTAATCAAAACTAGAGGATTACCTCAAAATTATGGACAAATCATTAACATGATTCTAATATGGAGTTAAACTCTATAAAGGATTTTCATCCATAGAAAGATGGTCAGTTTGATAGGACCATTCAAAACCTAGAGTATATGTTGATATCATGTTCTTGGTATTTAAATGGTGGTCAGTATCAATACCTTCCTATACTTAAGTTTTCTTATAATAATAGCTTTTACTCAAACATTTATATCACTGCTTATGAATCCATCTATGGTAAGAAGTGTAGGATTGAAAAATGTTGAGAGGATATTGGAGAAAGAAATATATTTTTACTTGATCTATCTATGTAAATTGAAGATAATTTTATATATATTCATCATCACATTAGGACAACTCATATTCAACATAGTAGTTATGCTGACAGTTGTCAGTGAGATCTAGAGTTCGAAGTGAGTGAGAAGGTATTCCTATGAATATCTATATATAAAAATGTTATGAGATTTATAAATAAGGGAAATATGATCCCTAGATACCTAAACCCATTAAAAATTGTTGATCTAATCATGATGTTTGGTTATCACTTCTTACATCCAATTAATCTCTCTTAAGTTCATGATGTGTTGTACGTATCTCTCCTAAGAAAGTTCATATCTGATCCTTCATATGTACTAAACTCATAGGTCATGGAACTGGACTAAGATCAATCTTAAGAGGAACAATTAATGGAGATTATATATCAAAGAGTAAAAATAATATTGAAAAAGACCACTCACCTGGTCAATGTTTTTTGGAGAAACCATAAATTTAAATAAGCTATGTGAGAACCTAAGGATGTGATGGGGTAGAAGTATCCCTAATTTTTTGTATCAGAGTGATGTAATTTCATGGAAAATATTTCTTATAATGGAGTTATAATGTATCATCATAAGATTTTACGATATATCTATCTTTAAATAAATTACAATTCTTTGATATCTTTTTTTACACACAACACTGAGTTTTATTGAATCGCAATACACTAATTGAATATTATTATTTAATGTGATAGTTATTACTGAGACATTAGATTAGAAAATATGAATAGGAAATACTAAATTATAAAAAAAATTGTTTAAACATGTTTATAATTAATTCATTGGTTATCAATTGGTTAGAAAAGAAAATAAAACCATTTGAAGGTAAAAGAGTTGTTTTTTGAAAAATGATTTTTATTTGCGTAATGTGTTTTATCTTAATAAATTAAATTAATATATATTGATGAATTATTTTATTTTAATATATTTATTACATATTCAATCAAATGTTTTAATATTAATCTAATTGTTTTTATTATTATGTTAATAAGAATAAATATAGTTTTATTATAAAAAATGCATTTTTTTCTAAAAAATGTTTTTATTTTGTTTTTCAAGATTATTTTGAAACAAAATTCTATCACATATATAAATTTAATCTTGTAAAGTATATTACATATTTTTAATTATCATAGTTAATATTATTTTATATTTTTATATTAATTTTTTGCCATTATGAATACAACCACAGTAAAGATTTGTCACCTTGGTAAGGGTAAAATTGGTAAAATAAGGTTAAAACTGTGGGGTAAAGCTTTAAAATATATATAAAACGTCCCTTTAATCTATTTAATGAGTTTTTTTATCAAATATATGTTGAAAAAGTTAAATATAGTATTTAAAAACATTATTTTGAATTCGGTAACTCATGTTTGACTTTTTTGAAGATAAGTTATATTTTATTCAAATTAAAAACTATTTTTGGGTCTTTGAGTTTAATGGTTTGGTTGGAAGTTTCAATTTTTTTGTTATGTTAAAAAACTCTAAAACCTTAATATTTTTATTATATAACCAAAAAAATCATGTAAATCATCTTTTAACTTGATTTCTAGGTAAAATTATATTTATGCTTAAATTGAGTATATTTCTAAAACCTGTTTTTCATGTGTTTTGTGTAATTCTATTAAAATTAATTTCTAAAACCTGTATAAATAAAATATAATAAAATTATTTCAAAATTTTTAATAATAATTTATAATAAATTTAATAATTTACCTTTTATTTTTTCATATAATTTAGTTATCATGGTAAAAAAGATAAGTTGTCACTGTTAAGGTTTAAATGGATTTAAAGAAGTTTAACTAAGATATAAGTCTTCAAATGTATTAAAAATAGGTATAAATGTGACTAGTTGATTTTATTTTTACCCAATCACATATTATATTTGAATTTGGGGTTCCATGGTTCACCTTTACATGATTATGATATATTTATTTAATCTTTTAAGTAATTCCATGCATGTTATTTTCCACACTTATAAAATAGAACATTCTATCCTCCCTCATTCAAAAAATTTGAGCATTATAGACCATAAAATAAATTCCCCAATAACATAATTGCTTATATAACCACATTATTTATCTTATTTTTATTTCAAAATATCATCCTTTCAATTCATAAGGTGTAAGACAAAGGAGGTTTCTCAACAAAGAGGTATAACTCTTAACCAAGTATTTTCAATTCTGTTCATAATTATAGCTAATATAAATATATGTTATACATTATAAAATAATTAATTAATTATCTTAAATATGCTTAATTTTTATTATATTTATGTAACAACCATTATACACCTCCTTTTCATTCTATGGGGAAAGAAATCATCACTCGTTCGTACGTATAGATTACTACCTCCATGAATAAATACATTTTATTTTTCATTACTACTTCACTTTGCTGGTCATAATGATGGATTTAAAGAATTGTTATGATATTTATGATATTATTATAGTTCAATAAATTGTAATTAATATTTAATTATATTTAATTCTTTCCATTTCAAAGGGGAAACATCACTCTTGTGTACATACAGACTATCATCTCTATAAAGAGATGTAATTCAATTTTCATAATCACTTTATATGAATAGTTATATAGGATTATATAATAATTAAATATGATACTCATTAAATAATTAGAATTTTTTAGATAATAGAACATGATAAATGCACAAGTATTGGTACTGAAGAATCAAAACATGCATGAAAAATGAAGTAGTTATCACTCAGAAGAAAAAATTTAATAAAGAATTTTTAATAAATAAGTGATAAAATGTTATAAGTAAATATTATATGGTATTATATATATGATTATTGTTAATTAATATATGTACAATAAATATATATTAATTATACATGATTTTTTAATGTGTATAAAGCAATACGGGACTTGGGGTAAGTGATTTATGTTACGATCTCATTT
The DNA here is from genome assembly GCA_963277665.1 of Viscum album. NCBI lineage: Eukaryota > Viridiplantae > Streptophyta > Magnoliopsida > Santalales > Viscaceae > Viscum > Viscum album. Next base: position 361,834,808 of record OY728140.1, on the reverse strand, counting down.
CTATTTGGGATTATCAATGATAAATTCTCTTTATAGAAAATTATATGAATATTATCCTTTTAAACTCATATATTTTATTATACTTTGGTTATTCATGTAATTTTCAAGTAATAATACCATTTTCACTCTTTGATACTTAAAATGATCAATAAAATGCTTTAAAAACAATACTTTATTTCCTCTTTGGTCGGGAATATATTTCTTCCATGTCTATATTGTCTTTAAAAATTTTTGAAGAATATTATTACTATTCTAAAATGATTGATTAAATTAATTTTTAACAATTTTTTAATTTCTATAAAAATTATCAAATTGAATCTTCTTTTAATTTTTAATTGAGGTATTTTTACGAAATTTGTGATTGGAATCTTTATTTTAATGTACACCATATGAAACTATTTTCCCACTCTCATGAAAAATATTTACTTTGAATCTTCCTTTGAAATATCCCATGGTTCTTTCCATGAATTGTTTTTCCCAAATACTATGGAAATTTTTAGATTTTAGATATGTTATTTAAAAAAATTGTTTTCTTCAAGAAATGATCAATTGATCTTTTAAAGGTATTTTCATATAATACAACAGCTTTTGATGTTAATGATGATTCACTGGTGATATGATCCAATGATACCATCCTTATTATTTCTAAAGATGTTTGGTGATTATGATGATGAAATATTTATGAAACCCATTTTATTTTCCATATATTAAGCTATGATGAAATGATAAATGTTTTCATGACCTTGTGGAATACATATAAATGGATTATGATTATGTGATGTTTGATTCTGTAATGGCCCTCTAGTGCATTGGGTAATGTAATTTTTTTATCTTAAGAGATGATGATGATGATAAAAATCGACTTGGTCATGAATAGTTTTTTTCATCATATTTTGATGTGTGAGTATGATTACTTCGAGATATGAAAAAAAATATTATGTATGTACATGATTGTGAATAGATATGTTCATATTTTGATGCATGAGTATGATATATTCTAGCTAAGCTCACATGATTATACATGCACAATTGTGAATATAGATGTTTAAAATAGTATTTTTTTTCCTATGCTTATAATGCTTCATTCTTATGTTGGGACCCTTGAATGATGATTACTTCTCTGACACACTTATTAATCATGCTTATGGACATGAAATTGATTTTTGAGTTTATGATCTAAGCATTTTTTGGTATGAATATTTATGATGATAAATTGTACTTAATTATGTGATCATACCCTTATAATCATCTTATTCTCTCTTATGACTTGTATCTCCCATGTTTACTCTTATTAAACATATGATCTCACCTTTTTTTATGATTTCTTGATCTGAGTTCTAATGGAAGGGTCTATGTATGATATTTCTAGAAGGGTACGAATATGAATATCTTTATGGTAGATAATGAATATATTTTAAGAAATAAGTTTATTATATATATATTCTCTAAATACACGAAACTTTTATGAACCTTGATCATGTATAATCGTGATATGTATTGAATATTTATCTAAAATGACGTAATATTTATGTTTTTTATGCTTGGGTCACCTCAGAAACATTATCCCTCATTTATATTCTTTCATTTAGGTGTTTTTGTGTAGTCTCTATGACCTCTTTCCTTCTCTATCAAGCTAAAAGTCATATCCTTATCTTTACTCACCATCATAATGGAACATAATCCAAAATCACTCATGTATTTCTCAGTTATCCTCAATATATTGATGAGATCAGTTAAAATTTTATTTAATTCATTCATATTATAATTTACAATAAAATAACATAACAATTTCGGTAGTGATTGTAGAATGAATTTTGTAGCTTGATTAAGCCTAAGAGGTAAACCCAACCTCTCCAAGTAATTAACCTACCCAATCATTTTGATAAAAGATTTTAAATTGAGGTTCCTTATTCCATTTTACACAAAAAAGATATCCTTTGACACCTCATATCACTCATTCATATATTTTTACTGGTAAATAATTTTCAAGTTTTCTGCCATATTATAGGAATCAATGGTCTCATGTTTCTTCCAAAACAAAGCATACTATTAGGATAAATTTGTGTTTTAGTTTTATTTGTTTTCAATAGATGAAATATGTATAAAGTTTAGAAAAAGGTTCATTTTTGGTTTTCAGACGGACCCTATTGGACTAACCAAGAAGTTGAATTGGTTGTAGAGGACCGAATGAAAAAACAATGGGAAACACAGTTCTGGACAAAGAAATCCATACACAGATGATTAGACATAGGTTTAGGTCAAAGTAAATCTAATGATTATTTGTTAACCACTCAAATTTTCACAAATCATGAAGAATTAGTGATACAATATGGGAGTTTGATCAGGCTAAAGTCATAGGTTTTGAAAAATTCATAATCAACTGATCTATCATATGGTTCGATTCATCAGATGAACTATTCAATCAGATTAATTATCAGTTGAAGAGAATATGAAGTAATGAATTTTTTATCGACACCGGTCCATTATACATAGTTTTCCACTAATGCATCAGAGGGTATTCTGACACTGATTCATTTTACAATTTACTAGTATCAATAAGGAATTAGATGTAGAGTTCTATCAGAGGTAGACCAGAGTTGATAAGTTGTTGGGACCTATGAATCAAATGATTTTCTGACATTGATATAGTGGATGGGAAATAGATACTGATTCGTCGGTATTACATCGATTTCAATCCATCAGATAGGAAGTAGGCACCTATTCCTTACATGGTGTTTGAATCTAGTAAAACATTGGAGGCAGAACATCATATAGACCATAGTTGATGACATCGATTCATTTACCTAGTAATAGATAGATGGGGGGGGTTCATCTTGGTAATCATAATCATTTAATTTATCTAAGTAATTGTATGAAGAGTTATATAGTAATGAGTAAGCAATTGAAAATGTGATAAATGTTTGAGTTTCTATGGAGTGGCTGAAGTCTATATAATTTTAAAGTGATTGCAATAATGTATTAAACCATTTTCAATTGAAACAGATCATTAAAATATGCGGTCATTTGTTTTCTTCCATTATGCATTGTTTCAAGTGAAAAGAAATGATAGAGTATGTTTAAATTTAGTTAAGAGAAAAGTATTTGAAGTTCAAAGTTGTAAAGATCCATAAGATGATATTTTCTTGATAAAATCCATCAGACACATTTTTTGTAATAAAGTACATCAGACTAACTCTGAATTATAAAGAAAAATAAGATTCACCAAAAAATGAAAGACCATACTCAACATAATCAAACTGATGAATTGGTTGTAAGTTCGAAGAAGATTTTATATTATCACCCAGAAGTATTGAGAAGTGTTGAGATAGTAAAACATGAAGCTCAAATGATCATGAAACCTAGAGATTTTTGAATTTCATTGAGTGGGAAGAAGAATTGGTTTTCCTGCCTTTTCTATTTTGGGATGCCTATAAATAGTGAGCATTTTACATTAATACTTGAAACTATTCATGTGTGTAGAAATATGAAGCTATGACATTTTTGTGTCAAGTATTGAGATCCAAACACGAGTTCTGTTTCAGGATGAAGCTACAGAAGATACATTGGAGTGATATCCAATCAGATCATCAAATAATAGTCCCATCAGTGAAAGTTTCACCCAAGTGACTCCCATCAGATGAAGTTCCACCAGAGTAAGATCCATCAAAGAGAGTCCCATCAGACAAGGTCCATTGGATGAAGTTTTATTGGACAAATAAATTGTGAGTATCCAATTGAGTTCTTTAATTAGTTGAAATAAGAAGGGTATAAGTAGAATTTTATAGATTAGACTAAATAGAGAGCATCAAATAGAGGTTACTACACTGATGTAGATTAGACTGAATTTTTCTTGGTTTTCTGGATAGAAGTTCTGGAAATTGGGATTGAGCATTCAGGTTTTGTTGGAAGATATAGAGGAATTTTCAAGAAGAATAATTTCTAAAGAGAAATTTTAAATTTACTGAATATTGTAAAAAGATGAATTTTACCCATCTTACTTGTTGAATAAATGTATAAATTTTTGAAGTGGATTAGAAAATAAGAAGAAAGAATCTTGTAGCTATGGGTTATTACCGGTTACTAAAAAGGCTTGTTTGCTGGGGTATATAAATAGTGACGGGAAAGTGGATATTCAAAGGATAGTTTAGAGTATGAAAAACTATATATAAAAAGTTTTCTATTGGGATGTAGAACTATTTTTTCCTTATGCCTTTGTATTCTGAAAAGAATATAGTAAAGTAATCCATGTTAGTAAGACTATCCAATCTGTAAAGGATTAGGTCTTTATACCAAACCTTTTAAATATCATGTGTTGATCCATAATTATATTTGTTGCATGTGAAAGGTAAGGTTTAGAACTTTTTTTGAGTGGATCATAACTCTAAAAAGTTTAAAAGGATAAGAAAGTTTTCTAAAAATAATTTAAGAAACTTTCTTATAAAAAAGAAAATGGTTCCATTAGTTCACCCTCACCCCCCAGTGGTCAACATCATACTTGGGAACTTCAATTAGTATCAGATTATGTTCCCTCTAAAAGATCTATCTCTAATAATTGATAGTTTTAATTTATTGAAGAATTGGGGTGTTCTTGTTTTTCATGTAAATAACTATCATAGTTGGAATAATAAGATATTACCCTATATTCTTTCTCTCAACCTTGAAGTTAGAGATGAATTAATAGTGGGATTTATTCCCACTAATTTATTTTCTATGATAAATGTAGATGAAATATGTATAGAAGTTAATGGAAAATCTCATAATATAATGTTTATAGATCTTACTAAAAATGTTTATGAAAATATTATAGGGTTTCCAACACACAAACAAATGTGGGTTAAGCTAAGAAGTAGTTGTTTTGGAAATGATAAAGTTAAATAATCCAAATTACAAATATGGAGAAGTATATTTGAGGATATGGAAATGGTTGATGATGAAATTATTGATGGTTACTTTATAAGAGTAAGTGATATTGTGAGTAACATCAGAAGTTTTGGTGAGAAGCTAGAAGATTCTATGATTATTAAGAATCTGATGAGAAATTTTCTAGATACATTTGATGCCAAACTTTCAAATCTATAAGTTCATGAATAATTTTTTATATGAACTTAAAAATATTGTTGTGGCATATAAAATGATAAAATTTACTGATTTCAATAAAAGGGTTGAGAATGAACTACAATTCAAATATTTATTAAAATGAAAAAACAAAGATAAAAAAAGTTAAAGAAGAATAAGGTTATTCAAAGGCATAGGATGAAGTAGAATATATTAACACAATTATTTCCATTATTTATAAAAAAACAATAAGGGAGTGGTAAAAGCAAAACTCACAAATGTTTGAACTATTAAGGGAGAGGAAATTTGGAACAAAATTCTCCTAGGAAAAAATTGAAGAGTATGAGTCCAAATTTGAGGACAAAAACTCTTAGAAACAAAAGTGTAAGAAGCATAAGGAAAAAAATTCTTATGGTAAGAATAAGAAAAGTTATCTGATAAGAAGAAAAAAGGATGATTCCTTATCCAATGATGAATTTGATCATCAAGTAAGCTTCATTGAAAAAAATAGAAATGGAATTATTTCATCAATTAGTGAGTATAATTATAATGAGATAACAAAAATGAAATATATTCTCAAAGAGAATTTGGAAAGAAAAATTGAACAAAATACACAACTTAAGAAAGAATGAAGGAAGCTAAAGAAAGATGTTGAAAGTATAAATTTTTAGAATAGTGATCAGAAAAATAAAGAACAGATAAATCTCAATTTGATTACAGCAAGGAAAATGAATATTGGTGACCTTGAAAGAAAACTGAAAAAATATTAAGAAAATAAGATGGTGATTAGAATGCCAACTTTTTTAAAGATACACTTTCTGATGAAAGTAAATAGAAAAAGTTGATTTTTTTTCATGGAATGATTGTAAATGTTTTGTAATATGATTTGTCTAAGAAAGAATATTATTTTTTGAAAACACAATCAATGTTTCTTATAACCTATAGTGATCTAAGAATGATAATAGAAAACTTGATCAAGGTAGTTGATATTGAATGTGAAACTTAAAAATATGGTGAAAATAATGGTATATATAAGAATATTAGTTAGAAAACATATTTCACTAAGAAATAAAGGAATTCTTTAGTAAATTACATCCATAAGAAAATTGGCCCACTGTTTATGAAGAAAAAACAACAAAAAAGTTCTAATAAATTTTACACTCAATCCAAAAGATCAAGATTCATAGGTTACTATTGGTGTTTTTTAATTTTCAAACATATCTATTTTTCATGTTGGTACAACATGTATCTAATATTAAATAGGTATGAATCAAGGGGGAGTTATGATTATCAAAGAAGATCAAATGTTCCTAAACATTTAATAGAACCCAAAAAAGAAACTCAAAAGGTAAACAATGTTGAAGCGTCAACAAAGAAATTTGAGAATATGAAGAAATTTGAGTATGTTAAGAAAGTTGAGAAAAGTAAATGTGCTGAGTCTGAAAATAATGAGTGCTTAGTTATCTATCTAGAATAAGTATCCATGGATGAAAATTTAGAAAGATAAAAAATTTCAGCTAAAGAAAAGGGGAATAAAAATGTTTATGAAGATAATAACAAATATAATAAAAATACATCAATAGATAGTGATTTTAAGATTCATAAAAGTTTCAAGAGGTGTGATCAATAATGACATATTACTAAGAGTTTTATTACTATCTTTCCATACCAAGAAGAAAACATGATGAAGATGTTATAAACTCATTGTAACAAAAATAGTGATAAAGTTGAAGAGAAGTTGACAACCTCAACAGAAGATTCTACAAATAATAAGAAACTTGTTATAAAATCTGAGAAGGATTAACAGAATGAATAAAACACATCTAATAAAAATCTAAGAAGAAGAATAAAAATTCAAGATAGAGAGATGACTCTCAATCTGAATATTGTTTCTAAGAAACTATTGATGTTTCTCCTTATTCCAAAAATATTTTTATATTTTCACTAACTTGAAAGGAATTGAAGGATTAGAAGTAGTGAAGATAATAAATTAGTCTCTTACTCTTCTTTTAAAAGAAAGTAATGAGGTTATGAAAAATAATTTTTTAGGAATTTGTGTTTCTACATTAGAACTTTTTGATATGTTTGGTGAGATAGATGTTAGTTGTTTTTATCTTAAATAAATTTTCATAGATTTACCTAAATATTATAATGTTTAAAAGAGTGTTTGAAATGGAAACATTGATCACCTTAGATGTGCTCTCTTATTTTCTACACCGGGTTCACTAATATAAACTTAGAGTTTTTTAGTAAAATATTCTATGTTAAGAAACTCATGTGATACTTATGTTGTTTTTAAGAATAATTTCAAGACTTTGAAATAAAAATGAATATGCATGAGTGGCCCCTTTGAATTTTATTTTCAATAAGGGGGAGAATACATTAGTTCATGAGAAGACATGTAGGTTAAAATAAATGTAAGGGAATAAGAAAGAAAATAATTTGCGGAGTGACTATTTTTTGAAGTAGGTGCTGAGAGAAAACACAAAGGGGGATATTGTTATGACAAAGTTGTGTTTTGGTTGTATTTTTTAATAGATGAAATATGTTTGAAGTTTATAAAAGGTAGAGTTTTTGTTTTCAGATTGAACCCATCAGACTAACTAGGATGTTGAATTGGACATAGATGATTGGATGAGAAAACAAAGGGAAATGCAGTTCTGTACATAGAAATTTGGACACAAATGATCAGACATAGATTTTCGTCAAGGTAAATCTGAATATTCTTTTATAATTGTTCAAAGTTTCAAAAATATTTAAGAAGTCATCATACAATCTAGGAGTTTAATCAGGCTCAAATCAGAGGGTTTTCAAAAGTGTTAATTGAAAAATCCATCAGATGGTCCTATTCACCATACAAACCAATAGATTATGTCAATTATTAGATGTAGATAATCTAAAGTAACGAATTCACTTATTAAACTGATTCATCCAACATGGTAGTCCACCAATCCATTAGAGGGGATTTTGACACCGATTTATTTAACAAATTGTTAGTATCATTAATGTATCAGATGCAAAGTTCTATCAGAGGTGGACCATAGTTGTCGAGTTGTTGGGACCAATGAATCAAACGATCTTCTAAAATCTATAAAACAGATGGGAAATAGAGACTAATCCATCATTACAACATATATGTTGGTCAATTTAACAAAAAGTAGGCACTGGTTCATTAGATAATGTTTGATGCTAATAAAACATTGGGTAAAGAGCATCATATGGTCTATAGTTTATGAAACTGTTTTATTTACCTAAGAATAAATAGTAGAAAAGTTCATCTTGGTAATTTGAATCATTCAATCGGTCTGAATAATTTTGCAAAGAGTCATATAGTAATGAGGAAGAAATTGAGAATGTGAGAAATTTTTGAGTTTCTCTTGAGTGGTTAAAGGCTATAGAATTCTAAATTAGTTATAAAAATGTATTTAACCTTTTTCAATTGACTTGTATCATTGGAGTATGAAATAATTTTATTTTTTTCATTATTCAGTGGGTCAAGAGAAAAGTAATGATAGAGGATGTTTCAATTGAGTTAAGTGAAAGGATGTGGATTTCGAAGTTGTGAAGATCCCTCAGAAGATCTTTCCATGATCAAATCCATCTAATTAATTTTTTGTTATAAATTCCTTCATAATAAATCTAAATTAGAAAGAACAATATGATTCATCAAATAATGAAATATTATACTCAACATATCAGACAGGAGAATTTTTTATAGACCCAAAGAATCTTGAATTTATGATAAGATTCAAGAATATTCAAAAATCACCCAGAATTGTTGAGAAGAGTTGAATTAGTCAAACATGAAGATCAAATGATAATGAAACATAGATATTTTTGAATTTATTTGAATGGGAAGAAGAATTTGGTTTCCCACCTTTTCCATTTTGGGATTCTTATAAATAGAGAGCATTTTGAATTCATACTTAAAGATATTCATGTGTACGGAATGATGAAGCTCTGAAATATTTTTTCCAGGTATTGAGATCCAAACCTAATTTTTGTTTCAGGTTGAAGCTAAGAAATATCCATCAGATTGAGATTCAATCGGATCATCAGATCATAGCTCCATCAGAGAAAGCTCCACTAGAGTGACTCCCATCAGACAAAGTTCTGTTAGAGTGAGATACATTTGAGTGAGTACCATCATAGTAATGTCCATCAGATGGAGTTATATTTTATAAATAAATTTTTAGTTTCCAATTGAGTTCTTTACTTAGTTGAAGTAGGAAGGGAAGAAGCATAATCGAATAGAGGTTACGAGAATGATGCGGATCATACTTACTTTTTCTAAGTACGTTTTCTAGAAAGAAGTTCTGGAAATTGTGATTGAGCATTCGGTTTTTTTGATGATATATAGGATGTTTCAAGACCACCAAGTTCCTAATAAATTTTTTAATGTTATTGAATATTGTACACAGGTGAATTTGATCAGGCTTACTTGTTAAGTAAATGAAAATAATTTCTAAAGTGGGTCAGAAAAAAATAAGAAATAAGCTTTTAGCTGTGGTTTCTTAACATTTAGTGAAAAGGCTTATTTGATGGGGTGTATAACCAGATGTGGGAATGTGTATAAGAAATGAATAATTGGGGGTATGACCAACTATAGCAGAAAATGTTTCTTCTAAGTTGTATAACATTTTTCTACTTGTGAATTTGTTTTCCATGAAGAATATGGAAAAAGAATCCATGTTAGTGGGATTATACAACATTTAATGGAGTAGTTCTTTGTACCGAACCTTGTAAATATAATGTGTCTCTATGTATTTATATTTTTTCATATGAAATGTGAGGTTGGGAATTTTTTTAAGTGAATCATAACTTTAATGAGTTTTAGAGGTTAAATTTTTTTTCTAAAAATAAGTTATGAAAATTTCTTATAAAATTAAAAAGGTACCACTGATTCACCCCCTCAGTGGTCTTGATCCTAACTGGGAACTTCACATAAATTGTTATAAGTATAAGGGTATAGAATTATAGCGAACCCTCTAGTTTCTTATCTTAAGAATCTATATCTGTTTTTTTAATTAATTCACTAGTTGGTTGTATCTCGGAAAATGTTTTTTCCAACATATAGAATTTTCCTTCTTACTTGATAACTTTTCTCAAATTTCAGTACCATCTATGGAAATTATTATCATTTTGTTTTTTCATATAAAAAATTAATCTCAAGTTAAATATTGATAAGAATGATTATATTATCTACAATAGATGTTTTATCATATGAGTATCTTATTTTATAGTCATTTAATAATGAATTTTCTAAAATTATTCCCACTAAAAAAGACGACTCTATACATCAAATCTATTTAGTGAACCAAAATAAATACTTAATCATGAATTACATTGGGTTGAAAAAAAAACAAATCCATGACTATATTTGGTAGAAAACTATTTCCAATCATATCATATATGATTCTTCGATAGATAAGTGGATAACTATTTATCAAAATCCATAATATAGATTTGTAAATGATATTCATTAGGCACCCTAACTATTAGGGATTTCCAGTGAAGCGATGTCACAACCCCCTCCCCACAAAGTGTACCCCTCCTGGGCTGGTAATGTGAGAAGGGAGATAATGACCCCCGAGTCCCCCCTCCAGTAGGCTCCAGGTTGGCGACTAGCACCGAGGGTATAGTAACACACAAATGGGAGGCATTACCCTCTAAGAGAACACATGTGTAAGAGAGAGATAATATAGACACCAACCAAATCCAACTCAGAACTGAAGCATAAAAGAAAACCCAAGTGCACATATGTAATGCCATGGAAAAGTAATACAAATAAAAGGGAAAACTACAAGTACCCAAAAGAAAGTAAAAATAGCAGCGACCACAAGACCGAACAGATCCTGCAACCACAAGCTAGTAGTAACCAGCCTGATCTCCAACCTGCTCCAAGTGACTTGAAAATAGTATATATATATACGTAGGGTGAGTATAACAGTATACTCAGTAGGATCCTCCCTAAATCCTCTCGTGAAAAAGTAAAGAAATCATGATAAATCACAGAGAAAAATAAGTGAAACTAACTCGTCACCTAAACAGGTATACTAAGTTCCCAACCTCACCATGGATACTCTCACCAAGTAACGTATACAAGAATATATCATATAGTAAAGAATATCAAGGGTACCCCACTACTAATTCCCCACTGGTTTACCGCTTTTCCCCAACAACAAATGTTATGTGCATATCTCTTAAAAGGCTTGCCCATATACACCTAGGCTAAGCTCCACAATCTGCACCACGTGCACCACAAAGGCTTGCCCACAAACACCTGGGCAAAGCACCACACCATCCTCACAACCAAAAGTAACCAGGTAGTTTCCGAGAGCCACCACAGCTCGCATAACGTGTATCATACGTCAGGTATTATACCTCAATCCATTACAACCCATACACCGAGTAAGGATCCTCAAGCCATCACAGCCTATACACGTCACACCTATAGTAGTCCATAGGATACTATATCCAGAATATATGTGTGTAAATAACCACAAGCCATTACATCCCTCTACACACATATATGGGGAAAACTAACCGTTGTGCCTAATGGAACTAGTATCTACCAAGAGAAGAGAGCATGGTCAAAGGGGGTAGTCAGCCATTCATCTTCCCACCAGAATATTGGGGAAAACACCCCCCCCCCCAGGGCTCAGAATCCCCAGGGTTCCAGTTTCCCTTACTGACAGGGTGGAGTAGCGTATCGAAACACAAAAAGTACATAATATACTATAACTCACAACCACACTGTGGGAATAACCTAGTCTTAGACACAACTGCACCTAACGTCTCTCAGACTCCGGGATGCCACATCTAAGACTTGGCATCCTATAAGCACAAAACCATTTAAAGAGCTTTATTAGATTACTTAATTCCCTTTTTATCAATTCCACTGTATGTTAATTGATTCTTCAAATATTAATTAACCATGAAAAATTCCACATTAGGTTCTATTAACATCACATCCAAGAACCATTGTCCCTTCAAAAGTTCTCAACCTCATCATTGAGTTTAAAAAAACTCCAACCCCATGGGTTAACATAATTTATTCAAAAATTCATTTCAGAATTACTTTCCCGTATTCCCAAGCATTCTAGAAAAGAAACATATGCTACTAAACACAAGGGGATCAACAGGGTGAGTAGATGTACTACCCGTCGAGTCTTTACTGCCTATAGTAAGAGCATAGACCCATTCTACCTTGGGAGGCTAAACACGGAAAGCACGTGGAATTCCCCGAATGTCTTCGCCTCCCTCAGAAGAAGGGTAAGCAAGACCAGCTGCCTTGAACAGTGGGGAAAAAGTAAAGCAGATAAACAACCAAACAAAGCATCAAGCATCCAACAATCCCATCCATCCCATTCCATCATCCCTGGTGTCCTCCCTGACCCCCACAATCATAAACCAATGCATCTCACCACTCCATCATCACTGATGTCCTCCCTGACACCCACATGCATAAACTGATGTATCTCGCCACTCTAGGCATCATCTGCTACCACAACCACAAGGCCTCCATGCCCCCACATATCACAACATCCATCCAGGATCACATCACAGCACAAAAAGCAGGAAAGTAAACATCACATCAAATTGGGATCTTGGCCATTTAAAAAGGCATCTAGCCTTCAAACAATAATCACCAACAGATTTCAGGTTTACCAACCAACTGAATTAAACACATACATCGGCATCAATTTGATTAACATCAATTTGGATCAACAACCACAACAACAACAACAACCGAATTCATTTACATGCATCTTTATCTTTATCCAATTAATTGTCAATTAATTCCTGCTTTACATTCTTTATCAATTTCATCAAGAACCCCATGCTAACAAGAAAGTCATAGATATCACACTATCTAGAAAATCAAGAGGCAAACCATTCTCACGGTACAAAGCAACAACATGTGATCAAACCAATTCTTTTAATCCGGTTCAAGTATTTAATTAGGTCAAATTCCTTATGATCCAATGGGATAAATCATTCTAACTCTATGATTTCACATAAACAATTATAGAAGCCATGAATCCCTTACCTCAACGGTTTTCGAGGAAAACCACAACGGTCAAAGAACGCCCAAGGAACCGGGTCGATTGTCCACGAATCCTCCTTAGATCTCCTCTCCTAACACAACCAAGACCAAAGATCATCATATTCGACATCCACGGGCTTAGATCTACCCATAACCGGCATAGATCTAAGAAACCGAGAGAAGAGGAGGAGGAGATCTAAGAAATCAAGCAATAACGATCACATACCTCAAGAAACCGGCTTTTATTCGCCAAGAGAAGCCTCCAGATTGCCTCCAAAACACTTGGGAGAGGTTATTCTACCTCCAAGGAAGGGTAATCCTGAGTTATGGCCGCTTAGTGGCTTAAAAAACCATTTAGAGGGAAAATAGTTTAGATCCACAATTTTAGGATCTAACTTTAAGTGCCCACACGGTTAGTCTGCACGGTTTAATAAATCGTGTGCTAACCGTGCGTTAACTTCTGCCTCGACAAACACTCATCGCATGGTTAGGCCACATGGTTAGACAAACCGTGCACTAACTGTGTGTTAGCCACTGCCTCCAAAACTAACCTGGCACAGTTTGGCCGCATAGTTTAGGCAAACCGTGTACCTCCCGTGTGAAGGCTACGACCTCCAACACCAACCACGCATGGTTTTCACGCACGGTTTGACAAAACATGTGCCTCACGTGCGAAGGCCATAACCCTTTATATTTCCTTAAATGTCCACCCAAATGCACTCCAAGTAACCTCGACCTTCCAAAACACCTCCAGCACTACATTTTCACAAAGGAATGGACCGAAGAGGTCCGGGCCATTACATCAGATACATCTCAAAACATTCTCGTCCTCGAGAATCCAAAACCCCCTTAAAGAGAAAATGAAATAGGGTCTGAACAACCACCCATTGATATACCTCTCAAATAGAACAAGCCACCAAGAATCAAAGGGAGTCATCTCATAAACATGAAAGTTTCACAACTACATCAGCTACAACGATACATGGAAAGAGTTAAACATCAAACAAATCTAGGTACTGAACACGTATCTGTGCATCACACTACCAAGTACTCTCCTCCAAGACACCGTGTCGCCACAGGACACAAACTAAAGGAATAGAATGACCACACAACACCTTCTACTTGTGGTCTTGGACCTCCACAGGTCGCTCCTCAAAGTTTTCATCATCATCGACATCGATCTCTTCGAAATCGATGACATGAGAGTCGTCATGAAGATAATGACGGAGCTGTGATACATGGAAAACATCATGTATCTGACTCATATGAGGGAGAAGTGCTACTCGGTACGCCATAGCTCCAACATGAGATAACACCTTTAAAGGCCCAACAAACTGGGGAGAAAGCTTACTTCCATGACCAAACCTTCGCTGCCCACGACGGGGAGTCACCTTCAAAAACACATGATCCCCACAATTAAACTATAAGGGTCTCCTTCTTTGATCGCCATATGATTTCTAATGATCTTACGCTGCCTTCATCCTTTGATGAATCACCTGAACCATCTCTATTGTATTCTTTACTAGTTCCGGTCTGAGAATTGCTGACTCTCCGACCCCATTCCAGCACAACAGAGAATGGCAAGGCCGGCCATACAAGGCTTCAAATGGGTCCATACCGACGGTGGAGTGAAAAATATTATTATAAGAGAACTCCACCAAGGGTATGTGCCTCATCCAAGACCCTCGAAAATCGAGAACACAAGAGTGTAACATTTCTTTAAGAGTCTGGATAGTTCGCTTTGTCTGACCATCTGTTTGAGGATGAAAAGCAATGCTAAGGCATAGCTGAGAACCAAAAGCATGGTGGAGACCTCTCCACACCCTGGAGGTAAAACGAGGATCACGATCAGAAATGATCATCCTTGGGACTCCATAAAGTCTCACCACCTCCTCCAGATACTTCCTTGACAAAACCTCCACTAATCTTGACTCCTTGATCGCTATGAAGTGGACCGATTTTGTTAAACGATCCACTACCACCCAAATAGCGTCATGTCCTCCTAGAGCTCGAGGTAAACCTGTAACAAAGTCCATTGAGATGTTGTTTCCCTCGGAATTCAGGGATGACCTCCTGGATGGGAGATTCAAACGTTCTGATCGGTTTCTAGCGGGTTTGTTCGTAGAACCGGAAACATCCAATGATTCCACATCCATTTAGACCTACTTTCCAAAGGTATGTGCTCATTAGCTTGTGGACTGATGAGGATTAGGAATTTGCATTGGTCGAGAGGATGGGAGGTCGGACTCATCACACCTTTTTGAGGGGAATTATTGTCTATTCTGGGACTCTCTTTATATATTTAAGTTATGTTCGTGAATCCTTATTACATTACCAAGTATAAAATGAGCTTTCCTTCAGTTTAACAATCAATGATTAAATATGTAAGAAATTTAGAGAATCTTTTATATGTATTCGAGGTTCTTCATAAATAGAGAATCATCTATATTTATTTAGAGATTCTTAGTCAATGGTATCCTTCAAAACATTTATATAAAAGTCTCTTGGTCATTATGATGACTAGGCTGGTTTTAAAGCCACTCAGTGGGGCACCTAAAGTTTATTGTCATTCAGAAGTACATGAATTATTTCAGAGTTGGGATCGAACCCATAAATGGGCTACCTACGTATCCTTTATTTTGGAAAAGGAATCAGAACCCACGTAGTTCGAGTAAGGGAGTATGACGTTTATGATTGATGGCTCAAAGAAGGATGTCATAATTACTTTTACACTCTAAGCTCACGTGATTCATGCTCGGTGTGAGAAACAGGAGGTATTGGTAAAAATTAGACAATTGTGCCATGAAAGATGCAATCATAAGAAATGGTTTGGGGCTTATGTATGTATGACTGCCCAGATAGATGAAGGTTTAGGATTTAATTTTAGGGAGAAAATCTAGGAACAGGGTCCATAAAGGTATATGTTCTTCATGGAGATTTGAATACTCTAACTTGGGACTTATTCCTGAAAAGGAAACCCAAATTAGGAGAGGATTGATAACTGGGTTTTACTCCTGAGAAGGAATCCCAGATCAAACGAAAATTGGGACTGGTTAAAGAGAAATTAAGGGACTTGGGGATTACTCCTAAAGAGGATACCCATAATTATGACTGGGACTTATTCCTGAAAAGGAGGCCCAAGTTAGGGGACTTGGGGCTTACTCCTGAAAAGGAAGCCCAAGATTATGACTGAGACTTATTCCGGAAAAGGAGGCCCATGTTAGGGGACTTGGGGATTACTCCTGAAAAGGAAGCCCAAGATTATGACTGGGACTTATTCCTGAAAAGGAGACCCAGGTTAAGGGATTAAGGTTTGGGGCTTACTCCTAAGGAGGATGCCCAGATTTGGGAATTTTAAGAATTTGGGGCTTACTCCTGAGGAAGATTCCCATGTTTGGAGGACTTAGGAATGGGGATTATTCCTGAAAAGGAGACCCAGGTTAAGGATTCTTTCATCTTAAAGGATGAGGTTGAATGAATTAACTCTCAATCTGTAGTGACATAAAGATATGTAAATCACTAGGTTTTGAGAGATATTCCACCAAATTCCTTTCAGATAAGGAAGTCAAATCAAGAAATCATGCCATAAATGGATTTGGAGAGTGTCTTAAAGACTGAATCATGAAAAGAAAAGGTGTAATGGCTTAAGAGGGGTGAAATGGGCAATAAAGGCACCCAAAAATGAAGGTGCGCGCAAGTCTTGGAAGGCGCGCAGGTACTGCGGTGGTGCGCAAGTATTGGTCGCGCAGGTATACCTGCGCGACATGTGGGGTACTTGCACGATTTTCAACCAGCATTAAAATACTTGAGCGACTCTTTCTTAAAGCCTTTAGAATCCTCTTGAGGTTCTCCCAGTAAAGGGACGCGCAAGTTCTATCGAAGGAGTAAGGCGGCGCGCAAGTGTGACCACTTCCCTTAAGGGCTGGCCACTCAGGCGTGCAAGTGTTGATGAGTTTCAACATTTAGGCCTTCCTCCCTCTCTTTAGATCTTCCGTTCTAGGTAAGAAATTACCTTAGAAGTGTTCCGGAAGCTTTGAGAAGAGACTTGGGCATCGGGAGCTTCAATATGAGTTTTTGGAAAAAGATCCTCTCAAATGGGGTGCCCACAGGGTCTATTTATAGGCAGGAGAAGACCCCGGGCGGTTACTGGGAGGTTATCACTTAGGTCGCACAAGTCACATGGGTGACCATGAGGCGGCGCGCAAGTATACTTGCATGACCACTAGGCAGCGCGCAAGTACTTGCACGACCACTAGGCGGTGCGCAAGTGTACTTGCGCGACCATGAGGGAACTTGCGCGACCTATAGGCAATGTTCTCCTTTTTCATCCCTTTGTCGATTTTTGATGTTTCTTTAATGGATGAATCACTTTGGACTAAGGTATTTCCTTTTTTTCAGTCGTTAGACTCTGTG
Organism: Viscum album; assembly: GCA_963277665.1. NCBI lineage: Eukaryota > Viridiplantae > Streptophyta > Magnoliopsida > Santalales > Viscaceae > Viscum > Viscum album. The sequence continues at coordinate 361,817,290 of OY728140.1, read as the reverse complement.
ACGGAAAGGAGCGTCAACAAAAGTCCCCCCTCAGAGTTGGATCCGGAGAGAAAAGAGGATTTGACTCTGAGGTGAAAAGAAAAACAAGAAATCTGGCAGTTTAAAGTCATGCATGTCGGACATAAAGGGGCTAATGTTTAAGGTCGAAATAGCTTTGACCAAAATGGATTAATATTGACACAATTCCCTGAAAATTCATCTGAAAACATATTACCATACTCAAGTATGAGGGAAAATATGTAATCTATGACTTAAGAATATTTGAATCTGAGGAATGATATAAAAAAGAGCTAAAAGGTATTAGAAGAAATAGTTTCCAAGAATGAAGTTACTATTATTTAACAAAACCCGTTAGGGGATTGAATTATGCAGGTCCACCTAAGGGCATTGGCTGCATGGTCAAATAAATAGCATCTTTCAGCTGACAAGTCTGTTATGTGGACTGTTTATGCAAGGCCACCTATGGGCACGTGCTGCATAGTCAGGCAAAAGAACTCTCAGAAATTTACTTTCCTAGTGCTAAAATCCAGTGAAAGTTTATGGAGATTCAAATTTTCTAAAGTATAGAGTTTGTTGTATGGAAAGAGATACTTGAATATGGAGAAGATATTTTCAGACAAGATTATCGAAGAACTGGATGAATATCACTCCTATGAAGGTCTGACCCAAACGTAGGGAAGAAGAATAAACCATAGACTTGAATATTTTCAGATCATTAGGGAAGAAGAATAAACCATAGACTTGAATATTTTCAGATCATGAAAAAGGATATGGGACAAATATGTTAAGGATGGCTATTTTTTTGCAGATCCCTACATACTGTTATTTAAGACAAATAAGGACAAAAGAGGCATTCTTACCAAGAATGAAGTTACCATCATTTAACAAACCCGTTAGGGGGTTGAATTATGCAGGGCCACCTAAGGGCATTGGCTGCATAGTTAAATAAAATAGTATCTTTTGGCTAACAAGTCTGTTATGTAGACTATTTATGCAAGGCCACCTATGGGCACGTTTTACATAGTCAGGCAAAAGAATTCTCAGAAGTTTGACATTTTTGTGACTAAAAGTCATGAAAAGGGTTATGAAGATCTGAAAATATTTAAGGTTAGGATTATAACACATAAAGATGGGTATTTTCCAATGTATATAGAGATACATAGGTCAATGATAACCATAATCATGTTGTGGCTGGGTCCTGAATTGAAATTTTGGACTTCACTACGTATCTCATAAGAATGAGAATCAATCCATACGTAGTTCTTGAAATGCAGTTTAACGTCATGCAGGACGAAATTATGAGAGATCATAGTTTAGGGTCATAGAGTTCGGACCATAATAATGAATACACAGTGTGTGTTTTCATGAGGACATTTCAGCCAAGGGACTAAAAGTGAAATTTGGGGTTAGGACCAAAAGACTTAGGGCTGGATTCGAGGGATACTCGAACGTTCCTACGTATCCCATAAGGATGGGAATCAATCCCACGTAGTTCTAGAACTACCCTTTGTACAAATTTGGTTCGTACATGTGAAGGGTGAAAGGGGACTTTAGTGCAATGATGGTTTAACCTGAGATAAAAAGTTTAGGCATTACCATGTATGCACGTAGTCTTTTGAAATGAAACATGATTGAAAAAATCAATGTCAATAATAGTTCTCTCTCAAATGAGGAAATCAAAGAGTATTGTAGTTTATTGTCGTACCGGACAAAAGTGTTGCATAGTTTAACGTCATATAACAAGGACGAATGTGAATCAATGTAAAGATATTGATTCTAGGGGCGGTTTCACGAATCAACATCATATGAGATGGTGGTGAACCGATGTGAAGAGATTGTTTTTGGGCTTGAACCCTGGGAGGTTGCCTACATACCCAGCCTAGAGGGCAAGGATCAAAGTCCGTGTAGTTCAATTAAAGAATGAATTAATGATCAAGTTGTTCTTGGGGACAACGATCTAAATAAAATAAAATAAATGTTGTTGGGACTTATACATGGTTAGCGGCCCAAAGAGAGTGTTACGGTTGAGGTTTTCTCTAAGCTCACGTGAGCAATACTCGGTGTGAGAAACAAGAGGTAACAACAACCTTAACGATGTATAGTTTAATGTCATGTAAGACATATAAAGGGACTATGCAGTTTAAAGTCTTCCAGTTAGGACTATTGGTGCTGCGCAGTTTAGTGTCATGTAGCAGGGACAAAATACAGTTTAATGTCATGTAGGACATATCATGAATTTTCTGTACAGTTTAGCGTCATGTAGTTAGGACGATGGGGACAATAGAGTTTAACGTCATGTTGGACGAAAGGGGGACTACGCAGTTTAATGTCATGCAGTAAGGACAAAATAACACACCATTTACATTATGTTGGACGCATTGGGGATTTTTTTTTCACAGTTTAACGTCATGTTGGACGAAAGTGTGAATAGTTTAAGGTCATATTCATGGACCGTGGATGGTGCAGTTTAATGTCATGCTGGACGGTGGTGTAGTTTAAGGTCATACAGGACCTTTGATGATTATATAGTTTAACGTCTTGCTGGATGTAAGGGACTTTTATACAGTTTAGCGTCATGTAGTTAGGACGTCACAGTTTAACATCTTGATGGACGTAAGGGACTTGAAAATAGTTTAGGGTCATATGCATGGACCGTTGATGATGCAATTTAAGGTTATACAGGACCTGGTTGCAGTCTAAGGTCACACTGGACCATTTAGGGAACTTTTTCACAGTTTAACGTCGTGTGGGACGAAGTTGCAGTTTAAGGTCATACAGGACCATTGCTGTATAGTTTAACATCATATAGCAAGGACGAACTGGTGCTGCATAGTTTAGTGTCATATTGTGGGGACATCTTGTGAATAGTTTAAGGTCATACTGGACCAAGGAGGAGTTTAAGGTCATACTGGACCATTGCTGTATAGTTTAACATCATATAGCAAGGATGATTGGTGCTGCACAGTTTAGTGTCATGTTGCTGGGACATCTTCTTTTCTACAGTTTAACGTCATGTTGGACGAAAAAAAGGACTTTCCTACAGTTTAACGTCATGTTGGACGAATTGTATGAACCAATTGTAAGAATCTTGGTTCTGGGGACCATATTTTGTGTTTATACAAAATATTTCTTCAGAAATCTGGCATTGGTTGGAGTCTTGATGAGTTCTCCATCCATTGATATTAATGAATAAGCTCCATTGGAGTAGACCTTATGTATTGAATAAGGTCCTTCCCATTTTGGCTCAAGCTTGGGAGGTTTCTTTCCTGGTATCATTGGAGTTCTGAGAACTAATACCAATTCTCCCTGAATGAATGAACGAAGACGAACTTTTTTGTTAAAATCTCGTGCTATTCGATTCTGATAGATTTCCAAGTGGTGCAAAGTGCACAATCTTTTCTCATCTAACCGTTCCAATTCATTCAATCGCTTTTGGGATTGCTCATCTATAGATAACTGATCACAAATGGCTACTCTGAGTGAGGGAAATTGAACTTCAATTGGCAATACTGCTTATGTTCCATATACCAACGAATATGGAGTTGACCGCGTTGCATTGCGGGTGGTAGTCCGATAAGCCCATAAAGCATGAAAGAGTTTATCAGGCCATGACCTCTTATCTTTATCCACCATCTTTTGCAGTATATTTGAAAGATTCTTGTTAAAGGCTTCTATTTGTCCATTGGACGCCGCATGATACCGAGATGAATGGTTGGATTTAATGTTGTATTCTTGATACAATTTCTTCACCTCAGAAGAACAGAAGTTGGTGTCGTTGTCCGTCAATATGGTATGAGGGACACCAAATCTAGTAATGATGTTAGACTTGATGAAGCTAAAAATGCATTTAGAACTGACTTCTTTGAGAGGTACTGCCTCGGCCCATTTGTAAAAGAAATCAGTAGCAGTAAGAATGTACTTAAACTGCTTGGCCGTAGCTGAAGGGTAAGGTCCCACCACATCCATTCCCCATGTGGAAAATGGCCATGAGTATTTAGCTGTATGAAGCAACTCTGGAGGTTGATGAATGAAGTTGGCATGTACTTGACATGAATGACACTTCTTTGTGAAATCAACACAATCTTGTATCATTGAAGGCCAAAAGTATCCAAGCCTTCGAATTTGATCAGACAATCTATGTCCAGACTGGTGGGCACCACAGACTCCTGCATGCACTTCTTTCACGACAGCCGTTGTCTCTTCACCATCAATGCATCTGAAGAGAACTCCATTAAAACCACGTTTGTAGAGAATTTTCTCTAGGTGGTTTGGGCCATCATAAAGAGTAAAATTGACCACACGTCGCCAGATTTGTTCTTTCTCGGCTCTATTAGGTGGAAGTGTTCCATTTTGAAGGTATTCCCTGATAGGTGACATCCATCCTGTAGTATGACCATACGGTTCAGGAATGGGACTAATTTCATTAATTTCCTCTGTTCTGGCTTGAACATAAGGTGAAATTGCACGACAGTGGGCAATGCTGATGGTTGTCTCGTCCCGATTTGGATCTGCTAGAGCTGTGGCTATATTAGCCAGTGCATCAGCTTGAGCATTTTGTGATCTTGGGACATAAGAAAATATCGGTTCTGAAGGGAATTCCGCCATTAACTCTCTGACGTAATCATACAAAGGGATTAATTCTTCTTTTCTGATGGCATAATCCCCATTGACTTGTTTGATTACCAGATCTGAATCACCTTTCACCTTTAAGTGATTCACTTGTGCTTGGAGCGCTAACTCCAAGCCTGTAATGAGAGCTTGGTATTCGGCTTCATTATTGGTACCACCTTCCCACAATAAAAAGGAATAAGGTATACTGCCTTATCTGGAGAAATGAGTACAATTCCTAAACCAACTTTGTTGAATTTAGGATTTTTCATTTTCTTCCCTATTGGACTTCTAGAAGCACCATCAAAATACATTTTCCATGTTTGAGGACACTCTTGAATAGAGAAAACTTCCTCATCGGGGAGTTCAATATCTAAAGACGTGTCTTCCACTGAAGGATGTTCAGCCAGGAAATCAGCCAGAGCTTGGCCCTTTATTGCCTTTTGAGATACATACTGAATGTCGAACTGCTGCAAAATAACTGCCCACCTTGCTAGAAGTCCTGTAAGCATTAGACGACTAAGGATGAATTTGAGCAGATTATTGCAAGATACCAATTGGACCTCATGATGTTGCAGGTAGTGTCTCAATTTCTGAACTGCAAAGATTAATGCCAAGAAGCACTTCTCAATACTTGAATACCGGGTTTCTGCTTCAAGCATGGTTCTACTGAGATAGTAGAGGCTATTTTAATTCCTACCATCATTCTTTTGAGCGAGAAAGGCACCCAATGATCGCTCTAGAGCTGTAACATAGAGGATAAGTGGTCTACCTTCAACAGGTGGCATGAGTACTGGTGGACTCAAGAGGTATTTCTTGAGAACATCAAACGCTTCTTGACATTCTTCAGTCCACTGGTAAGTGACTCCTTTTTTCAATAATTTGGTAAAGGGTAAACTTTTTCCTGCCAAATTGGCGATGAAACACCGAATATAGGCTAATTGTCCTTGAAGTCCTCTTAATTCTTTCAAATTCTGAGGAGGTGACATACCAAGGATTGATTTGGTCTTCTTAGGATCGACTTCAATACCACGATGCCGTACAACAAAGCCGGGGAATTTTCCTGAGGTTACCCCAAAAGCACATTTTAAGGGGTTCATCTTCAAATTATGTTGTCGAAGCTTGTGGAATATGACTTCCAAATCATCGAAGTGATTAGAACATTGTTTGTATTTAACCACCAAATCGTCTACATAGCATTCAACAAACTTCCCTAAGAAAGGTTTGAAGATACGATGCATGGCACGTTGATATGTTGCACCTGCATTCTTTAAACCGAAGGGCATCACCCGGTAACAAAACACACCTTGAGGGGCTCTGAAGGCTGTAGATTCCTCATCTTCTGGGGCCATTTGGATCTGATTATATCCAGAATATCCATCCATGAAGGAAAGTACTTCATACCCAGCGGTTGCATCAATTAAGAGTTCTGTAATCGAAACTGGGAAATCATCATTAGGACAATACCGATTAAGATCTCTGAAATTGATGCAAACACTAATTTGTCCGTTCTTCTTCTTTACAGGGACAATATTAGCCAACCACTTGGGATACTGAACTTCTCTGATGAAGTTATCTTTGATCAGCTTATCCACTTCAGCTTCAATTTTGGAAGCAGAAGTTGGGTGTGTTCTTCTCGCGGCTTGCTTAAATCCTCGATGTTCTTTTGGTAAACCCAAATGATGAGTAGGAATATCAGGATCAAGCTCAGGAATTTCTGTATAGTTCCAAGCGAAAATATATTTATTTTTCTTTAGAAAAGAAATATACATCTCTTGCTCTTCAAGGGTCATGGCCACACTAATTAAAGTGGGGTGTGGATCTTTCTCTGTACCCAGATTTATTTCTCTGAGTTCATCCACAGTGGTAGAGATACCTTCTTCAAATGATGGAGGAGCATCTCTAAGATCTTCCTCTTCCTCTTCATCATGTGCTATTTCTTCCGTTTCTACTTGCATAGTAGATGACAAAACAAAATTTTCATGATCAGAAGAGATGTCAAAATTTGCACATTTTGAAGAAGAAGCTTCCATTTCCGACCCTATTGATGATAAAGGGCCTTCTTTGGGAAATAAAGAGGAGATGATGGATTGAGAATCGACATCATTATTCACCTCTGATGTTGCTATAACTTCTTCTGTCCTGATTGGTGAAGTATAGACTTGTTGGACTTCAGCAGATGAAATGAAGACGTCACCACTTGTGCTTTAATCACTGTTTGGTAGGTTACCAATTTCTCCCATGTTGTCTGGCTCAATTGTCGTAATTGACATTATGGATATTTCCATAAGATTATTTTGATTTGGGCCTATTTTGTCAATTTGACTGATAGGTAACACATAATTTGTACTCACATGTGTAAATGGATTTATTGGAATTTTCTCCAAACCATATGGAGCATTAACTTTGGTAATTTCCTTCATTGTAGATTTTTATCTTCCCTTCATGTGATAAAATTCTGCTTCAATGTATTGAGAATTACATGTCTTGAATGGGGTCTTATCACCATACAATGTTCCAACTTGACCATTGAAACAGTATTTGAGACATTGATGGTATGATGAAGGAATAGCTGCATGCTGATGTAGCCAGGGTCTTCCAACCAAGACGTTGAAAGCTGAGTCTTGATCAACAATCATGAAATCCGAATTGGATACAAGATCTCCAAACTGAGTTCTGAGTGTAACTTCGTCCAGTGTTTCTTGTTCATTTTTATCATATCCTTGTAACATCATGGTAGAAAGAGATAAATCAGATTCCGTGAGGCCCAATCGACGAAGTGTACGAATGGGCATGAGGTTGACTCCTGAACCATTGTCAATGAATGCTCTTCGGATATCTACACCATTGACTTTGCCAGATAAGTACAAAGGTTTTATGTGACCATGCACAACATCATCTTAATCTTTATCAGTAAAAGATATCACTGCATGGCATTCTGCAGGATTATTCTCTATGTGATAGACTTCAGCTGCAGCAATTTCAGCTTCAAACTCCTGAGGACTTGACAAAGCTTCGATGAGTGCTTCCCGAAGATCTTTTGACATATTCAAAGCATCCAAAATTGATAACTTGGATGGTACTTGAGCCAAGTGTTTCAATATATCATACTTTTGATCTAAAGGTCTGCGTTTCCCAACAAGAATATGCGGTTTAGTAGGTACCTTGGAAGCAGATGCTTTAGAAGCTGATGCATCTTGTATTGGGATAGAAGTTGGAAATATCCTTGGTTTTGGAAGATTAGACCGATTAGATCCATTTACTTGCTGAGATAAAGAAGATGGAACCTTCAATCGGTCTTCTAAAATAACTGTGCCAAGACTGAGTTGGCTATTAGCAGAATAACTTGCTTGTTCTTTTTGAGCTCGCTGAAGGGCTCTACCACGAGTTTCTACTGCATACACAGTGCTAGCAAGGGTAGAATTGGAGTAGTGGCTTCGGAAAGATCCACATATTCCCCTGTATCCTGAACCTCTAGAACTTCCTCGGATTCCCTTATTTGATACAGGGAATTCAGGCTCATCAAGACTGGAATATGGATCTGTTAATTGAATCATATTAACAGAACCGAAGATTAACTCTTCGTCTGATAAAGACTCTACCTGATTAGCCTGTTTAGGCTGTGCCGTTTGATGGGGCGGTGCCTGTGGCATTGAAGTAGATGGCATAAAGTCTGCCAGAGTCAAAGACAATTTAGGCTTTGACATATACTCATCTTCTTCTGATTCTTTTTCCTTCTTTGAATCAAGCCGTTTCTTTGAGGATTTTCCCTCTGATGAAGAGGGTTTTACCGCAATATTCATGGTAGAAGACACAATTGGTTTCTTTAATTGTGTTTTCAAAATGGCATGAGTCTGATTGATTGTCTTTCTGACCATCCAATAATCATATTTCTGTGCATTTCTGCTTTTGACTTCTTTCCATTCACCTTCTTCCTCTGGAACTGTAGCAGTGACATAGGCTACCTGAGTCGAAGAACCTTTCAACTTGACTTGTCCCAAGTCGACCATCATTTGCAGGAGGTCTTTAAAGACAAAACACTCATAGATGGGATGCCCCAACATTTGATGAAAGGGATAATAATTGGGACGGTATTCATCTCCTTCCTTGTTTGGCCTCTTGGGCACTGGTAATTGAACCAAATTATTTTCCAGAGCTGAAATGAAGTAACCAGGAACTTGCTCACTTTGGAAAGAGTATGTTTTACTCTTCAAATCCTCAAATTGTTTTTGTCGTTGATCTCTTTGATCATTTGGACAAAACGGCCTTTGTTTTTGGCATTCAGGAGGTGGAGCCCTTCGAGAAGATGAAGGTTTTGAAGTAGAAATAGGTACAGGTGCTTGTTTAAGCATAACTGTAGCAGTTTCTTCTTTACCCATTCTCTTTCCTAGAGATGATGGAATTACACGAGATTTAGCCTTAGCCTGTATAAGGGAATCTTCAATCTGTTGAGCGATTGAAGTAAGATCTCGAAACCCTCCTGTGTATTTCACAGGGATCAATGGCGTGCGTAATTCGTCACGCAAATTTTCCACACAGATTGGCAACAGCTCTTCCTGAGGGAGTGCTAAACTCAGGGAATACATTAATCCCTTCCAGCGAGCAATGAAATCAGAGACTCTTTCATTCTCCCTTTGCTTGCAGTTTGTAAGATCGAAAACTGTCGTTTTTGGCAAAGTTGAGCTGAACTGAAGAAGGAATTTTTGACGAAGATCCTCCCATCCGATGATTGACTGGGATTGCAAGCTTGTATACCAGAAAAAAGATGGTCCTTGCAAGGTTTTCACGAAGCATCTAAGTTTCACTGCTTCTTACTGCTCTGGAGTTCCCATCATAGGATCACAACAAGACACGTAATGCGTCAAATGTTGTTCAGGGTCGCCTGATCCATTGAAAGTAGGGAAAATAGGGTTTCCAAAACTAGATGGAGGAGAAATTGAATCTACCCATTCAGGGTAAACTTTTTTATCTGGTTGAACTTGCGCCTGTTTCCCTTCCATAGTTTCTAACCGAGCTGTTAATGAATCAATAGTAGTTATTAACTTTTGATAAACATCTGGTTGAATTTGGTCTTGGGTAGGTGCAATGAATGGAGCTTGGACAGACGTGGTGATTGGTGCTGCAATTGATGGTAGCACTGCCAACCGTTGTTGCGTTTGACTTGTAGGATTAGACCTCTGAGGGTGTACTGATAAAGGAGGATATTCATAATCCATCTCAGTAGTTACAACAAATTCCTTTGGCTGTCGGACTTCAGCATTCTTAATAATAAGACTACTCTGAAGTAGTTCTGCATTCAACCTTCTTAATTCTTTCATTTCTTCCTCTTGTTGTGAAAACATTTGCTCTAACGAGAGCGATTGACCTTCTCCAGAGGAAGGATATGTAACCTGATTCTTTCCCCTCCCTTTGTTGGATACTTTTTGGAGAGAAGGAAGTGGATTACCTAGGTTCTGAGTAATCCTTTGACTTCGTGTACGCACACCTTCTTCATTTGTATTGGCGCGTACATTTTCTTGAGCAGGACGCTCTTCATCTGAGTCCCCTGAGTGAGTCTCCTCTGGTGGATTAGCAACAACGGCGTTGATGACATTGATTGATGTATAATGCATCGCATCCCTTCTATCAACATTTCTGTGATATTTCCTTCTTTCATGTCTTTGATGAGACATTTCCTTTTGTTGATTTAATCTTTTAGGAACTTCTTGACGAGCTATAACTTGGAGGGAATCTCCTGATAATTTGGCTCTTCATTCCTCTTGGGGATTCTTCCCCAATCGAGAAAAGACTGATATTCTCTGAGAAGGGGATTGATGATTTGAAAGAGTCCCCAGTCTCGAGAACTGGGGATGTTCCTGCTGCTTCCGCTCAACTCCTCAAATCCCATTTGTTGACTCTGAGGGTTGGGTTAAAGGAGTCCCCAGTCTGACAAGCTGGGGTGGCTATTGACATGCTATGTTTGGGACCTTCTTAAAAGCCTTCTTGATCTTGCGAATCTTAGTTCGGAAATTAGCTGGATGCATTAACCTGTATCCACTTTTATCACCTGGTTCAACAGACCGTTGGATGATTTCCGAGACTTCTGTCATTTGATGATGTGTTTGCTCCATACGAGAGGCTTGTGCAATATTCTCGCCTGCTTTATGTAGGAGAAATTCAACAACTTGTTCTCTATATGCTAGATTTTGAGAGGAACTAGTTGAAGCCTGTTCTTGAGGAAGCTTTTGATTATGAACAAAGCCCATTGACTGTGGCCGGCCATGGGCAATAACATTGCATGAGACCATTTTCAGCGGGCTTTGCTGACTGGAAAGAACTGTGAAATGTAGGGCTCCGTGAACACCCCATCCTCTGATATGAACACCAGATGGAGCATTGACAATTAACTGACGCAATTTTCTTAGTGCGCCAAGGCATGAACGTTGAAGGGTTCTCTGGTTCTTTTCAGCCTTCGGATACCGAGAGACTGATAGAGATACCAAATCAATCTGACGTTGTAGCCCTTCTATTATCTTAAGATGATGTTCATATTCATCATAAGATAATACCTTCTTCTTCAATTGACAAAGAGTTTTCCATATGTTGAGACGAATATCATGGATTCCATCTTCTGTCAACATCTTTGGAATGTCATACTGGGAGTTAGCCAAAGGCAAAAACATGACTGGTACCTCACTTTTCGCCAGTTTTTTCCTCATGTTCAGCATTTCTTGTTTATCATTAAATGAAGATTCTTCTACTTGTTTTGACCAGAGTTGGTGTTTCCTTGTTGCTTCATCAGATTCAACAAGATTGGTAGAGAGATCATTGATCAAACTAGAAGATGCATGACTTAGGGGTGGTTCGGAGAATGACCTACACCCTGGTCTATCTTCTGATTGAGAAAGTATTTCACTTGATAGCGATAAAGCATCAGACATGACTAGTTTCGTATTTGCAAGTGCCTCAAGATAATAGGGCTTTCTCGGCACTACATTGTCCACTGGAGTATTTTCCAGGCAATGTGAATCACTACTGCGGAGAGGAATTTCACAGCGAAATTCATCATCATGGGGAGGACCACCATAATGGGTTACAACAAAAGATGAGATCTCTTTCTCCTTGGTCTTCTGACCACACAGAGGGTTCCTGTGGCTCTCATCTGAAGAAGAAACTTCAAGATTGACCGAATTTTCATGAAGCAAGCCTTCATGAGGAAGTGTCTGTTGAAGACTTTCGGAATTAATGTTCCCGTTATTGGGAACTGAGGGAGTATAATCTTGAATTCCAATAGATAAATGTCTGAGGGCTTCAAGAACTCCAGCATCGAGCAAAGCCTTGTTGCAGATTGGCCTTTGATCTCCTGACTGTGATGGGCAGATCTTTTTCTTAGATGCCTTCTTACTCGCTTTGGAAACAACTTTTTGATGAAAGTGGTTACTCTGAGCAGGTGTATATGCCTGATCAGGAAAGATGGTCAGGTTAGGCTGACGATCTCCACTCAAATCAGGTGTATGTGCCTGACTTGGTTGTCCGTATGATATGGGGGAGTATGCCCCATAACCCTCTTGGACTAGAACAGATGTGTGTGTCTGTTCCGAAGTGAATCGTTGATGTGTCACTCCACTGCTAGGGATAGATTTATGTGTCTGTCCCTGAGATGATGCTGAAGCAGTTATGATATCTTGGCAAGCATCCAGAATATGAGCAGGAATTTGCTTCTGCTCTTTCACCATTGACAAAATATGTTTGGTGACTTTAGCTGCCGAAACGGGGATATACGTCCATTCTGGGCTTGGAGTAGGTGTATGTGCCTGCTCCTATCCTCCTTTTCCTATCAGTGAATCCTGACAGTACTAAAGTGTGGGGGCAGAGAGTTGAGTCTGCCTCCTGTTTGTCGTTGGGGCTTTCCGACTGACTCCTCCGTGCGCTACCAAGCAAGACGGTTGGTAGGCTTGATTAGTATTAGAAGGTGTATATGCCAGCTGATTAAACTTTGCCAAACGCGGTTGACGAGATCCATCATATGTAGTCAGACGAGCCTGGTGACTAACTGATGATGTATAAGCAGTTGTATGTTCCTACCTATAGTACTCCACCAGAATTGCCTGGCGGGATTGGCGTGATGCTGCCAGACGAGTCTACTGGACAGCGGAATTAAAACAGACAGGTGTGTGTTCCTGCTCATTGTTCGCCACCAAGTTAGGTTGGTGGACTTCTCCGGAGATGGTAGGGATGAAAACCTGCCCATTGTTAACCGGATTCCGTCTCTGGTGGTTCGTCTTGCCTGCTCGGGTTCGAGGAACCTGAGCTGAATGCCTGGAGTCGGTACCCTCATCATGTTGAGGGCGCACTACCACACGAGTCTGGCGGCGATTGTTGATGGGGGCCCTCGGGAAGGACTCCTGTCTTTTTGAATTAAGGCCCTGAGGGACCTGCTCATTCACTTCCTCAGAGTAAGGGAGTGAATGGAAATTGCGTTCTAGGGATAACGACCCGAAACGGTTGGAGACGGTAGTCAGCACCGCCTGCCTCTTGATTACTGGTCATCGTTGTCCGGACGACCTGTGTGAGTTGTTCACTTGGAGTGCCTATCGGGCAGCCTCCAGAGTTGGGATGGTACCGTGTTGATGGTACTCCTTAACCAGCGCATTTGATACCCAGCGTTGAAGATGCTGAGTAGGTGATGTCATCCTCAGAGTGGATGACGATCCAGTAGGAATAGCAGTAGTGGTATTTGTAGCAGTAGTATTCACAGATGTGAATTTGAGAGCAGTCATTATGGAAATACAGAAGATCTTGGAAAAGAGTGCCTGTTTGATATAACAGACGTAATCAAGATAAAATTCAGCCACTTCATCCTTTGGATGAGCACACATGTCAATGATTGTTTTTGTTAGCCCTCTTATTGAGTTTTAAATAGGGTCTTAACAAATAGGTAAAAAATCATTTTAACTTGGTTAAGGATTCACGTCGGGTTCACCATTTTTTGTTTCCCTCGGAATTCGGGGATGACCTCCTGGATGGGAGATTCAAACGTTCCGATCGGTTTCTAGTGGGTTTGTTCGTAGAACCGGAAACATCCAATGATTCCACATCCATTTGGACCTACTTTCCAAAGGTAGGCGCTCATTAGCTTGTGGACTGATGAGGCTTAGGAATTTGCATTGGTCGAGAGGATGGGAGGTCGGACTCATCACACCTTTTTGAGGGGAATTATTGCCTATTACGGGACTCTCTTTATAGATTTAAGTTATGTTCATGAATCATTATTACATTACCAAGTATAAAATGATCTTTCCTTCAGTTTAACAATCAATGATTAAATATGTAAGAAATTTACAGAATCTTTTATATGTATTCGAGGTTCTTCATCAATAGAGAATCATCTATATTTATTTAGAGATTCTTAGTCAATGGTATCCTTCAAAAAATTTATATAAAAGTATCTTGGTCATTATGATGACTAGGTTGGTTTTAAAGCCACTCAGTGGGGCACTTGAAGTTTATTGTCATTCAGAAGGACATGAATTATTTCAGAGTTGGGATCGAACCCATAAATGGGCTACCTACGTATCCTTTGTTTTGGAAAAGGAATCAGAACCCACGTAGTTCGAGTAAGGGAGTATGACGTTTATGATTGATGGCTCAAAGAAGGATGTCATAATTACTTTTACACTCTAAGCTCACGTGAGTCATGCTCGGTGTGAGAAACAAGAGGTATTGGAAAAAATTAGACAATTGTGCCATGAAAGATGAAATCATAAGAAATGTTTTGGGGCTTGCGTATGTATGACTGCCCAGATAGATGAAGGTTTAGGATTTACTTTTAGGGAGAAAATCCAGGAACAGGGTCCATAAAGGTATATGTGCTTCATGGATATTTGAATACTCTAACTTGGGACTTATTCCTGAAAAGGAAACCCAAATTAGGAGAGGATTGATAACTGGGTTTTACTCCTGAGAAGGAATCCCAGATCAAACGAAAATTAGGACTGGTTAAAGAGAAATTAAGGGACTTGGGGCTTACTCCTAAAAAGGATACCCATAATTATGACTGGGACTTATTCCTGAAAAGGAGGCCCAGGTTAGGGGACTTGGGGCTTACTCCTGAAAAGGAAGCCCAAGATTATGACTGGGACTTATTCCTGAAAAGGAGGCCTAGGTTAGGGAACTTGGGGATTACTCCTGAAAAGGAAGCCCAAGATTATGACTGGGACTTATTTCTGAAAAGGAGACCCAGGTTAAGGGATTAAGGTTTGGGGCTTACTCCTGAGGAGGATGCCCAGATTTGGGAATTTTAAGAATTTGGGGCTTACTCCTGACGAAGATGCCCAAGTTTGGAGGACTTAGGACTGGGGATTATTCCTGAAAAGGAGACCCAGGTTAAGGATTCTCTCATCTTAAAGGATGAGGTTGAACGAATGAACTCTCAATCTTTAGTGACATAAAGATATGTAAATCACTAGGTTTTGAGAGATATTCCACCGAATTCCTTTCAAATAAGGAAGTCAAATCAAGAAATCAATCCATAAATGGATTTGGAGAGTGTCTTAAAGACTGAATCTTGAAAAGAAAATGTGTAATGGCTTAAGAGGGTTGAAATGGGCAAGAAAGGCACCCAAAAAGGAAGGGGCGCACAAGTCTTGGAAGGCACGCAGGTCCTGCGGCGGCGCGCAAGTATTGGTCACGCAGGTATACCTGCGCGACATGTGGGGTACTTGCGCGATTTTCAACCAGCATTAAAATACTTGAGCGACTCTTTCTTAAAGCCTTTAGAATCCTCTTGAGGTTCTCCCAGTAAAGGGATGCGCAAGTTCTATCGAAGGAGTAAGGCGGCGCGCAAGTGTGACCACTTCCATTAAGGGCTGGCCACTCAGGCGCGCAAGTGTTGATGAGTTTCAACACTTAGGCCTTCCTCCCTCTCTTTAGATCTTCCGTTCTAGGTAAGAAATTACCTTATAAGTGTTCAGGAAGCTTTGAGAAGAGACTTGGGCTTCGGGAGCTTCAATCCGAGTTTTTGGAAAAAGATCCTCTCGAATGGGGGGCCCACAGGGTCTATTTATAGGCAGGAGAAGACCCCGGGCGGTTACCGGGCAGTTATCACTTAGGTCACGCAAGTCACATGGGTGACCATGAGGTGGCGCGCAAGTATACTTGCACGACCACTAGGCAGCGCGCAAGTACTTGCACGACCACTAGGCGGCGCGCAAGTGTACTTGCGCGACCATGAGGGAACTTGCGCGAGCTATGGGAAATGTTCTCCTTGTTCATCCCTTTGTCAATTTTTGATGTTTCTTCAAAGGATGAATCACTTTGGACTAAGGTATTTCCTTTTTTTAGTCGTTAGACTCTGTGACGGAAAGGAGCGTCAACAGATGTCCTCCCACTTCCACTGAGGAATCTCTAATGGCTGGAGAAGACCACCAGGAACACGGTGTTCGACCTTCACCTTCTGGAAGACTAAACATCGAGACACAAACTCCGCAACTGCATGCTTCAGCCCAGGCCACCAAAACTGACTCCTCAAGGATCGATACATATTTTTCACGCCAGGATGTACCTCTAAGGGCGAACTATGGAACTCTCTGAGAACCATCTCGCACATCTCCAAGGGAACAATAATCCTTCCATGATACAACACTTGGTGTTGTTCATCTTCCAACCAACCATCAGGGGCCTCACCACAAACAACTCGGTCTCTCTAGACCTCCACCTCAAGATCCCCCAACTGGGACTCTTCCACCTTCTGCATCAGGGATGACTGTAACGTCATCTAAAAAAGACAACCTCTACCTCAAACTTCTCCCATATCAAGATGTAATGCTGACAGTTCTTCCATTACTCTCCAGGAATCACCGGATTCACGCACAGCATCAGTACGTCACTTTCGGCTCAGTGCATTAGCTACAACATTCCCTTTTCCAGGTGTATATGATATTTCAAAGTCTTATTCCTGTAAGAACTCCCTCCACCGACACTGTCGTAATTTCAAGTCACGTTGGGAGAAAACATACCTCACACTCTTATGATCAGTGAAAACCACAAAAAAATCACAAATGAGGTAATGTCTCCACAACTTCAGAGAAAACACCATGACTTACAACTCAAGATCATGGGTGGAATAGTTGCGTTCATGGGGAAGCAACTGCCGAGACCCATAAGAAACAACTGACCTCTGCTGCATGAGGACACAGCCTAACCCCAGATGTGAAGTATCACAGAAAACATCAAACTGAACTCCCTCAGCTGGAAGACAAAGGATTGGAGCACTTACTAACTTATCTTTTAGATACTTGAAAGCTACCTGAAACTGATCAGTCCATATGAAATCCTGATCTTTCCTGGTCAAAGCTGTCAGAGGAGTTTCAACTCGGGAGAAATTAGCTACGAACCTCCTGTAGTAGCCTATGAGAATAAGGAAACTTCGCACCTCTGAAACTGTCTTGGGGGCTGTCCAAGACACAACTGCTTCTATCTGCGATGGATCGATATCTACTCCCTATTGGGACACAACATGCCCCAAGAAACAGGATTCTTGAGCCCAAAACTCACACTTCGACAACTTCCTGAACAGCTGTTGTCGACGAAGAACTCCCAAAATGACTCGTAGATGCTCGACATGCTCCTCTTCAGATGTGGAGTACACAAGGATGTCATTGATGAAAACTACCACAAACTTGTCTAGGAACTCATGGAACACAGAATTCATCAATACCATGAATACAACTGGAGCATTCATCATGCCAAACGACATTACAACGAACTCATAATTCCCCTGATGACAACGGAAAGCAGTCTTCGGGATATCCCCATCCTTCACACGCATCTGATGATATCCTGACCACAAGTCAATCTTTGAGAACCAACTTGCACCCTTCATTTGATCGAATAATTCATCTATCCTTAGAAGAGGATAGAGATTCTTTATTGTCACTTTGTTTAAGCAACGATAATCGACACCAACCACAAACTTCCATCGACCTTCTTTAAGAACATAACTGGTGCACCCCATGGGGACACACTTGGTCGAACAAAGTCACACTACAACAGACCATCAAGATTTATACAAAGCTGTCGTAACTCAGAAGGGGTCATCCTATATGGAGACATAGAGATAGGAGATGCTCCTAGATATAGCTCGATCCCAAACTCGATCTCTCGTCCAGGGTTTAATGCTACAACCTCCTGTGTAAAGACATTAGGGTACTCCTCTACGACCCTAGGAAACGCCAACTGCCGAACCTCTGAAGAACTCAGCATCATCTTAACCGCCATGGAAGATAAGAATGGGACGTGCCTATGACCCATCTGAGGATCCCGCTCACCAACAAACACCACTTGTTCTCCATCCACACCAAGGAAAATGACCTTCTTCCAGAAGCAATTCACGATAGCCTGCACCGAATACAACTAATCCATGCTGAGGATGACATCATATGGTTGTATTCGTAAACATAGGAAATCTCCCCAAGAGTGGTGTTGCCCCAATACTATCTCACAATCTCTACATACTTCAAACAAGTTAGCTTGACCTCCAACTGGCGTAGTCAACACTAAGGGCACTAAAAGTCTCTCTACCTAAAGTCCAAAAGCATGGACAAGGGTAGGTGATATGAAGGAGTGTGTCGCTCCTGAATCAAACAAGGCATACACCAAGGTAGAAAAAAAGAAAAGGGTACCTCGAACGACGTCTGGATCGCCTGGAGCTGGCAATGCTAGAGCATGAAGCTGACCACGACCTCCTCCATAGCCTCTCTGACCCTGATGATGACCACCACCACGGCCGCGCTCTGCTCTATGAGGACGGGGAGAATCATGGAGTTGTCCTCTACCTACCCCATCTATCCTCTACTGGTCTAAAGCTGGTGCAACTGGCTGCTGATGCCTCAGCGGAAACTGTCTGAAAGGAGGAACCTGGAGCGTAACACCTGGTTCATGATGACCGCTCTGAAAGGTCGGGCACTCCCGCTGCTGATCACCATGACCACCACAAGAAAAACAAGCACCTGATCCCTTGGCATAGTCCTGAGAGTTTCTGCCTCCGGGGAAACAAGATGTGAAGGTCTGGGACCTACCCCCGGCTGAACGGAAACTCTTCTGCCCTGAAAACCAGGAACCCCGAACTACAAACTTGCTTCGTGAGGAATAATGCTGACCCCCCCTCTCATGATGATCTGATCCTAGCCAAGGTCCTCTCAATAACCTCTTCCCTCTCCAACACATCAAGATACATGTTTAACAAAAATGGGGTGACCTGAAGCTGGATCTTTGGACCCAAAGCCTCCTCGAAATGCCTTGACCTGGCCTCCTCATCTAGTAACAGGACCAAAGCATATCGTAAAAGGTTCCTGAAACGGATCCCAAACTCCCAAACATTGGAGTTCCCCAGTCGAAGGGTAAGAATCTCTTGACGACTGGATTCCTTTGCATTCAAGGAATGAAACTCGACTCTGAACTTGTCTCGGAACTCCTCCCATGAGATCGCTGACTCCTCATGATCCCCGAGGAACAACAACCACCACTGCCTTGTTGCTCCATGAAGCATCATCACAACCAAGGACACCCAGTGCTCCTTCCGAGCACGGATCAAAATGAAGCCTATATCAACCTCCTCCAACCAGTCTTTCGTGACTGCAACTGAAACAGAGCCCTCATACTTCTACAGACTCTGGTGCTGAAACTCTCGAAGTTTCTTCTTCCAAGTGATGTCGTTGTCAACCTCTACCTTGCAGCGATCTGCCGAAACAGCCTACTGGACATTTTCTGTGCAAACCTGACGAGGACATCAACATGGAACCATACCTATAAAATAACAAACACCTAGAGCTCCTAATCCTCGAATATGGAAGACTCAACAATAATTAATTAATTTTTTTCTTTTATTCGTTTAAGGTTAACTTATCCCAAGGTCTACCCATTCAAACACATGCACAAATAAGAATTATGGATGATCCTTTCCTAGGTCTCTACCCTACAACCAGTATCACCCTATTTAGTAGCCATTGTAAACTTAAAGGTCCATACATCATATCATAGAGGGCCCTAAACGCATATGTCTCAGCCGGTCTCTAGTGTTTACCTCACTTGCTAAACATGAATGTCATCGTTGCCCTACCAACCCATGCAACCTCACCTGTGCCTAACTCCAATCTCCATCCTATCCCTCAACCAGACCTTTGATACCACTCTGTCACGACCCCCTTCCCACAAAGTGTACCCCTCCTGGGCCGACAATGTGAGAAGGGAGATAATGACCCCGAGTCCCGCCTCTAGTAGGCCCCAGGTTGGTGACTAGCACCGAGGGTATAGTAACACACAAATGGGAGGAATTACCCTCTAAGATAACACATACGGAAGAGAGAGATAAGATAGACACCAGACTACTCCAACTCAGAACTGAATCATAAAAGAAAACCCAAGTGCACATATGTAATGTCATGAAAAAGTAATACAACTGAAAGGGAAAACTGAAAGTACCCAAAAGAAAGTAAAAACAGCAGCGGCCATAAGCTCGAACAGCTCCTACAACCACAAGCTAGTAGTAACCAGCCTGATCTCCAACCTACTCCAAGTGACCTGAAAAACAGTTTATATATATGTAGGGTGAGTATAACAGTATACTCAATAAGATCCTCCCCGAAGCCTCTCGTGTAAAAGTAAAAAAATCATGCTAAAGCACAGAGAACAACAAGTGAAACTAACTCGTCACCTAAATAGGTATACTAAGTTCCCAACCTCACCATGGATACTCTCACCAAGTAACGCATACAAGAATATATCATATAGTAAATAATATCAAGGGTACCCTGCTACTAATTCCCCTCTGGTTTTCCGCTTTTCCCCAACGACATACGTCATGTGCATCTCTCTCCAGAGGCTTGCCCGTATACACCTGGGCTAAGTTCCGCAATCTGCACCATGTGCACCACAAAGGCTTGCCCTCAGACACCTAGGCGAAGCACCACACCATCCTCACAACCAAAAGTAACCAGGTAGTTTTTGAGAGCCACCACAGCTCGCATAACATGTATCATACGTCGGTTATTATACCTCAAGCCATTACAGCCCATACACCGAGTAAGGATCCTCAAGCCATCATAGCCTATACACGTCACACCTATAGTAGTCCATAGGATACCATATCTAGAATATATGTGTGTGAATAACCACAAGCCATTACAGTACTCTACACACATATATGGGGAAAACTAACTGTTGTGCCTAATGGAACTAGTATCAACCAAGATAAGAGAGTGGGGTCAAAGGGGGTAGTCATCCATTCATCCTCCCACATGAATGTTGGGGAAAACACCCCCCAGGGCTCAAAATCCCCGTGGTGCTAGTTACCCTTACTGACAGGGTGGATTAGAGTATCGAAACAAAAAAAGTACAGAATATACTATAACTCACAACCACACTATGGGAATAACCTAGTCTTAGACACAACTGCAACTAACGTCTCTCAGACTCTAGGCTGCCACTTCTAAGACTTGGTATCCTATAAGCACACAACCATTTAAAGGGATTTATTAGATTGATTCATTCCCTTTTTATCAATTCCAGTGTACGTTAATTAATTCTTCAAACATTAATTAACCATGAACAATTCCACATTAAGTTCCATTAACATCACATCCAAGAACCATTTTCCTTTCAAAAGTTCTCAACCTCATCATTAAGTTTCAACAAACCCCAACCCCATGAGTTAACAACATTTATTCCAATATTCATTTCAGAATTACTTTTCCATATTCCCAGGCATTCTAGAAAAGCATCCTATGCTACTAAACACAAGGGGCTCAACACAGTGAGTAG
The DNA here is from genome assembly GCA_963277665.1 of Viscum album. NCBI lineage: Eukaryota > Viridiplantae > Streptophyta > Magnoliopsida > Santalales > Viscaceae > Viscum > Viscum album. The sequence goes on along the minus strand of OY728140.1, from coordinate 361,795,885 downwards.
ATGTACTACCCATCAAGCCTTTTCCTCCTATAGCAAGAGCATAGACACATTCTCCCTTGAGAGTCTAAACACGGAAAGCACGTGGCATACCCCGCCTGTATTTGCCTCCCTTAGAAGAAGGGTAAGAAAGACCAGCTGCCTTGAGCAGTGGAGAAAAAGTAAAGAAGATAAACAACCGAACAAAGCATCAAGCATCCAACAATAAAATCCATCCCATTCCATCATCCCCAGTGTCATCCCTGACACCCACATGCATAAAACGATGCAACTCACCACTCCATCATCCCTAGTTTCCTCCCTAACACCCACATGCATAAACCGATGCATCTCGCCACTCTAGGCGTCATACGCGGCTACAACCATAAGGCCTTTAGTCCCCCACATATCACAACATCCATCCAGGATCACATCACAGCACAATCAGAAGGAAAGTAAACATCACATCAAATTGGGCTCTTGTCCCTTTAACAAGGCATCTAGCCTTCAAATAACAAGCACCAACAGATTTTAGGTTTACCAACCAACTGAATTAAACACATACATCGACATCAATTTGATTAACATCAATTGGGATCAAAAACCACAACAACAACAACCGAATTTGTTTACATGCCACTTTATCTTTATCCAATTAATTATCAATTAATTCAGGCTTTACATTCTTTATCAATTTCATCAAGAACCCCATCCTAATAAGAAAGGCATATATATCACACTATCTAGAAAATCAAGAGGCGAACCGTTATCACGGTACAAAGCAACAACATGTGATCTAACCAATTCTTTTAATACGGTTCAAGTATTTAATTAGGTCACTTTCCTTGTGATCTAAAGGGCTAAATTATGATAACTCTACGATTGCACAAAAACAATTAGAGAATCCAGGAATCCCCTACCTCAACGGTTTTTGAGGAAAACCACAACGGTCGAAGAATGCCCAAGGAACTGGGTCGATTCTCCATGAATCCTCCTTTGATCTCCTCTCATAACACAAAAAAGACCAAATATCATCATATTCGACATCCATAGGCTTAGATCTACTCATAACGGGTGTAGATCTAAGAAACCGAGAGAAGAGGAGGAGTAGATCTAAGTAGATGTAAGAAATCAAGCAACAATGATCACATAACTCAAGAAACCGGCTTCGATTCGCCAATAGATGCCTCCAGATCGCCTCCAAAACGCTTGAGAGAGGTTATTCTACCTCCAAGGAATGGTAATACGGTGTTATGGCCGCTTAGAGGCTTAAACGAACCATTTAGAGGCAAAAGAGTTCAGATCCACATTTTAGGGTCTAACTTTAAGTGCCCGCGCGGTTAGGCCGCACGATTTAATAAACCGTGTGTTAGCTTCTGCCTCGCCAAACACTTCTCGCACGGTTAGGCCGCACAGTTAGACAAACCGTGCACTAACCGTGCGTTAGCCACTGCCTCCAAAACTAAACTGGCACAGTTTGGCCGCACGATTTAGGCAAACTGTGTGCCTCCCGTGTGAAGGCTACTTCCTCTAACACCAACCTCTCATGGTTTTCATGCACGGTTTGAAAAACCGTGCGCCTCCCGTGCAAAGGCCATAACCCTTTAGATTTCCTTAAAATTCCACCCAAATGCACTCCAAGTCACCTTGACCTTCTGGAACACCTCCAACACCACATTTTTACAAAGGAATGGACCGGAGAGGTCCGGGCCATTACAAGTGTACCCAAAACTAATATCAAGAACAATAAACCAAATGGTTAGGGTCACCTTGTCAATGTATTTCTAAACATAAGATAATCCATGGGAACCTAATGGTTATGGTCACCTATACTGAATACTCAATGTCTTGAAAAGTTTCGCTTTAGAATGAATCCCACACTTAGTGTTTGGTTGTTTTATTTTAATATCATCGTCTTATCTCATGTTATTCCCTTTATTCATGCATTCTTCTAAAAATTTAGTTTTTTAATTTCTATTATAACCACTAAATTTATATGTTCAACCCATATTAATGTAAAACTCTTTATATAAGCCTGAAGTTTGTGTTAATCACCCATAAATAGAAGCTAAACACCATCATATATATCCAAATTCATTGTATTCATAAGGTATATAAACTCTTCAAATAAAGGTTTATAATTATATGAAATTAATGATATCCATAAGAGTAATCTTAGAGAGATAGATAGACAACCTCCACCTTTATATAACAATACATAAGACTCCAAGCCAGTGAGAAGTCCAACCCCAAGTCCCTCTCCCCAGGGAGACTTTACTCAAGAGAGAATCCAATTTATGATTACTATAGAACCTAATATGTACAAACTATGAACAAATATTACATTCAAGTTTATAACTTTAATAACTAGCTGAGGTCATGGTAGATGAAAACTAATCTTAATTTTTCATGCCAATTTTGGTATGAAAATTTATAAGAAGTAGTTTATCTCACAAATAAAAGCATAAATAAAAAAATCATAATATAACAATTACATCTATAAATTTGAAAGTGAATAATATATATAAGAATAATTCATGAATTTATAATGAAAAAAATTATGAAAAATTCATAAAATAATGATTATGAACATTTTATGATTCAGTCCCTAATAAATATAAACATTTCACATTCATTTCCTACATAAACTTCTTCGTATTATTTATATAAAATTTTATTTAAATATATGATACCTCATGAAATATAAACATTTTACTTTTAAGTTTTCTATTATGTAAGTTTTTTACAAAGAATAAACATCACATATTAATATTTTTTAAACTATTGATCATATCAATTTATCAAAACTATATTTATAAGGTTAAAACAATTTCAAAATAAGGCACTTTTAATTTAAACATTTCAAATTAACCATTATGAACACTTCAAAATTTTCAAAATATAAACACTTTATATTGATCATTATTTTTTTGTTTACAAATTATTTCTAAATTACACTTATAATTATAATATAAACACTTTATATTTAAATTATAAGGAATTATATATAAATACAAGAAATATATTTTTAATATTAACACTAGATATTAATGGAATATTTATAAATATTTAAAAATAATCAATTAATCAATCATAAACATTTTATAGTTAATTAATTTATAAAACACTTTTATAAATTAAAAAATATTAAAAAATATATTTCACTATTATTAAAAAAAATTATAAATAATAAAATTCAATTCATAATTGAAAATATAGAAAAAAAATTAATATATATTTTATTTTATTTTATTATTCTACTTCAATAATTTAATACAATTGATAATTAACCATGTATAACCCTATTACACAATATCTATCAAATTTTAAAACATATAATACAATTTCTAAATGTGATATATAGTGATATATTACAATATAAATCCATGTCGTCTCTTATGATATGTCATGAACCAGCCCACCGGGGCCCACCTGGCTGGTAGTATGCCGAGTGTGACACCTCATGACCACCTCTAATAGGCAAGGGGATGACGACTAGTGCTGAATAAGAATATCACACACATGGGAGGCCTGATCCTAAAGTACCATTCCACACACACAAATATCCAATTCCATACAATGATAAAAGGTAAAGTACAACTGATACTAAATGCATTTATACATTGATATCCCACATTAAGAGTATGAAAAAGTAATGGAAATTATAAGGGCCAAATAGAAGCCCAACCAAAAATGAGAAAGGGCCCAACCTGCTAAGAAGTAGGGGATTTTTTTTAATGAAACACCTAGTATGAACTATGTTCTGTCAAACTCGTTATATTATTCCTGCTCCCGATCTTCCTATGTCTCCATAAAAAATCCTATGATCTGTATAAGACACAACATGTGTGGGAATATCCCATTTATGTGTGAGTATAACAATACCCATTAGGACATAATTAAATCCACAAACATAAATAATCAATAATAGTCACATCATCATCACATAGGTATAAAAATTATTATATGAGACATAAAAATAAGAACAATAATTGAGATATAAAAAAAAGTGACACCTAGTCTCAATGATGTCTCAATCACTACCAGCCACAAGATTCTACTCAATGCTTTAAGGTATCTCTTGTTTGGGATAACTCACTCCATGAGCTATGTTATCATGGATGGAACTCATTTGAGTGTTCATGATCATCAAGTCTCAACAAATAATCACTCATTGGATCTCCAAAAATCTTGATACATAGATAAGTGATCACACCCAAGGCTCATGGAGAACACCAAAAACCTTATCCAGAGTAACCGCCTAATTAGGGGATCATATGCAGGTGTAAGTTGGTCATGTTGATTCCTAAAACCCAATCTAGGGTAGATAATATGATAGAGGATCCCAAAACTGGACTCATAGAGGGATTACTAATACTCTATCAATGAAAAATAAATAGTGGGGATCATAATCTTGGGTCAAGGAAGTAATGACATGTTGTACCCTTATAGGGGCGGGCCAATGGAAAACACACAACTGAAACTGGTGAAAATGGAAGAAATGGATGGCCTCAACCTACCCTATAAATGGTACACTATGTGTACTAGAAGAACAAAACATGTATTGTCTCCCTTTGGTCTTTCTGTATATTTTAGCTCATACCCATGTACTTCAGTCCATACCCATGTATTGTGGTTGTGCTCCGGTACATGGCAATGTTCGAGTTCTCTATCCATATCTAACTACATAGTCGTGCTTGTGTACTCCAGCCATGCCCATGTATTTGGATTTCTCTTTTCCTATGTACCCTATGGGATACATTCCAAGCCACCAGAACCAGGTCACATGGTGTGTGATATTTTTCTCTACATGGAAACCCTAGCATTGTAGAAGGTGTACTACATAGTGTGTGTTATTAGGACTACACGTCGTGTAGTCAAGAATTTTCAATAAATTATTGAATGTTCCATGCAATCTCCCATGCCAATGCCACCATTGATTATTTCACCAGATCCAGAGATAATCATGTATCTAGGATCACTTAATCTTATTCATTATTGTAAACTTTAATATGGCCAAAAATCCCCTTAGGAATCCTTTATCATCACTCCTCTTCATCAAAACACCAACACTCAAAAACTGTAGATCTCTAGATTTTAACCCAATCCTCTATCATCACTACACATTTAAAATTGATCATTGATCTCTATCTTGAACCTTTAGTAGTGATCTGTTTTTCTAATGTTCAATTGTGCAATGATCATTTACCAGGTATTTTTTGAATCATCAGAAAAACGAAATACCAGTGACGACCGCATGTAGAATGGGAAGAGAAATGCATAAAACAAAAAAAATATGAATGAAACTCAGCCAATGCTCTTTTTAGCCTCAATACATTATTGTGAATATGATGAATGAAGATTATTATCAAATCAATATCCATTTCCTATTTCTAGGAAGATAAAACCATACTCATACAACATGATTGACTCGTGAATTCAACTATTAGAATAATTGGTTCATGTTTTCATGGGATAAAAAACTAGGTGAAAACCACATGAAAACATCCTAACTCATGTTTTTATCTATATTTAGTGAATACTAGTTCTATGCTATTATCATTGGCAAGATCCATAAACTTTTTTGTCATTATAAATCTATGTGGTACTTCGACCATTGATCCATGATCCCAACATCCACCAACACTCATCTATGCTCTCCTCTCAAATCCATTAGGTTATGTAGTTAAACCTAAGGTTTTGGAATAATCATTTATTTATAGTGCTTATTAGGTTTAGTTGAATTAATAAACAATCCATAAATGAATTAATTAATTTATTTTATTATTCATCCCCCGATCACGATCAACCCAAGTGTTTGACATGCTCTATGGTTATGTCATTCCTAGGGTAAAACCTACATTCCAGATTCAACAGTGGTCTCATATTTACCATAATAGTTCTCATTCAGGATTTATTCTATTATTTAATAAAATCTATGCACACATGAAATAATATATTTAATATTTTTATTATATCAACACAGAGGCTTACTGGGACTCAGAATCTCATGCTAACTCACTTCCTTTCTTCAAAAATATTCCTTAATATATTCTAAAGGATTATAATAAAAAAACTAGGATGTTATATTATCCCAAAATTAGGTCTTTTTTCCTAAAAAGTAAAAATACTATAAAAAAGATAAGGGTATTGGGATCGCATCTGGGTCTCCTCCTCTCAGGTGCTCTTCTAAATATTCTTATATTGTCACCGAACACACACCAAGTGAATAAATCACCCATATAGAATCATTTAATGCTAATCCTATATCTCTATGGGGTACTATACAATGTTATCTCCATCCTCAATGTCCATCTTTCCCCAGTCCATAACATGTGATGGTTCATGCACATACCTCCTCAACTGTGACACATGGAAGACATCATGTAACTGTTCTAACTAAAATGGTAGGACCAAGAGGTATTCCACCTTTCTAAACCTATGAAATATCTGGAAGCATCTAATGAACCTTGAAGATATATTTCTACCCATTCTAAATTTCAATAACCCACATTGAGGTGAGACAATATAGAACACATGTTCTCCCTTAAAAAACAATAAAGGCCTCCATTGTCTGTCTTCTTAGGACTTATAACTGCTCTAGGAAGTCCTCATCTACTCCTAGATGATCTGTACCTTCACTATATTTACTCTCCCAAACTCAAATCCCATGATCATTTACTCACCTAGATCAGTCCAACATTGTAGTGACCTATAGGGTCTCTCATACAAGCCTTCGAATGATTCCATATCGATACTAGAATGATATATATTATTTTATGAAAACTCCACCAAGGGTAGGTGACCCTTCCAACATTGAACAAAGTCCAAAATTCAATCCCATAGCTTTTCCTTCATAACCTGAATGGTCTACTCAATCTGGACATCAGTCTAGGGGTGAAACACTATGCTCAAATGCAACTGAGTCCCAAAGGACTCCTGCAATACTCTCAATAATCGCGATGTAAAGCAAGAATCACATTCTAAAATGATCATTGAGGGAAATCTGTGAATTTGGACTATCTCATACACATAAAGGAATCTCAATCTCTCTACTAAACTCTTATCCTAGATAGATAATAAGTGGTTTGACATTTTTTTTATATAGTATCACCTAGATGGAGTCGTGTCGTCTAGATGATCATCATAACCCCATCATGAAGTTCATAGATATACCATCACACTTCCACTCTATCACCTAAATGGATTGAGATAAACACACTAGAATCCAGTACTAATAATTTACTTACTGATAAGTGAGGCATTGAGAGATAAAATTTGTTACAAACTTCTTCATTCCCGACCACCAAAACTGACATTGAAGATCTTGGTACATATTCACTACAATAGGATATACCACCAAGGGTAATGTATGAGACTCCATCAGAACCTCCTCACACAATGTCACAAGTACCATCATATGTACTTTTCAAAGGATCAAATTCCCCGACCTTTAGGGAATCCATAAAGATCACATCCAGTGGATATTTGAGCGTGTAAGGTCTCACAATCGGTATCTCTAAGCTGAGTATCCCTAAAATGTTGTATAAGTGATGGAGTATCAAACATTTACTAGAATAAAATTGTATAATCCTCATCCCCTAAGTATAAATTCAATGAGGTTAACTACTCTTACACCTTGTTCAACAAGTGTGAACAAGATCTCTTACTGAGAGGATTTTTCATAGTGTTCTCATTATCGGGAGTATGAACTATCTCAAAGTCATAATTCCAAAGTAACTTTAACTATTTCATATATATAATGTTAATATCCTCCTAATAAAATATATAATTAATATTTTTATGGTCATAATAGACAATAAATCACTCACCCACATGGTAGTGTTGTCACATCTTCTGGGGAAAGACAACTGTTTCTAGCTCTAGATCATGGATCATGTAGTTTTTCCCTTGTGGTATCAACATTCATAACCCATAGTAAATCATCAACTACCTCTTTATTAGAACACAACCAATTCTGGTCCCTAATACATCACAAAACACTACCTACTCAACACCCTCCTTTGTCATTTTAAAGATGGGGGCTCTCATCAACCTCTCTCATAACTCCTAAAAACCCTAATCGAACCTTTATATCCATATCTAAGGCTATCCCTTTTGGGTCAAAGAAATCAAGGATGTAGATATCCTATAGAAATTAAGCATTAAAATTCTATATTAGCTTGATAACCCAAGAAATGTATGCACCTCCATCATGATCTTGGGTGGGTCTAAGGTAACACAGCCTAAAATTTCACTCGGTCCATCACCACACCCTTTACTAAGATGAAATATCTTAAAAAGTGGACCTCTCAAATCTAGAACTAACACTTCTTGAGATTTCCATAAAGCCAGTTCTCTCAAAGTATGTCCAAGACCATACTAAAGTGTCCCACATGATTATCCTTGGAACCAAGTATAATAGGATTTCATTGATGAATACCACCACAAAATGGTGTAATAAAGTCTAAAATATCTGGTTCATGACTCCCATTAACACTGTTGGGGTGTTCATCACACTAAAATGAATCACCAAGTACTCATAGTGATCATAGTGACATCAAAATTCCGCCTTTAGTATATCCTCATCCCATACTTAAAGATGGTGATAACCCGATCTGAGGTCAATCTTTGATAACCATACCAACCATATCAACTAGTGGAAGAGGTCATCGATCCTTGATAGTTGATACTTATTCTTCATAGTCACCTAGTTCAGGTGAGAGTAATCTACAAAAAACCTCAATCTCCCATCCACCTTCTTAGCGAACAATAAAGGGGCTACCCAGGGTGAAACACTAGGACTAACAAAATCTATTTCACTGTAAGTCCTTCAACTACACTTTCTTCTCATTAAGATCTATGGGAGCCATTATATATACTAAAATTGATATTATTTTAGTCTATGGGTGCAAGTATATAAAGAATTTTATCTCTCGATGGGGAGGTGATCCTAGAATTTCCTCAATAAAGAAATCTTTGTACTTTGTCACCACTACAGGAAACTAAAAGCCCATAGAATCTATAACTCTAAGGTAAATTATATCCTAGTGATGAGTAATATATTCTATCCCCTATTTCTAATCCCATATAACTCTTCACAGTTTTCCTTCTCACACATAAAATAAAACCCCATTCTATAACTGTGGATGCACCACATCCTCTTCCAGAAATAGTCAATAAAGTCATGAACTATGGGAAACCAATTCATACCTAATATGATGCCATAAGGCCTCATCGCTGCTAGAAAGAGATCCCATAAGAATCTCTATTCTCCAAGATTCAGGTCACACTATTGTAATTAGTGTGTGATCATTATATCCCCTCTAGTATGAGTCTTCATGCACAAGGGTTGAGCCAAGGTCTCAATCATAATCTCTATCTCAAACAAGATAAGTTTCAAGAAAATAGTGTCTCAAACCTATGCCTATTAGTATTATAGATAAATTATATAAGACATAGATCACACCTCTAATCATCCCTAGATCCTTGGTATTAAAGGCCTCCATGGCCTATAGATGTCCTCATCCCTATGTATAGAATTCCTAAGCCTATTACAAACCACCTAGGGGTTGTGGTGGAAATAGGTCAAACCTCATGCCACGTTCTATTGGTCTCCCTTCTCCTTTTCCATGTCTTCCACCCTGTGGAACTCCCTATAACTACCACATCCTCTACCTGGGTGGTCTGTCACCTATATTTATGTTACCTCCATTGAAGTTTGTAAACTCTTGAGTGAGATATCCCTAACCATCATAAGAGAAACACCACCTCTCTATCAGGTGAATATAACCTCCCAAAGAGCCATGAACCGCAGTCCCTCTATCATAGGATCTTCTCCTAAATCATCTTGCATACTTGTATCCATATTTCATTTATCATCTACTAGTTTACAAGGTCTCAGCCCCTATGTTCTCATAGCCTACACCAACTATTGGCATCTACATATCCAGAAATCTCTTCATCACCAAATCCCACTCAAGCACTCAAACATAGGTAGGAATGAAAAGAGATATCACTACATCCCTGATATATCAGTGTAGACCCTACTCAAAGATATGTTCTTGGAAGAACTGATCTCAAACCATATCTACAAAGTATTGTAAGAGGTTTGTGAACCTAGAATAATACTCATCCATGGTCATATTTTCCTGCTGAAGTTGTAGAAGCTATTGGATGAGAACCACTCACAACATGGATGGGTAGAACTCCTCCCTAAATAGATTCTAAAACTCTATCTAAGATAGAGTTTCCTCATTAGGTTTCTATGAAAACATACTCCACCATTACCCATCATATACCAGAAGGAGACACTTCTCTAAGACCACCATCTAATCCGAAGGTTTCCTCAGATAACAAAAAACCTGAGTAACTGCCTCTATATTGTCCTCTACTACTTAAGGGACTATATCACCCTAAAACCTAGGAGTTAACAATATATGAAACTCATGGACCATGATCGTCTATCTCACATCCTTATCCATTACCACCAGAAGAACCTGCTTCTCAACAATTAGTGGAATAACTAGAAAACTACCTAGAGGTACCATCTTCTATACAGTACCCACCACCGAAGACTCATCGCTTAGTGGATCATTATCATGATCCCACTGTGTAATCTAGTTGGATATCTTTGTGGAGGCATCCTGAAATAAAATCAAGATAAATCATGGTAAAAGAGAATATTAGGGGAGCTAACTCATGAAGTATAAACCACAACTCATTCCTATATGATGCATGGACCAATGTGTTCCCTACAACTAGTTACTATATGTACAAAGTCAATAATAAGGTCATTAGTGTCCTGGTGAATAGATATTCTTTCCACTACACTGATACTAGAGTCCCTATCCTGAAATATAAACTGTAAACACTTTAACACTATTGCTATAAATTCCAAAACAAACCTCATATCTAGATAAAAATCCAAACTATGGTCCTAGGATGAACACTCCTATGATACCACTCTATCATGAACCAACCCACCAAGGCCCATCTAGCTGACTCTATGCTAAGTGTGACACCCCATTCCCACCTCAAATGGTCTAGGGGATGGAGACCAGTTCCAATTAGGTATATCACACACATGGGAGGCCTTATCCTAAGGAATATGTACACATTCACACATATACAAGATCACACAATGTAGAAAGGTAAAGTAAAAATGATATCAAATGCATGAATTTATATATATATATATATAACACAATTAGATTATGAAAAAACAACTAGAAAGTATAAGGTCCCAATATTATCCCACCCAAAAGTGAAAAGGAGTCCAGCCTATAAAGAATGAGGGGACTGTTGTCAATGAAACACCTAGTGTGAAACATGGTATTTCTAGCTCACTATGATCTTACAACTCCTAAACACCCAAGAATCCATCAATATTCCTTTAATCTATATAAAACATGACATGTATGGGAATAACCCTTGTAGGGGTGAGTATAACATTAACCAGTAGGATATCCCAAAATCACCCAAACATAAAGAATCAAGAGTAGTCAATGCACTATCCCATAGGCATGTCAATAATTATATGAGACATAAAAATAAGAACAATAACCCGGATATACTCAAAACAAACACCTAGTCTCAATGAGGCCTCAATCACTACCAACCATAGGATTCTGCTCAAGGCTTCAAGGTATTTATTATCCAGGAAACTCATTCCATAATCCATGTAATCACTTATGGATCTCATTAGAGTGGTCTTATTTCTTATACCTCACTAAATAAGCATTGAATGGTCTCCAAATATTTCGATTCATAGAGAGGGGATCACACCCAAGGCTTATGGGGGACACCGAAAACCCTATCCAAATTAAACTCCTATGTAGGGGATCATATTCCCTTGTAAGTTAGTCATGAAGATTTCTCAAATACTAACTAGGATGGACAATAAAATATAGGATCCTGACCTAGGCCTCTTGTAGGGATCCTAAAACTATATTCAAGAAAACCCCATATGGGGGATCACAACCATATGTTGAGGACATAATGTCACACTGTACCCTCATAGGGATTAACCAAGGGAAAACACCAAACAAAAACTGGTATAAAATGAAGTAATGGAGGGCCTTAATCTACCCTAGAAAAATTATACATAATGTACTATAAGTACACAATGTTTCATATCTACCCCAGGTCTACTGGTGTACTTTGGTCACAACCCTTGTACTTCGGGTCATGCTCATGTATTGTAGTTGTGCTAGTGTACTTAGTTGTGTCCGGGTCCTCTGGTCATGTCTAAGTACATGGTCATGATCATTTACTATAGTTGTGCTTGTGTGTCTAGTTTTTTTCGTGCTCTTGTACCCTCCAAGATACACGTTGATCCGCCAACATCGGTTCACATGGTGTGTGATGCATGTCACGTGACATGTGATAGATTTCTCTATACAAAAACTATAACATCCTAATATTTTATGAAATATATTTTATTTCAAATTCATTTAAATTATTTTATAGATTTATTTGAATATAATTCATAGGTTATATTTAATTATACACAACACCAATTTTATCTATCATTGCACATAACATCGATTTTCTTCTATAACTTTTGTTACATGCAAGGTCAAGTCTTACCAGACAATAATATACTATTAATATTATTATTTAACACGATAGTTATCACCTTGTCATTTGAATGGAAGGAATTAATATGATTAACTAAATTGTGAAAATATAGTTTAAAAATGTATATATAATGAATTCATTGGTTACTAATTAATTATAAATGAAAATAAAAACCAATTGAATACAAAGTAATTTAAAAAAAACTAATTTTATAATCACAAAAGAGTTTTATCTTAATAAATTAAATGAATCAAAATTAGTGAGATATATTAATGAGATTTATATATTATATTTTTAACCAAATATTTTTACATTCATCTAATAAGTTTTATAGGTATAAAATAAGAACAAATCCAATTTAACATGAAAAGCTGTATTTTTTTAAAACCCAATTTTTCCACTTTTAATTGAGGACATGTTTTAGAAACTAAATTTTGAAAATATTAAACATTTATTTGGGAAAAAAACTTCATTTTTTAATGAGTAATTTAAAACTTCTATTAGAGTGATTTTTTTATATTTTTATGAGAGATCTCATTTTTTGATGAGTAATACTAAATTTTAATTAAAAACTGAATTTTCATCTAAATAATTTATAAGTTTAAATTATATTTTTAATTAGTATTAATCCATAAATAGTTAAATTATACATCTATTAATCAAATATATTTCATTTTAATAATTTTCATATTGAATTTATATGTGAATACATTTTAAACTTTTGAACTTTTTCACTTTGAAAACTCACTTTCTTGTTGCGTATATGAGATTAGTTTTAATTTAAATTCCACAACTTATTTGGATTGAATTTATAAAAATAGATTTAATATTTGGAAACAGAATAATTTATAATTTATAGTAAGTTTAGCTTATTTTTTGACCAAAAATATAAGTGAAAGAAATTAAAATTAATTACAATGATTAAAGTAAAAAAACGAGTTTACTTAGTGGTTACACTTTAACCTTAAAGTTCCAAATGAACTAGAAACTTGTCCCAAACCCATTTTATGGACATATATATACCATATAACCTATTTTATCTAATTTTTATCGTTATTTTATGAACATTATGTAAGGGATACCCCCCAATATTGTTTACTTTTTTCGATTTATAAGAATGACACTTCCCCTCCACTATAAAAGGGAATTCACTCTCCCCACTTCTTCACACATCCAAAACCATTTTGATAATAAAAAACCTAAAAATATCACATCAAATATTTACTAATATCACCATATAATCTTTAATTTTGGAATAAATAAACCAAGTAAGTCCTTTGGTTCAATCCAAATGGAGTTACCGGAAGAATATGTAACACTCATCAACATGCATTTTTGTTTTGTTTCCTTCTCCACCCCCCTTAAATTATTTTCATAAAATTATTATATAATAACCTCACTATCCTAAATATACTAATATTTTTTTATTTTAATATTAAAACCTAAAAACAAAAAAATCATCAAATGGGTCACGATATCATCGCTTGTGTGTACGGTGGACTACACCTCACGAAATGATGTCATTCATTTTACCTTTACCAACTCTCATGGTTAGGGAATTATGATGTACATAATATTTATATAATATATTTATGATATTTATAACATAATAATACCTCTTTATTATTTATATAATATATAAAATTTTTACATTTCATACTGTAGTGGATATAATAACATCGCTCGTGTGTATGAGGGACTATCATCTCGTGAAGCAATGTGAAGTATTTTTCACTAACGTGTTACATGGAAGCTAATAACGGTAAATATAATAATTATATATGATATAAATGAAATATTTATGATATTAATGAAATAATTATATTTCTGTACATATAATATATAATTTTATTTTTACCTTTTCACACACTAAGAAATAGATAACATCATTCGTGGATGTGTGGACTACCACCTCATCGAAGTGATGTGATTCTTCATTTTTCACCACCAAATTACAATAATGATATATATAAATATATATAATTAATTAATATTTTATTTATGATATAATTATCATTATTTAAAGATAAATTTTACTTACCTTCTTTCTATAATGATCATTGAAAAAATGGGAATGTTACTAACGCGTACATACAGCCTACCATCTCCACGATTGTAACGTTGGTTAATTTTTCATAACCATATTCCATGATAGTTATTAAAGGAATAATTTTATAATAAATATTATTATTATATCATGATTATTATTTTTGAGATGTTTAAATGATGACCTCTTTGACCATAATCAACCTACAAAAATCATTTTGACACATAAGTTGAATATGTTCAAAACATATGAATTAAACTTAATTGATTAAGTAATTGAATATAAATTATTAATATGTGAAATAAAAATAATAATAAATATTAAAAAGGTTCTCAAGAAATTAAATAATTAAAATAAGTTTATTATTTAGGAATATAAAGACAAACATGATGAATTGGACTCAAGGTAAGGGACTTTGTCTCAATATCCTTTTGTTGAGCCATATCTTGATGTTATGAACCATTATTATTTTATAAGATGTATATACAACCCTTTTGACTTGTTATATAATGTATTTATCTATACTCATGGTATTTAATGTTTTTTTTAATTTTATTCTTTAATGAGTTTTATGATTCAAATATTTCCAATGTGATAAGGGACTTTTCTTTCAAGAAAAATACTCTTTTAAGGTTTTTCGTCCAACAACTCATTTTCTACATATAGGTTTCTAAAATGATTAATGAAGTTTTTAATTCACAATAAATAATTATAAAGTTAATTTTATGTTTAATTTACTTTATTTAAATGGTTTTCAAAAGGAATATTTTTACATGTCTTGTACAGAATGTTTTGAAAAATAATAAAATGATTGTTCTATTCTTAACTTACACGGTGGTAATTAATTTTTCGCCACTATCAAAATTATTTGATTTATTGATTCCTTTTAAATATTTCATGTTTAATTTAATAAAAAACTGTATTTCTCTTTTATTTATTTTAGTATTGAAAATGGGGTTTTAAAATAAAATATTATTTTCATCCAAAAGTGTTTTTCATATGAGTATAAAAGAATTTTTCAAAGGGTTTTATGATCAATGTGTTTTATTCATGATTTGGTACTTGAGAATTATATGAAATGGGTGATATTGGTATAGTTTATACAATGTATTAAGCCCCATTATTGCTCATGGGTGAGCCCGATATAGCTTATATGAAGGGTTGAGCCCCACTATAGCTCATGAAAGATGAGTGAGCCTGATATAGCTTAGAAAAAGGGTTGAACCCCATTATATCTCAAAGTAGAACCCGATATAGCTTATACAAAGTTTGTTCCCCATTATATCTCATTAACACATTGGTTAATTATTATATTTGGAGTCGTACATATGTTTATTCCAATTAAAAGAGTTTTAAAGCATTTATGAATATGATTTTCTAAGTCACCTTAAGGAGTTTTAATTTATTTATATGGGTTGTAATGATTTTATTTGAGTAAAATGGGTGTTTTTTTCTTGTGAAATTTTTTATTTCATAATATAAAAAACATTTCAAATAAAGGTAAACGTTATACAAGTTTTCATGTGTTCACTAGACTAACGTTTCTCATTCTAGTTTGTATCCCTTACTAAGATATTGTTCTCATATCATGATTTTAGTTGATTTTATTATAACTTAAGTATAAGTAATGGAAAAGAAAAATTTAAAATTAAATAAATATAGATTTTCCATGAAAATAAATCATGATTTATTTTAAAAATTTTGTATTATGGGGAAATGTATACTAATTAGAAATATCTATTTGTATTTTATGTTTTTTTATGTATGAGTTATAGACTAATTATATAAAACTCTAAACATGAAAAAATATCCTCAAATGAAAGAGAAGGAATTATTTTCTTAAAAGTCATGATAATGTAATGTTTAATGTTGGGGTCTTATATTTGGTATCAAATGTCAGTTTAAATAAGTTTAGATATTAGGATAGTGTAAATAGAATTCCTTTAGAATATTTTACTTTATGGTTAAGTTTAATGGATATAGAATTTTAAGATTTCTATTTTTCTTCATCTAAATAATGTCTCTTCATAATTTTTTTTCACAGAGGTAATAGGATAGTTATAGTTGGAAGAAACTGATAGGGAAATATTCTTCCAAATATGTATCTAGAGATGGTTGGAATTGAAATAAATTAGTTTTTTATAGTGATGGATCAGTTTAAAATAGATATAAATGGAAATGGTATCTATGCTAGAGAGGAACCCAATCTACCAAAAGGTAAAATGTTTATAGTGGAACATTTCATGATTACAAATTACCCATAATTCAATGTATCATATAACCTAGTGGTATAAAAAGTATGGATAATTATTGTGGAGAAGATATTTGAAGTCAGGGGAAGTTTAGGATGTTAAGTGGTAACTCTTTCAATCTATAGTTTTGAAGGTTAAGTTGATCAATGGTGGTATTTGGTTAAGAATACCAGAGATAAAGATGATCTTGATGCTATGTAATGGGAAACATTTAATAATATTTTCCTTGAGAAATATTTCCAAGAGTTCATTTGGATTATGATGGAGAAAAAATTCCTAGAATTAACAAAAATATATGAAGATTTTGTGGCTGCCTATGAAGAAAACTTTACAAGATTGTCTAGGTATGTGCTAGAAGTTATTTGAGAAATTGATATTAAAATTAATAGATTTTACATATGATTAAAACTAAGCTTAAGAATATAATTTACTACATGATAATTTAAAAGTAATGATAAATTTATTCATTGTGCTAAGAAAGTTGAGATGGAGTTTGCCGACATTTATGTTCCATAGTATGGCATGAGTAAGAAACAGTCAAGGTGGAAGGAAATAGAAAATAAACCAACCAAAAATTATGGAGGTAAGACCAAAATGTATTCCAAGTGTGGTAAAAATACATTTTGTGGAATGTATTTTATAATCTAGAAAGTGTTACTGGTGTTGTATTTTGGCCATAAGCTTCATGAATGTAAAGAAAAAAAACCTGAACAATTATAAAATGAGATGAAAAATAGTTATTCGGTATTGATATGTTTTAGTTTTAATGCGTCAGTACACTATACTAACACACGTCAAAATTTACTTACTCATAATAGAAATAATCATGATTAGAAGAAAAAAAGTGGTGGAAAATAATTTTCTACTTATACCGTTAATGTTGCGCCATTTGGAGAAGTTGAAATAGTTCCATGGAGATCAATATTTTTTGAAGGTTAATCATAACACTGTTGTCTTAGGAACCCCTATTTGAAGGTTTTAAATAATGTAAATACATTATGAGACATTTATTGAGTTTTTATATATTTATGAGGAATATTTTTAAAAGTTATTTGAGGAAGAATACCATTATCTTTTTTGACATAAGTTTAATGGTATAAGTGACCATTAGGGTTATATATTTATGGAATGATTTATTTGTAACTTTGGGTATTACTATTTAACTTTAGAGATAAATTTATTATCTCATCCCATGAATGTATAATAATTTTGGGAATCATCTTACTATAAGCTAACCATTTTTTGTTTTTTTAATATCTAAAGATAGAAGGAATATCATTTTATCCTTTTGAGGATAATGTGATCTATTAAAAGCTAATTATAGTGCTTCAGTAATGAAAAAATTATCTTTAATACCCATTGTTTTGAGAAAAATATGATATTATGGTATAAATTTATTAAAGGATGGAATTATGCTCATCATCATCATGTAATTTTTTATTCAAATAAAAAAGAGAGAGTACAAGGAAAACAAGGCCCATATGGATAGATTAAGGGGGAGAGGAAAATTAGGAGGCCTAAAATGGTGGAGACTGAGCGCATATCCTCTAATAATATTTACACCTTCCATATTAAAACTATTCAAGTCATGAAAGAATAAATACTCTGGACTAAGGATGCCCATTGAGGCTAGGTAGTTCTCATCCTTGTTTCCCTCCCATCAGGTTTGATAAACTTTGATATCACCATCAATGATACCCCTAAATTTCCTAATGGTATAAGAGATCAACCAAGGAACTATACCCAGCCCATTTAGGGAATTATTCAAGATAATAGATTCCATTTTAGCTTTGATTATCTCCAAATTCCACTCCATGAAAACACTCAACCCAATGACCATGGACATATCCTTTGCATGAAGCATGTTACCCTGACCCGACCTAATAGAAAAGGTTAGGATAACTGACCCATAACTTTTATGGATGACACCCCCTCCATGGATCAATCTGGAGACACATAATCCATCACCTTTGAGCTTCAAGCCCCTTGATGGGGGGTTCCATCAAACCCAATCACTCTATATAATTATTTGTGGTTTCCTTCTATTTCCCACAAATGTTCTTCTATTTGGAAATCTAGATTATATTGTTCCAGATGACTTTTGAACATGATTTTCTTTATTGTTAGCATGATGTTTTATTAATCCTTTATAATGTTGGTTTCTATGAATGAATCTTTAAAATGTTAAACCTTTGATAACCAAGACAATTTTCAAGGGAGAAATTTATTTTAAGGGGGGTCGGATGTAACATCCAGATATTTTATGAAATATATTTAATTTAAAAATAATTTAAATTATTTTATAGATTTAGTTCTATGAAATCAATAGTTTAAACCTTGTTATAATAAACACAAATTTTATCTTTCATTTCGTGTAACATTGAGTTTCTTCTATAACTTGTGTTATACGAAAGTTCAAGTCTTATCGGACAACAATATACTATTAATATTATTATTTAACATGATAGTTATCACATATAAATTGGAATGGTGGGAATAAATGGGATTAACTGAATTGTGAGTTAAAAGTAATAATAAACTTGAAATTTTTTATCAAGCAAGTAAATAATTGACATAATTTTATTATCCATGAAGATAAATACACATGTGACAAATCAGACTCAAGGTAAGGGACTTCATCTCAATCTCCTTTAATTGAGGAATATCTTGGTGTTATGAAACTCTATTCTTTTATAAGGTGGATATAAATCCCATTTGAAATGTTATACCATGAATTTATCTATACTCATGGTATTTTTTTAATGTTAGTATTTAATGGGTTTTATGATTCAAATATTTCCAAAGTGATAAGGGACTTTTCTTTTAAGAAAAATTTTCTTTTAATTTTTTCCTTTAAACTCTTACTATTACACATCTATGTTTCTAAAATAATTTCATGAATATTTAAATGGAAATAAAGGATCTATAAATTTCATTTTATGTCTTATTTTACTTTATTTAAATGGATTTCGAAATTAATCTTTTTACATGTCTTACACGAAATGTTTTTACAAATGATAAATTGAATGTTCTATTCTTAACATACATGGAGACAATGAATTTTTTGCTTCCATGGCAATTATTTGATTTCTAGATTCTATTGAAATATTTCATTTTTAATTAAATTAAAAGACCCCTTTATCTTTCTTTTGGTATTTCAGTATTGAAAATTATTTTTTAAAAGAAAATAGTTTTTTATCCAAAAGTTTTTTTCATATGACTTTAAAAGAAACTTTCAAATGATTTTATGATGAAAGTGTTTTATTCAAGATATGTTATATGAGAATTATATTAAATGGGTGATCCCTATATAACTTTTACAAAGGTTTTTGCCCTATTATAGCTCTTGGGTTATCCCGATTTAGCTTATACGAAGGGTCGAGCCCCATTATAGCTCATGAAAAACAGGTGAGCCAGATTTAGCTTATATGAAGGGTTGATCCCCCTTATAGATAATGGGTGATATCTATATGAATTATACAAATGTTCAACCCAATTATAGCTCTCCAATTCATTGGGTAATGATTATATTAGAAGTTATTCATATGGTTATTCAAATTAAAATGGTTTCAAAAGGGTTTTATAAATATTATGCTCTATGTCACCTAAATGAGTTTTAATTGATTTATATTGTTTTTAATGATTTTATTTGATAAAAATGTATGTGTTTTTTCATGTGAATTTATTTTAGTCTATATTCTAAAAACATTAAAGATAAAGGTAAATTTTATACGAGTGTTCATGTGTCCACTCGATTAACAGTTTTCCTTCTCTTTTCAATCCCTTACTGATATTTTGTGGTCATCTCATATTTTTAATTGATTTTATTATAACTTAAGGATGGGTAAGGGAAATGAAAAATTGAATATAAAAGTCATGGATATTTTCCATGAAATTAAATCATTACTTATTTTAATAGTTTCATATTATAAAAAAATAGATACTAATGAGAAGTGTTGACTTTGTATTTTATGGTTTTGTTATATATAAATTATGGATTAATTATCTAAAACTATAAACCTAAAATGCTCCTAAAATAAAATAGAATGTATTATTGAATTTAAACTCATGATAATTTAATGTTTAAGGTTGAGGCCTTACAAAAACTCTAGCACTATAAAAGGGGAACACTGTGTTTTTTTAGGACTACATGTTGTATATTTAGGAATTTTCTAGAAATTCTAGACTATTCCACACATTCACTTGTATTGGTGCCACCATAAATTTCACCACCAGATTAACTCATAATCATGAATCTAGGATCATTCAAGTATGTCCATCATTATTGACTGGAATACATCCATCAATCCCCTTGGGAATCCTCTATTGTCGCTCATAGTCATCAAAATAGAAACACTCTCAAACTGGGGACCACCAAATCTGAACCCAATCATTTTTCTTCACTATGCATCAAAACCACATCATTAGTCTCCATGCTGAACCCACTGTAATGATCTATTGTTCCAAATATTTATCTTTTATTGTTCATTTACTGGTTATTTTTTGAATTGTCATCCAAATTATATACCGATGATGATAGAATATAGAATGAGGAGGTAAATTCATAAAACATAAACATGTGGAACAAACATCATCCAATGTTCATGTTGTCTTAAATCCATTTTTATAAAGATGAAAAATTTAGTGGATTATAAAATTATTATCCAATTGTTATTTCTAGGAAGATAAAACCATACTCACACAACATAATCGACCCAAAAATCAAACAATTAGAAGAATTGATTCATGTTTATAGTGGTAGAAAAAGGGGAAACCCTGCATAAAACAATGCCCTACCTATATTTTGGATCAATATTTAGTAAAGAATAGTTTTTTTGTCATTATCATTAGTGAGATCTATAAAAATCATTTTCAATGGCAATCCCTGATGTAATCTGATCATTGATGTATGATATCGATGTCTGCCAATGCTCTTCCACACTCTCCTCTCAAATCCATAAGGTTATGTGGATAACCCTAGGTTTTGGAATAAGCATGTATTTGTAGAGTCTATTAGGTTTAGGGGAATTAATAAAAATTAAATCTATTTATTTATTTATTTATTTATTATTTTGCTCATGATCATACTTAACCCAAGCATCTGACACGCTCAAAGGTTATGTTTTACCTATGGTAAAACCCATATTCTAGATTTAACGATGGTCTCAAATTTCCCATATAAGTCCTCATTCATAACTTATTCCATCATTTTATAAATATTATGTGTTCATGATATAATATATTTATTATTTTTATTACATAAACATTAAGGCTCATCAAACCCTAGAATCTTGTGTTTACTCAGTGCCTTGCTCCGAAAATATTCCTTAATATATTCCAAATTGTTATGAGGAATAAACTGGGATATTAAATGATATTTATGTCATATTTTATGACTTATCAGGATATCATAAGAGTGCTACGATTCTCTATTTTTCTAAATTTTGGTATGGAAATATTATTATAAAATAACTAGGCATCATAGTGTAAGACCAGTATAAAACCCAAAGTTTTTAAACATATCACATCTTATGATATAATTTTTTGTATTCCATGAAATTAAACTAGTAGCATATTATAATTAATCATAGGTAAAAATATAGAATGATATGTAATAATGTTAAAAAAACATTATTTCTTCAATATTTTCATAAATCAAATAGAATGGGTAGGATTTGATACCATATATATATATATATATACATAGATTAACACATAATATAATGGTAGAAGCATAGTGATATTTTTAATTGTGATACCTCATACCCACACTCCCAAATCTGGTTTCATAAACACAAACTTTACATAATTTCTTTGATAACAACAATGTTTTCTTAGACATAACTATCCCATAATCATATGAATTAAAGAGAATAATTAATTATATAGATTCACATGACATTTTAGGTTTATAAATTTATAGAATTAAGACAAAAAATATACTAATAAGACACAAACCTTTCTCAATAAATTAATTTTTTTACACTATATAAGAAAATACTTAATCCATAATAAGTCTTCAAAATCTACCAAAAATTCTCTATGCAAGTTATACTATTAGGTATATCATGTGTAATTTCCTTTATAACTTGAGGAAATGGAGACATAACAAGTAATGAGTGAAAAATATTGGTAAGGTAAAACATAAAACTGAGGAAATTCGGGAATAATCATCACATAAATATTTTTTCAGGAATACGTAAACAAAAAATAGTCACAATTAATTGAAAATGAGAGAATTTTATATTCATAAAAATAAATTAAAACATGGATATCAATAATACTAATCTCATACTAATAGAATTTATAATGTCAGACATCAAGAACATGTTCTCAAGGCCATATTCCAAGACACTGTTTTATTATGGAAATATGTATACACTAAAAACCTAGTTTTTTTGTCTCATGAGATTTTTCAATGAATCAAGGGGCTATATAATTTTTTGCCTCACCCATCACCTGATTAAGTTTAATGAATTCACCATAAGAGTCACCAAGGCTATTCATATTATTCCCAAATGAACTTATTGCTAAATAAAAACATGGATATCCATATAATAAAAGATAAAAAATCTAAATACATAATAAACATATGTTAGAAGTCAATAATCATTGATAATATCAATAATTTTCTCCATTTTAGTGAAAGGAATAACATGATCATAACCCATTCTGATAATAAAGGTGTATATTCAAATGATATATAGTCAACTTTCAAATAATCATCTGTATTGTAATAAAAATATTTATAATGCCAATAATTTTCTTCGTCTCAATAAATAAATGTCCTTTATTTGTGAACACCCTCTAATATTAATTTATGAAATGAGATGTTCACATTGTATAAGGTAATAAGCATATAGTTAATTCAATGCTAGAATTACATGATCATAACACATATAGATAAATAAATTAGATTATTATAAAAGAACACATCCCTAATGAAATAAAGAAAACATAGAAGGGTAGGGACATAAATGATAAACATCCTCTCAAAAATAATGCTTCTAATGGTATTACAAAATAAGGGATCAAGAATTGAATTCACTGATACATAGATTTCAATCCACCAAATGATAATACATACATATATATAAATATAAATGTATATATATATGAGGATAAATAATTAAAAAAACCCAATTAGGATAAATCCTTTTGAAATAGTATGATAAATAGAAGAGAAATCATAGAAGATATTTTAGAAAAAAAATAACATTGGAGTAAAATAAAAATTCATATATCACTCTAAAATGCAACATTTAAAATGGTTATGTGAAATCCTTTTAAAAAAATTAATTTTAAGAAGAAAATACTATAATTATTCCTTGTAAATGCATAAATTTAATCTTCGATAACTAATGAGATAAAGAAAAAACTTGTGAAACTTAAAGGAAAAACCCTTTTTATTATTTTTAAAAATAACTTTGTTTGAAACTAAAATGTAAGAAGAGTAAAAAATATTAATTTGAAATAAAAAATAATTTTTCCCAAATATTATTACAAAATAAAATATAATAAAATGTTCTTGTGGGATAACCCAAGCATGGAAATTAAAAGTTCAATGTGAAACATTATAACAAAAAGAAATGAGATTTGAGTTTTCAATATCTCTTATGAAAAACATACTCCACAAAGCAAGAAACATTTGAAAATTATTTTATGTGAAAAAATGTATAAAATGAGTTATTACCACATAATAAAATCAAAGGAAAAAAATTTACCCAACTTATATGAAATAAGTTCAACTGAACAATGATAACTCTATGAATGAAAATTGAGTTACCAAAAAACTCTTACAGTTATGGTAACACTTGATTCAGAATAAATTTAAAGAAAATACAATATTTTGGATTAGTTTATCCTATGAATTAAAAGGAAATAATTTATTTAAAATTTATTGGATAGTAAATTAATATATAACCACACAAAGGAAACATGGTGAAAAACATGTATCATGTGTTAAAGAATAAAAAGTGAGACTAAGAAAACCCTTACAACTTGAGTAACACTTTAACAAAACACCTTGAAATATAAGGATTTTAAATTTTAATCAAATAGTATTATTAAAAGATAATTCATGATATGATATATCATATAGGTATAATTTAAACCACATAAATGAAATTTGGTGCATAATACCAAACAAATCTCAAAGAGAGGAATTTTAGATGAAAACCCTTATGCCTGTCCTGATTCATTCTATAATTGAATCAAATGTCATGAATAATTAAATTAAATTCCTTAAATATATACCCATGAAACTTATTAATAACTATAACCCTTTATTCCCATCATTTAAAATCATTTAATACATATAAATATTATATATTATTAAATTAATTTCAATATCTGGTGTAAGTAATCTTTATTTCTTTGAACTAGTTTTGTAAAAACTATTTTGATATTCATTATTGTTATAAAGTTAAAAATTCCAATATAATTGAATGTAATATAATAGATTTTCCTTCATTTTTATAAATGGTATAATTTCATTCCATGTTTTTTTGTTGCAATCTATGAAATATGAAATTGAAAATGATCATATTTCGATGATTCTTAATGAATAAAATGTGTCTCTTAATTAATGTGGTAAATATTGTTGTAACCTTACCAGAACCAAAAAAAACATTATTTAAATATTTATATAAAATTATACTAATAAATAATTTCTTATTTACATTCAAGATATAAATTCATAGTATTATTTATGTAGGTGGTTAAACTGACCCAAACATGGACCTACCAGGATTAATAGATGATTATGAGATAATTTAGTTTTAATATGATTATAACAGATGAATAGTGATCTTATATAGTGATTATTATCATTATTTACCATAATTATAAATAATTTTAAAGAGAAGTTAAATTATATAAATCCGTTACTTAGAAAGAACAAATCATTTTTCTCTTTGTTAACTTGTTTTAAATGATAGAAATAACAATAATCGTTTATTGATCATATCATTAATAGGTTGTTTTGGGTTCTATAGTATCATCCATTCATATGGGGTTTTATTCCTAGTTGTTTCCCACATTTTCCCAAATTTATTTGGGGAGTATCATTTTATTCTACGCATACGATCACACGCAGGAGAGCTGGCGTCATCTTAACATTGGCGCACAAATGACCGTAGAGTTAGGATACTACTAACGGGGACATTAGTAGGGTGAGGATTGTGATGTGAGATAATTATAATGATGGTTGGGTGACATTGGTGGTTTAGTTTCATGGGAATGAAAAAGGTGGTGAACGACGCTGATGGTGCTACACTTCGGGTGGTAGAGGCGACACGTGAAGCTGTTAGCGTCCGATGGTGCATGCGTAGGCAAGAGTAGGAATGAAAGATGAGTGAGGGGCCTATAGTAAATGTTATGGGATTAAATAACACTTTTCCTTTGGATCATATTTATTATAACTTTTTACCACTGGTCCTACATTCTATGTAATGGGTTACCCTCTACCCAGAAAGAAAGAAATTATTTCTTAATTTAATAAAAGGGGGATTTCCCCAACCTGTTTAAAAAATGGTTGTAAATTTGTTGTAAAAAAAATTAATTATATCATACAAATCATACTTATCCATTAATATAATTATCATGACCATCCATGTAAGGTGTTTAAATAAAATAATAATTAAAATCAATTATTCCATGGAGGCGGTAGTCATCACATATACATGGTTGATGATTTAATTTTTCATAAAATGAGAGAATGGAGTAATATGATTTAATGTTTTATAATAATAAATATGATATAAATATCATAATTATCAATTAAATTTCCCTTTTCTACCATAAGTTTAAGGTGGTGAAGAAAAATAAAATATGTTGCATCATGGAGGTGGTAGTCTACGCAGTGCACGAATAAAAATTTCATTTTCCTTCATAGAAAAGGAAAAATATGATTAATGATTATTATCATAGTATAAAAAATAATAATTATATAACCAACAATGATTTAATTACATAGGTATTTTAAAATTATAATTGGAAACAAATATAAAATAAATAAGTTAAGTAAAAAATCATTACTCATGTTGAGCACTGGATATTTCCTTAGAAGATCCATTGGAAATGGATAGAATGGGATAATATATTGTGACCAAAAGATCAATAGAGTGAAATATCACTCTATGGGATGAAAAGGGGAAGTATTTTTTTTAGAAAACCTAATTTTTATTGGTTCCTTAAATGGGTGGTTAGATTCCCCTTTTATAAGTGGTGAGAATGAAATTTTTTGTAAATATTTAGGTAGCACATGTTAAACATGTCAGGTAGCTCAAAATTAATAAATAATGTAATTTTATAGAGATAAGTTTTATAAAAACCTCTTTTACTCAATTATAAACATTTATTTTTCGTGTTTCAATCCCTTTAACCCTTGAATTATTACATTCACCATTTTAGCTTTTATTATGGTAACTAGTTTTCACCTTAGGTAACTTAATATTTATGCCTAAAAATAAAGTGGTCTTTATTAGATAATTTTGATTGAATTATTATAATTTTTAAATACATTATATTAAATATAAAAAAGTGATAAAAATAAATTTTAAAATTAAAATTTATAATGTACTAAAACAATTTGTGAGAAAATATAACTTATGTTTTGATGTATCAAATATGGGTTTGTAAATTAAATATTTTTTTTAAAAAATTATAAATTGACTTAAAAAATACATATTTGGTCTTATAAAAATGTTTCATGAATTTCAAATTCATACTTATATACTAATAATTTCATAAAATCCATGTTATTTGTAAAAACAGTATATTCCACTATTCGCCTAAAAATAATTTTTTTATAAAATTATAAAAAATTAATCTTAATATTATAATTAATTCAAAAATTATGTTTATTTTTTCAAATTAAATTTCAAATTTTTGATAATTTGATTTTTAAATAAAATCCCAAAATATTGTGGAAAGTTGTTAATGTTTGAAAATAGATTTAAAAAATGCTAACTATTATTTATTCTTATTTCCTATTGATAATTTATTTATTTATTGGTAATATATTATTCATATTATAAATATATTTTATTATTATATAACCTTAATATTATTATTTTCTTGAAATAAAACATCAGTTTTAGAAGAAATATATTTTTAATCATAAGATGATTTTCTTTATTATTTTAGCTATTATAGGTAAATTTCATTCATATTAAAAGTAGAATTTATTTTATTTCTATAAATATTTCATAAATTGGCTATTCCTGTTCATTTTTTATAATTAAAAGTTTTAGTTTTAATGATCATTCTTAATATATAAAAGTTCTATTTTAGTTTGGTGTTGCATGTCAAGAAATCTATCAAACACATTTGGATTATTTTAAGATTATAATATATTAATATTTTAGGGTGTTAAATTATCTATACATTAAATAAATTGTATCCTTTCAATTTTAATCATAATATTAGAGGAATTTTTATATGGAAGTCATATTTAACTATACACCACTAGACGATCATAAATTTTTTAGGATGTGGAGTGAGATTTATCTATAGAAAAATTTATTAAAAGTTTTTTATAAAGAGAGTTAACCCATTCCAAATTTTAAATATAATTATACTAAGGTATGTTTATCTTGATCCATAAGTAATAACTTCCCACAAACCATAAAAATGAATTATATTATAATTATACCATAAGGGTTTTTTATTTATAACTCAATATTCAGTAGTTAGTGAAAAATTACATGACATGGGAAATTAGAAAATCTAGGGTGAAAACTCATTATATTCCTCATAGTAGTATTTTCATAATCTTTTCCTTGTCCTTGTGGGTTTTGGTGAATATTTCCCTTTTTTCCCTTGGATTGGGACATTGAGTCTCATAATTCCCAATTATATTGCAATTGAAGTAACATATTTGTGTACCTTATCTCTTTCCCTTACACTTTTGTGTCTAATGACCTCTATCTCCACACTTATAGCATTTACTCCCCCTTTAAGGAAATAATCACCATGTTTCTACCCACATTTTGACATTAAGGAAATTGAATCTTATTTCCTTTATAATATTGGTCACCCGAATTTGTATGAGATTTCATTCTTCTCTTATTTATTGTGTTTGAGATTTCAACTATTTTCACATTATAAATCCAAATTCTTGATGTCTGGTTTTTCATATTTATAAGATTTCTCACTCCAACCGTTATCTTTTTATGTTTTTTTAGGATAATTTTTGCATTGTCAATGGAATTCATTATTTACATAGATCCTTAAGGATTCATTAATTACTAAAACTAAAATATTTAACATGAATGGTTATCATTATAAAATAATTATCATAAATAACCATAGGAATTTTTAACCAAAAGATGTATCACTTTTAAAAATATAATGTTAGACTATAGTTCTTACAAATCAACATATATCAGACTTGGTTCAACCTATATCACTCTCAATTTAAGCTGTATCATTCTAGGTTCAAACTAGGTTACTTTGAGTTAGGTTCTCTCATACTTCTTAACATAATCCTCAAAATAAAGATCCTAAATTACCATGAACTTTCTTAAACTATTATAAGCCCAAAAATCATTGAAATCTATGCTCTCATAATCCATCTTATTCCTTATCCCGTAAATCACATATCAATTAATATATAACTTAACTTATGAATCTCTATGTTCCAATATGTTTTATCCATGTTAACTTTCCTATTTTATTATATAACCTAAACATATTCAAATCCATCATAAAGGTTTATAAAAAAAATTAAATTAACCAAATCATATCCATTAGGAGTTTCAAACCATGTGTGTAGTTAGGAATCTTTTTCATGCACCAGGTGACGATGG
Source organism: Viscum album (assembly GCA_963277665.1). Taxonomy (NCBI): domain Eukaryota; kingdom Viridiplantae; phylum Streptophyta; class Magnoliopsida; order Santalales; family Viscaceae; genus Viscum; species Viscum album. Next base: position 361,766,216 of record OY728140.1, on the reverse strand, counting down.
AGTTAATACCCAATACTCCCTTTTCAAGGTTATTACCCCTATGTATATTTGTTACAGAGCCCATATCCACCTCTATAATCTATATAGGGATATAATTTCTAATATAACCACACAATAAATAATTTACAAAAACTTCAGGATTTTATCATATACATTGAATTCTCATTTAGACTTATCCCAAAAGATTTCACTAAATTTCTCATATCCTAATCCCTATATAAAAGAGTTTGTTATTTACTTATCATTAAATCAATAAATATCCTGAAGGTTAATCTATACCTTTGAAATAGTGATCAACCTAAATGTATCAACCCTTGAATTATCCTTAAAAACATCTTAATATATAAAGTTTTCTAAACCCTCCTATGATACCAACTATGACACCTCAAAAACAAGATCTTGGACCTGGTTCCCTAATCATATACTCTATATACTTTATTTCATACAAACTATAGATTCTCAAACATAACTATCCCATAATTACACAACCTATATAAACCATTGCATTACAAAAATTACCCTGACCTTTTTTGTTTATAGCTTAATATAATTAGGAAAAAACGTAAACTAATAAAGACCATTCCCTTATTAGCTAATGGAAATTTTTTCCACTATATAAGAAAATACTTAATTAATAATAAAACTTCAACATCTCTTAAAAATTCTCTACACAAGCTATCATGTTAGGCATATCATGTGTGATAATTTTATTCATATCCTAGGGAAACTAAAACATAATAAAGGGTGAGATCAAAAACCCAATAAGGGAAAATATGAAACTGGGGTAATAATTACATAAACATGAAATAAATTTTATGAGAGGAATAATTAAACAATAAGAACACATACTCAAATAAAACTAGGATCATTATATATCAATGATAATAAATGAAAAAATGGATATAAATAATACTAATCTTATATTAATGGAATTCATAACATCATATATAAAAAACATGTTGTCAAGGCCTTATAATAAAACACTATCATATTAATGGAATAGGTACACACAAAAACGAAACCTATTTTTTCTTATAAGACCTATCAGTGCATCGAGGGGATATATAATTTTAGTCCCCACCCATCACCTGATTAAGTCCAATGTATTCAATATAGGAGTCAAAATTACTTTTTATATAATTACCTAAGGAACCTCTTACTGAATAAAAACATGTATATCTAAATAATAAAATATATGAAATGTCAGTACATAATTAACATGTGTTAGAAGTTAATAATAATAAAGAATATTAATAATTTTCCCCTTGTCAATAAAAAGGATAACATGATCATAACCCATCTAGAGAAATACGGTATATGGTCAAAAAATATATAGTCAACTTGTTAATAATTATCTAAATCATATTTAATTACAATTCTTTTCTCCATCTCAATAAATAAATGCTTTTCTAGGTGAAATTCCTCCATTCTTAATTTGTAAAATGATATGTCCATATCATATAGGGTAATGAGTGTACAGTTAAGTCAATATTGGAATAAAATGATCATAATTTATCTATAAAAATAAATTAAATTATTGAAAAAATATATATCCAATGATACAAAGTAAATATAGGATAGTGTTGAAATAAATTAAGAATACCCTCACAAAAACAATGCTTCGAATGGTATCACAAAATAAGGGATCAAGAATTAAATTGTTTGATATTGTAATTTTAATCCATGAAATGATAATATTTATATATATTAGAGGATAAATCATGGAAACAAAACCCAATTTGGGTAATTCCTTTTGGAAATGGTAAGTAAAATGGAAACGAAAGCTTAAAAGATATTTTATAAAACATTTTAAACATTGAAATAAAATAAAAATTTATATGTTTCAATCAATGGTAAAGTTTTAAAAGGTAATGTGAAAACATTTAATTTTAAAAATAATCTCTAATAATAGATCCCTAAAAAGACATAAAATTTATCTTGGAGAAATTTGGAGATGAATAAATAACATGTGCAATTGAAAGGAAATAACCTTTTGCTGTTTTTATAATACCTTTGTTTAAAAATCACAATGAAAGAAGAGTAAAAAACATTAATTTCCATTACAATTTCATTTTACCGAATAATATTATAAAATTCCATGTAATAAAATTTTAGGGTGGGATAACCAAATAATGGAAAAGAGATTTTCAATATGAAACATTATAACTCAAATAAAGGGTATTTGATTTATCAATATCTATTCTGGGAAACATACTCCATAAAGCATGAAACATTTGAAAATTGTTTTATGTGATAAAAATATATATAATGAGATAATAACACATAATATGATCAAAGTAAAGAATGTACCAAACATATATTTAATAATTTCAAGTGAATGATCAAAACTCAATGAACAAAAATTGAGTTACAAAAAACTCTTATGGCTGAGGTTACACTTGAGTCAAAATACATTTGAATAAAAGAAAAATATTTAGATTAGTTTGTCACATTAATTACAATAAAATAATGTATCAAATATTCATGGGATATTCAATCAATATAATAACATAAAAATGAAACATGGTGTATAAAATTTATCATGTATCAAAGAATCAGAATTGAGATAAAGAACCCTTATGGCTTGAGTGACACTTTAATAAAAATCCATTAAAATAAAGGTATTGTAATTAGGCTTAAAATAAAATTATTAAAATAAAATTCATGATATTTTATATCATATATTTGGTGTATTAACCCACATAAATTAAATTTTGTGCATAATACCAAACATGACTCAAATAGAGCAATTTGAGATGAAAACCCTTACCTCGGTCTTGATTCATTCTACACTTGCACCAAACATCATGAATAATTAAATTAAGTTATTTAAATACCTAAACACAAAAATTATTCATAACCAAAACCTTTTATACTCCTAATTTATAATCATAATATTCAAGTAGATATTAGTTATATTTTACATATTTTCAACACTATGTGTAAGTAATATTTATCGATATAAACTATTTTCATAAAAAAATGTTGGTATTTATTATTATTAAAAAGTAAATTATTTAAAGATAATTAAAGGTAATATAATATATGTTCAATTATATTTATAAAGTGTATAATTTCATTCCATGTTATTTTTGGTTGCAAACCATGATGATGAAATCGATGATGATCATGTTTTGGTTATTCTTAACGAATGAAAGGTTTTTTCTTAATTATTGATATAAATGTTATTATAACCTTAAAATAACCAAGAAAAAAACTATTTATATATTTATATCATATTATAATTTTAAATATGTTTTAATATTCATTAATGATATAAATTCATAGTATTGTTCAAATAGGTGATCAAACTGAACCAAACATGAACATACCATAATTAATGGATGATTATGATATATTTTAGTTGTAATATTATTAAAATAAATAATGATATTATTTAGTGTTTATTAGTGTGATATATCATAATTTTAAATAATTATAAAGAGAATATAATTAATATTAATACATTACTTAGAAATAAGATATCATTTTCCTCCAAGTTCTATCGTTTTAAACGATTGAATAAACAATAATCATTTATCAATAATATCGTTAATAGGTTCTAAAATTTTCCATAATGAAACCATAATTATATTATAAAAATAATATTTATCCTTCAATCACATCCACATGACCATCTTTGTTAGACGGTGATGAAAAGAAAAATGAAAATCAATCGTTCCAAGGAGGCGATAGTCGACACGTATCCATAGTTGATGATATCATTTTCCATATAACGATAAAAAGGAAAAATAGGGTTTAATTTTTAAGAATCATAAACATGATATAAATATCATAATTATTTATTAAATTTCAATTTTATATAGTCATTGTAATTTGTTTAAGGAAAATTAAACACATTGTCTCATGGAGGCAGTAGTTCATACAACACACGAATTACGATTTTGTTTTTATTAATAGAAATAAGAAAAGGTGATTTTTGATTATTTACACAGCATAATAAAATTACATATATAAACAAAAATAATTTATTTATTTATTTATTTTAAAATTATAATTGTAAAAGAAAAATATAAAAGAAATAAGTTAAGTAAAAAAGGATTATTCATGTTGAGTACTTTGAGATTTCTTTAGAAGATCCCTTGGAAATTGATGGAATAAAATAATATATTGTGAAAATATCTCAATATATTGAAATATTATTATAGGGGAAGGAAAACGGAATTTTTATCATGATCAAGCCTAATTTTTAGGTTCTCCTTAAAGGGGTGGTGAGATGTCCCTTTTATAAGTGGTGAGAATGATATTTTTATAAATATTTCAACTTAATATAATGGGAGAACATATTAAACATGTCAAGTGGATCCAAATATAATGGAGTGTATAAGATATAGGGTTAATAAAAGACTCATAAACTGTATTCTAGATATGTTTTCATGATTTTTCAACCCATTTACCCCTTGAATTATTACATTACCATTTTAGTTTTTATCACGAAAACTAGTTTTTAAATAAGTTAACATAATCTTTATGCCTAAAAATAAAGTGGTACATATTATATAATTTCGTCCCACTAATTCTTAATTTTATATCTTATTAATTTTATTCAATTTTTAAATAATTAAAAAATTAATTTTAAAATAAAAAAGTATAATGTATTAAAAACAATTTTAGAGAGAATCTTAATGATGTTCTGAAATATAAAATAATGTTTTGTAAGTTAAATAACATTTATGAAATTATAAATTCACCTATAAAATAGATATTTATTATTATAAAAATATTTTATTAATTTATAATTCATACTTATATACTAATACTTTCATAAAAGACATGTTATTTGTAAAAATGGTACTTTTCAATATTCACCTAAAAATAATTCATTTTAGAAAAATAAAAAAAAATAATCTTAATATTATATTATTATTATTAATCAAAAAATGAAGTTCATTTTTTTAAATTAAATTTCTAAAATTTTATAATTTAATATTTAAATAAAATCTCAAAATATAGTGGAAAACTATTTATAATGGAAAGTAGCTTTTTAAAATGATAATTATTATTTATTATTATTTCCTATCAGTTACTAAATATTTTAATGGTAATATATTAATCATATTATCAATATATTTTATTATTATATTACCATAATATACTTAGTTTCTTAAAAAAAATATCAATTTTAGAAAAATATATTTTTAAGATAAAATGATTTTCTTAGTTGTTTTAGCTACACTAATAGAAATTAATTAATATTAAAAAGAATAATTTATTTTATTTCAATAATTTTTTTATAAATTTTTTATTATTTTTAATTACCATTAAATTCAATGTCTAGGTTTTAAAAGTCATATGTAATATATCATATTCTTTTTAGTTCAGTTGTGTATGTGGAGATAGCTATCAAATACATTTTGATTATTTAAATTTCTTCATTTATTAAAATTTTAGGGTATTCCATTAATTTCAATAAATTAATTATTTATCAAAATGAAAAATATAAACTATAAATTAATAACACACATACATTTCACCTTATACTATTACTAACACTTGTGTTTGATGGTGATCACAAAAGGAACAACCAAATGGAATTTCCCCTCAATCATATTTCCAAGTTCTTAAAAATAATCCAAACCTTTTTAATGATATATATGATTATTTAATAGGATATTAAATAATCATTAAAATAGGTAGTTAAGATAGAGGGAACTTAGGTAGGGTAGATATTTAACCAAGATGATCGAAATGAGAGTCGCACCAATTCCCAGGGGATTGGTTTCATCTATATAGTTTATGAGGATGTTCCCCAAGCCATGAATTCAAATCATTCCATTAATTGTAGCTTTTATAAATGAATGTGTAAAATTTTTAGTTGCAATATATATAAATAATGGAAATAAATCCCTTGTTTAATTATATATTAATGTGTAAGAGGCACTAAATGTTAACCCTTAACTTTTAGGAGGATGCATGGGTTGTGATAACACAAAAAGTATTAATTCCATCAATACTTGGCACTATTATTTCCTTATATCATAAAATATGATAATCCAATGGAAACCCATTAAATCCTTTTTATGATTATGACTTGTCACAAAATCCAACTATTATAGATAGGCATTATAAAACCTTATATATTTTAATGATATATAAGTATAATCTTATACAAAATCCTATTACTTAATGCCCATTATACCCTATGATAGGTCTTATCATTCTAGATAATATCCAAGGATTTAAGTAATATTCTTCACACATAATAAAAATTAATTAAAAAAATAAATACAAAGTGTCTTGATAAACTTAGATAACAAAATACCAAAATAAAAACAATGGCCATGGCTACAAAACTCCATGTTCTATGTAAATAATGGTCACTTGTCGACACCAACATACCCAAAATGAAATCCGTATCTTTTACAACATCCAATAAGAAATTATAATGAACCAATATAATAGGTGTTATCATAAAAGACCACAAGATATCCTCCCCACACCCCATTCATATCCTTTAAAATTAAATCAATTTTATGTTACTTTCAAATATCATAGAAAGGTAATAATTTACTTTTTCAAGAAAATAAGAAACAAGATACCATTTCCAAAAACCATCCTTTCATGATAACCAAATTTCATATTTTCAACAAAAGACATAAATTTAATATTTTCATAAAAACATAAAATTTGAAATATGGGAAACCACTTCTAGTGTTAACTTTAAAAATGACTAGGTTAGAGAGAATACAAGAAATGAAAAACTCAAGTTTTAAACACCACTTTAAAATAAAATAAACAAAACATTAGTGAAATGTGTACATGTTTTCAAAGATATAATGTTAGAGATAATGATAAAAAATGTTAATATCATAAAAATAGTAGTATGTGATCATTATAGAAGAACCAAAAATAAACCATTACGGGAATGGTATAATCATAATCATCATGGGAATACTTAAGAGCTCATGGGAAAAAATAATATTAAACCAAAACTTAATCCATATAAGTATAACTTGATGTGATTCAATATCCTAAACACTCTGTTTTAAACTGCTTAGATTTATTAAGGGCAAAATACTCAATACAATGTTTGATCTAAACTTTGGTCTACTGGCCATATTAGAATCATAAAATACTCTAGCATATATACCTATATTTCATATAAAGCCATATATGAATTCCCATGACATAAAATAGAGGTGGGAGAAAATATAATTCATAAAACATCAGTTATAATAATAATGTTATACACACCCTCACCTATTATCTCTCTTTATAGAAGCATCCCCTTTTTAATTAATTACAAAAATATACTAAACAGGTAAACATGAAGGGTATCACTTCATAGGTTTACATATTACTAGAAAAAACTTTTATTAAAGTTCTAATTGGGGATTTGTAACATTTTTGTAGGAATCGAGTTATAAAACCATATTTGAACTCCAAACCAAGGAAACATTATACAAACATCAAAACAAACTCTGAAAGAACCAAACATAACACATTATCATAAAAATAAATTTAAAAGGCTATCAAGAAGTTATGGAAACATTGGACGGATATAGTTGTATGAAAAAAGATTTTGAGAATTTAAATATATTAGAATAGTTTTATTAATGAAATTTGAGATAATAACCAATTCCATTTGATAATTAATAGATATATATACATTTAATAAACTTTAGAACATACAAAACATGGAATAGAAATGGGGAATCAACCATGGATTTAAATTTTAAATTGCATACAAGTATTTTCCTACCATATACTTGATAAATCTATTAGCCAACAGTGAGAGTCTACTAAGGAAGAAGAGGGTTAAATTCTAACATCAAAACCCCTCATAATACATTTTGGTTAACATGAAAATTATTCCACCATGGAAATTTGGAAGGAATACATCTAAATAGTAAAGTATATTAGAATAAAAACAATAAAATAATATCACATTAGTTATTTATTGGGAAAATATCCACTTGAATCAAAAGTAAATAGAGGAGGGGCAAGATGGGAGATGTCCATATCTTAGAAGGTTTAAATGGTTCTCTAATGATATATCTTTAAAAAATAAAAAATACCCTTTTATATTTTATTTAATAAATTGATAAATATTTTATATAATATGGGTAAGATAGTTCATGGTGTGACCTCACCTATCATGGTTTGACACACACCCCCTATGTAATCTAGAAACCAGGACTCTACTTCCTAAGGGAGATGCATCATAACATGTCCCCAAAACTCACTATATAACTTCTTCCCCTTAAAATTTTACCAAGAGAAAAAAATTAAACATCAAAGATAATCCCTATATATAGTCATGGAGTGACCACCACTGGTAATATAATTATTTTCCTCTATTATATATAATAAATAATCCTTGCATGTGATTAGAATGTGACCATACTTGATTATCATAAAGTCTAAAACCTTACATATGAGGGGAAACCCACCCCCTCACATAATGTTTGGTCATGACATGACTTTTCCTTATCATAGTGTGACTCCCCTCCTCCATACTCAATTTTTAACCAACTCTATAATCCAATGTATATAGATACCCATATATAAGAAAAATATTTCACACTCAGGACTTATCCATTTTTCAACCACTCGACACCCATCATGTCATGGTGATTATTTTTCCCATTGTGATCCTAGATCATATCAACCAAAAATATAACCCAAACCTTTATGCCATGATGAACCTTAGGTTATGTTGTTACTCATTCCATCCACCAAATCCAAACTAATTATCATTTTATGACCCCCCCCCTGGCCACAGTGAGACTCACGACTGCTCCAATTTTTCATAACACCTTGAAAAACTCCCAAAAATAAATAAAAATATAGGGAAAAAAGAAATTTGAGATAAAAAAATAATTGATACATTTTATACCTAGAAATGTAACAACATGTGTTACAATTCTCATTGAAATGACATGGAATGCTTAGTTCCCCCCCCCCCCAAACCTACATGGAGTCTAAAAACACTTGCTTGATAAATCTAAAGCTACATTATCCCACCAACCCAAAATATAGTATACAAATATATACATCATAAGGTCATAGCCACATCACCCCATCCCAAACTATAGTACACAAACACTTATGTGGTATGGTTTTTCATCATACCCAATAATTCCCAATAGTTTAAATAACAATTAAATATACCGAGCACCACATATGAAGTGTATATGACCCTCCATTAGAAAATAATCATTAATATTTCTTAAACTACCGAGTTATACATTGAAAATATTTACTCCATAAGAAAATATAACAAAAAACCCTTACCATCCTTTTATAAATTCATTTTCCATTTAAATCACATTTATACAACAAAACATTCACAAAATGAATAATTATAAACATTTTAAGGAAATTTTTTATCTTTTATCTAATCAATATATAAAAAGGTTCACTTAAAATAAACCAAACATATATTTAAAATAATAAAAAAATATTTAACACATCTTAGCTAAAAATAAAACCAATATAAACATTGTTTAACATAAGGATAATTCTTAGTAAAATAAAACTAAATGTAATTATCAAGGATATACCCAAAATTGTTTTTATACTATTTAGATCTAAAATTATTATGTATTTTGATTCACTTGATTATTTAGATTTAATACATAGAAACCTTAAAATATTAAAGTTCATAAATATACAAAGATTATAAAATTAGTTTATCAAGATGCGTGTCAACTATCTGAAGGAGAAGCTAGAGGTAAATTAATATGCTTTATGAGGTTCCTTTAATAATGTTTTAGAATTTAAAGTGAAGTAATGAATGTACTTGTTAAAATACATATGATCCTTCTGGAGGGCTAGTTGGGGAATATCTTAATGAAGTACTCATAGATCATTTAAATATAGAGTAGAGTTATTCCTAAATTCACTTTACCTTGTTCACATTATATTGATTATGGTAGTAAAAAGGAGGATTAATGATAAGTCCTATAAGTATTTCGATTCTTACATAATTACTTTTAAGACATGTTTCAAAAATTTCTACATTAACACCTAATCATATCATAACTATATTAACTAATGGATATCATATAAGTGATGATATGAAATAAATCCATTAAGTAATAGATTTAGATATTTTGATGTGAACTATTTGTTAAATATAATTTTATAAATGGATATACATTAACAAAACACTAGGAGAATATTAGATAATTATATTAAAAAAACATAGGATATAAGAATCCCAATGATAGAAATATATAGGTTAAGTGATTGAATATATTTCTATAATATGGAAGCACTTATCTTTTGATATCGTGGGATTAAGATATAGTTCAATAAATTCGAGGCTCCAGATGCAAATGAGTTGGAATAGGAACACAAAAATCCACATGACTAAGTGGGAGGAAATATTCTAGAGACACATGTTGTATAGTCATGTTAAAACCAAAGATGTGATTTTATATTCACCAAGTTAGTTGATATATTATTAGATTAGAATATTGAATCCTTCAAGGATATAGTAAATGGAAACAATATATGACCGGAAGGTTTATATGAATTCATAAATAGATTGCATGTACAAAAAATGTTCTTTATTTTTTGGTTTATCCAATTGATGTAAAACCTTTGGTGGGTATTCAAGAATAAACTAGACATGGATGGTAATATTGTTACCTATAAGACATGATTTGTTACTGAAAGTTTCAAGAAAATTCTAGGCGTATTCAATGATGAAATTTTTTCACTAGTTGTCAAGATAAAATCTATTAGAATTATAACTTTCAAATAAATATTCTTTAATCATGAAATTTTGAAAAAGGAAGTCAATTCCACCTTCTTAATGGGATCCTTCTGGAATATGTCTATATGAAACAACTAGAAGGGTTGATGACATTATAGAATTCTAGTAAGGTATGAATGTTGCAAAAATCCATTTATGGGTTAAATAAAACACCATGATCAAGGAATATACATTTTGATAAATCCATAAGAGTGTTTGTATTTATTAAAAAAGGTGATACATGTGTCTAAAAGAGGTTAGTGGAAGCATTATTGATTTCCAAGTCAAATTTGTTGATAACACATGAAAAAAATGTTTAATCTTATATTTAGTTAAGACTAAGATATAACATATTTATTTAATAATAATTTAACGTAACTACCCATATTCTAGGGAAAAAATATAATAATATAGATATATAGGGTTTATTATATCATGTAGTAGTATTTTAATTGATAAGATATTGAAAAAAATACAATATAGAACAATTCAAGAACAAGTTGTTACTTATGTCAAATTGTGTAAATACTCTCTAAGATGATGTGTTAAGGAACATAGAGAGATTATTATGATTAATTAAATTACATGTGCTTATTTTTTTGAATATATCACATTTTCCATGATATTTAATGATATTTGATATCACTTATGCATAAGGAATTGTCAGAAAATATCATACACAGCCAGAATAACTGTATAAGGTAGCAATAAAAGCTATCCAATGGTATTTGTGAAAGCATAAAGGATAAGTTCTTGTTATTTAGAGAAGTAGGAATACTAGTTATCAAAGGGATACAAAAATAGTTTTCCTATAGATCAATTAGATCTTATATATTATAGTAAGGATGATAAAATAAGTAATATAATATTATTAAAGATAGTGGTAGCCATATCTACATAGACTGAATATGTTGTGGCTTCTAGTGTAGCTTAAGAATAAGTTTAAAAAATGATTCATTCCATATTTTTGAATTTTTCTAATATAGTAAAGTATTATAATAATATATCTTATAATAAACTTATGAGTATAGTATTATCCATGATGTCAAGTTTATGATAAAAAAATTCTAAATAATAAATGATGTCACATCTTATGAGTTTTTTATCAGAGAAGTGAAGGCACTACAAGCAGAGTAGCCATAAGAATATGTGGAAAGAAAAATCGAAATATGAATACCTCTTTGGAAGAACGTTTTTAATGTGATATTTGAAAATTTGTTAGTTATAAATTATCTCTATTGAAAGTGGGAGTATATTGGAGTTATTTCCCTAGAACCAAATAACATTGTACTTTTTACTACCAGAATAATAATAAATATATTATCACATGATTATTTTTATTTTATGTAACATTAATGTGATAGTTACTTAGAGTATTTTTTTCAATGAATTGTTATAATTGTTAGCCACTATAATGAGATCATATAATTTTTATGGAAATATCCTTAAACATATGACTTATGACCTAGATAACATATTCCTAATGAGATATATATGATGTTGGACTATATGGTATGGATATATTATAAGACATTGAGACTTCTTCTTATAAATTTCACAATTTATAATATACCAGAAGGGTTTTTAGAAGGATAAAACCAACAATAGGAATTTCACATGTTTATGTGTCATTGAATATTCTTATCTGTTAATGTGTGTATTGTCCCTTATACTTGAGTTTATCATTATATACATCATGAATCGTGTACTATGACTTATGGATTAAAACTTTTATGGAATATGATCAAGGTGAGGTAACATATGTTGAGTGAATCATAAGTGATATGAGTTAATCGAATAATTCAGGAAAGTATTTTCCTCTTCTATATAAATGGAAAAAAATATCTTTATCCCTTTGATTGAAATTGAATGTTCTAATTCTATATATGGCCACGGTAGTTCATCAATGAGTTCATTTCAAAAAGAAAAAGAAATATAAATTAAGCATATATGGTGATAAAAAAATTATGCATCATTCTTGATGAGATATCGAGACAAAAGGATTATATTACATAATAGTGTTCATATTAAGGTTTTTTCAATTGCAATATTAACTAATTTATTTATAGATTTCTTGAAATATTGTTAGATATTGATCTTGGACTTTAGGTAAGTCGACCTAATGCCACTAAGAATGAGGCATAGATGGTCACATGCTAAGTGTAACCAAAATCACATTAAATTCTATTAAATGTAATATTATGAATAAATATTATTCATGGACTATGGAAAAATAATTATTCAAGTATTATTGATCACATAAATTTAATCATGATATATTTGAGTTTAAAATATGTGAGTTGAATTTTATTTATTTTTTATTATTGACAAGGTGAGAGATAAATATTTATCTTTTAAATAGTTTAGTGAATATGTTAATATAAATATTTATTTAGTTACATGAATATTAATAATAATAGTTATTCTTGAGTTTAGTGAATATAATATTTATTTATTTATTAAACAAATTATATTTACTTAATTAAATATTATATTATATAAATGTTCAATAGATTCCATAGAAGAATGATGAGTTGTGTTAATAACCTAATAGATGTGATATATTTTATTTAATATCATTTTAATATTTATTTATTTATTTATTTAACAAATTATCTTTAAATAAGTGTATATCATGGGATATAATATTATTATTATTGGACATTATTAATAACTTATAGTGAATATTTGATAAATTGTTATTGTGAAATTATCAAATATTAATCCTAAGTATAATTTTCAACTTATATTATTTTTCCATTTAGATTTATTATGCATAATGGAAAAACCCTCAATAATTATCTAAATCCCAAGAGGGAAAATCCTCCACTCTCCCTCTCGAGAACATAGAGAGAAAAAGAGAACTCATTTTTTTGATCAACTGTGAATGGTTTGAATCTATAGGTTCCTCTATGCTAGTACTTGGAAAAACAAAAATGTTGTTCGAAGAATCTTGGATCACATATAGATATTACTAGAGGAGTTATATCTTGTATTATCCACCATAATTATGTTGAAAAAATAACCTTAAAGTTATTTTTGGGTTGTATTTGTTGACAATAAAGTATAAGGAATATTTAATGGATTATTTAGTAGTGATTGGTGTTAATATTTTGAAAGTTGGAAGAGGTTTTAAGGAATTCTGGATGATTATAGGAAAAATAATTTGGGCTAGTATTTATGAAATTCGGATAATTATAGAGTCCATAAGGATCATTATGTTCTATATAGGGATGATCAGCTTCTTAAGTATTATTTCATAGTAAACGCATGGATGTTACTCTATGTGTTTAATCATGAATTTGAATTGTGTAAAAATAAATATAAGTCTATGTAAGAATGAAGACACTATGTAAAAATGAATGTGTGCTATATAAACAAGGATATGAGTCTACATAATCTTGAAGGAGATGTATATTCAGTAATGTACTATGTGTAAGGATCATTATAAATTGTGTAAACATCATTCTGGTTTTGTATAAGGATGGTCTTTCACAAGCCTGTTTTTGGACCTATGTAAGGATGGCTCCAAATCTTTATAAGTATCATTCCTTTTTGTGATTTTTAAAGAAGTTTTGGCCAGATTTATTTATAATGAATATTATAATCTTAAAATATGATTAATTTTTTTTCCGAACAATCATGAGGATAGTCAAACCAATTTTTAAGGGAAAATTATTCCATAATGGTTTGAGTATTTAAAAGGTATGTTAAATGATGTTTATGTAGATCGATCATGGATCTCTCACCTCACATTGTATAAAATTATAGATGTTTTGTGGAGAGTTCTGAAAAAACATGTTGAGTGTATTGGTAAATGATATCTTTGTAAGTAGATTTAAGTTATGATTTTAAAGGATTATTTTCTCATTTTGGAAGGACTTTTTTACTAGAGTGGAAAGTATAAATTTGGCATGTCCCATTTGGTTAATCCCACTATGTGTGTGTTGTATTTTTTTACTGGAATTATTATCAAGTAATTTCAATATATTGATGACAAATAATTGGCTTGGATAATAAATTAAGTTTTTTATAATGAATTATTGATTATGAATGATAAATAATCCAATATTATTTAAGAAATCCCAATAATATGTGTTATTATCATTAGGAATCTTGTAAGATTATATTTAAAGTTTATTCTCATTATCCATGTGATAAAATAATGATATTTTTTCTATTTTAAGTTGTTAAATATTTATAATTAAAGGAAAAAGTGATTAAATATTTGAAGTTCCATCCATATGTGTTAGAGTGAATATTATTGTTTCTCTATGATGAATGGAAATTAAAGAAATAATATGGAAGGAGTATTAAAATGTAAAAAATAAGGGATGCATGAAGGTGGATTTATTTTTATAGAGTTACATAGAGGTAGAATTTTTGTACATGTAGTTACATAAGGGTAAATAAAATTTTGTGCATCATGTGTATTGGTAACCTTGAATTTACACTACCCGAGTAAAGGTTATTTTTCAAGTTGTGTAAGGTATATTGAGAACATGTATGAAGGTAGAATATAATTTCAATGGATTTTTCATAGTTAACTTAAAATCTATGTAATGTTCACATCTCTATACTCTAGCTATGTAAAGGCACCATTGAAGAACAATAATGAATGAAAATTTATATAGACTATACTGGAAGCTGTATAAATGTGTTTATAGTTTTGTGTAAGGCTAATAATAATCTATGTAAAGGTAACTCAGAAAATGATTAAGATTATTTATAGTGATTATATATCATGACATGAGTTCTTATGTAATAATTTTAAGAAAGAGGTCACATTATGAAAATCTTGATATTGCATCATGAATATTTATTGAAGAAGTAGGTTTGTATATTGAAGAAGACTGGCTACACTACAAAAATACCTATGTATGGGTCATCCATGATGTTTAATGGTCATCCATTCCACAATTTGGGTACTATATCATGGAATTTTTGAAGTAAATTATTGAAGTTGATGTCTTCAGGTGTTTGCGCCATGGAAGTAGGACCATGCCATAAAGAAGTGGAACAAATTGATTTTGGGGTCAATGAAAAGTTTAAGTATCCAATATTTTATTTTAGATGAAACATTTAAACCAATTTAGGGAAAGGTTTCTAATGTTATAAGGGAGGGTTCCACACTAGTATTCTTATTAGTCTAGAATTTGGTGGGTAAATATAATTCGAGAGATTTGCATTGTAATGATTTCGTTACACCGCAAAGTAGTTTTAGAATATTTTTATTCCAATAGAATTTGGATTTACTCTATTTAATGATTAAAATTTCACAATAAAATGTGTATAAGAATTTGAAAAATAAATTTCTTGAACAACCTTGTCACAACATAAATGAGGAGGTTACAAGGTGAAGGGTAAAAATTTAGGCAGTTCAATCAACCTTGATGATTTGGATTCATATGAGATTTATTTTGGTTAATCTAACTTATTATATACTACCATTTTTAATTTTATAGTGACTATTTGTTAAAAAATTATCCCAAATATGTTTTAAATAGTGGGTTAGAATCTTAATTTCAAATTCAAATATGAATTAGTAAAAAAATATGATTATTGAGATTTTTTTATTTGAGTCTAAAAAAAGTGAATTATAATAAGTAGTAGAAGATAATATAAGAAGTTATAGATATGTGAAAAATATATAATGTTATGATATTATTCAAAGAATAAGTAAGTAATAAGGTATATAATAAAGGGGTTGAAGTTTGGTACTATAATTACAAAGAGAATATTTTATGTGTGCCATGTAAAAAAGATAAAAGGTCCCACATAATTTCTAATATAATGAACCCATTTGGGTAAAAGTATAAAAGAAAATGGATATACCATACTTTTTTTGATTCACTGAGAAATAAAAGAAGTAGAGGGAATAATAATAATAATAAGTGGCTGAGTTGATCATGAATTTCATCACAAGAAGAAGAGATCTATGGACCCCATTCCGCATAGAAAAGAAATAAGAGAGATTAGAGTGTTATTCCAAAGTTTATTTGGTTTATTTTTTTGTAAATATTTAAATATTATTTTATTGAAATGGTTGAGATAATATGTGGTTGTAGCTATTTAGGAAACTTTCCTTATGAAGGTTAAAGAATTTTCCTTATCTTATACAAGAAAATTTACTTATGAAGTGTAATAAAAATTCCATAAAAAGTTTGACGATGAAATGTTATTCTACAAGTTACTAAAATCATGAAGTTTATAATGATACTAGAAAAGTTTTTATTCTTTTGAAAAAAGTGAAAAAAGTGAAAAGGAGGAGATTTCCAAAGTAAGATATGTCAAAGATTAAATGGTCATAAAAATTCACCAAATGGTGGATAGAATGTCAATGAAATCATATATAGAAGTTATTATTAGATGAAGGTTAGAGTTATGAAGTTTTAAGAAGGGTATGTATAAATATTTATATATATATTTGTATCCCTAAAATGATTGATTTATAAAGTTATGATGAATAATTGTCACATAGAGAAGTTAGATAATTTCTAATCAGTTGAAGGAATGTTATGAAGCACTATCGAATGGATAATAAGAGAATAAAACTATCATAGGATGGAGTTTAGAGCTATTAAGGTTGATTTTTAGTTGTGTGGAGAGAATAGTGTATGATACATAAATATAACTCATTTTTTTAATTAAATATGTATAGGTATAAAAGTAATTGTGTAAATTTTAAATCAGTTTCCTATAGTTATCTAAATGTTAGATGTGATTTACAATACCTACATAAAGTTACAGAGGATAGCTTGTCAAATCTATCGAAGATAGGAAATATATAGCGACCCAGACTTTTCTTACATTAATATTACATCATTTCAAATATAAACAAATTAATAGTATTACACATAGAGGATCCAAAGGTTTAGAGTCTTGGGAAAACTAGGACCACACATAACAAATACAACATCTAGCATAAACATTAATTTAATTTCTTCTTCTCTAGCTTCTTATTGGAACTTGTCCTATCCTTAGTACATGTAGCCACCTGAGGATATACATCAAAAGGGGTGAGATAGAAGCCCAGTAAGAGGATAGATAAGAACAACATAGCAAGAGGTGAGCATAGTCATAACATAGGCAAAATATCATGAACATGATAGGAGCATAAATACAAGACTTTAAATGTGGAAATGCATAAAAATGAAACATCATGTCTTAGTGGTTAAATACCACACATACTTGTGAACCAAGATAGCATCTTTTTCACACATCATTTCACATTTACTCATGAGATTCATAACTTTACCTAATGCATTGGAGCACTATATAATTCCGGGCACACCCATCACATTTAAACATTCATATTGCGCTATATAATTCCAAACGCACCCGTCACATCATAACATTATAATTTATCATTCATGCCACAATTAAAATATAACATAAATAAACATAATTAAAGCATGAAAATGAATGGGTTTCATCTCATAATAACACATTCATAAGCTTTGGGTTCCCAAAAGAAAAAGGGAATAATACACATGTTACAAGAACAGTCCACCTTGAGTGAGAAGTAAAAGGGGTGTTCTTAAAAGAAGAGTTATTTTGGAAAACATTTCGATGGAAATAAAAACCAGTGAAAAACATATATATCCTATAAAAGTAAATTCAATGACAAACAAAAGATCTTTGAGGAGTAACCATATCAAAAATGGAGTGAAAGAGGGAGAACCCGAAGGAAGAAAATTGGGTTCGAGATTTCCCCTTACCTTGTACCTGAATGCTTCCTTCTCTTCAATGTCCTGTATAATGAAATTATATTCATTAATTAGAAATAAAGAACCATGTTTACATTAATAGGGTTCATTATGGTTTCATTATGTCATATTATATTCCTTTGGATGACTTATAGAGTTTAAAAACATTGTTCAAGGATGTTCGTTTTTATGGTTTTTCTTGGGTGGTTCACTTGTATTCTTAAATTGATGTTTGGGTAGAACATGAGTAAACATCAATAAATTATATTAAATATTATTAATGATATTATATTAGCTTGAATTATTTTATAATGAATTATATTAGATCCATGTGGATGAATCATTAGATAAGAATTAAATGATGGTTATTTGGGTTAATTTGAGCGGTTTTTGGATCACAACGAACTTGTTTTAACTTTTCACTTAGTAATATGGCCATAGGTTATTTCCAGAACTTTAAATAGAACATATACATATAAAATATTCTGTTTCAACCATAAAAATGGTTTCATGACTATATCTGAATGTAGAAATGGAAGAAGAAGGCATGTTGTTCTTGAAGGTGATAAATTAACACCTCACGAACAACGTTCTCTTTAATAAAATAAAAGGAAGAGGGAAAGTGGGTTGTGTGATATAATATCCCATTAGAATCATACAATTACATTATTTTTATAATACTGGAGTTAAAACACAATTTAGATGAAGATATGTGGGGATAGATCAAGAAATGAACTTGAACTTGAAAGGGAATTAAAGGAGAAGAGTGAGGGAAATTACCTCTTAAATCCTTCTCTTGAGAACCTCCTTAAGGGCCTAAGATTGGTATTTTGATGAGACAAGAAGCTCTTGGACTTGGGTTAGGGGCTAGGGGAGATGATCGAGAAGATCTTAGACAATTATTGAATCTTGAGAGGTGTGGTTTGGCAAAAGGAGGGGGGAGGGATTATTTATACATGAGGAGGGAGGTGTTTTTAGTATAAAATATTAAATAAAATAATATATCAAAATTTAGACTTGTAATAGTAGTTTTTTGACATAATAAATCATATATTAATATAATATAATTCGTTTTAGGCTTTAATTATTCTTTATAATTCGAATTCATTAATTTATTAAAAGGAAAGTGAAAGAAAGAGAAAAAGACACTCTAAGAAATCACCTTTTGACTTTAGGCTTTGGAAAATTCTTTTTAGGTTTGAGAATTGGATTTATTGTATTTTAAGAAACCATTTAAGAAATTTAATATAATTTGGCCGAAACTAAAGTTCTATAATGTTTATGTCATCATTAAATCAATAATGATTCAATTTAGTATACACCGATTATGCGGAAAACTGTATTTTTTTACTATTCACCAGAAAATTGAAGTATTTCAGAAAAAACCCAAAAATTTACCCCTACCATTTTCGACGTGTAGAATCCAAAAACGAAGTCCATTTTTCAAAAATAATTTTCTTAAATATTATTAATTTAATATTTAATTAAAATCATAATTTACAAAAAAAAACAGTTTTTAAGATTAAAACTGATTTTATAGTGCTTCCAAAAATTACGTAGGGTCTTATAAAATTATCTAAAAACTATAAGACATTTATTCAATAATTTATGAATACATTATATAAATATTATTTTAAATTAATTAATTAATTATAATTAATTATTTATGACTTAGAAAATACCAAAACGTTTACTAAGGTCAAATTATCACTTTCTAAGATGTATAAATTTTATTTATTTATTCATAGGTAATGTTACACTTATGTTGGATGATTTACTATTCATAAGTTTCATATTACTATTCATAAGGGTATGCTACTATTCATAAGGGTAGGTCACTATTCACCAAAAATTATTTTTGTTTCATTAGACTCCAAAAATCATCTTGAACACAACCATGTATGTCAAATTTTCAAAATTCCTAACACAGAAGTGACCAACTTATATTTAATGGTCACTTATCACTTAGTAGTTCATTATGTTATGATTTCATGTTAATTTATGAAATATTTATAAGAAGTTAATTTCCATTTAAAAACATTAGGTCGTTACATTCTTCCCCCCTTAAGAAATTTCACGCCCGAAATTTCACTTTACACAAACAGGTGAGGGTACTTCTCCTTCATTGCCTCTTCTGGTTCCCAAGTTGCTTCCTCAAACTTATGGTTCCTCCAAAACACTTTGAAAATATGGGTTGTCTTGTTTCGTAGAACCTTATCTCTCTGATCCATAATCTTTACTGGCTGCTCCTCATAGGAGATATCATCTTTCAACTACACCACCTCTGAGTTTAGTACATGTGAGGGGTCTGGTATGTACTTCCTCAGTAGTGATACATGAAACACATCATGAACTTGATCCATATTCGGTGGAAGTGCTAGACGATAGGCCACGGCTCCTATGCAGTCAAGGATCTCAAAGGGGCCAATATACCTTGGTCTTTGCTTCCCTTTCTTCCTGAATCGCATGACTCTCTTCCATGGAGATATACGAAGGAAGACTTTATCTCCAACGTCGAACTCCAAGTCCCTTCGACGGTTTTCATCATAGCTCTTTTGCCGACTTTGAGAATCTTTGATGTATTTCTGGATTACTTGAACCTTTTCGGTCATCTATTGAACAAGATCTGGCCCAAGTAGCTTTCTTTCTCCAACTTCATCCCAACAGGTTGGAGTTCTACATCGCTTCCCATAAAGAGCTTCATACGGAGCCATCTGAATACTCGAGTGGAAGCTATTGTCGTATGAGAACTCAACCAATGGGAGATGATGATCTCAACCACCTTTTAATTCAAGAGAGCAGGCTCTTAGCATATCTTCAAGCGTCTGAATAGTCCTTTCAGAATGGCCATCTGTTTGGGGGTGATAGGTCATGCTAAAATTTAATTCAGTACTCAAAGCATGTTGAAGGCTCCTCCAGAATTTAGATGTGAACCTTGGATCACAGTCAGAGACAACTTAGAGTGGAACACCGTGCAATCTCACCACTTCCTTCACATATATCTTTGCAAGTTGATCAAGCGAGAGATCTTCCCGAATAGAGATAAAATAGGCAGTCTTGGTGAGTCGGTCAACCACAACCCATATCGCATTACTTCCCTTTGATGTCTTCGGGAGGCTGGTGACAAAGTCCATAGTAACATTTTCCCATTTCCACATGGGTATAGGCAATGGCTGCATCATACCTTTGGACTTTTTTCGCACAGCTTTAACTTGTTGACATACCAAACACCTTGATATGTATTTTGCAATCTCCTTCTTCATGTTATCCCACCAGAAGTGTTCTTGGAGATCACGACACATCTTGGTACTCCCAGGATGGATAGAGAAAGTCAAGCTATGTTCATTATCCAATAGCTCCTTCTTTATCCCGGGTGATGAAGGCACACAAAGATGCATTCCAAACCAAATCACACCATTATCATCGATATGGAACTCTTGCAGCTTCCCTTTCTTTACTACATTCACCCTCTTTCATATCTCCGCATCATCCCTTTTTGTTTCCTTAATATTCTCTTGGATGGATGGTTGCGCAATCATTTGGGCAAGGTATGATGTATCCCTTGCCCTTACAATTCCCAAATCCATCCTTTTCATATCCAAGAAGATATGGTCTTTCTCAATCCGCAGCATGGATAGAGTAGAAGGTTCTTTTCTATTTAGAGCATCAGCTACCTTGTTTGCCTTTCCAGGATGATAGTGAATAGAGAAATCGTAATCCTTGATTAGCTCTAACCACATCCTTTGACGCATGTTGAGCTAATTTTGTGTGAATATATACTTTAGGCTCTTGTGGTTAGTGTATATGTCACACTTCTGACCATAAAGGTAGTGACGCCAGATTTTCAAGGCAAAAATCATAGCTGCCAGCTCTAGATCATGTGTCGGGTAGTTCTGCTCATGGATCTTCAACTGTCGTGAGGCGTAGGCTATCACATTATCATTTTTCATGAGTACACAACCCAAGCCTTTCTTTGAAGCAAAACATTATCCACTTTTCGGTAGTTTGAGTACAGGTGAAATGATCAGCCTTCTCTTTAGCTCCTTGAAGCTTCCCTCACATTCTTCCATCCAGACATACTTTACCCCTTTCCTTATTAACTTAGTTAGCGAGCTTGACAATCATGAGAAGTTTCTCACAAAACATCGGTAGTACCAAGCTAATCCAAGAAAACTACGAATTTCCGTGACACTAGAGGGCTTGGGCCATTCCTCATTCACCTTTGTCTTTGAAGGATCTATGGAAATTCCCTCACTTGTGATGACATGTCCCAATAATGTGACTTGATTCATCCAAAAGTCACACTTGTTGAACTTGGCGTACAACTTCACCTTTCTTAATGTCACCAACACAAGTCTTAGATGTTCTTCATGTTCCTCCTTGCTCTTGGAGTAGATGAGAATATCATTGATAAACACTACCACAAATTTGTCGAGGTAATGTCTAAAGACTCTATTCATCACATCCATGAAGATTACAGGGGCATTAGTAAGTCCAAAGGGTATCACCAAAAACTCATAGTGTCCATACCTTGTACGGAAGGCAGTCTTCTGAATATCTTCCTTCTTCACCTTTACCTGATGATATCCAGAACGAAGATCCACCTTTGAGAAGTATTGAGCTCCTCTTAACTAGTCAAACAATTCATCAATCCTTGGGAGAGGATACTTGTTCTTTATAGTGATCTTGTTGAGTTCCTGATAATCGATACACAGCTACATTGTTCCATCCTTTTTCTTCACAAAGAGCATTGGTGCACCCCAAGGTGATGCACTAGGGCGTATGAACCCTTTGTCCAGATGCTCTTGAAGCTGCTTCTTTAACTCCTCCAGTTCGATAAGAGCCATCCTATAGGGGCACTTCAAGATAGGAGTAGATCCAGGTATGAGTTCAATTGAGAACTCTACCTCACGATCCGGGGGAATTTTGGGTAACTCTTCGAGAAATACATCACTGTATTCCCTTACGATAGGCATTTCTTCAAGGTTGGAACTTTCCTTCGACTCAACCATTTGGGTGAGGTATGCTTCTTTATAGGGAATCAACACCCATACCATTGAAGTATTTTTCAAAGGAGATTCATGATCTTAATTGAATTTGTAGAGAAGCATGGTATGGTTCAGAATATGAAAAGATATTTCCTTTTCCCGACAGTTGATATGCGCTCTATATAACGAGATCTAGTCCATTCCCATTATAGCGTCAAATTCCACCAAGGGAAGTATTGCGAGATTTTCTGGAAGAATCTTCCAACATATGACAACAGGAGAAGAGTTAAACACTTGGGTTGCAATGATTGCACCACTTGGTGTTTTTATAGATATCTCTACTTCAAGGTTTCAGGGCTTCGATTATATAGTTCTAGCAAACTTGCAAGATATAAAGGAATGTATAGAACCAAAATCAAATAAGACTTTTTCCATTCTTGAGTGAATAAGAAGTGTACCTTGTACGACTTCATTATCATGCTCCAACTCCGCAATAGTGATGGCATAAGCCTTCCCTTGTTCCTTTGGCTTTGGTGGCTGCTGATGCTAATTACCCTCGAGGGATCGAGGTTTAGTGCACTGGTTTTCATAGTTCCTTAGCTCCCTACAATTGTAGCATGGGACCATGATTGGTTCTCTCTTTTCATCGGCTACATTCTCCTTCCTTTTCGTGTCTTTTTGACACTCTGGAGCATGGTGTCCTTCTTTCCCACACTTGAAGCATTTCCCTGTCCCTTTGAGGCAGTTCCCATGGTGCAACTTCCCACATTTTTGGCATGTGGGTCATTGATTTTTCTTCCTGCCTTTGTCATTAGATCCACCAGCTTGAAAATACGTCTTTTTTTTCTTATCACCATAGCCATGGGACCATTCTACAAACTCCATCTCCACTTTGAGAGCACACCAAACAACTTCTTCATAACTCCCAAATTCTCGAATTGCAAGAGCCTTTCGAAGGTGTGGTTTTAATCCACTAAAGAATCTATCAATTTTTCTATCATTTTTGATAAAAAACCTCAATCATTCCTTGCGAGCCTTGTGAAATTTGCTTCATAGGTTGTGAAAGATTCTCCTTCTTTTTTCTTGAGATCTATGAATTCTCTCTCCATATTCATGCGAAGATTTCTTGGGAAATACTTATTAAGAAAAATTATCTTAAATTCTTCCTATTCCATCTCTTCAATTTCCTCCCTTGGCTTGGTGTTCTTAATCAAATCCCATCATTGATCGGCTTATCCATCTAGACGATAAATGGCTAGAGTCACCTTCTCCATCTCAGAACAATGAAGCACAGAAAAGATATTCTCCATGGAGTTGACACACTGTTCCGCAACTAGTGGATCAGAATATCCAAAAAACATCGGTGGTTGTTGCCGCATAAAATATTCGATAGCCAGTTGCTCCCTCTTTGGTGAAGGAGGACATTCCCAATTATTATGGTTATTATTCATAACCTGAGATAATTGGGTAATCATTTCCATGAAGTTTTGAACTCCACCTCCCAAATCATTGGGGCTGTCGTTCGGGCAATCATTGCATTGGCCCTCGCATGAGTTGTTGGCCTGATTTCTCCTGGTTCCCACCATTTTCTAAAATAGAAAAGGTTAGAACAAAACATAAGTAAACAAGTCATGAATAACTTATTAATTTAAACAATTTATACCAAAAACATAACATATGGGATCCCTAGGTAAATATTCTTGTGTGCATATTTTTACTTAGTCTCATACTAGAGGTTTTCTCTATAGTTCACTAATCCTAATTCCCAAATTAACTAAACCTTTCATATGATACCAACTATAGAGACCCAACCTTTTCTTACATTACTATTACATCATTTCAAAGGTAAAAAAATTAATAGTATTACATATAGAGAATCCAAAGGTTTAGTGTCTTGGGAAAACTAGGACCACACATAACAAATACAACATCTAGCAAAAACATTAATTTAATTTCTTCTTCTCTAGCTTCTTATTGGGACTTTTCCTCTCCTTAGCACATGTAGCCACCTGAGGATATACATAAAAAGGGGTGAGCTAGAAGCCCAGTAAGAAGATAGATAAGAAAAACATAGAAATAGGTGAGTATATTCATAACATAGGCAAAATATCATGAACATGA
Source organism: Viscum album (assembly GCA_963277665.1). Taxonomy (NCBI): domain Eukaryota; kingdom Viridiplantae; phylum Streptophyta; class Magnoliopsida; order Santalales; family Viscaceae; genus Viscum; species Viscum album. Next base: position 361,740,672 of record OY728140.1, on the reverse strand, counting down.
TAGGAGCATAAATACAAGACTTGAAATGTGGAAATGCATAAAAATGCAACATCATGTCTAAGTGGTTAACTACCACACATACTTGTGAACCAAGATAGCATCTTGTTCAAAAATCATTTCACATTTACTAATGAGATTCATCACTTTACCCAATTCATTGGAGCGCTATATAATTCTAGGCACACCCATCACATTTAAACATTCATATTGCGCTATATAATTTTGGGCGCACCTGTCACATCATAACATTATCATTTATCATGCATGCCACAATGAACATATAACATAAATCAATATAATGAACCCATGAAAAGGAATGGGTTTCATCTCATAATAACACATTCATAATCTTTGGGTTCCCAAAAGAAAAAATGAATAACACACATGTTACAAGAACCGTCCACCTTGAGTGAGAAGTAAAGGGGGTGTTCTTAAAAGAAGAGTTCTTTTGGAAAAAATTTTGATGGACATATAAACTAGTGAAAAACATTTATATCCAAGAAAATTAAAGGTAATGATGAAAAAATTATATTTGAGGAGTAACCATATCAAAAATGGAGTGAAAGAGGGAGAACCCGAAGAAAGAAAATTGGGTTCGAGATTTCCCCTTACCTTGTACCCGAATGCTTCCTTATCTTTAATGTCCTATATAATGAAATTATATTTATTAATTAGAAATACAGAACCATTTTTACATTAATAGGGTTCATTTTGGTTTCATTATGTCATATTATGTTCCTTTGGATGACTTATAGAGTTTAGAAACATTGTTCGGGGATGTTCGTTTTTATGGTTTTTCTTGGGTGGTTCACTTGTATTCTTAAATTGATGTTTGGGCAGAACATGAGTAAACATCCAGAAATGATATTACATGTTATTAATGATATTATAGGAGCTTTAATTATTTTATAATGAATTATATTATATCCATATGGGTGAATAATTAGATAATAATTAAATGATGGTTATTTTGGTTAATTTGAGCGGTTTTTGGATCACAACAAACTTGTTTTAACTTTTCACTTAGTAATATAGCCATAGGTTATTTACATAACTTTAAATAGAACATTATAAATATAAAATATTCTATTTCAACCATAAAAATGGTTCCATGACCAGATCTGAAGGTAGAAATGGAAGAAGAATTCATGTTGTTCTTGAAGGTGATAAATTAACACCTCACGAACAACGTTCTCTTTAATAAAATAAAAGGAAGAGGGAAAGGGGGTTAGGTGATATAATATCCCATTAGAATCATAAAATTACATTATATGTATAATACTGGAGTTACAACACAATTTTGATGAAGATAGGTGGGGAGAGATCAAGAAATGAACTTGAACTTGAAAGGGAATTAAAGGAGAAGAGGGAGGGAAATTACCTCTTAAATCCTTCTCTTGAGAACCTCCTTAAAGGCCTAATCTTGGTCTTTTGATGACACCAGAAGCTCTTGGACGTGGGGGAGGGTCTAGGAGAGATTATTCGGAAGATCTTAGACAATGCTTGAAGCTTGAGAGGTGTGGTTTGGCAAGAGGAGGGGGGAGGGCTTATTTATACATGAGGAGGGAGGTGTTTTTAGTATAAAATATTAAATAAAATAATATATCAAAAGTTAGACTTTTAATAGTAGTTTTTTGACATCCTAAATCATATATTAATATAATATAATTAGTTTTAGGCATTAATGCTTCTTTATAATTCGAACTCATTAATTTATTAAAAGGAAAGTGAAAGAAAGAGAAAAGGACACTTTTAGAAATCACCTTTTGACTTTAGGCTTTGGAAAGTTCTTTTTAGGTTCGAGAATTGGATTTATTGTATTTTAAGAAACCATTTACTAAATTTAATATAATTTGGCCGAAACTAAAGTTCTATAATGTTTATGTCATCATTACATCATTAATGATGCAATTTAGTATACACCGATTATGCGAAAAACTGTATTTTTTACTATTCACCCAAAAATTGAAGTATTTCAGAAAAAAAAACCCAAAAATTTACCCCTATAATTTTTTGATGTGTAGAATCCAAAAATAATGTCCATTTTTCAAAAATATTTTTCTAAATATTATTAATTTAATATTTAATTAAAATCATAATTTACAAAAAAACAGTTTTAAGATTAAAACTGATTTTATAGTGCTTCCAAAAATTACATAGGGTCTTATAAAATTATCTAAAAACTATAATACATTGATTCAATAATTTATGAATAAATTATATAAATATTATTTTAAATTAATTAATTAATTATAATTATTTATTTATGACTTAAAAAATACCAAAACGTTTACTAAGGTCAAATTGTCACTTTCTAAGATGTCTAAATTTTATTTAATTTTTCATAGGTAATTTTACTCTTATGTTGGATGATTTACTATTCATAAGGGTCATATTACTATTCATAAGGGTATGTTACTATTCATAAGGGTAGGTCACTGTTCACCAAAAATTATTTTTGTTTCATTAGACTCCAAAAATAATCTTGAACACAACTGTGTATGTCAAATTTTCAAAATTCCTAACACAGAAGTGACCAAATTATTTTTAATGTCCACTTATCACTTAGTAGTTCATTATGTTGTGATTTCATGTTATTTTATGACATATTTATAAGAATGGAATTTCCATTGAAAAACATTGGGTCGTTACAAAATACAAATAGAGAACCTTATATAGGTGTCAATTAAATATCAATGGTTTAAGTATGATTAGATAAACACATAAAAGATCCAAAATATGGATATTTTCTACTAACATCTAATGGAAAACTATGAATTTGTTCCAAATAGAGATGGGTATACAAAGTTTGAGATGACATTGATCTGTACTATATTAAGAGTTGTAAAAAGTATTATCATACATATAGATGAAAGAAGTATCATCAGATAGAAATTAGTATGAATGGAATCATATGGAGAACATTAGACAAAGATATACAATGTTAGCAAATGAACAATCATTTTTCAGAGGTTGCCTTTGAAGTGCACTAATTAGAAATCAAAATCAAGATCCACTAAATGGAGATATGATATCAATAAAAAATATGATGAGATTAACATAAATTGGTTTACTAAAAAGGTAAACTGAATTGAGGTCCATAATACATATAATTTTTAAGTTGTACCATCATACAGAGATTTCCTGATGAAGGAAACATACAGAAATACATTGGACATAGGAGTTCTAATAAGCTATACATAAACTATGTAAAGTTCTTAACATGAAAATGATGATTTGAAAATTCAATGTAACACCCTGAGATTTTAAAATAAGAACATTATGTTTGATATCATATTCTATATTCATCACCATGCTTAAACAGCTCAAGAAGTATATTTCTTTAAATAGATTTTGATACATGCAACCCCGGGTGTAAATGAACTGTAATATAGTATACCATTATAAAATAGATTTTAAATTGGTGAGTATAAATAGGACTAACTAAACTAAAAAATTATATTCATTACACATGTATAAATAAATTCAATGGTTATCTATTTGTTATAAAATGAAAAAATAATCATTTGAAATAAAAAATGTTTTCTAAAAAATTGTACTTTTCTAAAAGGTGATTTCATCACGCTTTGTGCACATGAGTTAAAATTAATATTTACCGATTTTATAAAATATATTTTAAAAAATAAAATATGTTTTTAATTCATAATATTTAAATTTTTTTATGTTTAAATTTTGTTATTTTTTCCACAAATAATGATTTTTCAGTAATCGATGGAAAACCCATTTTTTGTAAAAAATTCATTTTTTCAATAAATTAAGTAATTTAAAATTATTATTACATTTTGAACATGATTTAAAGTAATTTAATTATTATTTACTTATTTTTATTCCTATTAATTAATTTTTAATCAACTTTATATTGAATTTTACTATAAATTTATTTTTGGGTTTAAAAATGGGATTTTTCTGAAAACTGTTTTAAGGTGAAGAATGTTTCTCCATTTTAATTAATAAAATAAACCCCTAATTAGAAATTATTTAAATTAATTTTATATATTATATATCTATAAATATTAATTTAAATTCATATAATGATTATTATTTTTCATAGATTTAATATAAAATCTTCTTTTTCTTGAAAATACTCTTCTTGAAAACCTGATTTTTCATCGTGTTAGTGGGTTTAATCATAAAATAAATTATATCAATTATATTAATTGAATTTGAAAAAATGAATTTTATATTTTTATTCATTATTATTTATATTATTTAATTAGTTCAACTTAATTTTTGGACATATTGAATAGTGAAAACAATAAAAATAATTTTCCACTGTTAAGGTAAAAGCAGATTTACCAAGGGGTTAAACTAAAAAGATAAGGGTTAAAATGACTTAGGAAATCATAAAAAATATATTTTATGAACATATTTAGACATTATTATATCTGATTCTCTATAATGGTCGGTTTTTTTCCTTGTTTCCATATGAAAATGTAGGTACCACGTTTTCTTTTCAAAAATTACAAGTGTTCCACTAACCTCACTTATAAAAGTCCACCCACTGTCCTCTTCACTTCATACCATAAAATAATTTTGTTTTGGCCAATAACTACCCAAATAACTTAATTAATTACCCACATATATAATATAATTATTTTTTTATCATAAATACACCCTAAGAGGGATTTTGGTTCTAACCTAAGGAGGTTGTCTGAATAATAGGTATCATGCTTAAATGAGCGTTTTTTTATTTCCTCTTACAACTCATTAAAATATTATTAAATTAAACTTATATAATAAAAATATTATATTAAATATATTGAGATGTTATTATGTTAATTTAATAACCAACCTATTCTATAAAATGGGAATCGAAATCATCATTTGTGTGTATGGCGGACTACCGCCACGCGAACTAATGTCATTTGTTTTTCACCATATCCTATCATGGATTGTTATAATTATGTATTTAAAGTATATATATGATATTTGTAATATATTTATACTCCTATAATTTTTACATCCCAAATACCTTCTTACTTTCCATTCTTCATGGGATAAGATATCCTCACTCGTGTGTATGGTGGACTACCACATCGCAAAGCAATGTGATTAATTGTTCACTAATGATTTTGTGGAAAGTAAAAGGTAAAAAGTTAATAAATATATGTGATATATATGAAATAATTATGGTATTAATGGCATATTTATAATTATTAAAATATAATATATTATTTTCTTTCTTACCTTTCCACTCACTAAAAAATGATAATTTCGTTCACGCGTACGTGTGGACTACCACCTTCACGATGCGATGAGATTATTTTTTCATCACCAAATCAAATGGAAGATATATATATATAAGTATATTTAATTAAATAATATTTTATTTATAATATTACTATCATTATTTAAAGACAAAATATTACTTTCACTCTTTCAATAATGATCATTGAAAAATAAAAGTGTTACTCGTGCGTATGTATGGCATTTCATCTCCATGATTGTAATATAGTTCATTTTTCAAAACTATATTTAATTATTGGTTTTAAAAGTATAATTTATTAATAAATATTATAAATATTTCATTATTATTATTCTTGATATTTTTAAATAGTGACCTCTTTGACCATAGTCAACACACTAAATTCGTTTTGAAACAATGAATTGAACGTCCTAAAACTCACTATGTGGACTTAACAAATTAAGTATTTAAATAATTCATTAAAAAGAGATAAAATAAATGATTGAATTATTTATTATTAAACCTAAAACAATGTTCTTAAGAAATAAAATAATTGACATAATCTTATTATATAGGAGTTAAAGTACATACATGGAATTTTTGGACTTGAGGTAAGTCACTTAATCTAAATTTTCCTTTATTGAGACATGTTTTAATGTTATAAATATAATTTCTTTTATATTATGTATATACTATACATTTTTCATATAATATCACGAGTTATTTATATATCATGGTATTTCATGTTTCTATTTTAATTATTTTATCTAATTGGATTTGACTTCAGGGTTACCAAGTGGGAAAAAAATTTATAAATCAATTTATTTTCATTGGGTTATATTACTTCTTCATTGTATTCCATATTCTAAGATATTTATGTAATTAATTTTGATTATCTTGTTTTTTATTTCCACTTTTTTATGTGTATTTATATTTGAAACATATAATTGATTCATTAATTAATTCCCACTTCCATGTTATGATCATTGTAAGAGTTTCTCATCTCAATTTGTCTTCTTTGGGACATATGTTATTTTATACACCTAACTTCTTTTATGAGGTTGATTTACTTTCCCTTTTACAAGTTACATCATGAAACTCTATATGTCAATGATTTTTAAATTATAATTTAAAGTTATTATTTCATGGGGATTATGATTGAAGTGTTGCCGAAGCAACAAAGGATTTTGGTTTCAATATATATATTTGGTTCTCATGGTACAATTACATTCAAACACAGACACACACACACACACCTCATATACATAGGCCAGAAAGGTAGGTCATATCCCCCAAAAAGGGATAAACCACCCAACCGACCACTTTATTATATTTTTAATTTTTCCCTGAAGTCCTCTTGAGGATAAAGCCCATTTTATAGACCAAAGGCCTATTTACTAGACCAAAGACCCAGTGTAGCGGCATACCTGAATCATCCTTCCTATGTCACCAGGCCTTCATAATGCCTATGTCACTACATTCCTAGATCATCATTTACCTCCTACATAGTAATGTAATAGTACCTATACCTATAAGGGCTTGAACCCACGACCTACTGAATGTGGAGGATAGTGGCTAAGTACCACTCAGTCGTGACACTATCCACACTTTATATTATAATATCCTTTATTTTGGTATTGTTTATGTTCAAGGTTCCTTTAGAGGAAATGATATGCTATTATTTTATTGAAGCAAATATCTTTCCTCTACACTATTTTTGAATTTTCTTAAAAAAATTTATTTCAATTTACTCCCTTATTGATTAAATAAACATCAATAAATTCGCTTTTAAGTTATATTGATCATGTACCTTATTTTAAATTGGGAATCTTTCACTTCAATATCTATTTTTTCTAAAAAAATTAAAAATATTCTTTTTAAAACTTAAATTATTTCTCAAACCAATTTTACATGGTCTTTGAATTTCTTTTAAATGGTTTTAAAATAAAATTTCTTAACATTTTCCAAATGGGTCACTTCTGACTCCCTTTACAAAATGTTTTAATATAATTTTTTTGAACATTTACAATATCAATAGATTTTTACACCATAATGTAAATTATTTTCCTTGAATTTTCATTTATATGTTTCCAAGATTTTTTTCAAATAAAATTATTTTTGAAATATTTTGTGATTATATAACTTTTAAAATCGTTTTTTAAAGTGAAAAAGGTTATTTTTCTCAAAAATGTTTTTAATGAACTTATAATGGTATTTAAATTCATCAATGACAACAAACCTTGTTATTACTTACACTCTATTGGGGATATGTGGTATTGATACCTTTATTACTCATTCATTGGATGGATTATGAGATTAACATGGAAACTATTTCTTTTCTACTGGTGAATCAAGCAATGAAATATCAATTATTATTGTTATGTATAAAAGTGAAATATTGTAAATGATTTATTCATGAAAGGTAATTATAAATTATTGATGATGAATAGATGATCCCTATATATCTTATATAAGGGTTTAATCCCTATTATAGATCATGTATGAGATCGATATATCTTATAGGATGGGTGCACTTAGACAGTGCTCAAATGGATTAGTTAATGTTCCTTTTCCATTAAAGAAAGAAAGAGTGAGTTATTATAGTGTTTATCTTATGGATTTAACTCAGCTCCAGTTTTTTCTAACATGGGCTTAAAATGGTTTATAAAGATAATTTTCGAAAGATACCAACATATTTTCTTCATACTTTATATGCTTTTGATCAAGATTTAAATCACATGGACCATGTTTATTGACTTTTATTACTCATTTATTTGATAAAGATTTATTTCATGTTTCATGATTGATGATCTAGGTATTTATGGGTAAAAATATTCTTAAGTTAAGATCATGCACTTTTATTATATCATTATACCCTTATTCTCTTTTTGTTCTCACTAATGAAAGTCAACTGTTAATGTATATTCTTACCCTTGCTGAGAATTTGAGCTCACCATTCTTATGTTTCCACTTCCCCAAGTTATCTAGAATTATGTTAAATGAATTATTTCTATAATATTTTCATATGGATGATAGTTATGGGTTATTTTTAAATAAAAAAATATATGTATAGTGGGAAAGATACTCTCTTGAAGTCATGGGCCATATTTTTGTTAGAGTTTTTCATAATTATATAAAACTCTTAACCTAAAAGGTAATTAGGTATATAAGTGATCCAATATTTCTGTTTGATGTTGTAATTTTTGGAAAGTGAAAACTGGGTCACCTTCATCAGTATCAAATCCATAAATTTTAATATCATTTTTTTAGTATTGGATTTTGGAGTCCAGGTTTGAGGATGTTATATTTGGTTTCAGAGTAGGTTTTAGATAACTTTGTAGATTTGGATGTTTTCATGTAAGGTTATCCTGAGACGTATTGATACCATCATAGGTCTATAATATTAAGGTTTATTATATGTTCAAAATACTTAGACACCCTTTTTTGGTTGTAAGTGATGTGATCTTAAATTTATTAATGAAATTTTAAGAGACATTTTATTTGGTTGAAGTATATGTAAAATTTTAGTTTGACATGTATAATGAATTTAAATTTTGGGTAAAAAAGTTTTAAGGTATTACTAAACTATATGGTTTATATGATCTTGGATATTAAGGTAATTATGGGAACACAAATTTTATCATATAGATAGCCATGAGATTGAAAATTGATTTGGTAATTAAGTGATTAATGTTATTTCGTAGGAAGATCAATTTTATGGGCATGTAGTTGAAATGTTTTAGATAAACTTTGAGGTTAAAACACTCTTTAATGTTGAAGTTATTGATGTTATAAAATAGAACGTCCATGATGGAAAATTTTCAAAAAGCGCCCTCTCTCCCCCGTGATTTTTCGACCATTGCGGCGATGACCAAACCTCCGGAGATGACGATCCGGCCTCCATCCCCGCTACTGGGAACAGCCAGTGCACCAGAGAAACTCTCGCTAAAGGAGATCCTTCTTAGATATCCTCCCCTGCAGCCTCTGTTTCAGTTCTTGGCGGTCCGGTTGGATGCGACTAGGGTGGAAATGAGGAACAACTCCTCAGTTCTCTCTTTTCCGTCTGCAGCCTTTGATGAGGCATCGTCTCTACTTTGTTGGTGCCTTGTCGCTCAGTTTGAGATTGAAAAACCTTTGTTAGGTCTCTTCAAGATTTTTGTGTGTGGATGGGGGCTGGATTTTCCGTCTAGGATATCGGAGCCCAATAAGAAGACCTTTCTTATCGTCCTGGAGTCTCGGTGGGATTTCATGCATGCCTTGGATCGATGTCCCAGATCTATCCACTGGTGGCATTTCCATATCTCTCGGTGGTCCATGGATGTGCACAGAGGTCAGGAGTCTTTGGAATAGGCATTGTGGATTAACCTTCCTGGCCTCCCCTTTCCTTTTAAAAATCTTCCTTTACTTGAGGAGACCAGGAACTCTCTTAGGGAGTTTTTGTGTGCAGATGATCAGACACTTCGTCTTCTTGACACATCTACCGCCCGGATCTGTGTGGCCTTGAATCTCTCGTATCCCCCCCATCACAGATCGTTTTGTGCGTTGGGGATTCCCTAGAATGGTCTCAGTGCCTCTTCTTCCCCACAGTTCCACGTTTCTATAATAGTTGTCACATCCATGGCCATGCGTCCTTCGACTATAGGAGGCAATCTGCCCCCCGTGCTCCTTTGTGGAGGCCTTTTCATCCTGAGAAAGGCAAATCTTCCTATGTGATGGCCTCCCATCATCTGCCTACCCTTTCGTTGGCCCCTGATATCTCCTGCCCCCTAGCCCTGCCACCCTCCCCCTAACCCTGCCCCTCCCCTCCCCCTCTCCCTCTTTCCCCCCTTCTCCTCCTTCACCTCCCCCCCCCCCCCCGCCTCCCCCCTGTACAGCCCCGGTCCCTTTTTTTCCATCCTTGTCCTCATTTTTGTTTCCTGCCTCCAACCACTTGGGTGTCTCTGGCCCTCTTCTCTCCCCAATTATCCTACCCCTTTCTTTCATGGATTGGGTGGTCCGTGCATCTGCCCCTCCCTGCATGGACATCCTCCCTCTTTCCTCAGCCAAGTTGATTGAATCCACCTTGGCATTGTCCCCGCTCCCCATTACTAATTCCTTTGAGGTGTTGTCTCCACTGGAGGACTTTGCTTCTCTAAACCCAACAGTCAAAAGGATGGGTCGACCTGCCGGTCTAGCTTCAGAAGGTTCTCCAAGTCCTCCCTCCCCTCTCAGGCCTTCTTCGGAAAAGATGATCTCAAGATCGCAAGCCAGAGCTCTCCTAGCTTCTCCAAGGGAGCTAAACTAGAAGTATTTGTTGCTTGGGGCCAGTGCTAGGTGATATTTATTCTAATGACTCCTCTTATCATCTTGAATTCCCATGGTCTAGGTACCAGGGTGAAAACCACCTTCCTTTTATCGGAGGTGGCCAAACACAAGGTCTCAGTTGCTGTGGTGTTAGAGCCCAAACAGTGTGCTTCAAAAATTGGAGTGTTTTCCAAATGGATTGGATTATGTTATTTCATGCATGGTGAGATAGCTAACCACCATGTTTGGATTTTTTGAAGTTCCAGTGTGAAGATCGACTTGCTAAAATCTTTTGACCAATATATTTCAGTTAAAGTGGAGTTTGGGAACCATCATTGCTTATGATCCTTTGTTTATGCCAAGTGTGACGCAAGCTTGCAGGATCACCTCTGGATGGATTTTTGGTCTTTCAATCCAGGGGAAGAACCTTGGATTTTGGGCGGTGACTTCAACACTATCATACACCCTTCCGAGAAGAAAGGTGGTGTCACTCTTACCCGTAACAATAGACTGGATTTTTCTTCCTTCGCGGCACTAGAAGTACTCCTTAATCTTGGCTTCATAGGCGATAGATTCACATGGTACAAAAACCAGAGGGGGAGAAAATAACCTGGTGTAGGGTCGATTGTTTCTTAGGAAATCTCCATGTAATATCTTCCTTTCAGAATCTTCAAGTCTCCCATTTGGTTCGGGCATTGTCTGATCACTCCCCCATTTTAATCCACCTGAGATCAGGCTCCCTGAGGTTGGGTAACTTTTTCTTTTCCAACCTTTGGATGCAACATCATGGGTTTCTGGAGGCGGTGGAGAGGCCTTGGAAGGGGCCTTACCAGCAGGGTAATTGGGTTGGCCTCCACTTCAAGCTTCGGAATTTAAAACAAGATCTCCAAGCCTAGTCCTATTCTCAACAATCTGATTACCCAGCCACAAACGACCTGTTGAAAGATATAGAGGGCACTGAAGTTATCTTGGAAGACCGGTGGGATGATGAGTTCTTTTCCACCCTCTGTCTGAAGAAGAATTGGCCGAATGAGGTTCTCCTGGAATAGGAACGATGCCTCTGGGAACGAGCCCTCTCTTCATGGCTTAGAGAGGGGGACCACAACATGTCTTTCTTCCATGCCTTCCTAAAGGAGAAGCAATTGGAGTAGGTCCCACATATCGGGCTTGAGGATGGGTATTTCTCTAGTGACTTGGAGGTGATTGGTGGTATGGTCTACTCCAACTTTAAAGGTTTTTTTGTGATCCAAATCCCTACTTCCATGATGGCTATCCTTTTGGTTAGGTGGGCCTCTTTGAATCCATTCTGTATAGTGTTTCCAGACAGGTTAATGAGCTCATCTGTTATATTCCGAATGAGAAGGAATTCTGGGGGGTGGTGAACTCTCTTAACCCAGACAGCACACCTAGACCGGACGGATTTTTGGTATCTTTCTATATCTTTTCTTGGAATATCATAAATACTGATATTTTTCAGGCCATACAGGACTTCTTCCATGGTGGCTCTCTCCCTCGAATGGATAGTGCTACTACCATGATTCTGATTCACAAGGTCATTTCTCCTTCATCAATCTCTCAATATCGACCTATTAGACTATGTAATTTCATATACAAAGTCTTGGCTACCATCATCAATAGTAGACTTGTTGGCTTCCCTCACCAGTGGGTCTCGAACGATCATCATGCCTTTATAAGAGGCCGATCTATCCAAGGGGTTGTTGGTGTGGCTCAGGAGATGGTTTTGGATATCAACAAGAAAGTGGTGTGCTCAAATGTTGTGGTCAAACTAGACATGGATAAGGCATATGATCACCTGGAGTGTAAGTACATCATTTGTACTATGAGATGCGTGGGCTTCTTGGTGGAATCCATTGACATTTTCTTCTAATGTAACAGTTCTTCATGGTTCAATATCATTTTCGCAAGGAAGCAGTGTGGTTTTATTAAGTCTGTGAGAGGCTTACGGCAGGGGGACCCCTATCCCCAAACCTTTTTATTCTGTCCCAAGATTCCCTTAGCATATACTTCTCCGCGGCCATGAAACATGGCAATGTTAGGCCCTACCATTGCTTCTCCCAGGTTCCTAGCATCTCTCACTTCCTCTTTGCGGAAGAATTATTTTTCTTCATTAATGAGTGGAGTTACTCCATCATAAGTTTTGTCTTAATTATGGATGAGTGTGCCAAATGGAGTGGATAGGTGATCAACCGGGAGAAGAGTGGGGCCTTTTTTTCTTCGAAATGTCTAAGTCGAGGTAAGTTTTCCATTGAAACCATCCTCGGTATTCAGAAAAATAACTTCCCCATGACCTATCTCGAGGCTCCTGTTTCCCCTCAGAGAATCTAGGTGCACCACTTTGAGGACCTTTCCAACAGAATCATTAACCGTATTAGCAACTGGAAGAACTGCTTCATCTCTTTCGGTGAGAGGATCAATCTGATAAATAGTGTGTTGTCTTCAATCCCTCTGCACATCCTTTCCATCCTGAAGGTTCCCAAGTCTATCATCAGCCAGCTGGAGTCCATTCTGAATTATTTCTTGTGGGATTCCCATGGTGAGGGGAGATGTAGGTGGGACTCTTGGAGAAAACTGGCGAGGCCTATGGAGCATGGTGGTATCAATGTGAGAAGCCTGAGCAAGGCCATGTATTTTCTGCAAGGTAAGATGGATTGGAAAGTTATTGAGGGATGAACACTATGGATCAAATTTATAAGAGGTAAGTACGGTTTCAGTATAAGGCAGAATGACAGGAAGACCTCCCCTCTTTGGAACTCTCTTTGTAAGCACATGTCCTCCCTCCGTCTACAATCACAATGGATCATTGGGCAGGGTGAGGCCAGCTTCTGAAAGTGCAACTAGGGTAGTGGAATTCTCAGATTTCTGGGGTGCCCAACACCAGATCTGTCAGTCAGAGAGGCCTCCCTTCATCCTTCCTTTCTCAAGGTCATTCTTAGCCCATCCCAGGAGGCGTGTTTCCATGACATCTGCATGGACAGATCCATGGATAGGTGTGTGTTCCGGTTCTCCCCTTCTGGCAGGTTCTCAGCGAAGTATTATAGGAATGGTGTGTACAGGCAGCTGGCTAGAGATCCCTGGGGAAAAGTTCTCTGGTGAAAATATATACCATCCAAGTTTAGCTTTATCATATGGAGGGTCCGTTCCAACTCCATCCCTATGGAGTTGGCTATTAAAGCCAAAGTCATTCCCCTTGCCTCGAGATGCTTCTATTGCTCTACCTCTAAAGAGGGGAACTCCTTCCACCTGTTCTTATGAAGCAACTGGGCTGGCCAACTCTGGAACTATCTTGGGGATTTTATGGATTTTTCGGGGGTGGTTTCTTCTCTGGAGGATTTTTTCCAGCATTGTTTCAATGGGGCCTCCACCAAGCATGAGGAGGAGGGTCGGTCGATCCTTCTTGCAGCGAGATTCTGGTATCTTTTTTAGGTGCGCAACCATGCTCGACACTCTGGGATTCATCCCTCCCTTCATGGCCTGCTTCTCTACACAAGGTTTCTCATTGCTAATCTGGCCTATCTCCATAAGAATCATGCATCCACGCCCTCCCTACATAGACATATCAACAGTGCATTCCCTCTGGCTCCCTAACCCCTCCAAGGTCTGTCTCTTGGGTGAGATGGCATCCCCCTTCTAAAAGGTTGAAATTGAACACAGATGGGGCTTACGGTCAGGGGGTATGAGGGGAGGAGGGACTGTTCAGGACCCTTCTAGATTAGTCAATATTGCTTTCAATTCCCTCTATAGGGAGGAGGACTCCCTTGTAGCGGAGGATAAGGTGATGCACACCGGTCTTGAAATCTGTCTTTCAAAAGCTCTCCCCCTCACTACAGTGGAGACTGACTCTAAGATCATTTAGAAATCCCTTAAGGGTAACATGTCCTCCCCATGGAAGATCACCTACCTCATTTGAAAATGCAAGGTGATTCATTCTAATAATACTAAGGTCCTTCACACATGGTGGGAGGGGAACCATTTGGCGGATTTTTTGGCTTCTAGTGCATCCTAGGACCACCCTATCTTGATTTTCACCTCCCAAGGGTCTCTTCCCCCAACTGGTGTGGATATAGCTATCAATGACACCTTTTACTGCACTACAACAGGCCCCCTTGACTGTTGCTTTGGTTTTTGACTATGTTTTTTATTTTCTTGATGTAATAAAAAACATATATTTGAGTGGATTGAGGTTATTTTGGATATAGATTTATAGAATGATTTAGTTTGAACTATGGGTATTACTGTTCAATTTTATAGATTAATGTATTATTTTATCATAAATAGGTTTATTAATTTTGAGAAACATATTACCATATTCTAACCATTTTGGTTTTGGTTAATTTCTAAAGATAGATGGAATATTTTGATTATCACTTTTATGGTTATGAGTTCATTTAAAATATGATTTTAGTTCTTTGGGAATGAAAAACATTCATCTTGAATACTCATCGTTTGGTGAAAAAGATGATATTTTGGTGGAAATTTATGAAAGGATGAAATTCTACTCATAAAGTAAGTATATTTTCTTATGCTCGTAATCTATATGGTAAAGGAATTCCTCAACTCTTGTAAAAATATATTGAAACAAGTTTTTTCAATATTACCATAATTTATGATGACATCAATGATTTTTTCAAACATATTTGTTTTATGGTTTGGTGGTTGTTGGAATTCTCATAATCATTCATTTTCTTATGATCAACAATCTTTATCACTCTTCATCGTTATTTAGGCAATACACTTTTATTCTATATTAATATCTTCACTTACCCCCAATGTTTTCCTACATGTGAACTTATTTATGGGTTATTCTATATAACCTTTATACTTCCCTTTATCTCTTATAAATAGGACGATTTTAACCCTTTTTACAATGTGGGTTTTCAACAAAAGAATTTTTAAATTTCAAACCCTTTCCTGAATGGCCCGAAGGCATTCACTTTTTTTAATTTTTGATAATACCCCTATCAAGGGTGAGGGGGAACCCTAAAAAGGCCTGAAGGCTTAAGTTACAATTACATGACTTGTAGGTCTTAGAGGAAATCAACCAGAAAAGACAACTTGGAACTACCAATCCCCAGAAAATGTCGTAATATCAGCACTCCCCCTTCACATGGCTTGTTGGATAGCTATCTTGTGTAGTGATTCATAGTCCTGGTACCGAAGGCAATTTGACACCCTCTTAACATTCCAATTCTGGGTAGCTCTGCTCTAGTGGATGTGCCTGCTCTGAATCCTCATCTGGAGCCTTGTCCCTTGTAATCTGACTAGTTACATTTTCATCTTTCATGTGGACCAAAGGACTTATGGTGGCCTGAAGGACTTGAGGTGGCCATAAGTCCTTGAGAGACAACTTCCCCAAAGGTCTTGGGTGGCCCAAAGTCCTTGTAGGACCCGAGTACCAAACTGGTGGCCCGAAGGCCCATATGGATGAATAGTTCTGGTTACTATAGTACCAAATAGTACTTGCTATAGTACCGAACAATGTTTGATATGATAATGCTATAGTAACACAGAAATATGTCTCCACCCAGATTTAATCTTGGGTCTCTTAGATGCACTTTCTGAGTCCTCAACAACCAAGTTGAGTCTTATGATCATCAAACACTTAATTATTAAGGTCAAGTTAAAATTACGAGGATAAAATTTATTAATGGAGGAGAGAATATAACACCCTAAGATTTTAAAATAATAAAACTATGTTCTATACCATATTCGACATGCAACACCGAGCTTAAAATACATGCTAAATATATTTCAACAAATAGTCTGTGGTATACACCACCGTGAGTATAAATTAACTATAATATAGTATATCGTTATAACATAGTTTATAAATTAGAGAGTGTGAATAGGAATAAAAAAATTATGAAAATTATATTTTTTAAACATGTATAAAATAAATTCAATGGTTATCAATTTATTATAAAATAAAATAAGAATCATTTTAAAGAAAAATATTTTTTTTCTGAAAAAATTATATTTCTCAAAAGTGAGGTTTCATCATGCGTTGCGCATATACATTAAAATTCATTTTTACCAATTTTATAAAATTTATTTTAAAAAAGGAAATAATTTTTTAATCAGAATATAAAAATTATCTTAGGGTGAAATTTTTGGATTTTTTTAGAAAATATTTATTTTTCAATGAATAGGTAAAAATACCATTTTTATAAAAATAACATTTCTTTTTAATAAATAAATTAATTTTAAAGTACCATTATGTTTTTAATATGATTTAATGTATAATATATATCATTTATTTATTTTTATTCCACTTAATTAATTTTTAATCAGCTTTATATTGGATTTTAGTACAAGTTTATTTTTGGGTATAAAAACAGTATTTTCTAAAAATTGTTTTAATGTTCATAATGTTTTTCCATTTTAATTAATTAAAACAACTGATAGTGAGGAATGATTTAAATTAAATTTATATATTATATATCAATATATATGAATTTAAATTTACAAAATTATTATTACTTTTCATAGATTTAATATAAAATCATCTTTTTCTTGAAAAATACCCTTCTTGAAAACTGCCTTTTTCGTCGCGACTAAGGATTTAATTTTAAGTTAAATTATACCACTTATATTAATTAAATTTGAAAAATTAGATTCCATATTTTTAATAATAATAATTTATATTATCTAATAATTTCAACTTAATTTTTTTCATAATTAATATTGAAAAATTAAATTTATTTTATTGTGGTTAAGGTAAAAAACAGATTTACCGAGGGTTAAACTAAAATGATAAGGGATAAAATTACCTAAACACTTGTCTAAAATCCCATATATGGAAATATTTCATCTTTATAGTGTATAATTATTAATAATGGTCTATTTTTTAGCCTTTTATAATGTGAAGAATTTGGGTATCTCTTTTTCTTTTCAAATATTACAAGTGTTCCACTCAACTCACTTATAAATGGACACCCTATCTCTTCTCCACTTCAATCCTTGAAACCCTTTTGGTTCAGAAAATAACTGAAAAATACCTTACTTAATTCCCTCCCCAAATCCTAGAATTATTTTTTATCATAAATCCATCCTAAAAAGTCGTTTTTGCTAACCTAAGGAGGTTGTCCGAAGAGGAGGTGTCGTGCTTAACCGAGCATTTATATTTTATTTATTCTTCCAAATCCTTCTAATATTAATAAATTAATATGATATAATAAAAATGGTATCTTCTGTATAATGATATTTTACTATGTTAATCTAAAAACTAAATTTATATTCATTTCCATTAAATGGGAATTTAAATCCTTATTCATGTGTACAACACACCACCGCCTCGCAAACTGATGTGATTCATTTTTATTATCACTTCTATTGGATTGTTATAATAATTTATTTAAAGTAAATATATGATATTTTTAACATAATTACACTAATATAATTATTATATCACATATACCTTCTTAATTTCCAATCTTTACGGGATAAGATAATGTTTCTCATGTGTACGGAGTACTGCCACCTCGCGAAGTGATGTGATTCATTTTTCACTAACGCTTTCTTGGAAGGTAAAAAGGATAAATTTAATGAATATATATGATATATAAGAAATAATTAAGATATTAATTACTTATTTATCATTATGAAAATATAATATATCATTTTATTTCATACCTTTCCACTCACTGAAAAATGATAACATTGTTCGTGTGTACATTTGGACTACCCCCTCTACGAAGCGATGTGATTGTTTTCATCACCAAATCATAATGAAGATATATATAAGTATATTTAAGTAAATAATATGGAATTTATGATATTATTTTAATTATAAAAATATAAAATCTTACTTTACTTCTCTATATAGTGATCATTGAAAAATGGAAGTGTTACTCAAGAGTACATACAACCTACCGTCTCCTTGATTATAACATAGTTCATTTTTCATAACCATATGTATTGATTGGTTTTAAAAGAATAATTAATGAATAAATATGATAAATATTTCATTTTTATTATTATTATAGATACGTTTAAAAAAAAAATTTCTGACCGAAGCACCATATATTAATAAAAGAAACAAAAGTTTACATGAAGCGAAAGGAAGGAATTTTATTACAATCTCTTTCATAGAGGTGAAGAAAATCAGCTGGCAGCGCATCCAGCCAAGTCATGTTTTGGTGGACACCTTTATTGGCAAGGGCATCAGAAACTTCATTTGCTTCACGGAAGGCATGTGTAGCAATGTAGTCGATCTTCTAAAGCGAATTAACACACCAAATCCATTTTGAAATAATAAATAGGACATCCTCAAAAACACACGAGGTGAACTTAACTAATTAAGTATTTAAATATTACATTAAAAATAAATAAAATAAATTATTTTAGTGTCATTTATTAAACATATAAAATTTAATTAATAAATAAAATATTTTATATAATCTTATTATGTAGGAGTTAAATAACATACAAGGAAATTTTGGACTTGAGGTAAAGGACATTATCTCATTTTTCTTTTATTGAGGAATATTTTAATGTTATGAATATAATTTAATTTATATGATGTATATACTATCACTTTTACATGTAATGTAATAAATCCTTAATAAATTAAGGTATTTTAAGTTTTAATTGAGTTATTTTAACCAAATGGATTTGACTTGAATGTTACCATATGGTAAAGAATTTTATAACTCAATTTCTTTTCATTAGGTTATATTACTTATTAATTGTATTTGATATTATAATATTATTTATATAATGACTTTTGATTATATTATGTTATATTTACAATTGTTTTATGTTTATTTATAGTTGATACATATAATCAATTCATTGATTAGTTCTTACTTGAATGTTATGATCATTGTAAGGGTTTCTTATCTCAAATTGTCTTCTTTAGGACATATGGTATATTATAAACCTAAATAATTTTATGAGGTATATATAATTCCCCTTTTAAATTTTATATCATGAAAATACCCATTTTCATGATATTTAAAGTATCATTAGAATTTATTTTTTCATGGGGCTTGTGATGGAAGAGTTAGCAAATTGGACAAAGATTCATGTTACAATCTCCTTTCTTATGGGATTGTTTATGTTAGAGGAAATCATATGCACTTATTTTCTTGAACAAAATATTTTTATTATCCAATTTTTATGAATGTTTTTAACATGTTTGATTTCTATTTCCTCCCTCATTTATTAAAGAAACATCAAGAATTTAATTTTCAGTTGATATCAATCTTGTACCTTCTTTTATATAGAGAATATTTTTCTTCCATATGCATGTTTTCTAAAATGTTTTTTAAAATGTTCTTTTAAAAAAATAAATGATTTATTACACCTATTTTATATGTTCTTTGACTTTATTTTAAATTGTTTTAAAATTTAATTTCTTAACATTTTCTAAATGGGTCACTTTTGACCCCCTTAAGAAAATGTTTGAAAAGAATGTTTATTTTTACATTTAAAACATGATCAAATTTTCCCACCATCATGTCCATTATTTTCCTTGAAGTTTTATTTATATGTTTCTTAGTATTTTTTCAAATAAAATTATTTTCACAATATTTTGTAAATTTTTAATTTTAAATTGGGTTTCAAAGTAAAAAATGTTATCTTACTCAATGATGTTTTTAAGGACCTTTTAACAGTATTTCCATTTATCATAAAAAAACAACCCTTGATATTAATTACACTTAAATTTTGATATGTGGTATTGATAACATCCTTATTCTTTCATTGTATGGATTATGATATTGACATAAAACCTATTTAATTTCCATGGGTGAATCAATAAATGAAAGAAAAATGATTATTAGTATTTAAAAAAGTAAAATATTCTAAATGTTTTATTCATGAACATTACATTAACATTTTCTTATTATCATTGATAACATTCAATTGTTACTGCTTATGCTTACACTTTCTAAGAATTTTATCTCACCTTTCTTATGTTACCACATCCCCAGGTTATCAAGAACGAAATTAAATAAATTATGCCAATAATGGTTTCATAAGGATAATAATGATCACATATTATGAAATAATAAAAGATAGGTATTGTGGGAAATATACTCTCTGGAAGTCATGGTTATTTTTTTGTAAGATTTTTTCCAAATTATCTGTAACTCTAAACCTAAAATATACTTGGGTTAATAAGTGATCCAATATTTACTTTTGATGTTGTAAGTTTTGGGTAGAGAAAATTAGGTCACCTTCATCGATATCAAAGACAGAATTATAAAGATCATTTTTTTATCACCAGATCTAGAAGTTTGGGTTTAGGGGTTTATATTCAATATTTATTTATCTAGATAGTTTAAGGAAGTTTTTATAATTTTCTCAACACCATGTTTAAGTAATTTCAAAGAAAGAGGGGATTTTAGGAAACTTCAAGTGGGTTTAATAATGTTCCAGAAAATATGATAAGTTCCCGGTGAAATTAAATTTAGGGGGAAGCTTTAAAATACAATTTTTCATTGAGAGGAAAAATATATTTGAGTTCCCACCCTAACTTCTGGAAATACAACAATCTAAAGGGTTGAAATAGTATAGATAATGCATGGAAAACAATTTATGTGCATGGAGAAGATAAAGTGTTGAATAATTTATTCCATTAGTTTCCAACCAAGGTTAATACCAAGTTGAAGTAGAGTTCCATCATACTAAATGTCATCGGATGGGGAAAATAATTCAATGAACTGATAATCATCAGATGAAGAGGAAGAAAAGATAGAATACCTGATTGAGTTCCTACTTAGTAAAATAACTTTAAGCACAGTGAGAATCATCAAACAAAGTCATTGAAAAGAGGGAATACCAAACAAAGTCGAATAGATAAACACAAATAAGGTATTTTTCCTAAAAATATTTTTAAAAACTTCATATTTAGATTATCTAGATCTTTATATGATCAGGATGAAGTTTCAGGTCTAATAGACTCTTAAGAGAGTTGTTGAAGATCACGAAGATTGTAAATAAGAGAAACTGATTCAACTTCCCTAGAGAGGAAGATAATAAGTAACATCCATGGACCCAAGCTCTTTATTTTGGGTCAAAAACATAATCTTTACATTTCTATCTTTGGTACCAATAAAATTGACCCCATATTAATCATCCAAAACTTACAATTAATGAAAATTGATATAAGAAACCCCTTACCACATGGTAATTTTCAAATAAAAAATCATTGGATGAATTAACATGAATTGTAACTAAAACTACCATGAAGTATGATTTCTTCATGATATAATATTTAAAAGTTCATTATACACACCATATAAAATAAATTAGGTGTATAACATTAAAATATGCCTCAATGAAGTGAAATTGTGATGAAATGCCCTACCTCGAGTCCATAATTTCCATGTATATCCTATAACTCATGTATAATAAACTTATATAAATTATTTACTTATTTAAGAAAATTTTATAGGTTTATTACTTTATAATTAAACAATTTTTTTCTTTTGTTTCAATGAAATATTTAATTACTTAATCAGTTAAGTCCACGTCTGGTATTTTGAGGAATTTCGATTCATAATTTCAAAACGAATTTGGTATATTAACTGTGGTAAAATTTGTAATTGTTCTATAATTTATATAATAATAATAATGACCAATTTTAAAAATAAATTATACTTTTAAAACAAACCATTAATTTTGGTAATGAAAAATGAACTATGTTACAATCATGGAGACGGTAGGTTGTACGTACGCATGAGTAACATTTTCATTTTTCAAATATCATGATAGAAAAATGGTAGGTATTATTTTATATTTCAGGAATGATTATTTATAATAAATATGATATTATATCTTTAAATAAATTTATATATTGCATCCATGTGATGTGTTCATGAAAACTAAATCGCGTCACTTCATGGAGGTGGTAATCCACATGTACGCACAAACGACAGTATCATTTTTCAACTGATGGAATGGTAAGAAAATTTTTGAACTACTATCTTTAAAAAATGATAATAATTTAATTAATATTATATAGATACCTTAAATCCATTATTATAACCATCTGTGAGAGGTGGTGACGGAAAATGAATTGCATCGATTCGTGAGGTGGTATTTCACCGTACACATGAATGACGAATTCATTTCCCATTTAATGAAAGAAAAAGATTTATATAGGTTATGTAATTAACATAAAAACATGTCAGTATATGGAATATATTGGTTTTATTATTTAAACTTATTTGAAAAATATTTTAAGGAGGTTGAAGATGAAATAAAACTAAAAATATTGATTAAAAATTATATCTCTTCTTTATACATCCTTCTTTTCTTTACACCTTAAGACTTATAATGATGGTATTATACCCAAAACTAAGACCTATAAAATGTGTGAAGGGATTTTTTGATGTAATTGGGTAGTTATTGTCTTAAATAGAGTGATAAAAAGGTGTGTGGAAGATTGGAGAGGAGGTTCCCTTCTATAAGTGAGGGGAGAGGCATTCTTGAAATTTCTTTAAGTATTAAATTAATATATATTAATTTTCATGTTAAAATGGATCCAAATTTATAAAATTATAATATAATATGATAATGGGTTTAAATCCCTTCATGAAATAAAATTATTACAAGTTTAGAATTTATTTTTACCCTTATCTATTTGTTCTAACCCCTTTTAACCCTTTTGATAATTATGGTGGTATCAATGTTTTTTCCCTTTAGGGGTTAATAACATCAAAATAAAAGTAAAAATGATCCATAAATGGACCATATTTGATATTTTAAACCATATATAATTAAATTTTATGAATATAGGGTTTTTATTAATAATAAATCATTTAATAAAATATTTTTATTATAAAATATCATAAATTTCATTTTTTTAACTATTCATTTAATTTGTTTTTGAAAATAACAAGATAGAAAATGAATTAGAGTATAAACATGAAAAAAATATAAAATATATTATATCTATAAATTAAGTTTTTTACACTATAACTCAATCAAATAAAATTACTTTTATAGTTTTAAAAATCATTTACTTGCATTTTGTTCTTCTTGCACAAGCATTTAGTTGGCATTGCGTGAGTATTTAAGGTAATTATTTCATCACTAAAAATTAAAAATAAATAACTATAATAAAAATAAATTAACTAAGTTCAATATAAAACTTTATATACAATTAATATTTATATTTAATCACATATATGTTATGAAAACTTATTTAATATGTTATTTTGACTTTTCAAGCCTTGTACAAGCATTTGGAGAAAATTATTGTTATATAACTTAATATTTAGAGTATATACATAAATATCATCAATAATAATTTATATTTATTATAAATTATTATCAAAGACTTATCCATTCTAAAATAGTATATTTAGGAAACAAAATTTTACTTTTTCAGTGTTACGTAAGCATTGTGTATACACTGAGAGTAATTTTCATATTTATCATGAAATAAATTAAAATTTTTATGTTTTGAATTATTTTTATATTATATTTTTATTATATAAAAATAAATTATTAATTACATTAGTTTAATAAACTTTTATATCATATTTATGACTTGGTGATATTATCTAAGTAACAATATTTCATAAAAATTGTATTTTCTTACTATTCGCTAAAATTTTAAAATTTTCAGAAAAATATAAAAAAAATCATACAAGGATAAATTTGAAATAATGAATCAAGAAATAAATTATATTTCATCAATATAAATTCCTATAAGTGATAGAAATTAATTTTAATATAAATTTTTAAAACACAATGAAAATGGTTTATTAAGAAAAATTTGTTTTAAGCCCAAAAAGGAACTTATATCAAAAATCAAGTATAAAGATGATTCCAAAGTAATAGATTAGATTATTTATTTATAAATGATAAATATCTTATTTTAATATTAAATTTAAAGAATAATGGTAGTTTTTATTGAAAATAAATGACAATTTTACAAAAATTGGTTTTCTCACTATTCACTAAAAAAATAATCTTTTCATACAAATACCAAAATTTCACCCTAAGATAATTTTGATATGCTTATTTAAAAAATGATATCATTTTTTTAAAAGAAAATTTCTAAAATTTCTATAAATTAATTATAATATTCACTAAAAAAAATTAATGAAAACCATTTTTCAAGAAAACATATTTTTAAATCCTAAAATAACTTTACTATAAATTGAGAATTATTTCCTATGAATTAATCAATAAATTTTTATTTACTATGACCTTTATATATATATTATAATTTTATTATTCCTATTCATACCCTCTAATTCAACGACTTGGTTTTAATGGTCATATTTAAACAATAATATTTCATGGTTTGTTTAAGATCGATGTAGCAGGTTGTATATACTATAGAACATAGTCTTATTTTTAAAATATTACAGTGTTACATTCTCCACCACCCCCCCCCAAAAAAAAATTGTGTTCACACAATTTAAACTTGATCTCGGTAATCAAGGGTTTGAAATTTGAATATACCATTGTTAAAATCCTACATTATATAAAGGGATAATAAAACCTCCTTTTGAAAATAGGAATAGGGAATTAGGAAGGACATATATAATAATTCATAATAGGTTCTGAAAAAGGAGAACATTAGTGGGAAGTGAAAATATGGACATGGAGGAAAAATTTAATGTCCAAATAATTATGGAAAGTGATAGGGAAAATTTATCACAATAAAATGAATGCTCGTCAAAATGTCAATGACTAAAAAACCATAAACTAATGAGATGTTAAAAATACCATTTATTTATCATAAATTAAGTTAATAGGATATAATTTTTATTTTAAGATCATTTTTCTAGAGTTGAGGAATTCTTTTACCATCTAAACTAAGAAAATTAGGAAATATACTTACTTGATATGTATAAATTTATCCTTTAATCAATTTCATTAAAATATCATATTTTTCTCCAAATTATGAGTATTAAAGATGAAATTTTTGTGCGAGAATCATTAAAATCATATTTTAATGAATCTAATAATAAATAAAAGGGTAACGATTTATTTCTATTATCTTTAAATATTAAACAAAAACAAAATGGTACGTACATGCTAAGAAAATTCTCAAAATGAAAAACTTGTATATTAAAAAATAAAACATTAATATTTAAAATCAAATAATAACACAAAAGGTTCAATGTAGATCATTCTATAAATAAATAATCTTATATCCCAATTGGCTTAAATAGCATCAACATTAATAAAATTTTTAACCTCAAAGTTTATCTAATATATTTTATCCTAAATTCCCAAAAATGTAGTAATATTCCTATAAAATAATCCTTCACATTAAAACTAATGGTTACATATACCTCAATCTAATAAAACATCTCCCAAAAAATCATTAATCACCATAAAATCCCATCACTCAAAACCTCTAAAAGGATGTATAAAACTTTAAAATTATGATCATCCTTAAACTAATGAACCCATGATGGTATCCATAACCATTAATATAACCTCAAATTAAATCAACAAAATCTCCAAGGTTTTCTAAACCTAGTTATGAGACCAACTATAAAATCCCCAAACCAATACTCTCATATTTGGTGCTAAAAACATAATCTTTAAATTTCTATCTTTGATACCTATAAATGTGACCCAATTTCAATCATCCAAAACATAGAATTTAAAAAGGAATCATTGAATCACTTATATAACCAAGGATATTTTAGGTTTATAGTTTTATATAATAAGTAAAACCTCTTATATAATAATACCCATGCTTTAAAATATGTATTTTTCACTATATACCCGATTTTCCAATTCTGCATTAAGTCTTAAATATCTCCCATAAAATTATTCATACATCAAACCATTATAGATATAAATAATTTAATATAATTCCTCAAAACTTTGGAAAATAGAAACATAATAAGGGTTCAATAAAATCCTCAGTATGGGTAAACAAAATCCTTGACAATTGAATGTCATGAGGGAGAATAAAATGAGCATAAGGGTCTGATGACATAATCAAAGTACATGATCATAATGTAAGATAATTCATACCCATCAATACCTATATCATCAATCATGAAAAATAAAATAAATATTTAACAAAGGAAATAGCCATATGAATCAATAATCATGAGCCATGTGAGTTAAATCTTAATCAAACAAATCATTAAAAAACTACATAATGAATAAATAAAACGTGTTGGTTTCTTGGAACATTGTATTTATAGAACCCTTATAGATGGAATAAACTTTCCTTGTTAATACCCATGATCTCATAAGAGTAACCTATTAACTAGTTAAATCCTTCATCTTTTAGGAGTTACCTATATTCATTCAACTATTAAATCCTTACAAAATGCATTAGAGATATATATTAGGCTCACCCACTTGTAAATGATTCATTTGCCTTTCCCATTTATATAATATGTATCGGTAACACCCATTCATATAATTTTGATCAATCTCACCCATCATCGTCAATAATTTCCAATTTATATTCATGAATAAAACATTTATAAGCTTTAAATATTCAATATAACACCCACTAAAAAAATTATTCTTTCGGTATGGATTTGTTAACATGTAGAAAAGAAATAGGTTTCTTGAAAATATCTTTAAAATAATCATAATAATCCATCCAGATAAATGGTATTAAAATATCATAATACCAGTGAATCATAGGAATCATTAAAGGATGGTGACATAGGATAAAATACCTTTAAAAGAACATTTAAAACTGTTAAAAAAAGGTAAATACCCTTTTATTTGAGTAATATTTATAAAAAAATTATAAAATATTTGAAAAAATATTTTCTTTGAAAATAAAGAGGAAAAATATAATGTATTATTAAAAAAATAGTCATGAAGGTGTGAAAATATATTCATGTCGTATACATTAAAATAAAACATTTCTTTCAAACTCTTGTAAAAAATAAAAAAAAATATTTATTTAGAAAATTTTTAGAATGATTCATTTTTTTAAAAATTTCAATAAAATAAGAAATAATTGAAAATAACCTAATAAATTATTTAATTATAAAAAATAATATTCTTTAACCATTTTTATAAATTATGGATATGGAAGAAAATTATTTTCATTCGAAGAGAAAAATAAAGTCGATTTTCCTTAAAAACATTCTATTAATCTATTGAGTTCTTAAAGAGTAGAAAATGTAATAAAACAATTTAATCCCAAAAAATTGCCAAATGAGAAGATAATTAAATAATATTATCAAATAGGTATTATATAATTTTCTCAATAGAAATTCATGCATAAATAATCCTGATTAAAATATAAACTCATTACAACTTTGGTAACTTTTGAATCGTAAGCCCCATGAAATAATAACATAAAATTAATATTTAAATATCATGAAGATAAGGATGTTAATGATATAAAATTTAAAATGTGTAGTATTTACACCTCATAAAATAATATAAGTTCATTACAAAACCATATGTCCCAAAGAAGGAAAATTTGAGACCAATAACCCTTACAAAGATCATATCAGTGAATTGAGAATTAATCAACGGATTGATTATGGGTAACAAATTTAAATCCAAAAAAACAATTATAAATACAACATAAATAAAAAAAATCATTTTAAAAATAATCTTGACATATTATGATCAATGAAGAAGTGATATAACGCAATTAATGGAAATTGAGTTAAAAAATCTCTTACCACTTGGTAACTTTCAAATAAAAAACCTCTAGGAATAATTAACATGAATTATAACATAAAATTCCATGAATTATTAATTATTAATGGTATAATATGTAAAATGGAAATATATTTTCCATATAAAATAAATTTGGTGTATAAAATTATAATATGTCTCAATGAAGTGATATTGAGGCAAAATGTCCCATTTTGAGTACAAACTTTCCATATATGTCCTTTAATCCTATATAATAAACTTATATATATTATTTACTTGTATAATAACCTTTAACAGGTTTATTAATTTATCTTTAAAACATTTTTCATTTATTTTAATGACATATTTATTTACTTAATCGGTTAAGTCTACTCGGGCCTTGTAAGGGTTCCACCTCACCCCTTGAAAGGTGGATTATCAAAAATCAATAAAAAATGAAGGCCTTCAGGCCATTGGAGGAGGTTAAGTCTACTTGGGTATTTTGAGGACTGAGTTCATAATTTCAAAACTACTTTAGTTTGTTGAATATGGTAAAATGTGTGATTTTTACACCATCTATAGAATAATAATAATGAAATAATTAAAATTTATATACATAAATTATACTTTTAAAACCAACCAGGAAAGATGGTTATGAAAAATGAATTACGTTAAAGTCATGGAGACGGTAGGTCATATGTACACATGCATAACGCTTCCATTTTTCAAATATCATGATGGAAAGAAGGTAATTATTATTTTATATTTATGTAAATATTATTATATCATAATATATCTTTAAATAAACTTATATAAAAAATCCATGTGATGTGGTCTTGAAAAATGAATCACATCGCTTCGTGGAGGTGGTAATCCACACGTACACATGAACGACATTATCATTTTTCAATCGATTGAATACTAAGAAAATAATATGATTTAATATCTTTATATAATTATAATTATTTAATTAATATCACATATATACATTAAATAAATCATTATAAAAATCCATGAGAAGTGGTTATGGAAAACCCATTACATTGGTTTGTGAGATGGCAGTTCTCCATGAACACGAAGGATCAGCTCCTTTCCCATTTGATGGAAGAAGGTGATGGATATAAGTTATGACATTAACATAACAAAATATAATTATAAGTAATATAATTTTTTATTATTTAATCATGTTTTAATCATATTTAAATGAGTTATAAAAATAAATAAAACAAACATATTTTGTTAAAATCTATACATCTTCTTCAGACAACCTCCTTTACTTTACAACCTAATCCCTATAAGGTTGGTATTATTCTTAAAATAAGTCCTATAGAAAGTGGGTATAGATTTGATTAAGGTATTTTGGTATATAAAAATTAAACTAGAGTGATTAAAATGATTCATGAAGATATTATAGAAGGTTTCCTTTTATAATTGAGGGGAGAGGTGTTCTTGGAATTTATTAAGGTATTAAATTAATTTAAATTAATTTTCATTTTCAAGTTTCCCAAAATTGATATAATTAGAATATATGATTATTATGGGTTTTCATACTTCCATAAAATTAAATTTTTACAATTTTATATTATTTTATATTATTTTATATTATTTTTTTACCCTTATCTTCTTGTTTTAACCCCTTGTTAACCATTTTGACTATTACAGTGATATCAATGCTTTTTACTCTTATGGGTCAAGAAAGTTACAATTGAAGGAAAAAATGAATCATAAGTGTACCATGGTGATATTATAAACTATATCCCATTATGTTTTCTAATTATAGTATTTTTAGGAATTATAATTCATTTACTAAAATATTGTTTATTATAAAGTATCATTAAAGTCATTTTTGGAACTATTAACTTAATTTCATTTTAAAAAAAAATATGATAAAACATAAATTATAATACAGACCTTTAAACATATATAATATATTATATTTACATATAAAATTCATGGGATTCTATAAATCACCTAAATAAAATTACTTTTATATTTTTTTAAATCATTTACTTGATTTTTATAATACATTGAACAAGCATTGATTTGGCATTATGTAAGAATGTAAGGTAATTATTTCATCACTAAAAAATAAAAATAAATTAATATCATAAAAATAAATAAATAAATTTTAACATAAACCTTTATATTCATTCAATATTTATATTTACTTAAATTTATTTCATGATAACTTACTTAATATGTTTTTTTTTTACTTTTCTAGCCTTGCACAAGCATTGCATAAGAATTTTGATAACATTATCATTATATAAATCCAAAATTTGAATATATCCATAAAAATAATCAATAATAATTTATATTTATTAAAAAAATATAAAATACTTCCTCCTTCTCAAATATTATCTTTAGGACACCAAAGTTTCCTTTTCTAGTGTTGTGCATGCATTGCGTCGACACTAAAAATGATTTTCATATTTATCAAGAAATAAATTATAATTTATATTTTTTTGAATTATTTTTATATTATATTTGTATTATATTATAATAAATAATCTTTTCCATAAGTTTAATAAATTTTTATATAGTATTCATTTCCTGTTGATATCATAAAATATATCGTATTTTATAAAAACCATATTTTTTTTACTATTCACTAAATATTTTACTTCTTTAGAAAAAAATCATACTAGGATAAGTTTGACTTAATAAATCAAAAAAAATATTCCATTTCATAAAATTTAATTCATATGGTTTAAATTAATTTCATTTAATATAAATGTGTAACACGTAATGAAAAACACTTTTTTAGAAAAATACGTTATTTTGCCTGAAAATAAAATTATACCAAATATAAAGTATAAATATTATTCTTATATAATTAATTAGATTATTTCTAAATAAATGAGTCATATCTTAATTTAATATTAAATAAAAATATAATGGGTCTTTTTAAGGAGAATAACAAATTTCACCTAAAGATATTTTTGATATAATTAATTCAAAAGTGAAATCCGTTTTACTAAATAAAAATTCTAAAATATCCTTAAAATAATTATAATATTAAATCATACAAATAAATAAAAATAATTTTTGAAGTAAATGTATTTTTGAATCATAAAATAACTTTACTAAAAATTTAGGGCTCATTGCCCAAGAATTAACCAATAATCTTGTATCGAGTATGAAAATTAAATTTATTTCATAATGAGGTTATTCATATTCATACCTACTAATTATAAAGATATGTTATAATGGTTATTTTTAAATAATAATATTTTTTGGTTTATTTAATCTCAGTTGTGTGTGTTGTATACGCAATCAAACATAGTGTTCTTTTTTAAAATCTCAGGTTATTAAACCCCCCCCCCCAACAAATTATGTCCTCAAAATTTAACCATGAGTTTGGTAATAAAGGGTTTCAAAATTTAAAATAACTTTTTTAAAAACTCACATCATAAAAATGGATAATAAAAATTCCTTTTGAGAATAGGAAAAGGGAAATAATAAGGTCATCTAGAATATAACATACTATATTTCCAAATATTAGAACATTAGTGGGAAGTGAAAATATGGACATAAAGGAAAAATGCAATGTAAAAATAATGATGGATATTGATAGAGAACATTGATAGAGAACATTTATCACAAGAAATTTAATGGTCATGAAAATTTTAACGACCATAAAACTTTAAACCAATGAGTTGTGAAGACGTCCATCGATTCATCATAAAGGATGGTAATAGGATAACATTTTTATTTTAAGACCTTTTTTCTAGTGTTGAGTAATTAATCTACCATCTATACTAAAAACATGAGGAAATATACTTACATAATAATTATAATTTCATCCTTTAATCATTTTCCACCATAATCTCATCTTTTTATCCAAATGATAAGTATTCAAGATGAACATTTCTTACCTAAATAACAAAAAACAATTTCTAATTAGTATTATAATCCATAAAAGGATAAAAATATATTCCTCATGCCTTTATATATTAACCAAAACTGAAATGGCAAGAACAAGGTAAGATAATTAACAAAATTAATAAACCATTATATGAAGAAATGATATATTAATCTCTAAAATTCAACAATAATGAAAAAGTTTCATCATAGATCATTCTATAAATAAATAACCTTATATCCCAATTCACCTCAATAATATCAACATTAAAGAAGGTTTTAACCTCAAATTTTATATCATTATTTTCATATTTTATCCCCAAAAATTTAATAGTATTATTCCAAAATAATCCTTCATGTTAAACCTAAGGGTTATATATACCTCAACCCAATAAAACATATCCAAAAATATCATTAATCACCTTAAAATACCAAAATGTAAAACCTTGATACCAATAAATGTGACCCAATTTCTAAAATCCAAAAAATATAAATTCAAAAGGAAATAGTGTATCATGTAAATACATAGGGACCTTTTACATTTAGTATAACACCTCAAGTTTTTTAAAACAAAGACTGTGTTTGATAGTGTATATGACACGCAACACCGAGCCTAAATGCACCGCGATATACTATTTAAATATGATCGTTATGACCTATACATTAAAATTGGAAGTATGAATAGGAATACCCACTTTTTTAAAATAATGTATAAATATTTTAGATGAAGTAAATATATTGGTAAATAAGTACTCAAGTTTTAGTAAATCCTTTACATGCTTCAAAAATTTATTTTTTGTCAAAATTGTTTTTATAACTTTGTATGAGAAGATAATATGATCAATTACATCCAATTATAGAAATTTTATTTTAAAAAATGAACTTAATTTTTTAAATAATCATTTCAAAATTAACTTAGGGTGAAAATTTGGGACTTTTTAGAATAAAGTGAATTTTCAGTGAATATTAAAAACACTGCTTTTTGTAAAACTAACATTCTTTATCAATAAATAAAGTAATTTAGAAGACCCATTATGCTTTGAATTTTATTTCAAAGTAAAATAATTATTATATAGTTATTTTTAATATAATTAATTAAATTTTAATTATGGTGATACCAGATTTTGGAGTAAGTTTATTTTTTTTCTAAAAACCATTTTTAAGTGAATAATGTTTGTCCATTTTAATTAATTAAAATGAACCATAATGAGAAATTATTTAAATAAAATTTATATATTATATATCTATGTATATATATATATATTTAAATTAATATAATTATTATTACAAGTAATAGAGTTAATATAAGATCATCATATGATTGAAAAATACGCTTATTGAAAACCCATTTTTTGACATGTTTTATGCATTCATTTTTCAATTAAATTCTATAAATTATATTAATTGAATTTGATAAAATAGATTCCATATTTTGAATTATCATAATATATATTAGTTTATAAGTTTAACTTAATTTCTTATCATAATGAATATAAAAAATAGTAAAAATTAATTAATATGATTAAGGTTAAAGAGGGTTTTTCAAATTGCATGCACTTTTATTAGATTTAAATTTCCACACACATGGAATTTTTATTTGATAAATTATATTTCATATTAATAATATTTTAGTCCAAATTATATAATATGGTTCATTTTATTTAAGTCTCAAAGGATAAATTACCTAAGTTAAAAAAAATAACCATGGTGAAAACTAAAATGGTAAAAGAAAGTAACCTTGGAGATAAATGGAATAACA
The DNA here is from genome assembly GCA_963277665.1 of Viscum album. Lineage (NCBI taxonomy): Eukaryota > Viridiplantae > Streptophyta > Magnoliopsida > Santalales > Viscaceae > Viscum > Viscum album. The sequence goes on along the minus strand of OY728140.1, from coordinate 361,706,989 downwards.
TGTTTATAATATGTTTATTTTTAGTAGAGGAGGTGTGTCTCGACCTTTTCTTCCATTAATACCATTATTTATCAATTTTTTAGGCACTTGGGTTGATATAGAATTCACATTATTAAATAGTTTTTGGTACTTACAAAATGTCACTCATCCACAATTATAAAAGAGTGTCCCCTCCCCTCACTTCTTCACACATCTCAAGCCATTTAGTTTGACCAATCCCTGAAATAATCTCTCCCCAACATCCTTAGACATATTCTAGATCTGATAGTATAGAAAACCAAACTTTTCATTCATATATATTACATATTATTATATGAATATTCAATATACTTTGAAAATACATGCTTGAGAACCGTAAAGGATTGGTGTCTTTAGAAACTTAGATATATAAACAAATAGTTCATAAAATGTCTACATTGTATTCAACTTAGTTCTTTATAACGAAAACCCTTCTTATACACATCATACTTTATACCTTTATTCATATCCTATGGAAAGGAAACATAAGAAAGGGTGAGATCGGATGCTCAGTAAGGGTAAACAGGGTAGATATCAATGATAACTTAAACATAACATGATAAAAAGTGTGTGAGAAAATTAGAATAACGTTTTACAACAATACCCTAAACATCATAGATCATAATATTGTGTCATTAAATAAATATTGGCAGTTAAAACTCCATGAAACATGTTATAATAAAATAACATGGGTTAGAAGAGCATAATATTTTCATAAGACATAGATTTGTGGCATAAACATAAGTATAGAAAACCATTTACTTAGTATTCATAGATCACTACCAAGACTATCATAAATGATTGGGTTCTCTCCCTAAAACATCGTAGTATTAAATTTTTACTCCCAAAACTACCATAGTGGATTGGGTTTACTCTCCAACCCATTATAGTAGTAAAGGTTTACACCCAAGACTATCATAGTGGATATAGTTCCTTACTCATCTAGGTTCACTTCCCATTCCAATCCTATTTATCTCATACGATATCAATCTTTACCAAATTAATTGGAAAGATATATGATTTTGGTAGCACCCATAACATTATTAAAATCATATATATGAGTTACACATGATTATAAAAAATTCATCATATCATAAACCATGAAAATAAATGGGTTTTATAAACATTTAATCATATCATAACCCATGGAAATGAAATGGGTTTAAAAAAATCATCATTTCATCATAGAATAACTCATGTAAAAGTAAGAGGTTTAATAAATATATTTTCATCATAAGAATAAACCATCCAGAGAAAGAATAAGTATGGTACCCTTGGATCATATACATATTAAATAATAAGTGAAACTTAGGTTTGTTTTCATTAATGAAAAGAAATACCATTAAAATACCATTAAAGCATTCTTGAGGAAAATATCTTTTTCACTTTGTAAATTAATTTTCAAAAAAATTAAAAATATTGTGAAAGTACTTTAATTTTAAAATATATTTGGAAACTTATAAAGGAATATTTTTATTATTGAGCGATCATAGTGATGGGAAATTCCATTCATTCTGTATAATTTAAAAGAAAACATTTCATTAACAATTTTTGGAAAAATTCAGAAAGGTAACTTATTTTTAAAATGACAAGAAGATTAATTTTAAGAAATTTTCTAAAAATTAAAACATGGGTAAAAATAAATTTAAAATTCATAGCATAATATTAAAATTCTTATTTAAATCATTTTTATAAAACATGTATATGGAAGAAAAAGGTTTTTCGACCGAAGTGAGATATAAATTTAATTTTCCTTAAAAACATTCTTTCAATATATTGAATAAATAAAGGGATTAAAATGAAATTAAAACATATATTATCATAAAATAACCATATTAGAATAAATTTTATGAGTTTATTTATAGTTATATTATAATATTTCATCATTAAAAACTTAATCAAAAACAATACTGATAAATAATGAGATTGTAACATAAATCTCTTACCCCTTTGGTAACTTTTGAATCATAAAACCCATGAAATAAATAAAATTATATGGATATATTAATACCCATAAATTTAATAATAATAATCAAAAAATTCATTCATGGTCAATATATATAGTACATAAAATAAACAAGTGGTGAATATGGCATGTGTCCCGCATAAATAAAAGTGAGATGAAAATATCTTACCTCCGGTCTAAATTCCTTCATATGTGTTATAACATTATGTATAATAAAAGTAGATTTATTATGAATCTATTCTATAAAAATACTTATATATATCATTTTATATATGATTTACTTATAACCTTTTATCACCAATTTATTAACAATTCTTTATTAAAATCATTGTTTCGGGTGATATTTACATCGTTTTTCATATATGTTTTGGTTCAATGGTTTTTATCCTTATAATTTGATAATTGTTAAATCATATTAAGAATTTTAATCATGATATAAATATCATATATATTCATTAAATAAATATTAATATTTATCCATAATATTATATATAGAAAAATGAATTACAATGTTCAAGGAGATGATAAGTCGTACGAACACATGAATTTTTTTTCACTTTTTAAAGAATGGAATAATAGAAAGGTAAATAATAATTAAAATTTATATAATTATTATTATATAATATAAATAATTTATATTATTTAAATATATCCTTTTTACCATACAAGTAAAATATAAATGAAAAAAAATCACATCGCTTCATGGAGGTGGTAGTATGCACGTACGCATGAGCGATGTAATAGTTATCCAATGGATAGGATGAAAAAAAAAGTATATGTGATACTATAATTACAAAAATATAATTATGTTATAATTATAATTTATAAACATTAAACCTTTCATAATAACCATCCATGAAATATGATTGTGGAAAATGAATTGTATCGCTATATAGAGACAATAAGTTTTATGTACACACGAAAAATACTTTCACTTCACATTTATTTGAAAAGATGGTTTATATCAGTGGTTTCATAATAATAATAAAATTTAATTATAATTATGTTAATAAAATTATTATTTTATTATATATATCATTCATTTATTTGAGTTAAAATAATAATTAAAAAGAAAGTGATCAGTTAAGGCACTTGCCTCTTCTTTGAAAGAACTCCCTTAGATCTTCTCTTAAGGGCCCTAGGGTTGGTATTTGGGGGATAAAATAACCTCAAAAAATTATAAGGATGTTGGTAATATAAATTGAAAGGTAATTTTTGATCTATTTTACTCAAAGTAGTGTAAATAAGTGAAGGAAGGGGTGACCTTTTATAAGGGATGGAAAGGACATAGTTGAAATTATTAAAAAATTAAAATGTAACTAAGTAATTATCAAGAAAAATACTTCCAAATGGCCATATATTTGAATATAATGTTTTATATGATTTAAATAATATCAAAAAATAATATTTTTAAAGGTTTAATTGGTATTGTAAACCTTATATTTTGGTTTAACCCCTTTGTTAACCTATTTTAACCTTACCCACAGTAACATCTTTTTCACACATAAAGAGTTATACCTTTACTTATAAGGTGAAAATTGCTTCATAAATGTAAAATGGATGATATTTCCGACCATATATTTTCCTCATTTTCCACTTTAAATCTTTTAATTATTTTTAAATAATTTAATAAAATACTATTTGTATAGAATATCATTAACTTCAATTTTGACACTATTTAATTAATTTGACTTAAATGACATAAATACAATGTTTGAATTAGAATATAATCCTTAAATTCAACACTAATATGTCATAAGTATAAATAAAATTATGTTAACCCTATAAATCACTCAATTTATATTACTTTTTTAGATTTTTAAAATCATTTATTTTATTTTTCTATTAATTGAATAAACATTGTGTCAGTGTTGCATAAGAATTTAAGGTAATTATATAATTAATAAAAATTATAAAAAAAACCCTTCATTAAAATAGATTCATTATTATCAAAATATAATTTTATATTGTATCATATGTTTTTTCCCCTATTTGGAAACATAATATAAATTTAAAACTAAGAGTGTGACACTTGGTAACTTTCTTTTTTGTAAATATTATATAGGTACTTTTCATGGAAAAGTATCTATTAAACCAACATATTTTATGAATAAGGTAAAAAAGGTCGAATTAACTTCATCAAAAAATAATTAATATGAAAAATAATTTCCTTATCACTTATTTTTAACCTAGATTAACATGATTTACCCTTTGTTGTGGTGATAAATTTTACTACAGTTACTATTCATAATGTCTAAAAAAAGAGGACCTATTTACCAAATTTAAACATATGGATTCCAAATATATAATACATTTATCAAATATAATACCTATAAGTTTTTGAAATTAATTTTAAAAAAAATAATAACACGGTGAAAACTGCTTTTAGAATAACACACTTTTTAAGCATAGAATTAGATTTATTCATATCTCATGCATAGTAAAAATATTAGATGAATGTTAAAATATTTGATTAAATATATAATATATAAATTTAATCAAAATTAATTCACCAATAGGGATTAATTTTATTTATTAAGATAGACATACATTTTTCACATAAAAACGGTTTTTCAGAAAAATGTCATTTTACGTAGAAAAAAGTTTTTTATACCAAATTAAAACAGAAAATTGATTAAAATAAAGTTAATTAGATTATTTAAAATATTAGAAAAATAATTTTACTTTTAAAAAAGTTTAAAACAAAATGGAACATTAAAATATATTGTTCGATAAGAATTAGTATTTTCACAATTCATTGGAAAATAAATCATTTCAAAAAAATATCAGAAATTCACCATAATATAATTTTGATATAATGATATAAAAAATGTAATTAATTTTATGAAATACAGATTTTTACTTTTTAAAAAAGTAAATATAATATTTTCTCACAAAAATCAATAAAAAAAATTTGAACCAAATATATTTTTTAAGTATAATATAACTTTTCTAAAAATTTAATGATTATTTGCTAATAATTAATAAATACATTTATATTGAGTATGATATATTTTTATATTTTATAAATTAGTAAATCTTATTCATACCTTCCAATTTAAGGGTTAAATTATAATAGAAATATTTAAATAAAAATATTTCATTGTTCGTTTAAGTTCGGTGTTGTGTGTCATATACGATATCGAACAAGATGTTATTCTTTTAAAATATTACAGTGTTATACTCTCCCCCAATTAATAAATTACATCCTTACTATTTTAAATTTTTCTTAGTAATCAAGGGTTTGATATTTGAAAATTATTTTGTTGAAAACCCATATTTTAAAAAGGTTTAATAGAACTTCCTCTTAAAAATAGGGAAAGATAAATATGAAGGTTATATATAATAACACCTATCTAGGCTTCTAGATAAGTTAACACAAGTGAGAAGTTAAAATATAGACATGGAAGAGAAACATAACACCCAAGGACTGATAGATAATGATATAGAACATGGTTAGAATAAAGTTAATGACCAAAAATCATAAATCTTTGATGGGTGAAAAGACCTTCGATTCATAGAAAATTAAGGTAATATGACAAAATTTTCATTTCAATATCTTTTTCCTATATTTGAGGAATTACAACACTTTATGGACTAAAAAATAAGGAAATATACTTAATTTATAAGTTTAATTTTATCCTTTAATTGATTTCTACCACAAACTTATCTTTTTCTCCAAATGGTGAGTATTCAAGATGAATTTTTGATGTTTGAAGCACTAAAATAAACTTCATAATCCATAAATTTATATTAATCTATTTCCTATATATTTAAATATTAACCAAAAATAAATTGTTAAAACAAGATAAGATGTTATCCAAACTGTATAAACCTACCTATTTAACTCCAAAATTTCCAAAATAACTATAAAGATTCTACTTAGATCATCTTATAAATGACCCTGCTTCCAGAAAATCTCAATAACCTCAAAAATATAGAATATTTAACCTCAACAGTGATCTCAAATATTTCATCTTACATCTCCAAAATTTTAATTGCATTCTTCCTAATTAATTTTTCATGTTAAATGACATGTTAAAACTAAAAGTTACATATACCTAAACCCAATAAAAATTCTCCCAAAATATCAATAATCCCCATGATAAATCACTATAAAATCTTTTAATGTAGTAAAATTCACCAAAATTCATGAATTAAATTTAGATACTAACATGAATGGTAATCATTAACATGACCCTAAATATCTTCTAAAATATCACATTTTCAATGAATCACTTTTCAACCATCAGGATTAGCTATATACCACGATCCAATAGAACATAATTAACTTAACATAATATAATATACTAACCTAAAGGGTTATTTAAACATCAATAGATTATTTTTCCTAAAACCCAATAAAATTTTCAAATCACTTTAAAATTCCATCACATAAAACATTAAAAAAGAGGTTTTGATTCCTTTTAACTTATGATCATCCTTAAACTTATAAACCCATGATTATATCCATAACTTTTAACTTAACCTCACATTAAAACATATATGGTTACAAAACTAACATAATAATTATTACTTAAATAACATAATAGGATATTGAATATATTCCATAAATCCAAAATATAGTAAACATCGTCAATGATGACCTAACCCAATTTTTCATCAAATTATTACCCAATTTATAGGTCACAAATACTATCCCATTAATTTAAATCACATCTTTATCCCAAAAAAATATTACTTTCCTTGTTTATTTTTACCATTCAACATATGTTTTCATATCCTAAATTGTAATAATCTTTATATGTTTCATGATACTTATAATAAAAATATAATTACTAAAACACTTCAAATACTAATACATAAACACTTAAATACTTTCACTTCAATCAATTGTCATAGTTTATGTCCTTCCTTGGTCTAGTAGTTGACATTTTGAAGAGGTATTCGACTAGATAATGTTCAGGTTCCCCATATTTAAGATAATATACTAGGAATGGTACCTTAGAATGAACATCATATTCCTCTATGGAACTCTTCATTTTTTCTTGTCAATTCATTACTTTATTCCCTTATTATACACACTTAAAAAAATTCATATTCCTTTATGACATTATCCTGGGTGTCTCCTTCAACATTTTTGACTTGAATAAAATTGAGACTTCTTTCCTCAATGGTCTATAACCCTCAATCTCTCAGTGAACTCAATATTTCTCTTCTTTGGTGATTTAGAGAGTTCATCAAGGTATATTTTTTTAATCATATATCTTTATAAATGATTATACATAATCACAATATCTATCAACCCAATAATAATTCCATTTGGTTTCTCATAATCACCATTTTTTCCATCACACTTATTATTAAAATGATTCCTCTGTGGTCTATCCATTGACTAAGACCAAAACGTTTAGTGTGAGAAACAATAATCCTAATGGTAAACCATATAATCATGAAAAATAATTTAAAGTATATCTAAATCAGGACACCTTCTTTTCAATATATTACACCTCCGGTTTAACCTAGTTCACTCATAATAATCACCCAATATTTAGGATTTTATCCTATATGTAGACTTATCCCCATAGTTTTCATTAAAGTTCTCTCATCCTAATATCCAGAGGTTGACTAAACATATCCTCTAATACTAACTATAATAGTCCGGTATTATAACCAGTGGGATATAATTTATACCTATTAGATCACTTCATGGATGGATACACCTTCTAAGTGGGGATTTTTCCACCAACCCCAGTGGCAGCCCTTTCCTCTTAAAGCCCTTAGGTGGAGAGTCATGATTCCCCCAATGTTCACACATGAGAGTTCCCAAGGATAAAATCCCTTCCTTTTTCTGTAATACCAACTATAGAGAGCCATACATTTCATGAAAAGATATTACAAATGATTAGATGAATATTAAATATATGTTACAAATACGCACCTTAAGATGGTAGAGGTTTAGTGTATTTGGAAACTTGGACACATAAAAACTGATTCATAAAATATCTACATTTTCTCCCACTTAATTATTTATAACTAGAATCCTTTTTGAAAAAATAATTCTTAATACCTTTCTTCATAACTCGGGGAAAGTTAACATAAGAAATAGTGAGATAAAATGATCAATAAGGGTAAAAAATAGAGATATCAATGATCACTTAAATATAACATGATCATATGGGTAGGTATAATAATATGAGAATAAAATTTGAAATCCATACCATGCATATCATAGATCATAATCCTAAGTCATAGAATAAATCTTGGAAGTTAATAATACATGAATCATAATGGAATCAAAGAACATGATCAAGGAGATAATAACATTATCATAATACATAGATTTGTGGCATATACATAAGCATATAAAATCATTTCCTTATAGTTAAGGCTCATTTCCAAGACTATCATAGTGGATTGGGTTCACTCCCCAAACCAATTTAGTAGTCATGGTTCACTCCCAAGACTATCATAACGGATTGGTTTTACTCCAAAAACCATTTTAGTAGTCAAGATTCAATCCCATGTATGTCATAATGGACATATTCCCTTATTGAACTGGTTTCACTCCCCATTCCATTCCCTTTTTTCTCATGATATATCAATCTTTACCTAATGAATTAGAGGGATATATGATTTAGGTCCCAACAATAACATAATAAAAATATTACATATTTATGCAATAAGATCATAAAATATTCTTAATATCAAAACCCATGAAAATAAATGGGTTTAATATACATTTCATCGTAGCATAACTCATGGAAAATAAACAGGTTTCATAAAAATTCATCATAGCATCATAGTATAACCCTTAAGAAAGCAACAGGTTTCATAAACATATTTTCATCATAAAAATAAACCATAAAGAGAAAGAATAAAGATGATACACTTACCTAATATCCCCATTAAAGGATACATGAAATAAATAGTTGTTGTCTTTGATGAATAAAAATACTATTACAATATCATTAAAACATTTTTGGGTAAAATATCCTTTCCACTTTGTATATAACTTTTAAAAAACTAAAAAATAATAAAATTTTGTGAAAATAATTTTATTTTAATGTAGACTTAGAATCTTATAAATAAATATTTATATTATTGAGTGGTTTTAATGGTGTTAAATTCTATTCATGTCATATAAGTTAAAATAAAACATTCTTTTCATATTTTTTGAAAATGTCAACAAAGTACCCTATTCAGACTATAGCAACAAGATTCCTTTTAAAAATAATTAAAAATTAAAACATTGGTTAAAATGAATTTAAAAAACATATTAGAATAGTAAAAACCTTCTTTAAAACATTTTTAGAAAACATAGATATGGAAGAAAATGGGTTTTCGTTTGAAAAAAAAAGATAATGTCAATTTTCCTTAAAAACAATTTAGTCTCTCGGGTACTTAAAGAGAGGTAAATAAATGGAAAATATATTTTACCCAAAAAAACATACAATAATAAAACTCATGAGTTTATTTAGAGGTAGATTATAATATTTCAACATGAGAAACTTAATCATAAACAATCTCAATAAATAACGATATTGTAACATAAAACCCCAACCACTTTGGTTAAATTTGAATCATAAGCCCCAAAAAATAAATAACTTATAATTATATTTAAATAGCCATAAATTCTATAAGAATAATCATAAAATAAATTCATGGGTAGTATATACACCACGTAAAAGAAACAAGTGATGAATATGGCATGTGTCTCACAAAAATATAAGTGAGACGAAAATCTCTTACCTTAAGTCTGACTTCCTTCATAGATGTTTGAACATCCTATATAATATATATCTATATTTATTATATATATACTCCAAAAACATAATCATATATATAATACCATATATTATTTTATTATAACCTATTATCACCCTTTTATTGACAATGCTTTATTAAAATCAATGTTCATGGTGATAACTGCTTCGTTTTTCATGTATATTTTGGTTTGGTAGCTTTAGTCCTTGTACTTAGATCGGGGTTCTATTATATATATAATTTTAATCTTGATATAAATATAATATATATTCATTATATAAAAATTTAGAGTCATTTATAATAGTATATATAAAAAAATTATTTACATCGTTTATGGAGACAGTAGGTCATACATACGCATGAATGTTGTTTTCACTTTTTAATGGATGGAATGAAAGAAAGGTAACTAATACTTCACCTTAAAAATAATTATTATATCATAAATATCATTTATAATAATTAAATATATCCTTATTACCATCCAATTAAAACATAAATGAAAAAAATCGCATTGCTTCGTGGAGGTGGTAGCCCATACATACGTATAAGAGACATTATTATTTTCCAATGGATTGGAAGCTAAAAAGGTATATGTGATATTATAATTAAAAAATTATGATTATTTTCTTATCATAATATAAAAACATTTAACCCATCATAATAATCATCCATGAAATATAGTGGTAGAAAATGAATTATATCGCTAGTTGGAGGTAAGTCGTACGTACGCATGAGAGATACTTTCATCATTCATTTGATGGAAAAAAGAATGTATATTGATGGTTTTATAATAATAATAAAATTTAATTATATTTAGGATAATTAATTTACTATTTTACGGTATTGAATATAGATTTATATTAAGTAAAAATATAATTAAAAAAATTGCTCAATTGATTCAATTACCTCTTCTTGGAAAGAACTCCTTTGGATCTCCTCCTAAGGTCAATGGGGTTGGTCTTTCGGGGGGAGAAGAACCTACAGAACATGGATAAGAATTTTTATAAGAGAAATGGGTAGGGACTAGTTTTTCTAGGTTTATCAAAGTGATATAAATATGTAAAGGAAGGGGTGTCCTTTTATGAGGGAAATGACACAATTGGAATTATTAAAAAGATTAAAATATAAGTAAGCTATTATCAATCCAAATGATTCAAAATGGAAAGATATTCAAATATAATGGGTGGTATTTTAGATATATCATCAACCAATATAATTTTTATAGTTTTATGTGGTATTTTAAATCTTATTTTTTGTTTATCCCCTTAGTTAACCTATTTTGACCTTACCTGTGGTAACATCTTTTTCACACTCAAGGGGTTATAACATCACTTATGGTAACAATTGGTTTATAAATAGAAAAGGGATAAAATTTTAGATCATATATTATATCTATTGATTTATTTAAATATTTTAATGATATTTAACTAATTTAATAAAATACTCTTGTGATAAAATATCTTTAATTTCAATTTGACCCTATTCAATTAATTTTAATTAAAATACATAAATAAAAAATTGGGATTAGAATATAAATCTTTAAATAAAAACTAATATTTTATAATTATCTATAAAATTAATGTAACATTATAACTTAATAAAATTATATTACTTTTAATATTTTTAAAATCAATTATTTTATTTTTCGATTAACTAAAGAAATATTACATTAGTATTCCATAAGCATTTAAAATAATAATATAATTTCTAAAATTAGAAAAAAATCATCATTAAAATTTCATTATTATAAAAATATACCTTTATATTCATTCATAACAAGCATTTTTTACTTTGGGGAAAATGAGATATTTTTAAAACAAAGTGAGTGATATTTTGGAACTTTCTTTACTTTAATTATTTTATAGGTCATTTTCATGGAAAAGTGCCCATTAAACCAATAAATTTAGAACATAAGGTGGTAATGGTCTAATTAACTTTATCCAATAAGAATCAATATGAAAATTTATGTCCTTACCACTTAGTTTCAACATATAATAACCTGATTTACCCTTTACCAAGGTGATAAATTTTTCTACGATTACTATTCATAATGTATAATAATAATAATGGGTAACTATTTTCCAAATTTGAACATCCTAATTAAAAAAATGGAATATATTTTATCAAATTAAATACCTATAAGTAGCTAAAATTTATTTTAAAAAAAAATATGAAAAATAGGATGAAAAATACTTTTAGAAAAATACAGTTTTTAAGTATAAAACGTGATTTATTCTTATCTTGTGAATATAAATAATATTATATGAATGTTAAAAAAATTATTATATATATTATATATAAATTTAATTGAAATTTATTCACCTATTGTGATTTATATAATTTATTAATATTAAAATACATTGCGTGCATAGAAACAGTTTTTCAGAAAAATGTCATTTTTACGTATACAAATTTTTTATGCCAAATTAAAAAATAAGATTAATTATAATGAATTTAATTGGATTAATTAAAATATAATATAATTAATTTTACATTTAAATAAATTTAAATCAAAATGAAACTTTTTAAATGAATTTTTCAATAAAAACAATATTTTTCACTATTCACTGGAAAATTAGTCTTTTCATAAAAATACTAAAAAATAACCCTAAGATAATTTTTAAAGGATGATTTCAGAGATGAAAATATTTTTATGAAATAAATTTTTCAAGTTTCAAAAATTAAATATAACATTTTTTCACAAAAATTAATAAAAACATTTTTGAAGGAAATATATTTTTTAATTATAATATAAATTTTCTAAAAATTGAATGCTTATTTACTAAGCATTAATCAATACATTTATATTGAGTTGGGTATTTTTATATATTTCATAAAGAAGTTAATATTTTTCATACCTACCAATTTAATATCTAGGTTATAAGGATCATATTTAAATAATAATATTTCATAGTTCGTTTAAGTTCAGTGTTGCATTTCTAATACACTACAGAACATAATGTTCTTCTTTTAAATTCTCAAGGTGTTACATTCTACCCACTTTAATAAATTACATCCTAAAAATTTTAACTTGTTCTTTTTAATCAAGGGTTTGATATTTTAAAATTAATTTATTGAAAACCAACATCATAAAAAGGGTTAATAGAACATACACTTTAATAGAGGGAAAGGAAAATATGAAGGTTTTTTGGAATAAAACACATCTAGGTTTACAAATAGAAGAAAATTAGTGAGAAGTGAAAATATGGACATGGAAGAGAAAAATATTACTAGAATAATGATATAGAATTATATAGAACATAGTCGGGAGAAAGTTAATGGCCACAAAACCATAAATCCGTGATGGGTGAAAATTCCATTGATTCATCAAAAATATAGGTAATAGGATAACATTTTTGTTTAAATAAAAATTTCCTATATATGTGGAACTCCTTCACCATATTGACTAAAAACACAAGGAAATATACTTACTTGAAACGTAGAACTTCATCCTTTAATTGATTTCCACCACAAACTCATCTTTTTTTCCAAATGATGAGTATTCAAGATGAATTTTTTAGGCCTAATACACTAAAATTAACTTCATAATCCACAAAAGTATATTAATATATTACTCCTATTGTTAAATATTAATAAAAAATTAATGTTTTTCACAAGGTAATATGATATCCAAAGTGTATAAACCTACCTATTTATCTCCAAAATTTCCACAATAACAATAAAGAATCTACTTAGATCATTTTATAAATAACCACACATCCAAAAAACTATAATAAAATCAACATTAAAGAATGTTTTAACCTCAAACGTGATCTCATAACTTTCATCTTACATATCCAAAAACTTAATTTCATTCTTCCCAATTAATTGTTCATTTTAAATCACATGTTAAACTTAAAAGTTACATATACATTAACCTAATAAAAATTCTAGAAAAATATCATTAATCACCATGATAAATCACTATATAATTTTATAATGTAGTAAAGTTGTCCAAATTATTATGAATCAAATTTAGATACTAACATAAAAGGTAATCATTAACTTGATCATAAATATCTTCTAAAATATTTCATTTTCAATGAATCACTTTTCAACCATTAAGATTATAAATATCAAACTATATAATAGACTATAATTAACTTAACACCAAATAATATACTAACCAAAATACTTATTTAAACCTCAATATATTATTATTTTTAAAACCAAGTAAAAGTTTCAAATCACTTCAAAAATCCCATCATATAAAATATTAAAAATGGTTTGTTGATGCCTTTGAACTTATGATCATTCTTAAACTTATAAACCCATGATGATATCCATAACTTTTAAGTTAACCTCATATGAAAAACATATATGATTCCAAAATTAACACAATCCTTGATCCTCAAATAGCATCATAGGCTATTGAATATATTCCATAAATCCAAAATGCATAAACTTCATCAAAGATGACTTAAATCTCTTTTTCATCAAATCATTACCCAATTTCTACATCAACAATACTATCCCATTGATTTCAAAAATCTCTTTATACTAATTAAAAATTATTACTTTTATTGGTTATTGTCACCATTCAATATATGTTTTCAAATCCTACTGTGTAATAATCCTTAGAAAATTCATGATCCTTATATCCAAAATATCAATGATATAACACTTAGAGTACTAATACTTGAACACTTCAGTCCTTTCACTTTAATATATTGGCATACCATATATCTTTCCTTGGTCTTGTAGTTAGAATTTAGAATAAGGATTTGAATTAGATAATGTCTAGGTTAAACACATTTAAGATAACAAAAAATCCAATGGTACCTTAAAATGAACATCATTACCCACCATCAAAATCTTCATTTTTAAATGGAAATTCATTTCTTTTTTACCTTATTTTCCACACATAAAACATTTTCTTTTTCCTTTGTGAAATTATCCTGGTTCTATCTTTCTATATTTCTGACATGAATGAAATTGATCCTTCTTTCATCCATGGTCACGACCACCCAATCTCTCAGAAAACTCTATCCTTATCTTATTTGGTGAGTATGAAAGTTTATCAAGGTATTTTTTAAATCATATATTTTCCCAAATGTCCCGAAGGCCTTCTCTTTATTTTATTATAGATAATCCCCCTTTTAAGGGTTGAAGGGGAACCCATACATGACCCATAGGCCCAAGGCACAAGGCCCAACATGACTTGAAATACATGACCCGAAGGCCCAGAGGCATACCATCCCCATTACATGACTCGTAGGCCCAGCCCACTAGAACTGCCCCTCCCCAGCATCTTGCATCATTGATCTCCTTATCTCCCCACCTTGCATTACTGATCGGCTAGCATTGGCCCATACAAATCTGCACGGTGCCTGGTCCTGATGGTGGCTGTCATACCCTCTCATTATTCCAATCCGGTTAGCTCTGTATCTGGTGGCTGCTACTCTTCTTGCTCTGATCCTCTTCTGGGGCTTGTTCTGTATGAACCGGGCTACTCCATGGTCTACGTGACCCGAAGGCCCTGTGACCCGAAGGCCTTTGATGATCGGAAGGCCCTAGAGACCCGTAGGCCCAAACCGGTGGCCCGAAGGCCCAAATCGGGTGAATAGTCCCGGCTGCTACAGTACCGAACAGTAACTGCTACAGTAACAGCTACAGTGCTGCTACAGTATCCTGGAAATTCGCCTCCACCCGGTTTTGAACCCGGGTCTCTTGGATGCCAAGAAGGAGCCCTTACAACTTGGGTACGGGCTCGTTGGCTTTTTTTTAATCATATATCATGATAACTAATTAAAAATAATTATAATGTCTATTTTAGTGAGAAACCACATAATCATGAAAAAAATTATAGGATGTAAAAATCAATGCACCTTCTTCTAAATATATGAAATCTTAGTTCTAACCAAGTTCATTCATGATAATTAATAATTCTTTAGGATGTTATATTATAATTAGACTTATCCCATGGGTTTTTACTAAAATTATCTTTTCCTAATCTCTAAAGGTTTAAGAAACATATTATATCATACCAACTATAATAGTATGGTTTTATAACCAGTGGGATATGATTGATACATATTAGAGAACTTTTCATGTAGTTACACCTCCTAGGTGGGACTCTTTCCACCATCCCTAGTGGAATCCCTCTCCTCATGAAGCCCTAGGACGGAGATTCATGCTTCACCCAATGTTCACGGATGAGATTTTCAAAGGATTAGATCCCTTACATTTCATATGATACCAACTATAGTGACCTGGATTTTTTATATATAGATATTACATCTTATTAGATGAATTTTCACGAACCAACCTAGGTCGACTTCGAACCAGTCACCCAAGTCAATCTGCGACAAGGCTCAAAAGGCATTCCTGACCATTCTGAGATGGAAACTAGTGTCGAGGCATCAAAAGAGAAACCAAGGGAATAATTTATCCTAATATTAATAAA
This sequence comes from Viscum album, assembly GCA_963277665.1. NCBI lineage: Eukaryota > Viridiplantae > Streptophyta > Magnoliopsida > Santalales > Viscaceae > Viscum > Viscum album. Next base: position 361,690,871 of record OY728140.1, on the reverse strand, counting down.
CTCAATAGTAAAAAATAAACAATGCAGCCCAAAAATAAATACAACTACCAATCTGATCATTATTTATTAAAAAATCTCACAATGCATCAAACTAAACCTGACAACCACAATGTCTCCATGTGACCCTAAGGGTCACTATTTAATACCAAAACCTATCATCTCCTGGGTGATCGAAACCAATATGAAACCTTCACTATAAGATAAAAACAAGAAAGAATTATAGGCGTGAGTATTAAAACTCAGTAGGCATGCCCGAACAAATCTATTTCCAATGAAATTCCATTAAATAAAAGATATATCAATTCTAGTTTTGAAATAAAATATATAAAACTATGCTTTCCCAGATTTTTCATTTAAAATAAAGCATGATCCATTGTTCTTTTTCTATTCGAATCCACGTTATTTACCAAGAAGGAACAATTTTAATTTCATAATAGAAATATGATGCTTTCATTCCAAAATAGAAGAAAGGGAGTGAAAATCATTTTCTTAAAGAACATTATATAAACAATTGAAACCACTTTTCCATATTTAGAAAAGAACATATTGTACAAGGAGACAAGAAAAACAATCATACAATAAGGGAAATAGAAAAATATAAAAAAAAAGAGTAACCAACCAACAAGCATCTAAATAATCTACTATAGATAACTAAGTTCCAAAGTACATGGGAGAACCTAAGAGATCAGGGGAATAATCTAGAATATACTATAAAACTTGAATCATCCTAAAGGAATGCCTTACCTAATAACATCAATTCCCCCACATGCTCGATCACACCCAACCTGGTCTAGCCAATGGACACTATCTTGTATAAATAAAAGAAAAACATAACCAAATATATGCTATGGACCACTAGCTAGGGCATAATCCTAAGCTAGCTCAACACCCGTTCACTGAAAATCCACTAGCTTCGCGAGGTTCCCATGTCACGTCGAAAGTGGGGGTGAGCCAACTGATGTCAATCAAGCATCCAATCACATTAACATATATCATATAAAAACATTTCACACAACAAGTCACCCCTAAGCCACCCCAAGAAATAATATCTTTCCTTTCAATCATATGATCACAAGGGAGTCCACACTGAGGATCTCCCATTCTACTTGAAGTAAATGGATCATGAGGATTATACATCAAGGAAATCCCATACATTCAATATAAATGGATCATGAGGATTTCCACAACATATAAATCCCATCTATTCAATGTAAACAAGTCAAGAGTATTTTTTAATGACATTTTTTTCAACAAAAACCAATTTCACAAAAGTTCCAAATGGGCCTCAAGCACCCTTTTTTAAAGAGCTAAAACCACCATTCCAGAAAGGTAATAATACACCATTTTTCATTTCACAACCATTTAGAGAATTCCATTTAGAAACCCATGCCATGTTTTCAAACCAAATCCAATTTCATAAAAATTCTTAATGGGTCACATACTATCATCACATGTCAAACAATTTTCAAAGATCCAAATGCACACCACTTTTAAGTCCAAAACCATATCAAAATCAATTTGATAAATCCAATAGACCATTTTTTATGATAAAAATACATTTACAAAGCCAAAAAATTATTTAAAACCCACAAATCACTTATAAAATCCATCCCATCATTTAATCAAACACTTGGTGTGCATGTTATAACAAAACAATTCCATATACTTCAAAATAAATATGAAAACCACATCATTTCACATCAAATAATTATTCTAAAAATCATACTTCACTATTTCACATATAAGGAATGTTAAAGAAAAAAGAAACAAATGATCATTAATTTTTAAGGGAAAGTGAAAAGGGAAACCTACCTCAAATCACATGCGCTGCAACAATGCCAACCCAAATTAACTCTATGAAGGTTGAAAAGGGAAAGAACATCCAAAAGAAACCTTAAACAGACAAAACTCTTAAATTAAACCAAGGGAAACATGAACCCTATATTCATGTGACCATGGAAGAAGAGGAACTCAAGAGAAAATGGAATAAAGAGGGGGATAGAGAAGAGAGGGGGAGAATACCTTGAGAAATCTAGCCCCAAACTTGAAGAAACCACTAGATCAAGCCCTTGGGAGAGTAGATGAAGCTTTGAAAATAAGGGAGGATCCCCCTTTAGGATGAAAAAACTAGGGGAAGAGGGAAATGGGCGTTTTGGTGTAAAAATTACAAGAGGAAAGAATAGGAAAATAACATTTTTAATGATCTGGATAGGTCACACAGTTTCCCCACATGGTTTACTAAATAATGTGGGAACTATCCATTCATCCCTAACCAAGAGGAACATGACTCATGGTTTTCCCACACAGTTTACCAAATCATATGCCAACCATTCAGTCACCATTATCCAATATCAACATTAGTTTCATGGTTTTCTAGGCGAGGGCACACAATTTTCCATAACCATGAACCAACTATGCGTCACCTGCTTCCAAGGCCAAAACATCTACTTTACATCAAAAACTCATGGAAAACCCCAAGGAAAAAAACAATAGGATAAAAATATATAAAGGAAATCCTAAAATTAAAGTCATAGAACACCTAGAACTCAAGAGAAGAACTGAAGGCCAAAAGATAAACTAGAACAAAGAACAAAAATAAAAATTCAGGTGTAAAAATTATACCAACCATGAAAACTTTCCACCCCTGGAATGTCATTCTAAGTTTTAGTCAGAAAAAAAAATTGATAATACTATATAACCCAAAGAAACCCTTAACCACCACCAAGACGATACTTAAACTATCACCAAAGTAAGGAGAAATAATGAATGATAGGAACAAAAATAAAGATTCATAATATTTAACTCAGGAGGCCATAATAGAATCCCCCCCATTACGCTTTATACCCCCATAAATCGATAATGACTCTAGATAATTAATAAAAGAAAAAGGTTCACATGATAACATGATTCAAATCCTCAAATCGAAGGACACTTTAACCAACTACCAAAACAAAAACCCATACCTTTACCCAAAACAAACTGGCGATCCAAGACCACTTCTCAAAAAATGATAGAAAGCTCGAACCATAGCTTCTACAACCTTACTTCAATAAGACCATTGTGAGTACTCCCAAAATCCCAATGCTCACTCAGAAGAAAAAACATATAACCCACAATACCAAATGAAAACACCTAATTCCAAACCAGAAACCAAAAACTAAATCGGATTATCAACACAGGAGGCTGGAACGGACTCCCCTCCATAAGAAACCAACTACCACCAATTAAGAACTGACTAGATTAAACTAACCTGAAAACCCCCCATATCAACCAAAAATACATCACTATAAGGGTAATAAGGGTAAAAAAAAGAAAAACTAACCCTAGAGGCAACCAAACCATGGTTTATCATCTCCATAAGACACAACCAACTTTAAATGAGCACAAACCAAATCTAGAACTAACTCACACAGGCTATCCACATAAGGACAACCAAATAGAAACTCATATCCAGAATGGAGAAACCATTGTAATTTAATGAGGGTAAGAACACCAAGCTTCTTTCAATAAGGAGTGACTTACAATGATGAGGGATGATGCATTAAGATAATTTAGACAGTCTCGTCCCAATGGTGGAGACAAGAGCTGGCCCAAAGTTCCCCACACCACCCGAAGGTTCCTGACTGTATAAAAAGATTCACTATGGGACCTATGGCTAGAGCCCTGATGTCTTAAAGAATCTATTGAACCATAGTAAGGAGCTGATAATATCCTATTAGAACTCCTTATTTTGGTTCCATGAGTATCCACACAACACCCCCAGAAGAACCAAAAGAACACAACAAAACATAGAACTCACTTTTCTCTAACAAGGCACTTTCACCAAGATAGGGATTCAGGGGATGCATACGCATTATTCTCTTTTTCTATAACTAAAAATAATAGGAACAAACATTCCCATGTAACACTACTCCTATTAAAATAGGAAAATTTTATAATTTCTGAAAGAAAGACAAGCTTCCATTAAAATAGAAGTTCCCAGGAGAACCATAACGTCCACTTTCACAATTCAAAGTAAATACAACACTGCAAAAAACCACTAGACATAAAAATTACAAAAAAGAAAGAATTATAAAGAAATAGACTTAAAAATAAGCCTAAACATCACCTCACCCCTACAACTGGGTTGGCTTATCTTTCAAAGACGTGGATATGGCTCCATGACATTTCCTAGAACCACCTGAATCCATAAGAATGGTAGCTCTTCAGATAACTCAGACATGATAGATTCTTATAATCGTTCTTTCCACACTAATGACACACAATGATCATGTTCTTAGAAAAAGCTGAAGAAATATCCATAGGCCTTTTAATTACCCTAACATCACCAACAGCTTCAGGATGATTCCCCATCTATTTAATAGAATTCCATTCACTGCTTCTAGATATTGGAGAAAGATTTACTACCTCAATCACTCCTACTAACACAAATTCAACACAAACTTATTTCCTCGACACATCAGAAAATGAGGTTAGAAAAACCTATGACACCTTCAACTATAGATCAGGATGAATTCCATACTCAAAATTCCAAGCCTTTAAGGAATCATCTGTAGCACACTCTAGAAGGTGATGAAATAGATCCATAAAATGAGCAAATAACTCCAACACTATTCCATCACTTTACTAAAATCATCACATCTATATTCCCCTTGTCACCTTCACTACCTCTAAGAAATAATTCCAGATGAATGAGGCCTTGAATAACTCCCAGGTAACATCATTCTGAGGCTTGGTTCAAGACGCAAACTTTCACCACTTCCAGGTCAAACCTTCGAGTATAAAGGTAGAGAACTTAACCTTTAATGAGTCAGTAAACTCAATGAAATTTAAGTTTCTTTCTATTTTTTGCATCCACGATTTATTTGTAAGAGGATTTTCTTGACCATAAAAGAGAGGAGGATTTAGCTTCAAAAACTCAAGAATGAAGTCTATGAGTTGATCAACTGGAGGGTCTACCAATGTTGAACCACCACTGGTCGCACATTGTATATCCATCAAATCTTTGTGGGGGAATACACTGAGAAATAAGAAAACCAAGAACCTAACCAAAACTAATCCATCAACAAGAATCATTAAACTCAAAATAAAACGTAAACAATAGTCCTGAATTATAATATAATGAAACATACAACCACTAGTTATCAAAACATCACAATTTTCTTGAAAACACTTTTGAAAATCAAAACAATATTGGGAATTTGTGTGATCACCAATGGTATTCCTTAGATTCTCACTCACATGCACATTCCCATGCCAATCTAGGCAATCATCCACTCGTTCCAAATCGGGAACTCATCTGCCTATTCCATTCCATCCACTTTCTCAATACATCCATGCATGTGAGCACTCGTGAGAATACCAAAGGTCAAAAAAACCATTTCCACTTTCTGATACAAAACATTCAACCCAAGCTTCCAAATTATCAATCTACTTCCCACTTCAAAATACTAAAACCTTTTGAAAAGATCAATATCCACCATGTTAAAAACCATTTTCAAACTCCACACACCACCTCTATTTTATTCGATCAAAATAAAGTCTCATGCAATCCATCTAAAAATCCAATTCATCTCATTCAAAAAAAATTCACCAGCTTTACAAATATCATTCCATAGAAATAATTTGATTAAAAACTCATTTAATCAAAAATTATTTCTCATTTAAAATATATTTCCAAAATAATTTTAAAAATAAATTTTTTTTTCCCAAACAAAAAATTTAAATAAACCCCATGTTTGATTATAAAAATTTAATCTCAATAAAACCATCCTTGTTTTACATAAGAATTATATCAACAAAGATCCATTTTTATAAAGAATTATTCAAAAAAAAAATGAAAATCAATTTTCTATCTTCCCAAAACCAAACCATTACCACTTTAAATCCAGTTTTCACAATTTTAAAACAAAGGTTTTCAAAATAACTCTAAAAAATCATGAAGACTCAAAACAACTATCAATGGGAAACTAGTGTTGATGGGTGTATTTTCCATATGGTTAGCGGCCAGATTCCAATCACTCCACCATCACAAAGAGTCATTTAGGACCAAGTCCTTAGCTCCACATGTCTTAACAGGCCATACGTTCTCCCTGAGACCATTTTACTAACTCTATTTTCAATTTCCAAAACAAAAAAAAAACAAAAGAACCAAAGAGACCAAACTTACCCTGAATTCCCATGGTAACCTGAGGTTTGGTATAGAAGTTGATAGCCATACACTCACTCATACCTACAATCCAAGCTCCGAAAGTCCTACTCCATCTACCTTAACATCCCAATTAACAAAATGGAACCCTAAAAGCTAGGTCCCCTAAAGAACCAACCTCCCTATAATTCTATTTTTTTATAAACAAACCCAGGTCGATCTCGAACCAGTCACCTAAGATGATTCGTGATAAGCTCCAAAAGGAATTCCTGATCTGATAAGTCTGGAAACTAGTGTTAAGTCATCAACAGAGAAACCAATGGAATTATTTCACACAATTTAAAAAAACTGAACATCGAAAAATAAATAGATCAGAAAAAAAATACAATTACCAAACTGATCATCATTTATACAAAAATATAAAAATATAACAAACAAAACAACAAAACCCAAACTAAACCTGATGACCACAACATCTCAATGTGACTCCAAGGGCCTCTCTTCGATACCAAAACCAACCATTTCCTAGGGTGATTGAAATCAAGATGAAACCTATACTATAATCTAAAAACAATAAATAACTATAGACATGAGTATTAAAACTCCCAAAAAAACCTATTCCGAGTGTAATTCCTTTAAATAAAAGATACATAAATTATAAGTTTGAAATAAAATATATAAAACTATGCTTTCACACATGTTTAATTTAAAAAAAACCATAATTCATTGCACTTTTCCATTCAAATCCACATTATTTTCCAAGAAGGAAAAATTTAATTTCAAAATAGAAAGATAATACTTTCATTAAAAAAAGGATGAAATGGAGTGCAAATAATTTTCTTAAAAAAATTCCATAAATAATTGAAACCACTTTTCCATATTTATTAAAAATACATACTGTAAAAGAAGACAAGAAAAACAGTCATAAAATAAAGGTAATGGAAAAATATCACACAAGAGTAACCAACCAACAAGTATCTCAATCATCTGTCACAAAAAACTAAGTTCCAAAGTATGTGGGAGAACCTAAGAGCTTAGGGGAATAATCTAGAACATATTATACATCTTAAATAATCCATAAGTAATGCCTTACCTAATAACATCAACTACTCCCACATAATAGATCACACCCTACCTGGTCTGACCAAGGGGAACTATCCCATAGTAATAAAAACAAAACATAACAAAATCCTTACTATAGGACACTAGCTAGAGTGTAATCCTAGGCTAGTGTAGCAACCATTCACCGAAAATCCACTAGCTAGGAAAGGTTCCCATATCAAGTCTAAAGAGATGGGTGAGCCAATTGATTCCAACTAAGTATCCAATCACATTTACATATATCATACAAAAACATTTCGCATAACAAGTCACCACTGAACCCCCCTAAGTAATAATCTATTTCCTTCCAATCATACGATCACAAGGGAGTCCACACCGAGGATCTCCCATTCCACTTGAAGTAAATGGATCATGAGTATTTCCACAGTGAGGAAATAATATCTAATCAATGTAAACAAGTAAAGAGGATTTTCCAAGGAGGGTTTTTCCACCAAAAACCAATTTCACTAAAGTGCTAAACGAGCCACAAGAACTCTTTCTCAAAGAGCCAAAACCACCTTTCAAAAAAGGTACAAATACACCATTTTTTATTTCTCAACCATTTAGAGAATTACATTTAAGCACTCACACCACATTTTCAAACCAAATCTACTTTCATCATAATGCTAAACATGCCACATACTATCATCACATGTCAAAACATTTTTTAAAGAACTAAAAGAACACAGCTTTTAAGTACAAAACCATTTTTAAACCCATTTGATAAATTCAAGACACCATTTTAGATTCAAAAACAACATTTAAAAAGCCACACCATGCTTTAAAAACAACAAATAACTTATACAAACCACCAAATAATTTAATCAAACACTTGGTGTGAATTTCGTAATAAAAAAATTCCATAAACTTTAAAAAAATTATCAAATACACCTCATTTAAAATAAAAAAATTCATTCTAAAAATCATAAATCAATATTTAGTATATAATAAGGTGTGAAAAGTAGTTATCTAATGATTCATAAATTTAAAGGGCAAGTACAAAGTGAAACCTACCTCAAATCACATGTGTTTCAATATTGCCAACCTGAAACAACTCCACAAAGATTCAAAAGAGAAAGAACATATAATATAAACCTTAAACAAATAAAAAACCCAAATTAAACTTAGAGAAACATGAACCCTAGATCCACATGACCATGGAAGAAGAGGAACTCAAGTTAAAATAGAAGAAAGAGGGAGAGGGAGAACATAGGAGAAGACTACCTTGAGAAATAGAGCCCCAAACTTAAATAAATCACTAGATCCCACCCTTAAGATAGTAGAGGAGTCTTGTATAAGAATGGAGGATCCTCATTTGGGTCGTAAGAACTAGGGGAAGAGAGAAATGGGCATTTTGAGGTAAAAATACTAAGAGGGTAGAATGGTAAAATCACATTTTAATTATCTAGTGAGGTCGTACAGTTTTATTGCATAGTTTACCAAGTAATATGGAAACTGGGTGTCCCTCATTGTCTTAGAGGAACAAGCTGCATGGTTTTTCAGCACATTTTACCAAACTGTGTGGTCGCCACTGTCCAATCTTAGCATTAGTCGCATGGTTCCCTGGGTGAGGTCACATGGTTTTCCCTAATCGTGCACCATCCTTGTGTCACCTACTACCAAGGAAAAAACCTCCAATTTTCATCAAAAATTCATGGGAACCCCAAGGTACAAACACTAGGATGAAAATATAAAAACGAAATCCTCAAAATAAAATCCTGAACCACTCGAAACATGAGAGAATATACAAAGTCCAAAAGGTGAACCGGAACAAAGAACAAAAATAAAAAAATAGGTGTGATATGAATATTAAATATACATTAAAAATACATGTAATAGGACCATAAAGGTTTAGTTTCTTTGGAAACTTGGATACATAAAAAACTGTTTAATAAAACATCTAGTTTTTCTCCCACTTAGTACTTCATAACTAGAACTCATCTTAGACACATCATAATTAATACCTTTCTTTATATCCTGGGGAAAGGAAACATAATAAAGGTTGAGATCAGATTCTTAGTAAGGGTAAAAAGGGATATATCAATGATAACTTAAAAATAACATTAGCTTAAGTGTGTTAGAACATGATCATACCTTTTAAAATAATACCCTATATATCATAGAACATAATCCTAAGTCATGGAATAAATATTGGTTATTTATAAGACATGAAACATAATGTAATTAAAGAAAAAAACCATGATAGCATAACATTTGCATAAGACATAGATTTTTGGAATACACATAAGTATAGAAAATCATTTCCTTAATAGTTAAGGCTCATTTCCAAGACTATCATCATGGACTGGGCTCACTCCCCAAACTATCTTAGTAGTCAAGGTTCACTCCTAATACTATCATAGTGGATTGGGTTCACTCCCCAGACCATTATAGCAGTCTAGGATCACTCCCAAGACTATCATAGTGGATATAGTCTCTTACTGAACTAGGTTCACTCCATATTTTGGACCTATTTATCTCACAAGATATCAATCATTTCCCAATTCATTAGAGGGATATATAAATTTTTTCCCACCCATAACAAAATTAAAATCATATATATATGTTCCAAAATATCATAAAACATTTATCATATAAAAACCCATGAAAATAAACAGATTTTATAAACATTTCATCATATTATAACCTGTGGAAAAGAAAGAGGTTTCATAAATATTCATTATTTCAACATATCATTACTTGTGGAAAAGGAACGGGTCTCATAAATATCTAGTCATCATAAACATAAAACATAAAAAGAAAGAAAAATTATGATAAACTTGGACCATATCCTCATTAAATCATAAGTGAAAACAAGGGTTGTTTTCATTGATGAATAGAAATACCATTATAAGATCATTAAAATAATCATGAAGAAAGTATAACTTCCACTTTGTAAATTACTTTTCAAAAACTAAAATTCAAAAATTATTTTGAAAATTATTTTCATTTAAAATAGACATATAGAATTATAAAGTAATATTTATAGTATTGAATAGTCATGATGGAAGGAAATTCTATTCATGCCATATAAGTTAAAAGAAAACATTCCTTTCACATTTTTTGAAAAATTCAAAAAAGTACCTTCTTCAGAAAAATATAGAATATTTCTTTTAAAAAAATTAAAAAGTAAAAAATGGGTAACTATGACTAAAAAATCATAAGATAATAGTAAAAACCTTTTTAAAAACATTTTTAGAAAACATGGATATAGAAGAAAAAGGTTTTTTGACCAAAGAGAGAGATAAAGTCAATTTTACTTAAAACTATTCCTTCACTCTCTTTAGTACTCAAAGAGAGAAATGAAAGGGAAAAATATATTCTCTATAAATATCAATAGGAGAAGAAAATTTATGAGTTTCTTGAGAGGTGTATCAAAATATTTCTTCATCATAAACTTAATCATAAACAATCCTGATAAATATTGAGATTATATTATAAAGCCCTTACATCATCATCAATGTATAATATATTTTATTAATCATAACAAATAGGGAAACTACAAAGTCAAGGAGTCCTATAGTAGTGAAGGTAAAGAGAATACACTCTAAAATAATTTATATGCTCAAGAGGGATGGAATAAAAATTAGAAAATATGATTCTAAGGCAGTTTTGATTACCCTTGGAGGCTATACAGTCAGCCATAAAATTACATTCACACCATGTATGGTTCACACATTCCCAGCCAATGAGGTTCCTCCATCTCCGAATAAGGTAAAAAAATAGAACATGGGGTCATACATTCCTTGTATAGAATCATAGATAATAAAGGATTAGATTTCAATTTCATTAATTTTGATGTTGTAGGAATGGAAAATCCTTAAATCGTTGAGTAAGGTGTATGCCTCATCCATAAGAGAGCTTCCACGGCCATAGAAGCTACTAAAGGCCATGATCACATCTCCCATTGGATTATCGAACAACACCACCTCATTTCATGATATTTGAACTATAGGAACCATAAATATTGAGCTTGAAACCATTACTATGGGTGTTCCAGCAAACCCATCTACCCATCTAAGATACCCTCTTCAAAGGATGAGTAACTCTACTTCCACTCATGATCATCCTTAGGGAATGAGAGTTCTCCCAATGCTTGATGAGATATATCAAATAAACTTCTAGGAATATGGATATAATTTTAATAGAAAGGATTGATATAGTGATTTCATCCACCCATGCTTAGTTTATAGTAGACCAAATACACCAACAACCAGTATAGAAAGTTGTGGCATGTGTCTCAAAGAAATAAAAGTGAGATGAAAATCCCTTACCTCAAGTCTGACTTCCTTGATACATGTTTAAAAATATTATATAAAAATATAGATTTATTATACATCTATTAAATAAATATAATCATATATATCATACCAATTTACTTATAATCTATTATCACCCTTTTATTAATTTTTTTATTAAAATCATTATTTTGGGTGATATCTACTTCATTTTTCATATATGTTTTCATTTGGTGGTTTTGTTCCTTGTACTTTGATCATGGTTCAATAATATCCATAATTTTAATCATGATATATATATATATATCATATAATATATATTCATTATATACATATTTATAGTAATCCATCAAAGTAGATATAGAAAAATGAATTACACCATTCATGGAGATGGTAGGTCGTGCGTATGCATGAACTTTGTTTTTACTTTTCATATGATGGAAAAATAAGGGAAATAATAATTAAAATTTATATAATCATTATTATATCATACAAATCATTTATATTAATTAAATATATCCTTATTATCATCCAAGTAAATCATAAATGAAAAAAATTACCTCACTTTGTGGAGGTGGTAGTCCACACATACGCATAAGTGATGTTATTGTTTTCCAACAGATTATAAGGTAAGAAGGTAGATGTGATATTATAATTAAAAAATTATAATAATTTCATAATTATCATATATAAACATTAAAACTATCATAATAAACATCTATAAAATATGGTGGTGGTAAATGAATTGCACTGCTATATGGAGACGTAGAGTTGTAAGTACGCATTAGTGATAATTTCACTTTACATTTGATAGAAAAGTGGGTGTATATTGGTGGTTTCATAATAATAATAATATTTAAATATATTTAGGATAATTAATTTATTATTTTATGATATATACCACTTATTTGGTTAAGGTAAAAGAATAATTAAAAAGAATGTGATCGGTTAAGGAGATTACCTCTTCTTTGAAATAACTCATTTGGATATCCTCTTAAGGACCCTAAGGTTGGACTTTTGGGTAGAACGTCACCTCAAAAACTTATATAAGGATGTTTAGATGATACATTGGTAGGAATATGTTAATCTATGTTACTCAATGTGGTGTAAATAAGTGAATAAATATTAAAATATAACTAATTAATTATCAAGAAAAATGGTTCCAAATGGAAATATACTCTAATATAAGATATGATATGGTTGAAATACCATCAAAAAATAATCTTTTTATAGGTTTAAGTTGTATTTTAAACTTTATCTTTGGTTTAAGCCCTTAGTTAACCTATTTTAAACTTACTCGCAGTAACATCTTTTTCACTTTTAAGGGGTAATAACATTTCTTATTAGGTGAAAATTGGTTTATAAATAGATAAGGGATGAAATATTTGACCATGTATTATCCCCACTATCCTCTTTCAATATTTTAATTATATTTAAATAATTTAACATAATATTATTTTGATAAAATATCATTAATGTCCATTTTTACTCAATTACAAATATTTGACTTAAAAGACAAATAAAAAGGTAGAATTCAAATATGATCCTTTAAATCAATACTAATATTTAATAATTATATATAAATTCTTGTAACACTATAACTCACTCAAATTATAATATGTTTAATATTTTAAAAATTATTTATTTTATTTTTCTATTAATTAAAGAAATATTGTGTTGGTGTTGCACAAGAATTTAAATTAATTATATAATAATTAAAAATTATAAATAAATTTCCATAATTAAAATAACTTCATTATACTCAAAATAGGAATTTATATTCATTCATAAATTTATTTTTTCCCTATGTGGACACATAAAATATATTTAAAACTAAGAACATGACACTTTATATCTTTCTTTACATTAAATATTATATAGATCATTTTCAAGGGAAAATGTCCATTAAAAAATAAATTTTGAGACTAAGGTGATAATTTTATAATTAACTTCATCCAATAAAAAATATAAAGAAAAATTATAGTCGTATCACTTAGTTTTAACCTAGATTAAGCTGATTTTCCCTTTACCAATGTGTTAAATTTTACTATAATTACTATTCATATGCCTAAAAATAATGGTGTCCTATTTAAAAATTTTGAACCTACTGATTCTAAATATAGAATCCATTTTATAAAATTCAATATCTATAAGTGTCTGAAATTAATTTTTAAAAAATGCAAAAAACATGACAAAAATAATTTTTAATAAAATAAAACTTTTAAGTATAAAGCTAGATTTATTCTTATCTCATGCAAAGAAAAAATGTTATATGAATGTTAAAACATTTGATTTAATATGTAATATATAAATTTCATTAAAATCACAAACCAATAATAAATAATTTAATTTATTAAGAAAAAACAACATTGTGCTCAAAAAAATATTTTTTCAAAAATATTCCCTTATTATGTATAAAAATTATTTATTCCAAATTAAAACATAAAATATATTAAAAATAATTTAATTATATTATTTGAAATATAATATAAATAATTTTATTTTGAAACAATTTTAAAATAAAATGGAACTTTGTAAATACAATTTTCAATAAAAATTGTTATTTTTCAATATTCATCGGAAAATAACACTTTTTATAAAAATATAAAAAATCCACCCTAAGATAGTTTTAGTATGGTTATTTAAAAAATGTAGTTAATTTTATGAAATAATTTTTTAAAATTTTTTAAAAATGAAATATAATATTTTCTCACAAAATGCAATAAAAATCATATTTGATTGAAAACTATTTTTAAGTATAATATAACTTTGCTAAAAATTGAATGATTATTTCCTAATAATTAATAAACACATTTATATTCAAAGGTATATTTTTATATATTTCATAAAGTATTGAATTATATTCATACATTTAAATTTATGGCTAGGTTATAAGAGTAATATTTAAATAATAGTATTTCATGGTTTGTTTAAGTTCGGTGTTGTGTGTCATATACACTATCAAACATAATGTTATTATTTTAAAATACCTAGGTTTTATAGATATTCATCCCAAAATACCAACCCTAGGGTCCTTAATAAGAGACCAAAATATGGTTATTCTAAGTGAAGGTAATTTTCTTCACTGAGCTCCTTCTTTTTACTTATTTTTTTACCACATTCAATTATATATTAATAATTACAATATAATAACACCATTATCTACAATATACTGAGCTATTATTATTTTGAGTTAATAATACTTATCCATCTCCTTCTCTATGAAATGGTAAACAATGACATCACTTGTGTGTACAACAGACTTCCACCTCGTGAACCGATGTAATTTTTTTTTCATCACCAACTAAAATGTAAAGTCATAATTGTGAAAATAATTAATATATATAATACTTATGACATGATAATAATTCTATAAAATTAATATTCCATACACTTCCTTACCCTTTCACCCATTAAGTAAATAGTAATGTCACTCGTGCATATGTACGACCTACTGTCTCCCTGAAGCTATGTGATTCATTTTCCATATCCAAATTTCAAGAATGATTCTAAAAATGTATCTAATGAATTAATATGATATTTATTAAATTAATATCATTTTGGAGATGATTGAACTATATTATATGCATAAGAACTATAAAGTTTTCAAAAAATGCATGATAAAACATGTAGTAAACACATGAAATAATGGTAATAATGAAATATTATTAATGAACTAGTAATAAGATGTTATAAGAAGATCATATATTATATTAAAAATATGAATATGGTTCTAGTATAAATTAATTACTTCTTTAAAACCATTATATAGGAGTTTAAATCATGTTTAACTTGATGGAAACATCAGGTATGGGATTCCATCACAATTTCATTTCATTTAGGACTATTTTAATGTTATGAACCTAATTTATTTTATATGATATATATTATTCATTTTTCATGTAATATCATGATTCATTCATGATTAATGTTATTTTGAATTTTCAATAAGAATTATTTTATCCAAGGGGGTTTTACTTGATAGTTACCCCCTAGTAAGGGGTTTCATAACTCAATTTATTTTCATAGGGTTATATTACTTCTTCATTATATTTGATATTATAAGATTATGTGCTTAATGAATTTTAATTATATTATGTTGTATTTCCAATTTTTTATATGGGTATTAATTTGTTACACATAATAAATTAATTGATTAATTTTCACTTCAATGTTATGATCATTGTAAGGGTTTCTTGTCTTAGATTATATCATGAAGTTATTGATGGTATTTAATGTTTCTTTTTAAGTTATTTAATTCATGGGTCTTATGATTCAAAAATTACCAAAGTGGTAAGGGTTTTATGTTACAATCTAATTTTCTATTATGATTTCTTATTATTATTCTTTTGATGATGAAATATTATGAACTACCTCAAAAAAAACTCTTGAATTTTCTTCTCCTCTAGTTATTTCTTGAGAATAAATTTAATCATTTCATTTTACTCTATTTAAGAAGTAAAGAGACCAAAATAATTTTTTTAAGAAAATATGACTTTATTTCTTTCTTTGGTAATAAATTATTTTTCTTCTATATTAATGTTTTATAAAATTGTATTCAAAAAGGTTTTTAATATTATCCGATGATTGTTTAATGATATTTTTACCCATGTTTGAATTTTTAAAAAAATCATTTAAAATAAATCTTCTTTTAATTTTTCAAAAAAGGTACTTTTTGACTTTTTATCAAAATTTTGAAAGGAATATTTATTTTAACATACTTGACATTAACATAATTTAATACCTTCATGACCACTCATTACTTTTAAGCTTCCATTACAAGTTCCCATGATTATTTTAAAAGAAAATCACTTTTTCCAAATATTCTAGAAATTCTTAGTTTTAAAAAGTAGATTTAAAAATGAAAATGGTATTTTCCTTAAGAATGTTTTAATGATTTTTAGGGTATTTCTATTTATTTATTGAAAATAATCCTTTATAATAATTATACTTTACTGGGGACATGTTGTAATGATATAATCCTTATCTTTATATGGATGGTTTATGATCAGTTTGATTGTGGGAGTATTAACATTTTATATACTAGTTTTTCTATTTGAATGTTTATGTTGATTATGTATCGAATTTTTATTCTCCCATTTCATATTATGAATGCATTGGACTTATTAAGTGATAGGTAGGGCACACTATTGCCCCTCGATGCATTATTAGGTCTTATAAGACAAACTAGTAGGGGTATTTAGCCAAGGTCTTAACCATTTATATAAGATGTCTTGGAATGAGGCCTTAACAGTATGTTTATAATGTCGGTCATTATGAATTACACCATTAAGGGATTAGTTTTTAATGTCTATAATATTATCTGAATACTTATGATATCCATGTAAAATTTTCAAGCTCATGTGATTTGTTATATGGAATTATTAGATCATTGTTTATTCCTTCCATATTATTCTTCATGCTCAATTTATAGTTTAAATGAAATTTTTTCAGTTATTTAAATTTCCATATTAATTATTCCTTATTTAGTCTTGATATCTTACACTATAAGTAACCCTTACTGATCATTTTAGTTTACCCCTAATTTTGTTTTTATTCCACAAGATATGAAGAAAGAATCTTTAAATGAGTTCAAGGATCTATAATATTTACTTTCACTATGATTTAATTTATTTTTTTAATTGTAACATAATATTAAAGTATATATCTAGTTTTCCAAGACAATTAAACTATTCAGTCCTTTGGGATATGATTCTTTGTATTTATTACCAATGTGATAAAGTAACCCACAACTCTAGGATCCTAGGTTTAGGGTCTTTACAGTTGGTATCATATGGAGGCTTATTAGAAACCTTGGGAATAAGATTTAGGAAAACAAATATTATAGAACATAACCCTATTACTAAATTTATGGATAAGTCTTTGTCTAGTAAAACATCCTAATGTTTTTCTAAGGTATATTTTATGTATATTTCCTCACAATACATCCATATCAAGATGCTACAAGTGGACGTGGATCTATCATAGTTGTACATAGGGGTAATAACTCTAAAAGGATTCATTGTTCATTTAATTGATCGTCACCTAGTGCATGATAATGGGCCTTTCTACACACCTGTTTTGACACTCTTGGGGACATTCTTGGGTTAATTTTCATTTTCTATATGAATCATTTTAAAGGATTTGAATATATGGTTATCATGGATTACCTAGGTTAAATATAAGGTTTCATATATTGAAAATTATGTTTCATGATTTAGACATCCTATAAAATATTTTTCATAATTATGATTATTGTTTCTCAACCATTATTTTGGGTTTTAGTAAATGTCTGGAACCAAAAAGAATGATTTTAACACTGAATGTGATGGTTAATGTGGTGATTCTGATAAAGAAAATTTGATAATTCACAAAGTTAAAGATATTTTTATTATGACTAATAATTTATCATGATATATGATTAATAACATTTACATTAATGAACTCTTGGAGTCAATAAATAAGGGAAGTATGGAGTTCTTTAAGAGCTCAGTAGGTGGATACCATGGTGGAAAGACGACTCAATTTTCTTCATGACGGAAATATAGAAAGAGATGCCTGGGAGAATGTATCAAAAGAAGAAGAAAATGTTTTATGTGTAAGAAATAAGGTTATAAAGAAAATAATTTCTAAGGAAAATAGATAATTTCAATGGATAGAAATAAATTTCATCCTAGAGATCCATTTATTGTTAGTTGTCTTAAATGTGGGGAATCTGGGCATTATCCAAGACAATGCCCAATTTTAAAGGTTATCTCCTAGAACATGAAAGGAAATATTTTATAACTATAATTAGAGTAAGAGGGTTTAAGTATTTCTCAATTGGGATTCAAAAACTATCTTTTATAAATATTTTTACTGATCATATTTTGGTTATAAGAATTCTGAAAAGTGAGGAGTTTGAAGTGGTGAGGGTTTTATGTTACGATTTAATTGTTTATCGGGATTATTTATAATTAATTCTTTTCTGATGAAATATTATTATCTACATCAAAAAAACTCATGAGTTTTCTTCTCCTCTAGTTATTTCTTGAGAATACATGTTTATATTTCATTTTCCTCTCTTTAAGTACTCAAGAGACTGAAAAACTATTTTTAAGGAAATATAACATTATTTATTTTTTCAGTTGAAAATACTTTTTCTTCCATATCCTTGTTTTATAAAAATGTTTTTAGGAATTTTTTTAATATTATCCTATGAATTTTTAAAGATTTTTTTACCCTTGTTTGAATTTTTTCAAAATGTTTTAAAAAGAATCTTCTTTTCATTTTCTAAACAATGTATTTTTTTTAATTTTAACTTTTCCTTGCATATTATTCTCCATGATCAAGTTATAAATATAAATATGGTTCTGGTATAAATTAATAACATGTTGAAAACAATTATACAAGAGGTTAAAACAAGTCCAACTATAGGGAAACGTTAAGTAAGGGGTTTTGTATCAATTTCTTTTCATTGAGGTATATTTAAATTTTTTCACCTAATTTATTTTAAATGGTGTATATATAGCCCATTTTTCATGTAATATAATGAATAATTCATAATTAATGCTATTTTAAACTTTAAATTTGAATTATTTTATCCAAGTGGTTTTTACATGAAAGTTACCAAGTGGTAAGGGGTTTCATAACTCAATTAATTTTCATTGGGTTATATTACTTCTTCATTGCCTTTGATATTATAATATTAAGTGTGTAATGAATTTTTATTATCTTATATTTTATTTCCAATTTTTTATGTGTATTTATATTTGATACACATAATAGATTCATTGATTAATTATCACTTCAATGTTATAATCATTATAAGGGTTGTTCGTCTCAAATTGTCTTATTTGGAACATATATAATGGTATACACCTATCTTATTTTATGAGGTGTATATACTTCCCATTTGATATTTTATATCATGAATCTATTTATATTCATAGTATTTAATGTTTCATTAGAATTTATTTCTTTCATCAGTCTTATGATTCAAAATTTACCAAATTTGTAATGGTTTTATGTTACAATATTATTATTTATTAGGATTGTTTGTGATTAAGTTTCAGATGATGAAAACCTATGAACAACCTAAAAAACTCATGAATTTTATTATCCTGTGGTTATTTCATGAGAATACATGTTTTACTTCCATTTTCCTCTCTTTAATAACTCAAGATATTAAAAGAATATTTTTAAGGAAATATGACTTTATCTCCTTCTTCAATAAAAAATATTTTTTCTTCCATATCCATATTTTTCAAAAAAGTTTTGAACAATGTTTTTAATATTCTTCTATGATTTTTTGATTAAATTTTTTCTCATTTTTTTATTTTACCAAAATTTTTAAAAAGGAATCTTCTTGTTTTTTTCTAAGAAAGGTATTTTCTGACTTTTTACCAAAAATTTAAAAGGAATTTTTTTTAACGTACTTTACATGAACATAATTTCCCTCCATTGTGACCACTCATTACTTTAAAGATTCCTTTTCAAGTTCCCATTATTATTTCCAATGAAAATTATTTTCCCTAATATTTTCAAAAAAAATAGTTTTTATAAGAAAATTTTAAAATGAAAATGGTATTTTTATCAAGAATGTTTTAATGATTTTTTATGGTGTTTCTATTTAATTAATGAAAATAAATCTTTATTCGACTTATATGACACTGGGGATATGTTGTAATAATACTATCCATATTATATCTCTTGATGGTTTTTGATCAGTTTGACTGGGGAAGTATTAACATTTTCTATGGTAGTTTTTCAATATGAATGTTTATGTTGATTATGTATTTATTTTTTATTATCCTCTAAAATATGATCAATTAATTAGACTTATTAAGTTATGGTCATAGACCACTATATCCCCTAGATGTATTAGTGGGTCTCATTATATAAACTAGTTGGTCTATTTGGCCAAGTCCTTACCCATTTATGTAATATGTCTTGGCATGAGGCCTTGACAATATGTTTATGATGTTTTTCATTCTGAATTCCATTATTGTGAGATTAGTTCTTGATGTAAATGTGATTATATGAATAATTATGATATCCATGGATAATTTTAAATCTTATTTGAATAGATATATATCATTATTTGATCATTTTTTATTCCTACCATATTATTCTTTTTCTCAATTTATTGATTAAATGGAATGTGTTTTTAGTTATTTACCTTACCATATTGATTATTCCTTATTTACTCATAATAGATTCCACTGTACATAACCCTTACTAATCATTTCATCTCACCCCTTATTTTTTTCTTTCCCTGTGACATGATGAAGGAATATTTAAATTAGTTCAATGATGCATAATATTTAATTTCACTATATTTTAATTTATTTTTTCAATTGTAATATGAGATTCATGAATGTATCTAGATCTACAAGACTACTAAACTATTTGGTTCTTTAGGGTGTGATTCCTTATATCTAGTACCAATGTGATAAAGTAACCACTAATTATAGGATAATAAGGTCGGGGTATTTAAAATTGGTATCAAGATAGGTTTAGTAGAAACCTTGGAAACTAGATTTATGAAAACATAGATTATTAAAAATAAACCTTTGAATAAATTTGAGGATAATTCTAAGTATAGGATAGAATCCTAATGTTTTTTAGGGTAAATATTTTTTTTATCTCCTAGAAATACATATTTATCTTGATACTACAATTGGATGCTGCACTAGCATAGTTGTATCGGGGGTAATAACTCCCAAAAGGGTGCAATGGGATTTTACTTGATCATATCCTGGTGCACGAAAATAGGCCTTACTGCCCACCTATATTGACACTCTCAAGAAATTTTATTGGGTTATTTCATATTTTCTTTATAAACCATCACTAAGAGTTTGAATAAATGATGATCATGGATGGACTAGGTTAAACCTTAGGTGACATAGATTGAAAAGAATTTGACATGATTTATACATTCTATAGATTATTTTTCATAATTATTATTATCATTACTCACCCCATGATTTTTGGTTTTATTAAATGGCTGGAACCATAAGGAGTGATGTTAATGCTAAATGTGATTGACAATGTAGTGATTATGAGTAACCAAATGGGATGGTGATTGAAGTGAATGATATTGTAATTATTCCTAATCAGTTATCACTATATATTATTATTAACCTATAACTTAACCAACTCTAGGAATCAACAAAGAAGAAGAGGATGGATTTTTATAAGATCTTGGGTGGTGGAGACCATGAAGGAAAGAAGGATCAATTTCCGTCATGTCATAAATTTGGAAAAAGGCACCTAGGATAATGTCTCAAAGGAATAAGAAAATGTTTTATATGTGTAAAATAAGGGCATAGAGAAAAAAAATGTTTAGGAAAAGTGAGGAGTTCAATGAAGAGAAATAAATTTCATACTAGAGATCAATTTATAGATCTTTTTGTTAAATGTGGGGAACCTAGGCATTATCCGAGTCAATTCTCTCTTTTAAATGTTAACTCCTAGGCTATGGGAAGGACTTATATTATACCAATCATTGGAGTAAAGGGGTTGATGTATTTATATATATTTTGATTCAAGAACTATGGTGTAGACGGATTTTTACCAATGGTATTTTTCTTATAAGAAACATGAAACATCTAGGGATTGTGTTAATTTTGGAGTCATATATGTATTCATGTATGATTAACTTAAGATTTATAGATACTATAATGGGATTATGAGTTTAATTTTGATCATAATTTTAAAGTCTTAAACACCCCTTTTGAGGTTTTATGTGATGGTATTTTTTTCAATATTAAGGATATTTTGGGAGACATTTATGGAAATACAACCCATTGGTTTAGTATAACCTTTAGTGAAAATTTTATTTAAGGAATAATGCCTTTAAATTTTGTGGAAATATGTTTAAATGTATTTGAAACCTGTAAGGTTTATCTTATCTTTGATGATAAGGTAATTATGAGTAATTAAAATTTGGGAATGTTGTAGGAATTGTATTAATATAGTTTTGGAAAAAGGAAAAACTTCATGTCGGGTGACAATCCATTATATCCACCAAGTTTGAGGGGATTGAACCAACAATCTATGAGTGAAAATGGTGCAATAACTACCACTAGCCTACGTAATTTCCTGGTTAGTATGACATTATTTTTACTTAAATTATTTTATAGATAAATATTAAGTTATTTTTAGGAAACCTATTATAGGATTAAATCTTTTTAGAATTTTTATGATTTTGAGGTGATTAATGATATTTAGAGAGATATTTTATTGGGTATATAAATATATATAAATTATGTTTAATGTAAATTATTATTAGGGAATAATTATTTTATGTTTTTTGAGGCTTAATATAAAGGGTAAGAGATGAACTTAGAGGTTAAAACACTCTTTGTTGTTGAGGTTTTCGGTGTTATTTTGGATATAGGGTTATTTATTTAATGAATTATCTATGTTAAACCTTTGGTTTTATTTTTTAATTTAAGAGATTAATGTATTATATTTATCCATATTGGATAACCTATGCTAATAATTTTGATTTTAGTAAAGTATAGAGTAATATATTGTTTGATTTTATGGATTATGTGATCTATTATAAGTTTATTTTAGTGTTTCAGGGATTAAAAAATCATCTTGAATACTCATCATTTGGATCAAAAGATGAGATTATTGCGTAAATTGATTAAAGTATGAAATTATACTTATTAAATAAGTATATTTATTTATGTTATAATTTAGATGGTAAATTAATTCCTCAAATATATTAAAAGGATCTTGAAACAAAAATGTTATCATATTACCTTTATATCTGATGAATCAATGGTCTTTTAACCCCTTATAGATTTATGCTTTTGTGGTGGTTATCTTTTTCTTGGCAATATTCTCTAGCACTACCTATTAGTCCTTGGGAATTATATTTCTCCTTCATGTCAATATTTTCACTTCTTACTAATGTTCTCTAATTTGGAAACCTGGTTTTTTATGACCTTCATATTTATCTTTTCCCTATTTTAAGAGGAATTTTTATTAACCCTTTTACAATGTGGGTTTTCCACAAATTAATTCTAAAATGTAAAGCCAAATATTTTTCTAAGAAAAATTTAAAATTGAGGGGAATGAATTTATTGAAGGTGGGTAAAATGTAACACCCCAAGTTTTTCTTAAAACAAACGTTATATTCGATAGCGTATATGACATGCAGCAGCGAGGCTAAACAATCTACAATATACTATTTAAATGTGATTATTATGAAATAGCCATAAAAATTGGTGTTATGAATAAGAATGAACACTTTTTTAAAATTATGTATAAATATTTTAGATGAATAAAATATATTGGTAAAAAATAACACAATTTTAATAATGTTTTTACATGCTTCAAAAATATAATGTTTTGTCAAAAATGTTTTTATTACTTTATGTGAGAATATAATATTATAAATTTCTGAAAATTTTAGAAATTTGATTGTAAATAATGAACTTAATTTTATAAATAAAAAATGTAAAAATTAACTTTGGGTAAAATTTTTGAGAGTTTTCTTAAAAGGGTGAATTTTCAGTGAATAGGGAAAGACACCACTTTTTGTAAAACTATCATTTCTTTTCAACAAATTAAGTAATTTAAAAGCACCATTATGATTCACATTTTATTTTAAAGTATAATAATAATTATTTATTTATATTTAATCTAATTAATTAAATTTGAATCATGTTGATAGCATATTTTGGTATAAGTTTATTTTTAGTCTTAAAACAAATTTTTCTAAAAATGTTTTTTTAAGTGCATAATTTTTCTCCAAATTAATTATTAAAATAACCCATAATGATGAATGATTTAAATAAAATGTTTATTATATATACATATATATATATATTAGTTGAAATATTTATAATGATGATTATTAGTCATTGAGTAAATATAAGATCATCTTATGCCTGAAAAATATATTTCTTATAAAATCATTTTTGAAATATTTTGCGGGTTCATTATTTAATTAAATTATTACACTTATATAAAATGAATTTGACAAAGTGGATTATTTATTTGGAATCATAATAATTAATATTATTTAATAAGGTTTAACTTAATTTCTGTTTATAATGAATAGTAAAAACAGTAGAAATCAATCAATATGATTAAGGTTAAAGAAGGGTTTTGCGCGTTACATGAACTTATATTAAAATAAATTTTACACACACATGGAATTTTTATTTTATAAATTGGATTTAATATTAATAATAAGTGGTTACAAATTATATAATAATTCATAATTTATTTTAGGCTAAAAGGATAAATTACCTATGTTAAAAAACCAGTTATCGTGGGGGAAACTAAATTGGTAAAAGTGAGTAACCTCGGTGGTAAAGAGAATAACATGTTTAAAACATGTTTATTTTTAGTTTTGGAGGTTTTTATTGACCTTATATTCAATATAATCTATTATGTATCAATTTTTTAGGCACATGGGTTAAGAGTGACTTCCCGTTATTGAATAGTTTTGGGTATTTACAAAAATGACACTCTACAATTATAAAAGGGCATCCTATATCCTCATTTATTCACACCTCTTAATCCATTTAGATCAACCAAAAAATGAAAAAATATCTCCCCAAAATCCTCAAAAATATATATAGCTACTTTTATTCCCAAAATACCAACTCAAGGGTCCTTAATAAGAGACCCGAGGAAGGTTACTCTAAGTGAAGGTAATCGTCTTCACCGAGACCCTTCTTTATAATTATTCTTTACCACCTTCAATTAAGTCTTAAAATTTTAAATATAATTAATCCATTATCTCAGATATAAAAATATGTTATTGTTTTTATATAATAATATTATCAATATCATTCTCCATCAAATGGGAAACAAATCCATCGCTCATGTGTACAGTGGACTATCGCCTCACGAACCGATGCAATTTGGCTTCCATCACCGACTCACATGGATAGTTCTAATGAGAGAAATAATGAATGTATATAATAATTATGAAATTATATTGATTTTGAAAAAATAATATTTCATTCACTTCCTTATCCTTTCACCTATTGAGGAAATGATAACGTAGCTCATGCATGTGTACGGTCTACCGTCTCCATGAAGCATTGTGATTCATTTTCCATGTAAAAATTTAAAGAATGATTATAAAAATGTATATAATGAATAAATATTATATTTATAACATTAATATCATTATTCATATGATGTAACTATATCAAATGAAAAATAATTAGATCTTATGTGGCAAAACATGCATGAGAGAACAAAGAAGTTAACACCCAAAACAATGGTAATAATGAAATATTATTAACGAACGTGTGATAATATGTTATATTAGTATCATATATAATATTATAAATATTAATATAGTCTAGGTATAAATAAATAAGATATTTAAAATCATTGTACAGGAGGTCAAATCACATTCAACTAAAGGTAAGTGGGAGGTAAGGAATTTTGTCTCAATTTCTATTCATTTAGGCATGTTTTAATGTTATGCCCCTAATATATTTTATATGGTGTATATACTACCCCTTTTTCATGTAATATAATTATTCATTCATACTTAATGGTATTTTAAAGTTTAAATTTTAATTATTTCATCTGAATTGTTTTTTCTTGAAAGTTACTGAGTGGTAAGGGATTTCATAACTAAAATTCCTTTTATTTGGTTATATTAATTCTTAATTATCATTGATATTATAAGATTATGTGTTCAATAAATTTTGATTATATTATGTTTTATTTCCGCTTGTTTTAAATGGATTTACATTTGATACACATAATTGGTTCATTGATTAATTATCACTTCAACATTATGATCATTGTAAGGGTTACTCATCTCAAATTGTCTTCTTTGGGACATATGTTTTGTTATACACTTGTATATGGATTACGAAGGGAATGAAAAAGGTGGTGGAAGGTGGCACCACCAGCGGTCCATGGTGGTGAATGGAACTGATGGGTAAGGCTCTGGTGAGATAGTGATGGTAGGGTGAGAGGTCGATAGGGTTGTTGCGGGTCTGGGTCTATGGGCCTCTTGTGATGGTTTTAATACCCAATGGGCATACAATAGCCATGTAATGGGATCCCTTTGACTAGAATAACAAGAGGGTGTCTTTTTTCAATAAAATAAGTGGGAATTACTCATTAACTTTAAAAAACATACTCAACATGAATGGAATTTCTTGCCATCATGACCGCTCATTGCTTTTAGGCTTCATTTATAAGTTCACATGATTCTTTTCAAAGAAAATTATTTTTCCTAATATTTTAAAAAAATTAGCTTTTAAAAGTGGATTTCAAAATGAAAATGGTATTTTCATAAATAATGTTTTAACGGTTTTTTTATTGTATTTTTATTTTATCAATGATAATAACCCTGAATTATAATTATACTCCACTTTGGATATGTTATAATGATATCAACCTTATTCTTTCTCTAGATGGTTTATGATCAGATTGAATGGGGAAGTTTTAATATATCATATTCTAGTTTTCCAATACAATTTTCTATGTTGATTATTTTTTTAATTTCTATTCTCCTCTTTCATATGATAAATTTATTGTACTTAATAATTGAAGGGTGATGCCCTCTATAGCCCCCCGATGCATCAGTAGGTCTCATGAGATAAACTATTTAGGGTCTTTAGCTAAGACTTTACCCATTTATGTAATGTTTCTTGGAATGAGTCCTTTATTTTATGTTAAAAATGTCTATAATTATTAATTACATCATTATAATATTAATTATTGATGTCCATTTGATTATTTGAATAGTTATGATATCCATAGATATGTTTCAAAATCATGTAATTAGTTATATGAAATTATTTTATCATCGTTTATTCCTACCATATTATTCTTTGTGAACAGGTTATTGATTAAATGGAATGTGTTTTCAGTTATTTACCTTTATATATTTATTATGTCTTATTCACTCATGATAAATTCCCTTGTATGTAACCCTTACTGTGTATTTGAGCTCACCCCTTATTTTGTTTCCTTTCCCCAGGATATAGAGAAGGAATATTTAAATGAGTTCAAGGATACAGAATATTTACTTTCACTATATTGTAATTTATGTTTTCAATTTTAATATGATATTCAATTATGTATCTAATTTTCTAAGACTAATTAACTATTCATACATTTGTGATGTGATTCATTGTATCTAGTTCCATTGTAATAAATTAACCACTATTTGTGGTCTACTAGGGATGGGTTCTTTAAATGAAAGGTCACTAATATGTATAAATCTCTCTAAACAAGTTATTATCAAATAATATGTGTATAATGAGATTGAATAGATATTATCTAAGTTTGAAGATGACTCGATGAATATAATCTAGGAAAATTATGAGATCTCTAAATAATTTGATAATAAGATCCATTCATTAGAATAAAAATTGAAAAACAACATTGATTTAAATAATGCACAATTGGAAATAAAATCCAAGAGAATTAAGTAGCTTAACACATTTCTTCAAGAGAAGATAAAAATTTATTATTAAGAATTTGAAAGGATTAATAAGGAAAGTGAAGAAAACATAAAGTCAATTGAGGATAAGAGGAGTATTCTCAATATGAAAAATCTCATACCGAGATAACTTTAAAAAACATTGAAAGTTATTATGAAATATCTTAATAAGGAGTTAACAAAATAGGAGCTAATGTGATAAAATTTTATAAGAATTATTCTTCTATCAAAATAATTTTACTCTATGGAAATAATACTACAAAATTAGAAGATGGTATTTCTCAAGAGGTTGTGAAGAAAGAGGTATCATCAATATCTTAAATTTCTTGATTATTCGAAAACTATTTTCATAGATAGTGTAAGATTGAAAAAAATATGCATGTATGGATAGAGAAAAGTGAAAAGGATCCTATAATAATGTATTTAGTGTATAAAATAGTTTTTAGAGGAGATGGTTCCCCAAAGAAAAGCACAACCAGTGGTAAAGGAATCCCAAAATAGATAATTCCTCCAATTATAAATAGCATATAATTTATAAAATAATGTTATGATTTGTTGGAAAATTTTGGTGTTGATATAGGTGTGGGAATTTTTCATTATATTATTGGTAAAATCTATAAAAACTTTGATCAAAAAAATAGAATCTCATATTAAGAGATAGAAAGATAATAAAGATGCAATATATATAGATCAATAAGAATATTTCAACTTCAAATTGATTCACATCACTTGAAGTATTCTGTGATGTTATCAAATGTTGTGGTCACAAGGATGGTGTATTCACATCTGAGAATATATCAAAAACAAATAAGAAAATAATGCTACATAATATAAATATGAATGAGGAAGTTTTTTTATAAAAAATTAGAAGGGATCACCAAATAAAAATACTCCCAAGAAGGTATTAAATAAGAAAGGTAGGAAATCCTTATATAAGATATATAAGAAGCCATGTAAAAGAACTAAATAGGATATGCATATTCCTAAAGACTATTTAGTTATTTTTCCAACTGATTTGAAATGAGAAAAGAAAATATTGGAAGAAACATTGAAAACTCTTGTTAAAGGAGAAGAAGATTTTCCATATAAATTTTCCAAATTTTATGAAAGGTTATCAATAAGTGAGATCCCAAGAGTTGAATAAGTACTATGAAGGAGATTTAAATAAGTAGTACTTAATGAAAAAAAGTTTTTTATCCATTATTACAACACAAGAATAATTCTTAAAAATGATTCAAATATGAAATATTATATCTTTCACAAAGAAGAAGTTGATGTGAAAAGATCCATGATATCTAAAAAACAATTTTTAAGAATTGATGTGGAAGCAATAAGTTTGAAATAAATAGAGAAACTTGGTTGAGAACATCCCCTCAACCATGTTTTTCACGTTAAGGAGAAAGGATGTTTTCTTTATTCTGTTAAATTTTTTGTATTGTATTTTTATTTACAATATAGGTAATTGAAGGTGAAGTATGATCTTAGGGGGAGAACCTAAGGAGGAGAGTTTGATGTTAAAATTTGGGGGGAAAATATGAATAAGTTTCATATTAGATTAATTCATCAGTTGTTATTTCAAATAACATTTGAAGAAGTGAATCATCCTTGATGAATATTTGGATGTTTCAAAATTTTAACAGCCACATGAATTTGAATGGAGTATTTCCTTAAGGAAGTGATAAATGAATAAGAATTGAAGAAGCTATGAGAATTATCCATACCAATCAAATAAAAATAATCATTAAATGTTTTAATTTGTGTATTCAAGTGAGTGAAATAAAATTCAAGTTGATATATTTCATGGGAAACTTGTATCTCAATCGGTATCCTTTTATAAAGCCTAAAAATAGTTATACTACCCTTAATTATTATTTTTAAGTTGCTTCATTTCAATTAGTATCATATTCCTTTTGATAATGGATGGCCTTGTTTTTAAATCAACCCCTCTTGTTTTCTACACAAAGTATGGATCACATAGACTTATAGTGGAATGGTTGATGGCACACTGTTTAAGTATGAAATGATACCATCTCTCTTAATGAACTTTATATTTCATTTTAATATGGAGGAGAGTAATGGAAAATTAAAGTTTGATAAGAAAAATTGAGATAATTGAAAGGAGGAGAGAATGATATTAGAATAGAATGGTGTTCACATATTGAGATATCATTTTAGAATTGGTATTGACAACAAATACAAAGGGGTAGATTATTAATCCCACTTTGTGTGTGTTTAATTTTTTTTCAGGGAATTATTATCAAGTATTTTCAATATTTTAATGAATAAGTGTCTTGTATTTTGAATGAAGATAGTTATAAAAATGTATTGATTATTAATGAAGAATAATCCAAACTTGTTAAAGAGATCCAAAGAAGATATCTTATTGTTATTGATGTGGAATTATTTGATCATGATTTTCCACATTTTTTAGTGAAATAAAGAAAATATTAAATGATAAAATATTATTTCAATTAATAAATTATGATTATCAAATTAATTGAGGCTTTATTTCACATTTATTAAAAATCTTTAAAAAAAATGAGTGATTGTTGGTGTTTAACAGCTCAATTATTCCCTGGTTTGATTTCTCACATTTTAATAACATCATTTTTTTCATATTCATTGGAAAAAATCCTATTTGGATTTTTTATGAGGTTTTTATTTTTGGAAATAATTATTTTATATTCCATATTTTAAGTTCAAAATCCTTTTTTGGGTTTTTTTTTTGAAAATTATGTGATTTTTTTGTTTAAATGTTTGTTGGAATTATTTTCTCACATTAAAAATTAAAATGATCAATTCAATGTCCAAAAATGAGTTTTTAATTTGAATTATTTTTTTATTTTCACTGTTTCTAGAAGTTTTTTTAGGATCCATGAAAATTTTTTGACAATGTCAAGCGACCATTCCAGGGACAGATCGACTAAAAGTGAAGAAAATACCAACTACAAATTATATTATTGATTCAACTGCACCCAAAAAAAAATTAATGCACCCAAGTCCAAAATTTGATTAACTGTGTAAGCGATCATGATGGTAAAATGATAATACGCAAAACCTTGCCTCCTTATTTCATTGTAAGGCAAATGAAATCGACTATGAATGCCACTAATGGACCCCAAATCCAATTCCATCAACCAAAAAGACAAATTGTGATCAATTGTACTTAGAGAATAAGGATATTACAATAAGAAGGCAACCCAAACTTAATAATGAATTTGGATTATAAAGTTTTCCATGGATAAAGAACAAAATCATTTCATGAAATCATTAGAAGATGAATCGATGCATTGAATGAAGATCATGTGCCACCTGTTGAAGTGGTCGAAACCCAAGACTAGATATGGAACTTGAAAAATAATCTCGATCAAAGGATGCTAAACTTATTGATAAATTATTGAAGTTCAAAAGTCAATATTGACTAGATGGCCATCGTACCTGGGAGCCTCACCATGGAATAAATGAACTAGCATGCTAAAGAATCCACCACTGAGCTTGGGCCCCCATGGATCTAAAACCCAATGTTGTTCTACATTGCCTGGATATGAAACAAACATAGAAACTATTGTCATGCTGAAGTTACAAGTTAAATTTGTGCACCTATTATGCTGATGAAGCTTTCTATTGAATTTGAGATGCACCTCCCCTATCCCATAATTTTTAGGAACCCTTTCACACCATCGATTGAATATACCCAAGAAAATGAATCCTACCATCATTATGGAGAATCTCGTGCATGCCACCTCTATCAAAGACCAAATCATTTCTACTTCATAATGAAACCAAACCACAGGGGATTCCTTTTTATAATGAGATAACCAAGCACATTTTAAGGCCACACACTGCTTGAATATGATGCTAACCCTGATCCTATAGGGAAGAAACTAAAAATCCTAATCTGATCTAATGGAGAAGGATGAGCCTGACCACTGATCTATAGCATCGGTTATGGCTCCACCATTTGAAGAAGATCCCACGCTCGATGGTGCGGACCCAACTGAGAAACATAAAGTGACCCAAAAATTAAGATAAACATGCAGATGAACTAAAGGGAAGGTCCCACCAAATACATATATTTAAAATAATATATATATATATATATATATAATAAAATTATTATTATTAAAGTAAAAAAAATGTGTGTTTGACATCAAACAGTGTCGTCCTGACTCAAAAAAAAGAATTTGGGTAAGCGAGGCCCAAATTTTGGCACTATAAGGGCCCATAAAAATGGGTTTCCACAAGAGGGGCCATAATTACATCAAAACTAAACAAAATTTTAAAATAGAAAAAAAAATTGAATAAATTTTTTTCAATAACATATATTTTCACGTGTGTCTACCTAGATCAGGTAAAATTGTCTAAAATTAATTGTGAAGGAGATCATGGGAAACAAATTCAATATTTGAATGATCATAACCCTTGAGTTTTCCATATAGAGAACATCTAGATGTGGGATCATGGTCTCTGCTTCACATGAAAAAATTGGAGTGGAAGCACGATTCATTATGAGTGGTTGACTACTTTCACTAGGAGTTTGTTGAAAGCTGGTGAAGAGCACGCCATGTGTATTTCACTACCTTTTAGTTTAGGATATCCCTATTTTTCTATTTTCCTTTTTCAATAAGAGGATTTTTTTCTCCTCTATTTTTATCATTCCTAGAAACATAAGACAAATTTAGTATTCCCGACTCACAGGACCTGGCTCGGATTTATCTCTTTTTACAATCTCTCTCATTGTGTACTTTTGTTTTTTGATTTGTAAATACATCAATTTTATTCTTTATTCTCACTCCATGTTGTTATCTCAACCATTTAAAAATAAAGATCTAATTCATAAATATTGATCCAAGAAGATAAACTCGATGTTTGCTGGAGATCTAATCTTCATGATAATCACCATCACCTCTTCATCAACCCTTATCCAATTGTGATGGTGATTTGGGGTGTTGTTAAATCATTACACGTGAATGCTTTTCTTATCTCTTGCCTCATTTATTCTCCATATTCCTCTCTCATTTCACTTTACTGAGTGAGTTGAGTTAATTGTGTGATCTGATGATCTCAGTAGGATCATTATAGATTGTAAGAATTCTTATCTAGAATGACTCTAGCAAGTGATTCATTTTTCACTCTAGAGGAACTATGAAGAAATAAATAGCTATTATGTTTTGAGTGTTCACTATTTAGGTAAAACAGGTGTGTGACTCAAGATATTGAGCATTAATTGAGTGAATTTGGGAGTTAATGATTTTTCTTCCTTAGAATATCTATGAAAAGGATTTTATAGTGAATCAATCTGGATCTAGTATTTTTCTTATTGAATTTATTCCATCTCTATTTCTTGTTATTTTTCCCTTAATTTCTTATTCATTAACTGTATTATTTCTACTTACTATCACCAAATCTGTTTCTTTTTCAACACTATTTTTACTACTTTCAATATATTTAAAAACACAAAAATATTTTTGGGAGGACCACTAAGGTATTCAATGTGTCTCTTGATAGTAACCTCAAGGTTAGTATGTGTGTTATATTTAGGGTGTTTATAAATGTATGATTGACCATCCTTATGGAAAGGAAACATCAAATTTTAGCATTGTTTCTAGGGAAGAAATAGATTTATTAGTGGTTTTTATTCTTTTACTTATTTTAAAATACAAAAAAATATATAAAAAAGACACAATAGTTTTTAACTCTAATGATTCTAATTCAATGTCATTGTTTGATCTGATTCATGAACTTGAGAAGTTTGTATAAGTATTCCAATATTGGGTACAAGAACAATAACATATTGAGCTCACTAATGATGAAATATCTTATCATGATGAAATCATGAAAATGATTTAGTAACATATGGATAATATTAGAGATAATCAAGAAGATAAGGATGCACATTAGCAACTAACTAAAAAAATTCTAGAACGAAACTGATAAGGAAAGAGAAAATAATCAGAAAAAGAGAAAAGAATTTAGATTTATCAATATTCAAGCATGAAATACCCTCTGACCCACTATTTTCAATTCAAGATTCACACACGGAGAATTGTCTCAAGGGATATAAGGATGTGAGAGATGAAAAAATTGAAGAATATGAAAAAAAAATTAGAATCATTTTAATTCCAGTACCCTTTTAATGATTATCAAAGTTCTAGTTTGTCTAATGATTTTTCAATGTTTAAACAAATTCAATCAGAATAATACATCTTCTCCTTTTTCTTATAAGACACCAAACATGCGTTGGTATTTTTTAAATAGAAGATTGAGGAGGTTGACTACCTCACCCCTGACATAGAATTACTCCAAGGATCACTATTTAATCTTAAACAAGAACAAGCTATACACATTTAGGGAGTTGAAAATTTCATGGAATAATATTTTTTTTATTTGACTTTGATTATATTGATGGTAATTTTAATTGTTTTTCTTCTATTGTAGGTATTGGAGAGAAAACTCACCTTTGTGATTTTCGGGAGAGTCTAGACAAGGTTTCACCTACTAAAGAAGAAGAGGATTTTTTGGAAATATACATGGGTGAAAAGAGGATGATGATATATTATCTATAGTCAAATAGGAAATAATGTTTTGTACTAAACCAGAAGAGAAGTCTCACCCTGGTTTTGAATTCTAATTACCCATGCACATCACCCCTCAAAGTAAAGAATAATAGAAGTACCCCTACATCATATTTCCTTATCCATTGTTCTATAAACTTTACAAAGAAAAGAAGGAGGACTTGAATGAATTTTTAAAGGGGGTCCTCTACAAGTTGTAGATCACTGAAGTTGGAAAGAATAACATTTATTGGTTCATAAGAAAGAAGCCCTGACCTCCATAGTATTGGTGTTGAAACAAATATTGTACAGCTATGGATAGTCTAAACACAGAACCATGTAAGAGGGTTATCCCAAGATTATCTTTCTCCCTATTTTTTCTATTTCAATTTAATTTTATTATTATTTTAAATAATGTGGTTATTATTATAGGGAACTTATCAGGAAATGAATCTACATGGCTGTTAGTCAAATAAAAAAGGAGCTACACTCTGGATCATTATGATCAAACTCCCTAGCTCTCACTTTGGTTTCTATCCTCAATAATCTTAACATTTCTGAATTTTGATGTTAATTTATTTCATCTTATAGGGACTAGAACTGAGAATCCAAAGGGATATTTTCAAATACAATAGAGAGTCTTTATTTGGCTAAAAAACAAAGGAAAATCCTCTAAACCAGGGAATTGTTAGTTATAATTATTCCATTTCAACTCTTCTGGATGTATGATGCTAGGAACTAAGTATGGGGGAATCCCCATAAAAATTATTAAAACCTATTTTCTTAGTGGGGTGTGAGGCTTGTGGTTATTTAATTTTTGGAAAACCAATTTAAAACAAATTTTGGACCTAAATATCACCATTTAAATGCCTTTGGATTCAAAATGTTACATGCTATCATATTGTTCATCATGCTTATATTTGAACTAAATTGAAAATTCTTTTTTTATTTAATAATAATAATTATAAAATTAAAAAATGATTTTCAAATCTATTTGGATGTGTAAAAAGGTGTTTTTTGAACTTTATTATAACCTCATAAACAATCTATGACATATTGAATTGTAAATTTGTGTTGAATGAAAATCCTTCCCCGTATTAGGATTAAACATTGGGGTCAATTTTGAGTTTTAATTATGAAAAAGAGGGGTCCTTAATTATGCAGAACTATGCTTCAATTCTGTATACATCAAAAACTCCCAATTGTTTCAAATTTTCTCCTTTTCAACCATTTTTTTAGTAAATATGTGAATAAAATCAGTGTTTTAGTGCCTCCCTTTGTTAGAAAAATACAAAATAAATGTGTCCTACCTAGGGAAAATTACATACTCTGTCACGACCCATCCTTGGGGACCGTGCCGTGACTACCCCAAGCCCGCCTTCCATAGGTCAGGGGCTGGCGACTAGCACCAAGGCGTAAATCCCAACAAAAGGGAAGGCATTGCCTTTGAAAAGTAAACAAGCACCACATAGTAAGCAAGAGGAAAAGTAAACACTAAGTAAAAACTGTAACAAGCTGTGCTGAAGGTAAAAGGGGCCGGAAATACAAGCCCAACTGTAAAGTACAACTGAAAGGGAAAAACAGCAACTGAAAAGAAAGGCCGCAGCGTCAAGCCTTCCTCTGGAAGTCCCACCTGAAGGGTGGGTACAGATAGCCTCCACTGCTCCTCGGGTCCACCTGACCGCACCGAGTACGTCCCGCCCAGTGGTCCACCTCCAGGTACTGTCCTGCTCTGCACGCCTCCTCCACGATCAGCGTTGTCCGTCTTCTGCAACCAACACAACGAAGTGCGGGCATAGCCCGTACAGGGGTGAGTATAAGCTACTCAGTAGGGACCCCGAGACCCCCGAAGGTCTCCCAGAATCCACAAAGGATAATCCACAAAGGAAAGAAACAATCACGAAGAAACATCCGACATGGCTTAGGTATATGCCGATACATATACCTAAGTCATCAATTCCCGCTCGGCCCCAACGTCCGAGCTCAAGCACAACCCAGTCCACACAGGAAAGCAAACGTATACCCACACAGGATAGCACAACACAATCCACAAAGGAGAGTGAAAGTAATCCACATAGGATAGCTCAACACAATCCACAAAGGAGAGTAAACAGTAAATCCACGCAGGATAGCTCAACAAAATCCACAAAGGAGAGTAACACAGGATTCAGCTCACATAGGTATACATTGTCGAAAAGGTGAAAGGGATGATCAGATATAAATACTGAATCATCTAAGCTGGGACCCACATAGGATAAAAGACCAGCACAGCTAGGACCCACATAGGATACAAGACCAGCTGTCTTCATTGATTCATCTATACTGGGACCCACGTAGGATACAGAACCAGTACTGAATCATCTAAGCTGGGACCCACATAGGATACAAGACCAGCACAGCTAGGACCCACATAGGATACAAGACCAGCTATCTTCATCGATTCATCTATACTGGGACCCACATAGGATACAAGACCAGTACTGAATCATCTAAGCTGGGACCCACATAGGATACAAGACCAGTACAGCAAGGACCCACATAGGATACAAGACCAGCTGTCTTCATTGATTCATTTATACTGGGACCCACATAGGATACAGAACCAGTACTGAATCATCTAAGCTGGGACCCACATAGGATACAAGACCAGCACAGCTAGGACCCACATAGGATACAAGACCAGCTGTCTTCATTGATTCATCTATACTGGGACCCACATAGGATACTAGACCAGTACTGAATCATCTAAGCTGGGACCCACATAGGATACAAGACCAGCACAGCTAGGACCGACATAGGATACAAGACCAGCTGTCTTCATTGATTCATTTATACTCGGACCCACATAGGATACAAGACCAGTACTGAATCATCTAAGATGGGACCCACATAGGATACAATACCAGTACAGTTAGGACCCACATAGGATACAAGACTAGTTGTCTTCATCGTCGCAGTCCACTGAGGATCTCTGCACAGTCCTCATCACAGTCCACTGAGGATCTCTGCACAGTCATCGTCGCAGTCCACTGAGGATCTCTGCACAGTCATCGTCGCAGTCACAGTAGCAGTCGCAGCTAGCACTAGGGTTCCCGCACACAGCAAGCTCGTTCGGGAGGGTCCGCTCCACGAGTCGAGAGGCTGATACATCAGCTGACACAAAGTCCGAGGTTGAGGTATCCAAAAGTTCCGTATCGTCAACAGGAACTCAACGTCGCAGACGGCGCGTCAATCGGACGCCCGGTCTGAGAGTTATTGGCTTTTTCGTCTCAGGGGCCCGGTTGGTTTTTAAGGAAAAACCAACCCGACCGTACTCCACCTGCATCCAAACATCGGGCGGAGTGATCCAAAAGATCCGTCTCACTTAGAGGAATTCAACAAAGTTGACGACACGTCAATCGGACGTCCGAAGCTCAAGATATGGGCGTTTCCGCTCTGAGGGCCCGGTTGGTTTCGTGTACGAACCAACCCGGCCAAACCCAAAGTATTCTGAAACCTTGAGTGCGATATACCGAAATGACCGTCTCAATACAAGGATCACGTTGCCGCTGACAGCGCGTCGTTCGGAGGCCCGTAGCTGAAGTTATGATTGAAAGACCGAAAATAGTCCGAAGACGGGGGCTCTGGGCCCGGGCCGACCCGGCCCGACCCACCCCCCCCCCCCCCCCCCCCGGGTCGACCAGACCCGGTCCGACCCGGCTGGACCCGGTCCGGTCCGGCCAGGGCGCGGCCCGGCCGGTCGGACCGGCCTGGCTCGGCTCAGCCGAGCGGCCGAGCGCTGGGTGCCGCGGGGCGCTGTCCCCGCGGTTTGGAGGTGCCGCGGCCCTTGAAGGGCCGCGCTGTCAAGCGGACGCGGCTTCTGCCACGTCCCGTGCGGGCGAGCTGGACCCACCCAGCCGCGGGTCCGCTGGCCACCGCTGCCGCTGCTTCAGCCGCGGCGGCCCTGTCCGGCGGCGCGCCGGGGCGCCGCCGGCAGCTTCCACGGGCCACCGGAGTTGCTCCGGTGGTTCATTTTCCTTCCCGTCTGTGCCGTTGTTCCTCCCGGGTTCCGTTCTCCACTACGGAATCATCAAAACGCCCTTGCGTCACGTTTTGCCATCGCCCGCCAAATCCGCACAACCACGAAGAACGGCGGAGGGTTGTCGGGCCGTGTTCGTTTGGACCGCACCCTCCGCGTTTGTTAATAACAACGGGAGAATTATTCAACACATGAATACATAACCCAAAACAATTTTAATGAATTAAAATTGTTTTTAAGAACCGGGTTCTTCATTTTGAACGGAAACAACACGGGAATATAAAAGATATTCCAAAATAAAATCCCTACCTCGTCAAGTCGTCGCAAGCACGTTCTTCGTGGAATTGACCGTCGTGGAACAAGTGGAGCATCGCGTCGCGGAAGGGCATCGCGTCGTCGCGGAAGGGCGTCGCGTCGACGATCTCCGAGGATCAAGAAACAACATATTTAATTAATAATAATTAAATCAGTGATGTTGTTATAACCCACAAAGAGATTTAAAAGAAGCGCAACCCCTACCTTGTCGTTGTCGATCGATGGTTGTCGCGAGGTTGGATTGTCGTGGAAGAACGTCGCGGAAGAAGAACCGTCGGCGTCACGGTACTTGGCGTCACGTCGTCGATCTCCGAAGGCTCGGCGTTCTTCGTCACCCTTCGTCGAAGGCCGGCGTTCTTCGCGTTCTTCGCGTTCTTCGCGAAGAAGGATGAAGAACTTGAGGTTTGTCAAATCCTCTCAACGAACAACACTTAAAGAGAAAAAGCGTTGGTCTTATTTTATTAACATGCCAACAAACGAAAAAGAGATAAGTAACGACCCATTAATTCATAGAATTAATTCAACAAATAAAACCGCCCAATTAATTCAATGAATAAAACCGCCCAATTAATTGGTGCGTTAAGAAATTAAGAAAATGCGTCAGTTGACTTTCATAATGATGGGTTTTCGCGGTTGCGTTACTTAGCGGAAAAGAAACAGTGGGGCTCGTGCGGGTCCCACCTCACAAATATCCTACCAAGAGGGTAGGATATTTTTGGATAGCATCCTATTCGCAAAAACTTAGCTCAAGCCGCTTTAAGTGGCTTCAAGTGACTTCCAAGTGGCTTAAGTGAAATAAAATAAAGTTTGTCGCACAACTTTATTTTATTTCATAACTTTAAACCCGAAAATTAAAAACCACACCCGAGCAAACGCAACTCCGGAAGAGGCGTTTCTAAGCTAGTACCGGCGCTGCGGTTTCATCAGTGCCCTCGGAATTTGATTCCGAGCACCGGTTCAAAAGTTAGAAAAACCCGCTCGTCCGTTCACTGAACGTACCTGAGCCAAACTTCGGAAGGTGATTCCGGGCACACCGGGCCTTGGAATCAGGTGCCCTCAGAAACTGCGTTCTTGTAAAATTCCAAAGAAAATTAAGAAAAAAAATTTCCTTGAAATTTCCGGGTCTTTACATTACTCCCACCACAGGGCTTTACGTCCCCGTAAAGCTTCACCACAAACTTAGGGATACAAAGGCGGTACTGAGCACGCATCTGAACCTCCCGCTCCCAAGTCCTCTCCTGGAGGTTCCCAAGCTGCCATCTGAGGCGCACAAGAGGAATCGATCGTCCACGTAGGACCCGATCCTGTCGATCCTCGATTTCCACCGGGACCTCCGCAAAAGTCGCCCCATCATCCACGTCTAGCTCCCCATGGTCAATGATGTGCGTCGGGTCGTGCACGTATCTCCTCTGCTGAGATACATGGAAGATGCCGTGCACCCAGTGCAACTGAGGTGGTAGAGCCAGGCGATAAGACACCTCTCCAATCCTGTCGAAGACCTGGAATGGTCCGATGAAGCGTGGAGATGACTTGCCGCCTCGGCCAAATCTCCATAATCCACGTCGAGGTGAGACACGCCAGAAGACGTGGTCGCCATCCTCGAACTCTAGTGGCCTCCGCCTTCTATCAGCATAAGACTTTTTCCAGTTCTGAGATGTCCTCATCCGCTCATGGATGACTGGACCTTCTCTGTTGTGGCCTGGACCATCTCCGGCCCCACAAGTGCTTCTAAGATTCCTTCTTTGCCGATAAGAGAAATCTGGTCTCATCCCATGTATGAACCACTTTCTTTGCCTAATACAGTCAATCCCGACATGGATGATACTAATCCATACCAAGGATAACGTCGTAATTCCTTGACGCTACTACCAAGAGATCCAACCGTTACTCTCACCTCCAAGGGTTGAGTCACACTGTCGGCATCAGTGTGTGGTAACTGGGTCTCCTCCAGTAGATGTCTCACAAGTGAGGGTCAAGTCAACAGTCAAAACTGGAACCTCTTAGTAACAACACAAAAGAGGACAAGAATGAAAACATCACAATGTTATGCGTCTTTTATTATTGCAGCTCATAATACAAAGACACTACACAACTACAACAAGGGACTAGAAGTACAAAGGATGTATCCACTAGTTCCTCTCCTATCCATCTGCTCCCAGAGCTCCATGATCGAAGGCCTCAGCTGCCTGAAGCTGAGCTCTCGCATGTCCACCAACTCCCTACGGTCGGGGTGGACCTCCTGGTGGTGGTGGTGGCAACACCTCTAAGTGTCTCCCACCATCTGATACTCGGCCAGCTCCTCTGCCTCGTCCGCCTGCACCCTGCGGACCACTGTGGCCGAACCTCTGTCTGGGAGGTCCCTCTACCACCTGCTGCTCGTCTGTAAGACGAGCCGGGCAGTCTCGAGCCATGTGACCTCGCCCGCTGCATGCGTAGAAATTCTTTCCCCTCATGTAGCTAGCTCTCCTTTGTGTGCCCCGCACAACTGAATCTTCATCTAGTGACTGCCCATTAGATGGTCTGGCCCGTTTGGACATTTGCGTCACCTGTCTACTGCCAACTGCGGAAGACCCTACTATGGGCCGTCCTGCGGAGGGCCCTATCACTAGAGCCTGCTCGGCGAGAAAACTCTCCACTAGAAGGGCTCTCTCCAACACCTCTGCCTGTGTCGGAATGTTGAGGGAGATCATCGAAGCCCTGATCTCGTGGCTCAGTCCCTGCTCGAAGGTCCGGGCCCGGAAGAACGGGTCCCGTACCATATCTGTGTAGTAGTGCGAGAGATCAGTAAATCTCGCCGAGTACTGGGCCACTGTCATACTGACCTGCCGTAGTTGTAGCAGCTCTTGGATGCGCACTGCACGGAGGGTGGTTGGGACGAACTCGGAGCGGAAGATTCTCTCAAAGTCCGTCCAGAGGAGAGATGTCTCGTCGTGCACCTGGAGCATCAAGCTCCACCATCTGCCTGCTGCCGCGTGCAGGAGGCTCGCTGCGAGGATCACCATGAGGTCTGCTGGTGTCCTCACTAGCCTGAAAACTCGTACGACCGCCTTCATCCAGTCCTCGGCTGCCTGGGGGTCTGTCTCCCCACGAAACCTGGGTGGTCGCTGGCGCTGGAACTCATGCAGAGCTCCAAGGCGACGTGCATTGTCAGCGGTCGTGGCGGGAAGCATCGGTGGCTCGGCGGGTAAAGGTACAGTCGATGCCTCTGCTGACAAAGAGCCCTGCACCGAGGCCTCGTCGCTCGGTGGGCTGTCATCACGCTCCACTCTCGGAACCCTAGCTGGCTGCAGTCGTGGGGCCATCCTGAAAGAAACAGGTGCGCCACGGTCAGAACATTATACCTGGTGAGCTGACACAAGTAATCACAAAGATAACTTGAACACACATGCAATCAATGTTTTCGTGCATTAAGTCGGAAATCAGAAGTCAGGGTCCTGGTGTACGGATACGTCGGCCGCCGCACCAACACTGGACTCCCTGGACTGATAACCACACCCAATACGCTAAACACTATTACTTCAAATAGAAGAAAGATCAGAGTCTGCGGTAGAACCAACCACCTCTGATACCAATTTGTCACGACCCGTCCTCAGGGCCCGTGCCGTGACTACCCCAAGCCCGCCTTCCATAGGCCAGGGGCTGGCGACTAGCACCAAGGCGTAAATCCCAACAAAAGGGAAGGCATTGCCTTGAAAAGTAAACAAGCACCACAGAGTAAGCAAGCGGAAAAGTAAACACTAAGTAAAAACTGTAACAAGTTGTGCTGAAGGTAAAAGGGGCCGGAAATACAAGCCCAACTGTAAAGTACAACTGAAAGGGAAAAACAGCAACTGAAAAGAAAGGCCACAGCGTCGAGCCGTCCTCTGGAAGTCCCACCAGAAGGGTGGGTACAGATAGCCTCCACTGATCCTCGGGTCCACCTGACCACTCTGAGTACGTCCCGCCCAGTGGTCCACCTCCAGGTACCATCCTGCTCCGCACGCCTCCTCCACGATCAGCGTTGTCCGTCGTCTGCAACCAACACAACAAAGTGTGGGCATAGCCCGTGCAGGGGTGAGTATAAGCTACTCAGTAGGGACCCCGAGACCCCCGAAGGTCTCCCAGAATCCACAAAGGATAATCCACAAAGGAAAGATACAATCACGAAGTAACATCCGACATGGCTTAGGTATATGCCCATACATATACCTAAGTCATCAATTCCCACTCGGCCCCAACGTCCGAGCTCAAGCACAACCCAGTCCACACAGGAAAGCAAACGTATACCCACACAGGATAGCACAACACAATCCACAAAGGAGAGTAAAAGTAATCCACATAGGATAGCTCAACACAATCCACAAAGGAGAGTAAACAGTAAATCCACGCAGGATAGCTCAACACAATCTACAAAGGAGAGTAACACAGGATTCAGCTCACACAGGTATACATCGTCGAAAAGGTGAAAGGGATGATCGGATATAAATAATGAATCTTCTAAGCTGGGACCCACATAGGATACAAGACCAGCACAGCTAGGACCCACATAGGATACAAGACCAGCTGTCTTCATTGATTCATCTATACTGGGACCCACGTAGGATACAGAACCAGTACTGAATCATCTAAGCTGGGAACCACATAGGATACAAGACCAGCTGTCTTCATTGATTCATCTATACTGGGACCCACATAGGATACAAGACCAGTACTGAATCATCTAAGCTGGGACCCACATAGGATACAAGACCAGCACAGCTAGGACCCACATAGGATACAAGACCAGCTGTCTTCATTGATTCATTTATATTGGGACCCACATAGGATATAGAACCAGTACTGAATCATCTAAGCTGGGACCCACATAGGATACAAGACCAGCACAGCTAGGACCCACATAGGATACAAGACCAGTTGTCTTCATTGATTCATCTATACTGGGACCCACATAGGATACAAGACCAGTACTGAATCATCTAATCTGGGACCCACATAGGATACAAGACCAGCACAACTAGGACCCACATAGGATACAAGACCAGCTGTCTTCATTGATTCATTTATACTGGGACCCACATAGGATACAAGACCAGTACTGAGTCATCTAAGCTGGGACCCACATATGATACAAGACCAGTACAGTTAGGACCCACATAGGATACAAGACTAGTTGTCTTCATCGTCGCAGTCCACTGAGGATCTCTGCACAGTCCTCGTCACAGTCCACTGAGGATCTCTGCATAGTCATCATCGCAGTCCACTGAGGATCTCTGCACAGTCATCGTCGCAGTCACAGTAGCAGTCGCAGCCAGCACTAGGGTTCCCGCACACAGCAAGCTCGTTCAGGAGGGTCCGCTCCACGAGCCGAGAGAATGATACATAAACTGACACAAAGTCCGAGGTTGAGGTATCCAAAAGTTCCGTATCATCAACTGGAACTCAACGTCTCAGACGGCGCGTCAATCGGACGCCCGGTCTGAGAGTTATTGGCTTTTTCGTCCTAGGGGCCCGGTTGGTTTTTAAGAAAAAACCAACCCGACCGTACTCCATCTGCGTCCAAACCTCGGGCGGAGTGAGCCAAAAGATCCGTCTCACTTAGAGGAATTCAACAAAGTCGACGGCACGTCAATCGGACGTCCGAAGCTCAAGATATGGGTGTTTCCGCTCTGAGGGCCCGGTTGGTTTCGTGTACGAACCAACCCGGCCAAACCCAAAGTATTCCGAAACCTTGATTGCGATATACCAAAATGACCGTCTCGATCCAAGGA
This sequence comes from Viscum album, assembly GCA_963277665.1. Lineage (NCBI taxonomy): Eukaryota > Viridiplantae > Streptophyta > Magnoliopsida > Santalales > Viscaceae > Viscum > Viscum album. The sequence continues at coordinate 361,646,318 of OY728140.1, read as the reverse complement.
TCACGTTGCCATTGACGGCGTGTCGTTCGGAGGCATGTAGCTCAAGTTATGAGCGAAAGACCGAAAACAGTCCGAAGACGGGGGGGGTCCGTGCCCGGGCCCGTGCCGACCCGGCCCGACCCCCCCCCCCCCCCTGGGTCAGCCGAACCGGGTCGACCCGAACCAGGTCGACCAGACCCGGTCCGGCCAGGGCGCGGCCCGGCCGGTCGGACCGGCCTGGCGAGGCGCGGCCGAGCGGCCGAGCGCTGGGTGCCGCGGGGCGCTGCCCCCGCGGTTTGGAGGTGCCGCGGCCCTCGAAGGGCTGCGCTGTCAAGCGGACGCGGCTTCTGCCGCGTCCCGTGCGGGCGAGCTGGATCCGCGCGGCCGCGGGTCCGCTGGCCGCTGCCTCCGGGCGCCGGTAGCTTCCGCAGGCCACCGGAGTTGCTACGGTGGTCTATTTTCCTTCTCGTCTGCGCCGTTGTTCCTCCTGGGTTCCGTTTTTCACTGCGGAATCATCAAAACGCCCTTGCATCACATTTTGTCGTCGCCCGCCAAATCCGCACAACCACGAAGAACGGCAGAGGGTTTTCGGGCCGTGTTCGTTTGGCCCGCACCCTCCGCGTTAGTTAATAACAACGGGAGAATTATTCAACACATGAATACATAACCCAAAACAATTTTAATGAATTAAAATTGTTTTTAAGAACCGGGTTCTTCATTTTGAACGGAAACAACACGGGAATATAAAAGGTATTCCAAAATAAAATCCATACCTCGTCAAGTCGTCGCGCGCGCGTTCTTCGCGGAATTGACCATCGCGGAACAAGTGGAGAGTCGCGTCGCGGAAGGGCGTCGCGTCGTCGCGGAAGGGCGTCGCGTCGACGATCTCCGAGGATCAAGAAACAACAGATTTAATTAATAATAATTAAATCTGTGATGTTGTTATAACCCGCAAAGAGATTTAAAAGAAGCGCAACCCCCTACCTTGTCGTTGTCCATCGAAGGTTGTCGCGGGGTTGGATTGTCGTGGAAGAACGTCGCGGAAGAAGAACTGTCGGCGTCGCGGTACTTGGCGTCGCGTCATCGATCTCCGAAGGCTCGGCGTTCTTCATCGCCCTTCGTCGAAGGCCGGCGTTCTTCGCGTTCTTCGCGTTCTTCACGAAGAAGGATGAAGAACTTGAGGTTTGTAAAATCCTCTCAACGAACAACACTTAAAGAGAAAACGTGTTGGTCTTATTTTATTAACATGCCAACAAACGAAAAAGAGATAAGTAACGACCCATTAATTCATAGAATTAATTCAACAAATAAAACCGCCCAATTAATTCAACGAATAAAACCGCCCAATTAATTCAACGAATAAAACAGCCCAATTAATTGGTGCATTAAGAAATTAAGAAAACGCGTTAGTTGACTTTCATAATGACGGGTTTTCGCGGGTGCGTTACTTAGCGGAAAAAAAACGGTGGGGCTCGTGCGGGTCCCACCTCACAAATATCCTACCAAGAGGGTAGGATATTTTTGGATAGCATCCTATCCGCAACAACTCAGCTCAAGCCGCTTTAAGTGGATTCAAGTGACTTCCAAGTGGCTTAAGTGAAATAAAATAAAGTTTGTCACACAACTTTATTTTATTTCATAACTTTAAACCCGAAAATTAAAAACCACACCCGAGCAAACGCAACTCCGGAAGAGGCGTTTCTAAGCAAGTACCGGTGCTGCGATTTCATCGGTGCCCTCGGAATTTGATTCCGAGCACCGGTTCAAAAGTTAGAAAAACCCGCTCGTCCATTCACTGAACGTACCCGATCCAAACTTCGGAAGGTGATTCCAGGCACACCAGGCCTCGGAATCAGGTGCCGTCAGAAACTGCGCTCTTGTAAAATTCCAAAGAAAATTAAGAAAAAAAATTTACTTGAAATTTCTGGGTCTTTACATACTCAGTTGACATGTTTCAATGAATCTAAATTTATTTGAATTGAGTGATTGATGATTGACTTAATCCATTTCTTTTATGGAAATAATTTTTAAGAACTGTGAAATTGAGGTGTGATAGGTTAGATTCATTTGGAATTGGAATTATAAATTGAGTAAACTTGAATTTGGACTTGAACCTGGTAACTTATCCTTGGTGAAATGGAACACCTCAGGGAGCCAAATCAATTAAGAATAATATAATTCCTTTGAAACTAGAGTAAAATGGGTAATTGGGATCCTAAAGTTGATATTTGAGATAGGTTAACTGGGTGTGTTATGTAAATAAATCCATTTTCAAACTCAACAATTCATTTTCATAGTATTATACTTAAAACCCTTGCTGGGAAAAATTCAAATAAAGGGCCTTATCAAAAGTAAGTTCATTTAGTTGAGGATAATATTGAACCCAAATGAAGAAGGGGACAGTTTATTATTAAGAAAATATTTTGAGTGGTATCAATGAAGTGGAAAGAATATCTTTGGTTGAGGAATGTGGGATAGAGTAAAAGATTGTAGTTCTTCCTATTATAGATTTAATTCCACTTGAATCTCATTGTTCTCCACTTCCAGAACTGGAATTTGAACATGCTTGAAGTGGGTTAGTGAGATTAATTGACATAGGAGGAATGAAAATATTATCAATGAATGATTCAATTATTTTATTTAATTTGTGAATATATAGTTAAAACTAGGTATAATAATCTCCATTTTTATTAGGAGTATTTTTAAGTAAATAAATTTAAAAAATTTAATTTCCCAGGAGTGAAATTGATTAACTGTGGGGTAATTTGATATGGAATTAGTTTATCACACTTTTCCACATATGTTTTAAGGAAATAATGGAATATTAAATGATAAATTTTTATTTTAATAAATAAATTGTGATTATACGATTAACTAAGCCTACATTTCACATTTATTGAAAATATTTTAAAAATGAATATTGTTGGTGTTTAACATCTCAATTTTACCCTGATTTTATTTTCACATTTTAGAAACATCATTTTTTGTCATATTCTTAAAAAACATTAGTTGAATTTTTTATGATGTTTTTATTTTATGAATTTATTCCTCCATATTCCATATTTTATATTTAAAATATTTTGTGGAAATTGTGTTTTTCAATATTTAGTGGTTTTTGTTTGTTTGAATTTTTTTGGAATTATTTTCTCCCATTAACGATTAAAATGGTCAATTCAGTGTCCAAATTTGAGTTTTTAATTTGAATTTTTTTTATTTTCACTGATTTTGGAATTTTTTGTTTTTTTAGGATTCAAGATTAAATTTTAACAATGGAAAGTGACCATTATGGGGTTAAATCAACCACAAGTACATAATTTAATTGACCATAGATGATACTGTTGAAGTGAATGCACCCAAAGGCATGTTTCTGTGCAACTGAGTCCAAAAATTTATTAACTGTTGAATTGATCACGCTTTACCAAAATAAGTCGCATGGCTATTTCCATTGACCGCAATTATAAATACCAATCCACCACACCTTACCCCTGTATTCTTCCACATAGAAAAGGAAATTGGCTGCAATGGGCCCCAGTCAACCACAAAGCCAATGCTATCAGCTGCAAAGACAAATTACAATTGACCATAACTGAAAAAATAGCCTCGCGAGATGAAGAAGAAGGTGGCCCAAACTTGAAGATGAATATGCATCATGAAGGTGGTCGTGTCAGAAGAATATAACCATATGATCAATTTTTTCAAAGATGAATTGATGCATGTTGAAGAAGCTAAACCCAAGATCAGATCTGGTGCTTGAAGAAGACTCTCAACATAAGGATGTTGAACTAACTGGTGAATTGCTAAAGTTTGGAAACCAATATTGACCAAAAGACCACTGAACAAGGGATCCTAACTACAAAATAACCAAACCATCTTATTGAATAATTCACCATTAATCTTGATCCTCCATAGATTAGAAACCCAAAGTAGAGTCTTCTATCCTAGATGTGCGATGAACCTGGAAACTGATGCCACACCACAGCCATGAGTTAAAGTCACACACCTATGATGCTGATAAAACTTGTTATTGAACCCAAGTCATAGCACCCATGTGTCATGATTTCTAGGAACCCTTCTACACCACCGATTAAAGATACCACAAAAAAACTCCCACTATTATGAAAGAGAATCCTTTCCACACCACCTCTGTCGAAGACCAAATCACCAGTGTCTCTTGATGGAATCAAGTTGTACATAATGTAGCTTTATAGTAAGATGACCAAGCACATATTAAGTCCCTATGCCACTTGAATTCAAAGCCAATGTCGAGCCACTATAAAAGAAACAAGAAATCATAATACAAGCTATTGGAGAAGGATGAGGCCGATCTTTGATCTGAAACACCAGTCATGACTCCACTGTTTGAAGAAGATCCTGAGCTCGATGGTGCTGAACCAATTGAGGAACATGAAGCAACCCAAACATGAAGATAAAGCCACGAATGAACTAAGGTAAAGGTCACAATCTATGCCTAAATTTAAAATAATAATAATAACAAATTTATATATGATAATATTATTATTAAAGTAAAAAATTAAAAATGTGTGTTCAACATCAATGAGTGATGTCTCAGCCTAAAAAATGGATTTGAGTGCATGAGGCCCAAAGTGCAGCCCTGTAAGGGCCCAAAAAAACTGATTTTCACAAGAGATATTAGAATTAAGTCAAAATTATAAGAACCCAGTTCTTATTATTAAGGTACGGTTTTCTTCTTTTCCTTTTTCCTTAAGTGTTTTTGAGAAAATAAGGAAAATGGGGAAAAATCCCAAAATTTGTGGGTACACGCCGTGTACTTTTCCACATGTTGTGTACTTTGGCCGTGTGGGATGAGTATACAAGGCGTGTAGGCCTATCGATGATGAAGGGTGTAAATACTTACTAAATGCCATGTACTTAGTAATACATGTCGTGTAATCAGTCGGAAGGTGAACAGTAAGGTGGTGGGAGTAGCCTCCAGTGGAACGGTAGTACACGCCGTGTACTTAGAAATACATGTCATGTAATCAAGTCGACAGATGAACAGTGAGGTGGTGGAAAGTGGCCTCCAGAGGAATAGTTAAAAATAATAATACACACTGTGTACTTTAGAGTACATGCCGTGTAGTTATGTTTTTTCCTTATAAATGGTCAGTAGCCTCCTCATTCGGTAGAGGAGGCAGTGGGTTCATTTGGAGAACCAAGAGAGGAGGCCGAAGCTTGGATGAGCTCCTGATCGCACATCGGAACTCTGTTTCTTCCACCGTCGATCTCATTTAGACTATGTGGGTAAGTTCTTCCCTCTTCTTGAATGTTTCCTGCCAATTATTTCCCTAAGGGAAGTTATTTATGTTTGAATGGGTAATCTTCTATCCCATATCTACGTCATTCATGGTTGTTTTGGGAGGCGTCGTTTACGTATATCGATCAGAGGAGATCGAGGTTGGTGGTCTGGTGTTTATTTCCAACTATCTAGTTGTTTTGTGTACATTAGTGTTATGCGCCCATGTTTGGGGTGTCGTATGGTTGAGGCCTTGACTGTTAAGATACCTAGAATTGCATAGGTAATTTAATGAACAAGTATAAACTGCTGTTTGGGATCGTTACCTTGATCCAGGGCCACCTCGTGGGTGTGTTTCCCTTGTTTAGCCATTTGGACAGGATACCTGTGGGTATGTTGTGATTATAGCATGATTTGAGTTTTCTTGAGAGAAAAATTATATAAATTGCTTGTTTATGTGTTGGGCTCGTCCCGGTTACTTGTTATCCTGAGGGAAATGTTTTGCTCAGCCTGAGGGCAGTGTTTCGTTTAGCCTGAGGGAAAATTTTCTTATTCATGTGGGCATTAGCTTCCATTCTTGAGGGAAACATCTCATACGCATGTGATCTATATTCGTTGTGCCTGTGGGCAGTCACCTGTAGGTTTCGATTCTTTTTTCCTGAGGGTAAGGACTTGCATGTCTGAGGACAACGTTTACTTTGAATATTCATTATGGTGATTTCTCATGTTATACCTGCCAAGCTAAAAAAAATATTAGAATTGTTAAATAATAATTAAATGGTAATAGAACTAGTAGGAGTAGCTTCTTTTGAGTACTTCCTAGTTTATTGCATTTCATTATTGCACGTTGTTGTTGCACATTTTCCCTGACAGTTGGGCATGGGCCTTTGGTGGTTGCCTACTGGGATTTATTTCTCACACCCTGTTTGGGTCATGTCTTGGGCCCAAACAGATTATATTACTGCAAGTGTTGATAAGGGAAAGAGTCCCTATACAAGTTATTGATTGTTGCATATGAGTAGGAGAGCATGGGACCGAGCTTAGGCTTGCGATGCTGATGAGTTCCTACTGCACTGTTTTGTTTTTCTTTGTTTTACTTATACCTTATACTGTATTGTTTTAGATTGTAGTGTATCCTGTTTTGGCTACTTTCTTAGAATTAGTGACATGATGCATCATGATATATATATGACTGCTAGTTATCTTTTCCTTTTGTTGTCCATTTTCGGTTTATATTGTCTACTGCTTCCTCTTTGGTATGTTTATTTATTTTATTCCACTGTGCTACAATTTGAAGAATGAGGGAATAGTTTCCCCACTATCATTCCTTGGCCCTTGCTTCTAGTCGGCAGCCTCTGTCATCTGGGGAAATGTGCTTGAGGTCATGTGAGCAACCGGGTTCGGGGAACCCATTGTGTAGCTTTCGGAACCGGGATGTTACAAAGTGGTATCAGAGCACTTTTCTTTTCTCTGAGTTATTTTATTATTTGGTGAAAATGGAAAGAAATAGATTGTTAAGGGATTCGATAATAAACTATGCCCAGGAGTAGCTACCCCGTGTACAGGTAAAGGCCGGATTGCCTCGAATTAAATTGTGATTTTATGTTTATGATTATTACAATTGATTTGATGTTCACCATTGGGAGACACACTTGTGGTGTGTTGTTTATATTTTTATACTTGGGATATATTTAGTTTCAACCTGATGAGATGAGGGTATGTCATCTCATGTATCATTTAGGAACATGTTAGAATCACATGTCATGCATAGTTTCAATGTCATGTAGGTGCATTAGAAATTGCATGTTGTTTTGATAGATGATGTTCTAGAAAATGCATGCTGTTGTGATAGGTACCTTGTTAGATACACCAACTATTGATAGGGTATTGGTAAATGTTATGGTTGGGTTTATGGATGCTATACTTTGGTTCCTGAGAAGTATGGGCTCTCTTGGACCAGAATTTAGTGGATCATGATCCAGCTTTTTGTTGCGTTTTGTACTATAATGTGAAAGGTCATGTGCTAAACTTTGGTTCGCGGGGAGTATGGGTCCCCACGGATCGGAATTTGGCATATCGACACTTGAAATTTAAGGAAAAAGGGCTCCAGAGTAGTTTCTGAGGTCTAATATTTGGAAACCCAGACAACACAGCGTGTGGTTCTATGAACACACGCCATGTACTCTTCTGTTCGGGAAGAAATGAAACAAATTTAAGTACATACCGTGTACCCTATGTACACTCCATGTAGTTTCTAATTGTTTCATAGGACATGTAGGTAGAAACACGGGATGGGAAAACTCTAGAGGGAACACGCCGTGTACTGGTTGTACACGCCGTGTTGTTTTGACCCTGTGTCCACCCGTATGACTAACAAAACAGATGAAGAAATCTTTGCTTAAACACACCATGTCACTTTAGAACATGTCGTGTAGTGTCATCTGGGAATCTGGCCATGTAACTAACAACACGGGTCAATGTTATCCTTTCTAGTACATGTCGTGTACCTATGGGACACGTCGTATGGTCTTGACCGGTGAGAGACCATGTGGACTTGGAAGTGTGGCTGGAGAAAAAGGGTGGTGTACACGCCATGTGTGGGTGTAACACACCGTGTAGTGTCATCTGAGTAGTCGTCCGTGTAACTAACAACACGAGCAGTTAGAATCTAATTCATACACGTCGTGTCTATCTGGAACACGCTGTGTAGTGTGAGCTATGTACCCGGCTGTGTCACGAACAACAGGGGTCGGTGAAGCTCGTCTTGTACATGCAGTGTAGGAATTATACACGCCATGTAGTCTCATTCTAAGGAGATCTGTGTAGCTTAGTCGTGTATAAGGACTTAGGCAGGGGAAGAAAATTTAAGTACACATCGTGTGTAAGGACAACACGCCGTGTATTTGGGGTGTTACATGACCAGTGCTGGCATAGTACACACCCATGTAAAATACTTATGGGAACACATCGTGTAGTTATTATACACGCTGTGTAGTCTTGCTTTGTAAAATTTTAATGTTTTCTTTCTCATGTTCCCTTCTTACGCCTTCAGTTCTTATTCCTTAATGATCTTAATCTAAGGCGTGTTTTTGACCATGTAGAGTCATGATGCCGATACGACCTTGAGTTGTTATCTAAGAGAGTGGAGATGATTATACATCATAGATGGTAGGCCACAGGCTACCAATGGATCCTCCAGAAATTCCAGATGTGGCACCAGTTGTTATACTGGACGTAGGCGCGGATTCACAGTTCTGTCAAGGCTTCATGTGGTTCATGAAGACCTTCCAAGGAGCACCACTGGTTGACACATCTATGGAAGAGTTGAAACGTATATTCCAGCAGCATCACCCACCTACGTTTTCAGGGGATGGTGGACCCCAGGCTGCAGAATCATGGCTGGGTTCTATGCAGACAATCTTCGAGCATCTGGAGATGCCTCCTGGGAGGAGGGTCAAGCTCGCTACTTACATGCTGCGTGATTCCTCCAAGAGATGGTGGGATGTTACCACCCAGACTGAGCATCACCGAGACATGGCGTGGGAATTTTTTCAGGCGGTCTTCTATGACTTTTTCTTTCCAGAGATGTTAAAGGTAGATCGAGCTCGAGATTTCATGAATCTGCAGTAGGGCGCTATGCCAGTGATGGACTATTCTGCCCGCTTCACCGAGTTACAACATTTTTCACCTGTTCTGGTGGGTGATGAGACATTGAGGGCTAGACGCTTTGAGGATGGTATTCGATATGAAATCTACACGCTGGTGAATGTTTTCAGGTTTCCTACAGTGCATGATATTGTGAACCAGGCATTGATTACTGAACGAAACCTATGGGAAGCTGGTAGTGCGGACCAGGGAAGTTCGGCACCGGTCTCTGGAACTATTTCCACTGGAAAGTGGAAGAGGCAGATGGATTTCTCTCATGGTGGAAGTACTATCTAGAATAATTCTTCAGGTGTCCAGGTCATGTGCTACTAGTGTGGTAAAGAGGGGCACAAGAGACATCAACGTCCACGTGACCTTCTAGAGTGCCGAGCTTGCGGCAGGACGAGTCATCTTCAGCGTTTTTGTAGGGTGTTTCCACCAGTGACTAGTGAGAGGGGTTCTGTGCAGACTTCGCTTGTGGGAGCAGGGCCAGTAGCTTCTTACGAGTCTGGGAATTGGAACACGTTAGGAAGTTCAGGATGAGGTGGTGGTCGTGGCTGTGGTAGCTAGACACTAAGATATTAGAGACTATAGGGTGGGTCAGCTTAGGGTAGTCAGGTTGTGTTGTAGGGCCGCGGCACTAGGCAGACATATGCATTGCAACATACCCAATAAGAGCAGGATCCCGAACCTTCCACTGTGAGTGGTACTATTTTAGTTTCTTCTATTTTATCTTCTGCACTTTTTGATGTTGTTGCTAAACATAGATTTATATCTATGCCCATTGTGGAGAGCCTTGGGCTCTGTGTTTATTCTTCTTCTGATATTATGACACTAGACACTCCATTGGGGATTAGAACGGCAGGTGTGCGTCAGTGTAAGGAGTGCCCCCTAGAGGTTGGTGGGTGTCACTTTCTATGGGACCTCTATGTCTTAGAGATGACAACCGATGATTTCATTCTCAGGATGGACCGGTTGGTACCCTTTCGAGCCTTTGTGGATTGATATTGTCATAGGGTGAGTTTCACACCACCATAGGGTGGAGAGTTTCTATACAAGGGCGAATGGGATGTCCAGGCGAGCTGAGCTGGACCCGAGAATTGTGGGTGAGGTGGAGTGACAGCCCATACTGTGAGTTTATATCTGGATGACTGGGGAAATTTTCATAAGTATTTCCCTCTAGTGGTTAATCATTTCAGGGAAGTCTTCCCAGATGACTTTTTAGGTCTATCTCTAGAGCGAGATGTGGATTTCTATATTGAGCTTGTACTAGGAGCAGCACCGGTGTAGATTCCTCCTTATAGGATGGCTACACCAGAATTGCAGGAGATAAAGAGGAAGTTGGAGGAGTTGCAGGAGAAGGGTTTTATTTGACCCAGTACTTCTCCTTGGGGTGCTTCTATCTTGTTTGCGAAGAAGGAGGACGGTACCCTCAGACTCTATGTGGATTATCGGAAGCTGAACCAGTTGACGGTCAAGAATCGATATCCCTTAACAAGGATTGATGATATTTTTGATCAACTTCTAGGAGAACGAGTGTTCTTGAAGATTGACTTGAGATCTGGATATCATCAGTTGCGTGTTAGACCATCAGACATACCACTTACAGCCTTTCATAGCAGATATGGTCAATAAGAGTACTTGGTCATGCCGTTCGGACTCACGAACATGCCAGTAGTTTTTATGGCTCTGATGAATCGTGTGTTCCACCCATATCTGGATTCTTTTGTGGTAGTCTTTGTGGATGATATCTTGGTGTACTCTCACACTCGACACGACCATGCCACCCATCTTGAGATCATGCAGAGTACACTAAGAGAGAATCAGTTATATGCTAAACTCTAAAAGTACAACTTTTGGATGGACCAGATACACTTCCTGGGTCATATTATCTCAGAGGCAGGATTTGTAGTAGACCCAGAGAAAGTGAGAGGATTAGTTTCCTTGGAGCAGCTGAAGAACGTGTTTGAAATACGGAGTTTCTTGGGGCTGACTGGTTACTACAGGTGCTTTATACAGGACTTCTCCTACTTAGTAGCACTATTGATGGGTTTGACTGAGATGGGTATGAAGTTCGTTTGGTCAGAAGCTTGTGGGACAGCCTTTCAGAAGCTGAAGGGAATGTTGACATTAGCACCAGTCCTGATACTTCCAGAGCAAGGTAAGAGTTATACAGTTTACTATGATGCATCAGGTATTGGGTTGGGAGAAGTGTTGATGTAGGGTGATCGAGTAGTTGCGTATGGGTCTCGGCAGTTGAGGCCATATGAGGGGAATTACCTAACGCATGATCTCGAGTTGGCTGAAGTTGTTCATGTGTTACGTTGTTGGAGACATTATCTATTGGGAGAACATTTTGTGGTGTTTGCGGACCACAAAATTCTTAAATACATCTTTACCCAGTGTGCCCTGAATTTGAGGCAGCGAAGGTGGGTTGAGTACCTTCAGTCCTTCGACATTGAGCTTGCCTATACACCTGGTAAAGGTAATGCAGTAGCTGATGCACTGAGTAGGAGGACTCAGATACAGGCAATGTAGGAGTCCAGTGGTGAGTGGAAAATTATGGCTTGGTTCTCTAAGATTCATTTGGAGGTGCATGATAGTTAGGGTAGAACCTATCTTTCTTCCTTAGCTATGACTTCTACCCTCCTAGATAGAGTGAGGATGAGACAGCTATCAAAAAAAAGGCCTAGTTCTATGGGAGTCGGTGGTGAGTGAGGACCCTCCTCCTGGTTGGACGATAGGAGATGATGAGGTACTGCGTATCCATGGACGAGTGTGGGTTTTTGGGGATATACGCGAGGAGTTGATGCGGGAGTTTCATTCTTAATCTTGGGCAGTGCATCCCGGAGTTACCAAAATGTACCGTGACTTGAGACGTCAATATTGGTGGTCGGGTATGAAACGAGAGGTAGTTGGTTTTTTTATGAGATGTTCTACCTGTCAGTAGGTGAAGGCGGATCATCAGAGGCCAGCCATACTGTTACAATAGTTACCCATTCCAGAGTGGAAATGGGATGATGTCACGATGGACTTCGTGACCGGGTTACCGAGGTCACCTCGAGGCAGTGATGTCGTGTGGGTTGTTGTGGATAGACTTACAAAGGTAGCTCGCTTTTGGCTGATCAAGGAGACCTTCGGTATTGACGAGCTTAGAAATTTGTATATCTGATAGGTAGTATGTCTTCATAGGGTCCATCGTTCTATCATTTAAGATAGGGATACCTGTTTTACATCTCGTTTTTTGCAGAGTTTTTAGATGGAACTGGGTACACAAGTGCTTCTGAGCATAGCTTACCACCCTCAGACTGATGGCTAGTCAGAGCATACGATATAGGTGCTTAAGGACATGTTGCGTACATGCGTCCTAAACTTCGGGGGTTCTTGGTAGAAGCACATACCCCTGGTCGAGTTTTCCTAGAATAATAGTTTTCAGGAAACTATTAATATGGAACCTTACGAGGATTTATATGTTAGGCCATGTCTATTACCTTTGTGCTGGTTGGAGGTAGGTGAGGCAGATTTAATGGGACCACGACTCGTGCAGGAGACTTCAGAGTAGGTCTAGTTGATACATAAGTGGATGGCTACTGAGAAGTCTCACCAGAAATCTTAAGTTGATCGCTGCAGACGAACCATAGAGTTTGTGGTCAGGGATCGGGTTTTCTTACGTGTTTCACCGAGGTTGGAACATAAGCGGATCAGGAGACAGGGTAAAATTTCACCAAGGTATGTTGGGTCATTTGAGATTCTAGAGAGAATCGAGTTGGTTTCCTATCGATTGTGGTTACCACAAAGGTATCGGGCCATGAATGACGTATTCCACATATCTCAGCTACACCGTTATCACTCAGACCCATCTCATGTTTTTCAGCCTAAGGAGGTTGAACTTCAAGTCAATGCATCCTTTGAGGAGCATCTGATTCATATTGTTTATACGAGCACGAAGGTTCTCTGAGGCTCATCAGTTCCTCTCGTACAGGTGCTATGGAAGCATGGCCGAGTGCAGGATGAAACCTGGGAGCGGGAGGCCGACGTACGTGCTCAATATCCAGAGTTATTCTCAGCTTTATCTTCACCACCCTTGGAAGGGAAATTTAGGGACAAATTGCTTTAAGGGGGGAAGTTTGTAAGAACTCGGTTCTTATTCTTGAGGTATGGGTTTCTTCTTTTCCTTTTTCCTTAAGTGTTTTTGAGAAAATAAGGAAAATGGGGGAAAATCCAAAAAAATTTGGGTACACACTGTGTACTTCTCCACACGTCATGTACTTTGGCCGTGTGGGATGAGTATATAGGGCGTGTAGGCCTATCAGTGATGAAGGGTGTAAAAAATGACTACACGCTGTGTAGTTAATAATACATGTCGTGTAATTAGTTGGCAGGTGAACAGTAAGGCGATGGGAGTAGCTTCCAGTGGAACGGTAGTACACATCGTGTACTCAGAAATACATGTCGTGTAATCAAGTCGACAGATGAACAGTGAGGCGGTGGAAAGTTGCCGCTAGAGGAACAATTAAAAAAATAGTACACGCCATGTACTTGAGAGTACAGGCCGTGTAGTTATGTTTTTTCGTTATAAACAGGCATTAGCCTCCTCATTTGGCAGAGGAGTCAGTGGGTTCATTTGGAGCACTAGGAGAGGAGGCTGAAGCTTGGAGAAGCTCCCGATCGCACGTCGGAACTCCGTTTCTTCCACCATTGATCTCGTTTGGACTACGCGGGTAAGGTCTTCCCTCTTCTTGAATGTTTCCTTCCAATTATTTCCCTAAGGGAAGTTATTTACATTTTAATGGGTAATCTTATATCCCAGATCTACATCGTTCTTGGTTGTTTCGGGAGGCTCCGTTTACGTATATCGATCAGAGGAGATCGAGGTAGGTGGTCTGGTGTTTATTTCCAACTGTCGAGTTGTTTTGTGTACCATAGTGTTGTGCGCCCATGTTTGGGGTGTCATATAGATGAGGCCTTGACTGTTAAGATACCTAGAATTGCATAGGTAATTTAATAAACATGTATAAACTGATGTTTGGGATCGTTTCCTTGATCCAGGGCCACCCCGTGGGTGCATTTCCCTTGTTTAGCCGTTTGGCCAGGATACCCGTCGGTATGCCGTGATTATATCATGCTTTTATTTTTCTTGAGAGAAAATGTATATAAATTTCTTGTTTATGTGTTGGGCTCGGCCTGGTTACTTGTTAGCCTGAGGGAAGTGTTTTTCTTAGCCTGAGGGATGTGTTTCGTTTAGCTTGAGGGAAACTTTTCTTATGCCTATGGGCAGTAGCTTTCGTGCCTGATAAAAACATCTCGTATCCCTATGGGCTATATTTGTTATGCCTATGGGCATTCACTTGCGGGTTTCGATTCTACTTGCCTGAGGTTAAGGACTTGCATGTCTGAGGACAACGTTTACTTTGAAAATTCATTGTGGTGATTTATCATGTTGTACCTACCAAGCTAAATCAAAATCTTGGAATTGTTAAATAATAATTAAATGGTAATGGAACTGGTAGGAGTAGCTGCTTTTGAGAACTTCCAAATTTTTTGCATTTCATTATCGCACACTGCTGTTGCACATTTTCACTGACGGTTGGGCACGGGCCTTTGGTGGTTGCCTACTGGGATTTATTTCTCACACCCTATTTGGGTCATGTCTTGGGCCCAAACAGATTATATTGTTGCAGGTGTTTATATGGGAAAGAGTCCCTATACAAGTATGTTATTGTTGTAGAGGAGTAGGAAAGCATGGAACCGAGCTTAGGCTTGTGATGCTATTGAGTTCCTGCTGCACTGTTTTTTTTTTTTTGCTTTATTGTACTTGTACCTTATACTGTATTTTTTTAGATTGCAGTGTATCCTGTTTTGGTTTCATTCTTATAATTAGTGACATGATGCATCATGATATATATATATATATGAGTGCTAGTTATCTTTTCCTTTGTTGTCCATTTCTGGTTTATATTGTCTACTGCTTCCGCTTTGGTGTGTTTATTTATTTTATTCCACTACGCTACACTTTGACGAATGAGGGCATAGATTCCCCACTATCAGTACTTGGCCCTTTCTATTATTTGGCAGCCTCTGGCATTCGGGGAAATTCTCTTGAGGTCATGTGACCAACCGGGTTCGGGGCACCCATTGTGTGGCTTCCGGAACCAGAACATTACAAAAATAAAATTAAATTAAAAAGGTGGAGAATTTTTTCAAAAGAAGATTTATTTAACAACTATAATATCTAGGCCTTTTCTGGAGCAATATCGAGTGATTTTTTAGGTAATTTTTGTTATTATTAAGTACCTTTGGTTTGGGGTATGACCAGGGATTTTTTTAGGTGAAGTTTTTAAGGAACTTGGGAAGGCAAGGGGATGTGCACGGTTTACGCATATTTGGTGCATAGTTATCCTAAATGTGTCTCATTGAGCTATACGAACAGTGGAATACCACATGTTTGGCACATGTTTTGGCCTAAACGTGTGGCCTCCTAGGTGAAACTATGTGCACAGAGCAATTTAATCCAAAATTTGGTTTTAAAACCACCCATACCCCCCGAAACCTCTCTAATTCAACCTAGGCTCAGGTTTGAAATTTTTGGGGTGATCTCAGAGCCTTCCGGAGGGATTACAAGGCAATCGTAATGTTGTTCATCGAGATCAAAATCTCGGATCGAAGATCCATTCTTGTTCTGGTATATTGATTTCATCCCATTGCCTCTCTCGTTCTTTCCTCTATCTTTTCTAGATCTTTTCATGGAATATCTCCCCCATTTTCTTGGATCTAAACCTATGAGTTGAGATCTAGATCTAGGATTTTGGATCTAGATCTATATTTGAAAGATCTTTATGCCTTTGATCTTAATTTTTGTTTAGGGATTTAGATCCAAAACTTGATCGATGACGTTTTGCCTCTCGAATTTTGGGGATTTCCGTTGGGAAAACTTCTATCATTAAACCAAGGTAGGTGGTCTAAATCGAACTCACATAGTCGTGATTTTGATATGTGTATGTGATTTTATTATTTTCTAGCTCCCCTTGATAATTTATTTCTTAAATTTGAGTAATTAGGAAAGTGTAATTGAATTGTGTTCGCCTTGGTGATCAATTGATAATTGAATCACAGAACGAACGAAGGGGGGTTTCCCAAATAGATATTTTGGAGATTTGTTATGGGTTGAGATATTGTAATTGAGATATTTAATTGATTGTGATAAGATAATTAATTGGTGGCAATTAATTTTGAAATGATGTTTGGTTATGTGAGATAATTAATTGTGAGAATCAATTATGTGCCATGATGTTGACCAAAGATAATTAATTGTGAAAATTAATTATGTGTCATGATGTTGAACAAAGATAATTAATTGTGATAATTAATTATGTGTCATGATGTTGACCAAAGATAATTAATTTTGGGAATTAATTATGTGCCATGATATTGATCAGAGATAATTAATTGTGAGAATTAATTATGACAAGTTGAGATTTGATATGGATAATTAATTGTAAAGAATTAATTATGGAAAGAGAATTGTGTTGATTCATTAATTAATTTATGAATTAATTAATGGGTTATATACTTAGTTAATTTTTTGATTGACTAATGGCCTTTGAAATGTTTAAATAATTGTTGGATTAGTAATGTAATGATGTGGCTAATTCTTTTGAATTAATGAATAATTAAATGGATGAGATTTTTGTGGTGAAAGACATAGAATTCTAGACTGATTAGAAGTTGGGACTTGAACATGGTGTTCTTCTCCGATAGTTATTCAAGCTTGAGATTATGGGGTGCTAGGAATGACGACCTACACCAAATGAGATTATGGGGTGTTAGGCATGACGACCTACACCGAATGGGATATGGAGTGATAGGCAGGGTGACTTACACTTAAGATATTTGGGGTTCTAGGCATGACAACCTACACCGAATGAATGATAATAATGAATGATGATTCAAATGGGAAACATGAATTTAAATTGGTCTAATGTTATGATTAAAGATTAAATGAAAATGTGATAACTATTTAAATTATGAATTGTATTTATTGCTTCAAAAAACTGCATACACTATCTTTTGACTAGACTCATTTTAGACATCATTGGTTATGGCCTACTGAGTTGTACTCACACCCTATTTGGGCTACCTGATCAGTACCTGATTAGAAATTGTGGTTGTAGGACAGGATAAGGTCAAGGCCCTAAGATAGGTTGTTGTTTAGGATTGGAGCATGGGAGAGGGAACTAGACGTGGTTCGAGACTCGATGTGGTTTTGTTGTGTCTTTACTTTTAGTTTCGTTGTATACACTTGAAACCTAAATTTTCATAGCATGTTTTACCATTCAGTTGAGTATTGTATTTTCATGTTTTGGTTATCATATCACATGGATTTTTTCGGGTTATTTTATATGCTTCTGCACTTGGTTATTTTTGTTTTCTTCTATTGGTGTTTATTCTAATAAAATAGGGTATAATATCCCCAAGACTGACTTACTATACCCTCGCTTGTAGTTGGAACCCTCTGGTATATAGGGAGACACGCTTGAGGGCATGTGGCCAACCGGCTTGGGGCACTATTTAGTGGAACCTGAGTCGGGACATCACAAAGTGATATTAGAGGATTTTTCATTTCTTTCTTCTTCTTCTATCTTACTATTTTGGGTAAGGTATATAGGAGACTAGTTTCAAGGATTGGTAATGATCTTGTGCCTGAGAGTTGAAAACCCATGTATGGGGGAAAATCCATGAACTTAGGGTGGGATTGTTGTGATTACTGTTTGTTTTTATAGTTGGATATTATTTCACCTTGGGTGATGAAATTTTGGTGTGATGTGATATTTGTTTTTAAAATTGTTGAATTTTTATTTGTGGCCTAAAGAGGCATGATACTTGAGTCTGCATACATCATTCTAGGCACTCAGGGTTGTTATGACGTGCATCATTCTAGGAACTCACAGTAAAATGGGTTATGGGTATGTTGTTGAACTTAAACTATTTTTCCTTATTTTGATATTGAAATACTGATGCAAAATGAGAATAAAAGTGTGTCTAATGAGAACCTTGATTGATGAAATGAGTATGATTAATTAATTAATTGTTGAATTAATTAATTTTAGATAATGTGATTAATTAATGGATGGATTAATTAATGATAATGAATGTACCCTTGATAACCAATAACTAGGAGTGTGATGGTTAAGGGTTGTGATAAGGTCTTGGTGTTGACCGAGTGGTGAGGGAGAAAGGACATGTTGAAACTTGTTGTGTTAGATTCTTCCCTTACATAAATGTTATAAGCTTGCGTTATGAGACCTAAGATGTGTGTTTGTATTATAGAGATATACCTCCATGATGCTTGTTGAGGAAGAGACCGAGGGGTATGTCTCGGAATGAAATTCTAGATAGGGAGCCTAGAGAACCATTGGTGCAAGCTGAGGAGGAAGGGGAATAGTTCTAAGAAAACTTTTCTTGTTTCATGCAGTTCATGGAGAGAGACCCATGGTGGGTTCTGAAAAGCATGTCGGAGTTGACAAGGGAGTTTCAGCTGTAACAAACTCCTACTTTTACTATAGAGGGTGGACCTGAGGGAGTTGAATTTCAGATTGAATCCATAAAGACGATACTTGACCATTTGGAGACTTCGGCTGAGAGGATGTTCAATTTGGATGCTTCTATGCTGTGGGGTTCAACAAAGCGCTGATGAGAAATTCAGGTATGATCTAGATAGACTGATAAGATGATATGGAAGTACTTTTTGGAGAAGTTCTTGGATCACTTATATCCAGAGATTCCAAGACAAGAGAAGGCTTCATAGTTTATGCATCTGACCCAAGTAAGCATGTCTGTAATGGATTACTCTGAATGTTTAACAAATTTATAGCATTTTTCTCCAGCTTTGGCGGTAGATGTGGATTCTTCAGCAAGATGATTTCAGGACAGACTTAGGTGTGAAATTAAGTCCCAGGTAAATATATTTAGGCTGAAGAAATTATCATAAGTGGTTAATCGGACTCTCATTTCAAATGGGAACCTGAATAAGGCTTCCACTACTAGACTGGTAGCTATCACTGGACGATCATGGAGTGTACCTTCTGAGATCAAGAAGCGCTATTATGAAAAAATTAGTCAGGACAGTGGAAAGAAAGGTGGACAGTCAGGAGGAACAGTTTCACCGGATCTTACTCATATGCTTTTCCACCAGTGCGATAGGTAGGGAAACTATCATACACATTGTCCTCGACCACCAGTGGAGTGCCAATTTTGTGTCAAGATGTGGCACCTACAGAAGTTATGCAGGAAGCAGTGGAAGGCTGGTGTGGAGGGAGCTGTTGGTCATAGTCAGAGTGTGGGAAGGGGGTCTTCTACAGCATATGGTTCTAGCATCTAGAGTTCTACTGGAAGAGGTGATAGAGGTAGTGGATGTGGTGCTTCAAGGTATGAGTGTCTGTATCAGCAGAGTGGTGCTACTCAGGGGAGTCAGATGACACCACAGGGAACAGGGGAAGGACAGTTACAAGTAGTGTAGCCTACACTTATGGAGAGTGAGGTTGTTCCATCGATAGTGAGAGGTATTATTCTAGTTTCTTCTACTTTAGCTACTTCCTTGTTTGATATTGGTTCCTCTCATTCCTTTATATCTGCAAATCTTATCAATGGCTTGAGCCTAGAGGTGGAGTCCGTAAGCAGGGTGATGAATATAAATACATCGTTGGTAACACGGTCAAGGGATATCTGTTTATGTAAGGGATGTTCACTAGATATCATAGAGTATCATTTTCTTTGGGATATCTATGTTCTTAATATAATGTGTTTCAACCTGATTATGGTTATGGACTGTCTAGTCGCATACTGCTCCCACATATATTGTTACCGCAGGAGAGTGACCTTTGTATATCCTAAGGGTGACTAGTATGTTATTCGTGGAGAATGGGATATCCATGCAAGCCAAGATGGGCCAATTATTAAGCAACTATGAGAGATCACAACCCAAGTTTCTAGTATTTTGTTGGATGATGGGAGTGGTAGGCAAGACATCCTTCCAGTAGTAGTAGAACTATTTCAGGATGTCTTTACTAAATACTTTTCAGGGTTTCCACCTAAGAGAGATGTGGAATTCACAATTGATCTCATGTCGTGAGATGAGCCGGTATCTATTCCACCTTACAGAATGGCACCGACTGAGCTTCAGGATCTCAAAACGTAGTTGGAGGAGTTGGAGGATAAAGGGTTTATCCGTCCGAGTACATCACCTTGGGGACCACCTGTTTTGTTTGCAAAGAAGGACGATGGGAGTTTACACTTGTGTGTCGATTACCAGAAGTTGAATAAAATGACCATGAATAACTGGTATCCTCTTCTGCGTATCGATGATCTGTTTGACCAGCTGAAGGGGGTGTGTGTGTTCTCAAAGATTGATATGAGATCAGGGTATCATCATGTGAGAGTTTTGACCTCTAATATACCAATAGAGGATTTCAAAAGAAGGTATGGCCTTTATGAGTTTTTTGTAATTCCATTTGGGTTGAAAAATGATCTAGAAGTATTCATGGCCTTAAGGAATAGGTTCTTTATCCATGATTAGATCAGTTTGTGGTGATGTTTTTGGAAGAAATTTTGGTGTAATCTAAGACTCCTAATGATCATTCCCAACATCTTGACATTATCTTGGGTACTCTGAGAGAGCATCGATTATCCACCAAGCTATCTAAATGTCCATTTTGGATTAACAGGGTACACTTTTTGGGGAACATCGTCTTGGAAGAAGGTGTGGAAGTGGACCTAAAAAGGGTGAAGGCATTGGTTTATTGGGTGCATCCCAAGAATGTTTTTGATATCCAAATATTTTTGGGATTGTCTGGTTATTACAGGAGGTTTATCCAGGACTTTTCCTGATTGGAAACACCACTTTCAGGTTTGAAAAATAAAGGGGTAAATTTTTATTGGACATAAGCATGCGAGAATGCTTTTCAGGATTTGAATAAGCACTTGACATCAGCACTAATTTTAATCTTACCTGAGTTGGGTGAGGAGTACACGGTGTATTGTGATGCTTCTGGGATCAAACATAGAGCTGTATTAATTCAAGTGGGTCGAGTCATTTCTTATGGGTCTTGGCAGTTGAGGACACATGAATGGAATTACCCTACGCATGACATCGAGTTGGAAGTAGTGGTTTATGCTCTTAAGTGTTGGTGACACAATCTTTTGGGTGAAAAGTTTATAGTTTTTATGGATCACAAAAGCTTGAAGTATATCTTTTCATAGTGTGAATTGAATCTTTGACAGTGAAGATGGGTAAAATATATGTAGTCCTTTTGTTTTGAACTGGAATATACACCCAAAAAGTGGAATAGTGTGGATGATTCCTTGAGTAGGAAAACTTAGACTCGGTTGGTACATGAGTCAAGTGTAGAGTGGAAGATGATAAGTTTGCTGGAAGAAATTCATGTGGTGGTTAAGGAGATTCAGGAGAGGATAACTCTGGTTTCTATAGTAGTATAGTCTACACTCTCGAGACGAATCAGGGATAGGCAGTATGAGTATCCAGATTGTTTATAATTGAGGGAAAGCCTTAAAGGTGGGGAGACACATTCAGACTGGATAATAGAAGAGGATGAGATCATCTATGTGAAAAATCATGTTGTTGTGCCTACGAGTATGCGAGAGGAACTCATGCAATAATTTCATGCCTCAAAGTGGACAGTACATCTTTGGGTGAAAAAAATGTATTGTGACTTACGACGACAGTTTTGGTGGACAGGCATGAAAAAGGAGACAGCAGGGTTTGTAACGAGATGTTTCACCTATCAGAAGGTGAAGGTAGAACATCAATGACCTAGAGGCCTATTGCAACCTTTACCTATTCTAAAATAGAAGTGGGATGAAGTGACTATGTATTTCATGGTAGGACATCCAAAGACTCTTATGAAGAATGATTTTATTTGGGTCATTGTGGATCGACTAACGAAGGTAGCACATTTCTTGCCTATTAAATAAACCTTTATAGTAGAGTAGTTGGGAGAACTATATGTGAGAGAGATAGTTTGTTTTCATGGGGTGCCACAGACTATAGTTTCAGATCATGATTCATGATTTACTTCACGCTTCTAGAAAGGTTTATAAAAGGCACTTCGTATAAAGATTCTGTTAAGTACGGCCTTCTGCCCATAGACAGGGGGAAGTTAGAGCATACCATACAGGTGTTATAAGATATGATGCAAGCATGTGTGCTTGACTTTAGTGTCTCTTGGGAGAAGCACTTGGATTTAGTGGAGTTCGCCTATAAAAATAGTTATCAAGAAACTATTTTTATGGAACCATATGATACACTTTATGGTAGAACTTTTAGATCACCACTATGTTGGTTAGAGGCAGGTGAGTCAGAATTTTTTGGACCGAGTCTCGTTCAGGAGACATCGGAGCAGGTGCAGTTGATTTGGAAATGTATGGCTATGGATCAAAGTTGGAAGAAGTCATATGTTGATAGACGTAGATGACCCCAAGATTTTATAGAGGGTGATCATGTATTCCTTAAGGTGTCTTCTAGATTGGGTTACCACAAGATACAGAGTTAGGTCAAGTTGGCGCCTAGGTTTGTAAGACCGTTTGAGGTACTACAAAGAATCGGGCTGGTGGTGTACTGATTAGCCCTTCCATAGAAATTCAGTGTTATTCATGATGTTTACCATGTGTCAAAAATATGGTTCTATCACCCCGAAACTTCTCATGTGATTTATGTAGAATATGTTGACCTCAAGATAGATGTGTCCTTTGAGGAGCATCCAATACATTTGTTGGGTCGTAGTGAGAAAGTGTTATGAGAAAAGATCATTCTGTTAGTTCATGTGTTATGTAAACATGGAATATTTCAATATGAAACTTGGGAATAGGAAGAAAACATGGGGGCTCAATGGCCCAATTTTTTGGTTCATAATCTTAGAGAAGTTTGGGAATGCAGCTTGAGGACGAGCTGTTATAAGGTGGGGAGATTGTAAGATCAAAACATTTTATGAAGCAATATCAGGTGAGTTTTCAGGTACTTGTTGTTTTTATTACGTACCTTTGGGTTGGGGTATAACCTAAAGTGTGTTTGGGTGAAGTTTTTAAGGAATTTGGGAAGACATGGGGATGTGAACGGTTTGCGCACGGTTTGGACAAACTGTGTGCAAGCTAACCGTGCAGACAGTGGAAGTCGGCACGGTTGGTGCACGATTTTCCTAACTATGCGCCATTGATCCATGTGGGCAGTGGAATACCGCATGGTTGTTCAATGGTTTGGCCCAACTGTGTGGCCTCCCAGGTGAAACCATGCACGTAGATCAGTTTAATCCAAAAATGGGTTTAAAAACCACCTGAACCCCCGAAACCTACCTAATTCGACCTTGGCTCAAGTTTGAAAATTTCTAGGTGCTCTCATAGCCTTATGGAGGGATTACAAGGAAATTCAAACTTCTTTCATCGAGATCAAAAGTCTGGATTAATGATCCATTCTTGTTCTGGTATGTAGATTTCATCCTGTTGCTTCTCTCGTTCTTTCCTCTATCTTTTCTAGATATTTTCATGGAAGATCTCCCTTATTTTCATAGATATAAACCTATGAGTTGAGATCTAGATCTAGGATTATGGATATTGATCTATATTTTCAATATCTTGATGCCTTTGGTCTTAATTTTGGTTTAGGGATTAAGATCCAAAACATGATCGATGATGTTGTGTCGCTTGGATTTTTGGGATTTATGTTGGGAAAAATTCTTTCATTAAACTGAGGTAGGTGGTCTAAATAAAACTTCCATAGTCATGATTTTGATATGTGTATGTGAGTTTGGGATTTTCTAGATTCAATTGATAATTTATTTCCTAAATTGGAGTAATTAAAAAAGTGTAATTTAATTATGTTCACCTTGGTGATTAATTGATAATTGAATCACAGAACAAACGAAGGGGGTTGACTAAATAGATATTTTGGAGATTTGTTATGGAATGATATATTTTAATTGAGATATTTAATTGATTGTGATAAGATAATTAATAGATGGTAATTAATTATGATATGATGTTTGGTTATGTGGGATAATTAATTGTGAGAATTAATTATGTGCCATGATATTGACCAAAGATAATTAAATGTGAGAATTAATTATGTGCCATGATATTGACCAAAGATAATTAATTGTGAGAATTAATTATCTTCCATTATTTTGATCAAAGATAATTAATTGTGAGAATTAATTATGAAAAGTTGAGATTCGATATGGATAATTAATTGTCAAGAATTTATTATGGAAAGAGAATTGTGTTGATTGATTAATTAATTGATGAATTAATTAATGGGTTATGTGATTAGTTAATTTTTAAATTAACTAATGGCCTTTGAAATTTTTAAATAATCGTTTAATTAGTAATGGAATGATGTGTATAATTCTTGTGAATTAATGAATGATTAAATGGCTGAGATTTTTGTGGTGCTAGACATGGCATTATAGACTAATTAGATGTTGGGACTTCAACATAGAGTTCCTCCCTAATATTTATCCAAGCTTGAGATTATGGGGTGCTAGGCGTGATAACCGACACTGAATGAGATTATGGGGTGCAAAGCATGATGACCTACACAGAATGAGATATGGAGTGATAGGCATGATGACCTGCACTTAATGAGATTTGGGGTGCTAGGCATGACAGCCTACACCGAATGAATGATGATTCAAATGGGAAACATTAATTGAAATTTGCCTAATGTGATGATTAAAGATTAAATGAAAATATGATAACTGTTTAAATTATGCATTGTATTTATTTATTCCTAAAACTGTATACACTATCTTTTGACTAGACTCATTTTAGACACCATTGGTGGTGGCCTACTGAGTTGTACTCACACCCTATTCGGGCTGCCTAATCAGCACCCGAGTAGAATTTGTTGTTGCAGGACAGGATAAGGGCAAGGCCCTAAGATTGGTTGTTGTTTGGGATTAGAGCATGGGAGAGGGAACCAGATGTGGTTCGGGACCCGCTGTGGTGTTGTTGCATCTTTACATTTTGTTTCATTGTAGACACTTGACACTTGCATTGTCATAGCATGTTTTACCTTTCAGTTGAGTATTGTATTTTCATGTTTTGGTTATCATACAAAATGGATTTTTTTGGTTTATTTTATACACTTATGTACTTGGTTATTGTTGTTTTCTTCTGTTGGTGTTTATTCTGATAAAATAGGGTATAGTATCCCCAAGACTAACTTACCAGACCCTCGCTACTAGTCTGAACCCTCTGGCGTATGGGGAGGCACGCTTGAGAGCATGTGGCCAACCGACTCGAGGTGTCATTTAGTGGCACCTAGGTTGAGACGACACACAACTCATCTTTTTCTGTCTATCTTCCTGGATCGGGTAAAATTGTCTGCAATCAAATGTGAATGAGATAGTGGGAAACTGATTCAATATTCAAACGCTCACAAACCATGATCATTCTATATAGACAACATTCATATGTGGGATTGTGTTCACTTATTTTCGTGGAAAATTGGAGGTGAATCACAATTCATTATGAGAGGTTGGAGAGTTTCACTAAGAGTTCACTGAAAGTTGGTGACAAGCACCTGAGAGCACACCACAAGAATTTCAATACCTTTTATTTTATGATATCACCATTTTTTTTCTTTTTAAAATAATAAGAGGTGTTCTCCTCTGTTTTTATCAGTCCCAAATAAAGGAGGAAACTTTATTATTCTCGACTTATGGATACTTGTTCTGATTTATCTCTTTTTCTAATCCCTATCTTTCTATAATTATTGTTTTCTATTTTGTAAATACATCAATTTTTTTCATTATTCCCACTCCATGTTGTGATCCTAAACCTCTAGAAATTGAGAGATAATTCTTTGGGCTTGATCCAGGTAGATGAAGTCAATTTTGTCTATAGATCCAAGATTCATGTCGATCATCATCACCCTTTTTTATGGTCATTTGGGGTGTTGAAAAGGAATAGTCTTTCATGGAAATGATTTGTTACTCTATTACCTCATTTCTTCCCCATCTTACTATCTCACTTCACTTGATAGAGTGATTTGAATTGGTTATGTGATCTAATTAACTCATCATGATCATTCTATCTTGTGATAATTTTTAATAAGAATGACTCTTTTGAGTGATTTATTTTTCATTTTGGAGGAACCCTCAAGCACTGAAGAACTTTTTTTGAGTGTTTATTATTTAGGTGGGAGAGGCGTGTGACTTAAGAGATAAAGGACACATTGAGTGAGGTTGGGATTTGATTATTTTTATTCTTTAGAAGATATATGAAAGGGACATGAGAGTGGATCAACCTGGATCTGGTCTTGTTCACATTGAATTTATTCCATATCCATTTATTGTTCTTTTTCCCTTGTTTTCTTGTGGATTCATTGTCCTCTTTCCACTCACTATCACAAACTCTATTTATTTTTCATCACCATTTTTTATTTTTTCAATATATTTAAAAACACAAGAATATTTTTGGGAGGACCACTAGGGTATTCGATACTACTTCTTTAAAAGATACCCGGAGGTTATCCATTTTGTTGTATCTAGTGAGTTTATAAATGTATCTTTGATTGTGCTCACGAAAAATAAGTGTCAATTATTAAAAATCTTGTAATAATATATTCAAATTTTATGTTCATTGTTCTAATGAGAAAAGAAATATGTTCCCATTTTTTAAGTTATGGGAGATTTATTATTGAACAAAAAAGTGAATGAAGATTTGAAGTTCCATCTATGGGTGTTGGATTGAATATTACTTTTTTCTCTATGATTGAAGGATGTTGAAGAAGGGATATGGATGGAACTTTTTTGAAGTTCAAAGGACATAATAGTTGAAGGTGGGAGCATGAAAATTGAAAAATTATGAGCTACATAATGGTGAATCCATTTTTATACAGTTATATAAACACTATAAAAAATTCCCCTATAACATCAATTTAAGAGAAGTTCTCCTACAACCACCCCTAAACCATCACATTATTTTTTATTTTTTATTTTTTCATACCCCACCCACAGGAACCCTAGACCCTCCCCATCATTAGACACACCCCTCAGGCCCACCCGACATCCCCTAGGCCCCCACCTTGTCTACAGACACACCCCTGACATCCCCCACCCCCAGGCACCCCAAACACTACCCCCCCCCCCCCCGTCCACAGACACACACCCCACTAGGACCACCCTCAGGCCCCCACCATGTCCAAGGACACACCCCCAACATCCCCCAACCCTCCCCCCAAGCACCCCAATAACCCCCCCCCCCCCCAAAGCCCACCCGACATCCCCCAGACCCCCACCTTGTCCACAAACACCCCCCTGTCAACAGACACACCCCCTAGGTACCCCAGGTAGGAATCCCCCCCTGTTCGCAGACACCCCCCCCCCAGGCATCCCAAGCGCCCACCCCTAGTCCATGGACACAACCCCCGCTGTACTCCTGATAGCAACCCCCACCACACGCCTGACCCCCATGCCAACAACCACCCCACTGACGCAAGCAGAGAATATCCACCACACATCAGTCCGACTAAAAAAAATCCCCTGGTAGGATTCAAACCCACATCAAAGGGGGTCATGGTGTGTGCTGGTACCACTCCACCAATGTCGTTTTTGTTTAATATATACAATACTATTAATTTATTTAGATACATAAATATGTGATAATATATATATATGTATGTATATAAATATAAATAATATAATATATTTTTGTATATATAAAAATATATATCTATGTATATTAAATATATATAAATAATTATATTTACATATATAAATGTATATTTGTACATATATTTATAAATACATTTATGTGCATGCGTGTGTGCATGTGTATATTTATGTATTTTATATAATATATATATATATATAATATAATTATAATATATATATATATATATATATATATGTGTGTGTGTAATTATTTTTATATACTTATATATATATATATGTGTGTGTGTAGCAATAATATTATTATTTATTATTATTATTACACCTATTTTTTAAACTATAAAAATTATATATTGGTTTTATAAATACTATACATCTATTTTATGATTTATAATATAAGTATATTATACTAAATATATTTATGTTTTATATTTATGCATGTAATTATATACATTTATATTATATCATGTATACACATACACACACACGCGCGCACAAAATTAAATATATTCATATAATTGGAAATTTATAATATAATTAACTAATATATATATATATTTACTAAATTAATTAATGATTAATATGGTATATTACAATATATTAATATAAATATATAATATATATAAATTTATATATAATAAAATATTTATAATATAACTATAATATATATATATATATATCTAATTTTAATTTTTTCTATATTATATATATTTGTATACATAATATAATATAAATGAATTTATACATAAATATACAATAAAAATGTATTTAATATGATATATGTATAATATAACTCATAATATAAATGTATTTAATAAATGTATAGTATTTATAAAACCACATACAAATCTTCTATATTTGAATAATTATATTTAAAATTACATTTATATTATGTATACCAATATTTATATATGTATACATTTTTTTTATATGTATAAGTATTTATATATTGTATTTATATATATATATGCTTATAATGTATTTAAATACATTTATATAATGTGTTTATGTAATATATATATATATATAGACACACACATGGACCTGCACACATATATATTATAAAATTTGAATTTATATGGGTGTTATTTAAAAATAATAAAAACATTAGAGGGGGTTACCCCCCCCCCCCTCTAATCTAAGGGATTAGTGGTGGTTCATGGACCCCTTCTAATTTCTTAAATTAAAAGGGGTTCAAAACCCCCTCTAATGTTATAAATTAGAGGGGGTTCAAAAACCCCTCTAATCTATGGGATTATTGGTGGTTCGTGAACCCCCTCTAATCTCATAAGTTAGTGGTGGTTCAAAACCCCCTCTAATATAACGGATTAGTGGTGGTTCATTTACCCCCTTTAATTTCTTATATTTGTGGGGGTTCAAAACCCTCTCTAATCTAAGGGATCTATGGAGGTTCATGAACCCCATCTAATATCTTGAATTAGAGGGCATTCAAAACCCCCATCAAATTTAAGAGATGCGAGGGGGTTTTCAACCCCCACTATTTCCTTAAAAAACTAATTCCTTTATATATATATATCCTATAAAATAAAAAATAATAATATATATATATATATTATTTTTTTTGGATTTTAGTGTTTCTATATATATATATATAAAAGAATTTTCTTTTTTAAAGGAAATAGTGGGGGTTGTGAACCCCCACTATTTACTTAAAAAAATCCATTATATATATAGCCTCAAAATTCAAATGAATACTATATATATATATATATATATCGCCTCTAAAATCCAACCGAATATATAGTGACACTAATTATTAAATTAGCGGTGGTTTTGACAAAACCACCTCTAAAATCCAACCAACTATTAAAAAAATAATGATAAAATTTTTAGAGTGGGTTGTAAACCCCCTCTGAATTTTATGAAATCATGATATGGTTTATTATTATGGAATCTATTATGGAACTCTTGGGGATACCCTATTGGGCTTTTTATCTCACACCCTACCTTTATCTTCAGGTGTTTGTAGATTTCCTTTTGCTAGGTTCGAGCAAAGGGAAAGTGTCAGTTGGAGGTGGTGGATGTTCTTGATACTTTGGTCTTCGAGTGATGTATACTTTGGGATGTTTGAGTTTATATTTCTAGTTTTTAATTACTTTGATGATGTACTATTTTGGGTGTTTGACATACCTGTTTGGTTTCTCATACTTTCTCCCTGTGGAGTTTTGAGCATACTAACTTGTTTCTTTTATATTACACTATTTATGTGGAAAATTAGTTCCCGCTTTTATCTTGTATAATGCCATGTGATAGTCTCTAACCCATAGGGATTAGTAATTCCATTCCAACCATGTAAATTTCGACTCAATTATCATGGCACCAGGGTATCTGGGCTGGTTTGTGACACATGCTGAATCAAGCACAAAGGAAAACGAATTGGTCAACATGGATAATGGTTTGTGGGATAGGTTTTTCAGTGGTCTTTTGATCGACAGTGGTTTCTGGAAGGGATGGATGTCCTATTAGTAGTTAATCAGACTCGTTGGTCTCTATCTGATTAGCTAGATCTATTTTAGTTTATGGGACTAGTTGGTTGATTGGGTCGCAGATATCTTAGTGGGAATTTTATTTTAACTAGTTACATTTGGTTAGTGATGTATCTTCTTACAGGTATCACTAGGTGGGCATCCTTGAAAGAGGGATGGGTGTGTTGAAATCCATCATCTGCCATCTGTCCTCATTTTGGATGGATGGGTACCTTGATTTTGACATTGCACGGTGTTTTCTATCTGGTTATGTGCTGCATTAGGTTGATAGTGTTGTGAGCTCCTTGCAAGAATTTTTGGGTGGGCAGCTCAAAAGAGATATTGGTGTGTCAGCAACCATCATCCTGTCCTCCTTCCCCATAATTGTGTGGGTGGGAGGAGTGTTCTTCTAGGTTGTGTTGGTCCAGTACAATGCAACTTCTTAATAGGGTGTGACGCAGCTCCATCGATGGATTTTACCATTGCATTATTTTTCAAGGGGGTGATAAGATTTTTTCTTATGTTTTTATTGAATTTTTAATCTTTTTTAATTTTCAGGTTCTTTAAGTCCTTTGGGTCATGATTCTATAAACCACTTTTTCCTCTCATATTGTATTAGGTTTTCTCTTTTCCTAGTTTTCAAAAGAGATTTCTCTTTTTTACTCAATTAAGAGGACTAGTCCCTCAACCTACCAAAAATATTATTTTAAACATTTAATAATTTAGTTATTAATGTTAATACCCTCCAATCCAATGATTGGGTAAAAAATGTAACATTAAATAATAATATTTCAATAGTATATCGCAATTCATTTAAACTCAATGTTTCGTGTATTACAATCTATCAAAGAAATTAAATTTACTTGAAAAGAGGCATATCATAAAATCTTGGGTATTATAGGTCATTAAACTAATGAGTTATCTAGTTCCAAATCAAGATCCACTACCACCAAACTGGGCAAGGCCAGCGCAACCCCTTTATCAACGCTAACGAAAAAGCGCTGATAAAGGGGGGTCCTTTATCAGCACTTTTTTTAGCCCTGATAAAGGGACGCCCTTTATCAGTGCTTGTTTAGTAACGCTGATAAAGGGGGGGCCTTTATCAGCGCTTTTTTTAAAAGCGCTGATAAAGGGTCGACTTCAAAAAAAATTAATATATAAATATATTTATATAGTTATATTGATATAAATATAATATATAATTTTTAAATATATTTTAGATAAGTATAAATGTACATTTACACTTATTATAATTAATATATAAGATATTTAGTGAAAATGGCTTCTTAAAATAATTAAAAAATATTTTTAATTAATAATTTTCTAATTATTATGAAGTAATAGTCATTTAATAACAATTTGAAGAATAAAAAAATTAAAAAAACATAAAAAAAGATCCAAAATATGTTGAAAACGCAACTCGAACTTCAAACGGTCATAACTTTTGATCCGGGTGTCCGTTTGAGCTCTACCACATATCAAATCGAAGCCGGCTACGAGCTCTACGTCACTGTGACCCGGGGGGACCCCGATCAAGCGTTTTTAGAGGCCAAAAGAGGCCCAAAAGGACTCTAAAAATGAGTTTTTAGTCGGGGTACCCATATTTTTTAACAATTTGTGGATTTTCAGCCTCATTTAAGGGGGTATTATTGGTTTTTTTGGTGGGGACTGAATTTATTCCAAGGTATTACATTCATATTGATATTATTTCTTTTAAATTTCATCTTTTTTTATAATGCACTGCTATTTATAATCAAATATATAACTATATGTACATATTTTTTATATATTCACACCTAAAAATTAAATTTTTTAAATAAATAATTAAACATATTTACATATAAAATATATTAACTTTATCTAAATAATAACTAATATACATTTTATTTAAAATACCAATATATGAATATTTATATAACTACTATATATTAATATAACTATACATATATTAATATAACTATATATATATATTAATATAACTATATGTATATATTAATATAACTATATATATATTAATATAAATATATATATATATATTAATATAACTATATATATTAATATAAATATATATTACTATACGAATAAATATAACTAAATATATATATATATATATATATATAAATAGATATATCATGAATAAGAGAACAAATCAATATAGGGTAGTGGAAAAGTCTTTAGGTGCGCAGGGGGGAGGTCTCGAGATCAAATCCGGGTGGAGGCACGGGTGCGCGCGCAAGGTTGATTTAAAGGGATAGCGCTGATAAAGGGTGTAGGCGGTGTGGGCGGGCGCTGGAGGTGCGGGAAAGTGATGATAAATGGGGGCTCAAGCGTTGTAAAAATCCCCCCCCCCCGAGATTGGCAGTATTTTTTTTATTTTTTTTTATTTTTATCAGCGCTAAAAAAAAGCGCTGATAAAAGACCCTTTTATCAGCGCTTCGTTTTAGCACTCATAAAAGACCCCTTTTATCAGCGCTTTTTTTTAGTACTGATAAAGGGGACCCCCCCCCCCTATCTTCGCCAGCATTAATAGCGCTTTTTCTAGCGCTTTTAATGGCTATTTTTAGTGCTGATAAAATCCATATTTGTAGTAGTGATCTTCCCTATTCAGAACATGAGAAGGATCAGGATGATATTTCTTAAGCTGAGACACATGGAAAACATCATGGGAAGAAGTCAACTGATATGGAAAATATAACTAATAACCACTTTTAAAATATGCTCAATATTCTCAAAAGATTCAATTTATCTTAAAGTTAATTTCCCTTGTTTCCTAACCCAATTGTGGCCCAAACAATAAAGAACTTTCAAGAACACTCGATCACCAACAAAAAATTTCAAAGGATGGATCCAATGATCCACATAAGATTTATATTTATTTTGAACCATCAACAATTTTTTAAGAATAATAAAGAATTTCACCGACATCTCATGAAGAATTTTTATCCACATAATAGAAATTTCAACCACCTAAGAACAACAAAGAGGTGATTTACACGATCAAACAAAAACATCCTCAAATGGATCCATTCTGATGGATGGGTGTTAAATATTTTTATAAGATAAACCACTCCTAAATAGCTATCCTAAGAGCCTCCAAAGTCCATGATGTAAGCATGAATCATATCTTCCAAAATATTAATTTCTCACTCTGTTTATCCATCTGTATGAGGATGGTATGTCATACTCAGTTTAACTTGAGAAATCATCCCCTCTTGGAGTCCTTTCCAAAACCGAGAGGTAAGATGACACCATGTGAAACCTCACAATCTCTTGAACATGCATCATTCTCACATCCTCATCCTTTGTGGTGTCTCGAGTTGGAATAAAATGAGTCGACTTGGTTAGTCGATCAATTACCTCCCATATATAATTATTCCCTTGGGGAGTCCATGGTAACTCAATGATGAAATTCATAGATACCTAATCCCATTTCCAAAAAGGCAATGGGAGAGGCTAAAGCAATCTAGAATTCTTCTATTGATTATACTTAATCTACTGATAGGTATAGTGATAAGACAAAAAAACATCTATGTCACATTTCAAATTAGGCCACCAAAATCTATGCTTCATGTCATAGTACATTGTTGTAACAAAATGAACAACCCATAGATAACAATGATAAATTTCCACCACATCCATACTCATAGATGAAGTAACTAAATACTAGTTTCTAAAATAAATAATGCCTTCCTGGGAGAGTAATTTTCTACCCACCATATAAAGAGATCCTAATACTCCTGAACTTTTTATCCTGTTATTGGTCTGTAAAAATCAACTCGATAAGAGATGATGTCAAATGAGCACTAGAATGAATAATATCAGTCTTTTCCTCTATTATATTTGGGTGCATATGAGAAAATATTCTCATGAGTTTCCATTCATTTTTCAATTCCATCACTACCCGAGAAGGAAAATTTCTACTTAGAGTGTCTGTAACAACATTCCCATTTTTTGAGGTTTAGGTAATGTTGAAGTTGAATAAATGAAGATACTCCACTCATTGTATCTTCCTAAGGTTCGGGTCCTTCTAAGAAAATATGTTACTAAAACTCTTATATTCAAAATAGATAGTAAACATTTCCCCAAGGTGGTAATTTCACCAACTCTTGAGAGCATGAATAACTGATACAAGTTCTAAATCATGGGTGGGGTAATTCATCTCATGTGGAGGAAGCTAACAAGAGTCATACGACACTACATAATCTTTTTTCATAAGAACACATCACAAACTAGCACCCGAAACATCACAGAACACCACATAATCCTTTCCTACCTTCTATTAAAATCAAAATAAGTGATGAGGTCAAACATTGCTTCAATTCATCAAAGTAATTCTCACACTTAGAATCTCTTATGAATTTTACCCCTTTCTGAGTAAGAGAAGTCAAGGGAGATTAATTCTTTTATAAGTCTTTCATAAACCATTCATAATATCATGTCAAACCTAAGAATATTTGAATCTCAAATACATTTCATGGATCCTCCCATGATAGGACAACTTTTACCTTCTCGTGATTAACTAAGATGCAATACTTTGAAACCACATGTCCTAAGAACCTAAATTCTTGAATCCAGAGTAAAATTTTGATAACTTAGTATAAAGGTGGTGATCACTCATGATTACTAAAATTTATTTCAAGTGATGATCATTATCTTCTTCAATTATTGATTAAGACATAATTTCATCCATGAATACCATGAAAATGGAATCAAGGTACCGATGGAAATTTTGATTCGGTCAAGGCATGAAAAAATCTGGAGCACTATTCATGCTAACTGACATCACTGGATATTAATAGTGTCCATATCTTCTCCTAAAGGTGATGTTCAAAATATATGACTTCTGAACTCTTAGTCGATGATATCTAAACCGAAGGTCGGTTTTTAAGAACCATTTTGATCCCATTAGTTGACCAAATAATTCATCGATTTGGGGAAAATATACTTATTCTTAATCATCACCTGATTAAGCTTCCAATAATCAACACACTAATAGAGAGTCTCATCACAATTTTGGTGAAAAGAATAAGGGATACCCAAGGTGATACACTAGGAATGATGAATCCATTTGATTTCTAACCATCCAATTGATGCTTTAATTCCTTTAATTTTTTTAGATCCATTCAGTATTAAGGAATGGATATCGTCTAAGTTCCCAACACTAAATCGATCAAAAAATTAGCTTACCTCTCCTAAGGAAGACTAGAGAATTTAGTTGGAAACACTTCAAGGAATTCCTTAACCACCAAAAGAAGATCAGAACTCATGGGTTCATCCCCAAGTTAAACTATGAAAGAGGAAATTAATACCTCAAGTCCTGATAAAGGATGTCTTACTTGACTAGATCTGGAATCTCATTCTTCTTGAAACACTCAAGAGCTCCCATCAGAGGTAGTAAAGAACACCCACTGATGATAGAAATCAATATTTTCCTTATAGGAAACAAACCAATCCATCCAAATGATAACATCAAAGAGATCCAAGTTGAGAACCAAAAAATCACAAACTAACTCGACCTCCAATATCAAAAAAGAATATTAGGTATATCAAAAACTTTGTTCCTTTTTTCCTAGAGGCATCTCCAACTCCATAATAAAGGGAATGAGTTTGGTTGGAAGTTTTAAAAGGTTCATGGGGTGGGTTGATATAAAGGAATGAGATGCACTAGTATCATATAATTTTGTCACTAAAGACAAATTGATAAAGACAGTACCTCTCACATTTTCAAGGCCCACATCAAATTTTACTAGAGACTCTTCCACTACATGTAACTACCTCATTCTAGAGGCCTATGGCTGCAACCTGATAGTCTTTGAATCATCTAATTTCTCCATAAACCCTTTAGGTGTTGATAAGACCATGTAAAAACGTGGATTAAATAGATACTGATAGAATTAATGTAAGTAAAGCTTCTGTCTACATGATTTATAGATTTTAGGAGGTGTAGGGAAAGTGCATACTGTGTGTTCTTTCTTTCCACACTAGTAGAAATTAAAAGGTCCACAGTTAGTTGTTTCTAAATGTGTGGTATAAGTCTTCTTCTGTAAGCCACTATCACTATCCTTGAAAATATCATTCCTCTTCCTCTTATTTTCAAAGGAACTACAGAAACCACCATTAGGTGGAAGATGAATCCCAAATAGCCCTGACTTTCCTGTCATTTCAATTTCTTCCATCATAGATTTGTCTACAACTTCATCATAGGTGGTAAGATTATTTATAAAAACCTAATATCAAATATCATTCATAAGCCCATATGAAACCTTTGAGCCTTTAACTTATTATTCGATACAATTATAGTTGATAAATGAACCAATTTGGTGAAGTAGTTGTCATATTACATCATAGTCTCGTCGCTTTTTAAGGGGGAGGAAATACATGGATTTATCCATCATCAACAATTCAGGGAAAAAATGATTGAAAATGATGGACTTGAAGTCTTTCCACTCCAAAACTTCATGTTTTTCCTTGAACTACTGTGTCCTACCATCTCCTGTTAGGTCCTTTGAGCATAAAGGTATCACATTTTAGTTTGGAAAAATCTAGAGTCTCTAAAAATTTGAAAATCCACTTGATCTTCTCCAACCAGTCCTCTGCTTCTTCAGGAACATTTTTTTCTTGGAAGGACAGTGGTTATTGGAAAAGAAACTCTTAGGTTCGATATTTATCTCCTCTTTTCCCTGGTTTCACTTCCCAAGCTTGAGTTGGGGTAGTGACAACACTCTGGTCCATGGAAAAAACCATTTTCACTACAACTTCGAGATTCTGATTGACTGGAGGGTTTCCTCATGGAACATCATCTACAACACCCTCCTAAGGAACACTAGGAAGCCTTCTTGGGGGGACATGGTACTATATCAAATAAATAAGAGAGACCATCAAATGGGTGGGAAATCTTAGTTTGAACCAAGATAGCATAAGCAAATAATTGATATTAGATCAAAACTCAACACGAGAGACACACTTTCCAACATCCCATGGTAGCTTAAGACTCATTACGATGAAAGTTAGCTAATAAATCACTCATAACTTTCCTATTAAGTCCTGGAAATATTATATCTAGTCTACCAAAACATTACAAGACACAAAGACCATAGAAAAAAACCATCCCTCTGATTCCAACTTATCATGAACCGACCTGGGTTATCCCTGAACCAGACATCTGATTTGGCCTGTGGTAGGGTCTGAAGGGTGTTCTCGATCCCCGTGGTCTGAAGACAAGCACCTGGGAATCAAGAACTACATTTGGGAATGGTTTTTTCCACAATAAACTAGATGAAAATAGATGGAATATATAAAATAAATACAATATGTCAATACAAATTCAGACACTAGAAGACAAAGAGTACAAGGAAGTGTAGGTGCCAATTCAAAACAGGTAAACCAAAGTAGTTGAGACCACCAAAAACCCATCTCCATGTGATATGAGCGCCAACATCTGACCATGTCATCGCCAAACTCCCACACCTTGCTGACATGGATACTCACCGCCACCATGCATCACCTTATCTTTACCCACGTCAGATAAGACAAGATCTACACAAACATAAATGTATGTGTAGGTGTGAGAAAAAACAATCCCAATAGGATCTCACCATGTGATTCATAAGCAGTCTTAATAAAACAAAGCAATTCTGCTCATTTAATGAATAAGAGAGGATGAAATATATCTTTACATAATTTTCTATAAAACATGGGAATCCACCCTTTTTAGATTTGTTTATAAAGCATGCATAAACAAATTGTCTTCAAAGTATTTACAAATAAACCATTTCAAAAATCATTTATAAATAACCAATTCAAAAGGACCACCATGGAACTATTCCTAGGGTAGGTTAGGTCTAGGCAATATATGATCCTCACACCTCATTGTTCAAATGACTAAGTGCACACAAATCCCAAGAACACAAGCCTAGGGATGAGAGAGCGCCCTGATAAGTGAACCCCTGTCATAACAAAGTTTAGCTAATGTTGTAGCGTAAATCCATATTAGGTAGCTGCAAACCATCATAGAGTGTTTTTCACAATCTACCCTCATCATAAGTATCTCAGGTTCTCGTGTTCCATGGATAACACTTGGAGGCTTTCAATTTTAAAAACATCCCACATTGGGAGGCTTTCATTTTCATAGCATAAATCATTCAAAGGTCATTTTACACATAAATAACCATGGAGCCCTTAAAACCGAATAAAACATGCTTTGAAATCTTTTTTCATCAACAATCAAAAAAGGGAAAATCCATTTCATAAAGGTATCCAAAACAACCACATTTTGATAAATCATGATTCATGACTTCAAACAATTTAGAAACCAATTTTGTGATGAGAAAGCATGAAAAGTTCATAAAACAAATCCTTTTTATGAAACCACATACCTCAAACAGTTGGTACACCCAATAGCCAAACAAGATTCACTACTGGAAATCCATCCTTTCCCAACGGTTCTGAACTGTTGGGAAAGGCAGCAGAACCGTTGGTATATGTTATACCAATGGTTCTGCCAACCGTGGGGAAGTAAGCCGTTGGGAAAGGCTTTTCCCAACGGTTTACTGGAAACCGTTGGTATAGGCTCACAAAAGCCACCCTATCCCAACGGTTCTGCCAAACCGTTGGGATAGTTTTTCCCAACGGTTTGGGAGAACCGTTGGGAAATATCAATATCCCTTAACTATCCCAACGGTTTTGGGATAGTTTTCCCAACGGTTCTCCCCAAACCGTTGGGATATCCCCATGGATGAACTCTTTCCCAACGGTTCAGAACCGTTGGGAAAAGAGATATTTACCAACGGTTCAATGAACCGTTCGTAAAAAATTCTTTAGGATTATATGCCAACGGTTTTAAACCATTGTCATACCCTATGCTGCAAATTGCAGCAGCCTGCAATTTGCACAGCCCCTGTCCATCAGGCCCCTCTCCATCAGGCCTCATTTTGACCTCATTTTCAATCCAATTATTGTACCTGCAATAAAATAAAACATACATATACAATTACGAACAAATTCATACACATTTAACATATAATGGATCCTGAAACTATACACATCCATAATTAAATTAGAATTCATAACGTAATTATAAACGTACATAATTCATATAGAATTCAATTTAAAATTTAGATGACAATTATATGTGGAATCCGAAATTCAATTCATAATTTGATCGGTTTTTTCTATACCATATATTTTTACCTCAAATGATGTCCATTTTAAACAAAATACATACACTTGAAGTGATACCGGCCACACCGCACCTCAGATTAAGGCGGGGTTGACTCGTACACATCACATTTGACCCATGGATCGTTGTGCTAAAGTATCGACACAGTCCGAATGCGTTTGGTCGGTTTTCCGTATGCCAGTTGATGTTTTTCACTTAAAATGACGTCCTTTTGAAACAAAAGACGGACACTATGAGTGGTGCCGACCACACCGCGTCTCCAAT
Source organism: Viscum album (assembly GCA_963277665.1). Classification (NCBI taxonomy): domain Eukaryota; kingdom Viridiplantae; phylum Streptophyta; class Magnoliopsida; order Santalales; family Viscaceae; genus Viscum; species Viscum album. Next base: position 361,606,832 of record OY728140.1, on the reverse strand, counting down.
TGAGGTGGAGTTGATTCGTACACGTAACATATGGCCCATGGATAATTCTCCTAAAGTTTAAATGGAAACCGAATGCGTTTGTTCGGTTTTCCGTATGTACTTAAAATGTTGTCCATTTTAAACAAAAGAGTGACACTTAGACTAATCCTGACCACACCGTGACTCAGATTAATCCCGGGTTGGCTCATACATGTCACATATGACCCATGGATCATTGTGATAAATTATCAAAATATTCCGAATGCGTTTGGTCGGTTTTGCGTATGCCAGTTGTTCTTTTCATTTATAATCATGTCCATTTTAAACAAAAGAGACAGAGTTAGAGCGGTTTCGGCCACACTGCATCTCGGATTAAGATGGGTTTGACTTGTACACATCACATATGACCCATGGATCGTTTTGCTAAAGTATCGATAGAATCCGAATGCGTTTGGTCATTCTTCTGTATGTCAGTTGATGCCTTTCACTTAAAATGACGTCCTTTTGAAACAAAAGACGGACACTTTGAGTGGTGTCAGCCACACCGCATGTCGGATTGAGGTGGGGATGATTCGTACACGTCACATAGGACCCATGGATCGTTCTCATAAAGTTACAATGGAAACTGAATGTGTTTGGTCGGTTTTCCGTATGTACTTAAAATGGTGTCCATTTTAAACAAAAGAGAGCCATTTAGACTGATCCCGGCCACACCGCGACTCGGATTGACCTGGGTTGGCTCGTACACGTCACATATGACCCATGGATCGTTGTGATAAATTATCAAAAGATTCTGAATGCGTTTGGTCGGTTTTGCGTATGCCAGTTGTTCTTTTCACTTATAATCCTATCCATTTTAAACAAAACAGACACAGTTAGAGCGGTGTCGGCCACACCGCACCTCGGATTGAGGCAGGGATGATTCGTACACTTCACATATGACCCATGGATCGTTCTCCTAAAGTTTCAATGGAAACCGAATGCGTTTGGTCGGTTTTCCGTATGTACTTAAAATGGTGTCCATTTTAAACAAAAGAGAGCCACTTAGACTGATCCTGGCTACACCCCGACTCGGATTGAACTCGGGTTGCCTCGTACAGGTCACATATGACCCATGTATCGTTGTGATAAATGAACAAAAGATTCGGAATGCGTTTGGTCGGTTTTGCGTATGCCAGTTGTTCTTTTTCACTTATAATCATGTCCATTTTAAACAGAAGAGACATAGTTAGAGCGGTGTCGGCCACACCGCATCTCGGATTGAGACGGGGATGATTCGTACACGTCACATATGACCCATGGATCATTCTCCTAAAGTTTCAATGGAAACTGAATGCGTTTGGTCAGTTTTGCGTATGCCAATTCTTTTCACTTATAATCCTATCCATTTTAAACAAAATAGACACAGTTAGAGCGGTGTCGGACACACCGCGCCTCGGATTGAGGCGGGAATGATTCATACACATCACATATGACCCATGGATCGTTCTCCTAAAGTTTCAATGGAAACTGAATGATTTCAGACGTGCAGTTTGCGCGGTACGGCTCAATATTCGTGTTTTAAGTGATGCGCGCGCTTCGTAAACGCGCGTGAGGGTGGTCCAAACGGGCCGAACGATTTCGGAATAGCCTGAAATCAGACGAAAAATACGGGTGAGTGATTTATGAAGTGGTCGAGCAGACGGCACGTCAATCGGACGTGCCGTGTGCCTGCGGTGACCGACAACGCAGTTCTGGTGTCATAAACGGCCAAAACGGGCGTCAAACGGTCAAATTCATAGCGGACGACCTCGTATTGAGCTGAAACCACCGTGAAACATTCTAATTATTATCCGTGACGTGTACACGCAGACAGCACATCAATCGGACGTGCGGTTTGCACGGTACGACTCAATATTCGTGTTTTAAGTGATGCGCGCACTTCGTAAACGCGCGTGAGGGGGGTCCAAACGGGCCGAACGAAGTCGGAATGGCCTGAAATCAGACAAAAAATACGGGTGAGTGATTTATGAAGTGGTCGAGCAGACGGCACGTCAATCGGACTTGCTGTGTGCCCACGGTGACAGACAACGCAGTTCTGGTGTCATAAACAGCCAAAACGGGCGTCCAACTGTCAAATTCATAGCGGACGACCTCATATTGAGATGAAACCACCGTGAAACATTCTAATTATTATTTGTGACGTGTACGCGCAGACAGAACGTCAATCGAACGTGCGGTTTGCGCGGTACGGCTCAATATTCGTATTTTAAGTGATGTGCGCGCTTCGTAAACGCGCGTGAGGGGGGTCCAAACGGTCCGAACGAAGTCGGAATGGCCTGAAATCAGACGAAAAATAGGGGTGAGTGATTTCTGAAGTGGTCGAGCAGACGGCACGTCAATCGGACGTGCCGTGTGCCCGCGGTGACCGACAACGCAGTTCTGGTGTCATAAACGGCCAAAACAGGCGTCCAACGGTCAAATTCATATTGGATGACCTCAGATTGAGCTGAAACCACCGTGAAACATTCTAATTTTTATTCGTGACGTGTACGCGCAGACGGAACATCAATCGGACGTGCGGTTTGCACGGTACGGCTCAATATTCGTGTTTTAAGTGATGTGCGCGCTTCGTAAACGCGCGTGAGGGTGGTCCAAACGGGCCGAATGATTTTGGAATGTCCTGAAATCAGACGAAAAATACGGGTGAGTGATTTATGAAGTGGTCGAGTAGACAGCACGTCAATCGGACGTGCCGTGTGCCCGCGGTGACCGACAACGCAGTTCTGGTGTCAAAAACGGCCAAAACGGGCGTCCAATGGTCAAATTCATAGCGGACGACCTCGGATTGAGCTGAAACCACCTTGCAACATTCTAATTATTATTCGTGACATGTACACGCAGACGGCACATCAATCGGACGTGCGGTTTGCGCGGTACGGCTCAATATTCGTGTTTTAAGTGATGCGCGCGCTTCGTAAACGCGCGTGAGGGGGGTCCAAACGGTCCGAACGAAGTTGGAATGACCTGAAATCAGACGAAAAATACGGGTGAGTAATTTCTAAAGTGGTCGAGCAGACGGCACATCAATCGGACGTGCCGTGTGCCCGCGGTGACCGACAACGCAGTTCTGGTGTCATAAACGGCCAAAACGAGCGTCCAACGGTCAAATTCATAGCGGACAACCTCAGATTGAGCTGAAACCACCATGAAACATTCTAATTATTATTCGTGACATGTACGTGCAAACGGAACGTCAATCAGACGTGCGGTTTGCGCGGTACAGCTCAATATTCGTGTTTTAAGTGATGCGCGCGCTTCGTAAACGCGCGTGAGGGTGGTCCAAACGGGCCGAACGATTTTGGAATGGCCTGAAATCAGACGACAAATACGGGTGAGTGATTTATGAAGTGGTTGAGTAGACGTCACATCAATCGGACTTGCTGTGTGCCCGCGGTGACCGACAACACAGTTCTGGTATCATAAACGGCCAAAACGGGCGTCCAACTGTCAAATTCATAGCAGACGACCTCGGATTGAGCTGAAACCACCGTGAAACATTCTAATTATTATCCGTGACATGTACGCATAGACGGCACGTCAATCGGATGTGCGGTTTGCGCGGTACGGCTCAATATTCGTATTTTAAGTGATGCGCGCGCTTCATAAATGCGCGTGAGGGGGGTCCAAATGGGCCGAACGAAGTCAGAATGGCCTGAAATCAGACGAAAAATATGGGTGATTGATTTCTGAAGTGTTCGAGCAGACGGCACGTCAATCGGACGTGCCGTGTGCCCGCGGTGACCGACAACGCAGTTCTGGTGTCATAAACGGCCAAAACGGGCGTCCAATGGTCAAATTAATAGAGGACGACCTCGGATTGAGCTAAAACCACCGTGAAACATTCTAATTATTATTCGTGATGTGTACGCATAGACGGCACGTCAATCGGACATGCGGTTTGCGCGGTACGGCTCAATATTCGTGTTTTAAGTGATGCGCGCGCTTCGTAAACGCGTGTGAGGGTGGTCCAAATGGGCCGAACGATTTCGGAATGGCCTGAAATCAGACAAAAAATACGGGTGAGTGATTTATGAAGTGGTCGAGTAGACGGCACATCAATCGGACGTGCCGTGTGCCCGCGGTGACCGACAACGTAGTTCTGGTGTCATAAACGGCCAAAACGGGCGTCCAATGGTCAAATTCATAGCGGACGACCTCGGATTGAGCTAAAACCACCGTGAAACATTCTAATTATTATTCGTGACGTTTACGCGTAGACGGCACGTCAATCGGACGTGCGGTTTGCGCGGTACGGCTCAATATTCGTGTTTTAAGTGATGCGCGCGCTTCGTAAACGCGCGTGAGGGGGGTCCAAACGGGGCCGAACGAAGTCAGAATGGCCTGAAATCAGACGACAAATACGGTTGAGTGATTTATGAAGTGTCCGAGCAGACGGCACGTCAATCGGACGTGTCGTGTGCCCGCGGTGACCGACAACGCAGTTCTGGTGTCATAAACGGCCAAAACGAGCGTCCAATGGTCAAATTCATAGCGGACGACCTCGGATTGAGTTGAAACCACCGTGAAACATTCTAATTATTATTCGTGACGTGTATGCACAAACGGAACGTCAATCGGACGTGCGGTTTGCGCGGTACGGCTCAATATTCGTGTTTTAAGTGATGCGCGCGCTTCGTAAACGCGCGTGAGGGTGGTCCAAATGGGCCGAACGATTTCGGAATGGCCTGAAATCAGACTACAAATACGGGTGAGTGATTTATGAAGTGGTCGGGCATACGGCACGTCAATCGGACGTGCGGTGTGCACGGTACGGCTCAATATGCGTGTTTTAAGTGATGCACGCGCTTCGTAAACGCGCGTGAGGGGGGTCCAAACGGGCCGAACGAAGTCGGAATGGCTTGAAATCAGACGACAAATACGGGTGAGTGATTTCTGAAGTGGTCGAGTAGATGGCACGTCAATCGGACGTGCCATGTGCCCGCGGTGACCGACAATGCAGTTCTGGTGTCATAAATGGCCAAAACGGGCGTCAAACGGTCAAATTCATAGCGGACGACCTCGGATTCACCTGAAACCACCGTGCAACATTCTAATTACTATTCGTGACGTGTACGCGCAGACGGAACGTCAATCGGACGTGCGTTGTGCGCGGTACGGCTCAATATTCGTGTTTTAAGTGATGTGCGCGCTACGTAAACGCGCGTGAGGGGGGTCCGGGGAGTGTCCGGGGTCCAAGGAGCAGGGGGGGCTGTTCGGGTGGCTGTCCGGGGAGTGTCCGGGGGGCTGTCCGGGGAGTGTCCGGGGGGCTGTCCGGGGTCCAGGGAGGGGGGGGCTGTTCGGGGGGGCTGTCTAGGGGCTGTCCAGGGGCTGTTTGGGGGCTGTTCTGGGGGCTGTCCGGGGAGTGTTCGGGGGGTTGTCCGGGGTCCAAGGAGGAGGGTGGGGGGGCTGTTCGGGGGGCTGTCCGGGGAGTGTCCGGGGGGGGTGTTCGGGGGGTGTTCGGGGGGATGTCCGGGGTCCAAGGAGGAGGGGGGGGCTGTTCGGGGGGGTTGTCCGGGGAGTGTCCGGGGGGCTGTCTGGGGTCCAGGGAGGAGGGTGGGGGGGATATCCGGGGGGCTGTCCGGGGTCCAGGGAGGAGGGGGGGCTGTTCGGGGGGCTGTCTAGGGGCTGTCCGGGGGGTTGTTCGGAGGGTTTTCTGGGGGGTGTCCGGGGGGTGTTCGGGGGGCTGTCCGTGGGGGTGTTCGGGGGGTTGTTCGGGGTACAAGGAGGTGGGGGGGGGCTGTCCGAGGGGCTATCCAAATGGGGGGAGAGCAGGCCCGCACCTGTATTTGGGGGAATTCTTTCCCAACGGTTTTTAAAAACCGTTGGGAAAGGACCCTTTTCCCAAAGGTTCAGGGGAACCGTTGGCAAAGGGGTTCTCTAGGGGGACTTTTCTCAACAGTTCAGGGGAACCATTGACTCGTACACGTCACATATGACCCATGGATCGTTCTCCTAAAGTTTCAACATAAACCGAATGCGTTTGGTCGGTTTTCCATATGTACTTAAAATACTATCCATTTTAAACAAAAGAAATTCACTTAGAGTGGTCCCGACCACACCGTGACTCGGATTGAGCCCAGGTTGGCTCGTACACGTCACATATGACCCATGGATCGTTGTCCTAAAATTTCAATAGATTCCGAATGCATTTGGTCGGTTTTTCGTTTGTCAGTTGTTTATTTCACTTATAATCTCGTCCGTTTGAAACAAAAGAGACACAATTAGAGTGGTACCGGCCACACCGCGTCTCGGATTTAGGCGGGGTTTACTCGTACACGTCTCAAATGAACCATGGATCGTTTTCCTAAAGTATCAACACAATCCGAATGCGTTTGGCCGGTTTTCCGTATGCCAGTTGATGTTTTTCACTTAAAATGACGTCCTTTTGAAAAAAAGACATACACTTTGAGTTGTGCCGGCCACACCGCACCTCGGATTGAGGCGGGGTTGACTCGTACACGTCACATATGACCCATGGATAATTTTGCTAAAGTATCAACACAATCAGAATCCATTCGGTCGGTTTTCCGTATGTCATTTGTTGTTTTCACTAAAAATGAAGTCCATTTTAAACAAAATAGAGACACTTTGAGGGGTGTCGGCCACACCGCGCCTCAGATTGAGGTGGAGTTGACTCGTACACGTCACATATGACCCATGGATCATTCTCCTAAAGTTTCAACAGAAACTGAATCCGTTTGGTCGGTTTTCCGTATGCCAGTTGATGTTTTTCACTTAAAATGATGTCCTTTTGAAACAAAAGACATACACTTTGAGTTGTGCCGGCCACACCACGCCTCGGATTGAGGCGGGGTTGACTAGTACACGTCACATATGACCCATGGATCATTGTTCTAAAGTATCAACACAATCAGAATCCGTTTGGTCGGTTTTCCGTATGTCATTTGTTGTTTTCACTAAAAATGAAGTCCATTTTAAACAAAATAGAGACACTTTGAGTGGTGTCAGTCACACCGCACCATGGATTGAGGTGGCGTTGACTCATACACGTCACATATGACCCATGTATCGTTATCCTAAAGTTTCAACAGAAACCGAATGCGTTTGGTTGGTTTTCCGTATGTACTTAAAATACTGTCCATTTTAAACAAAAGAAAGTCACTTAGAGTGGTCGCGACCACACCGCATCTCGGATTTAGGCGGGGTTGACTCATATACGTCTCAAATGACCCATGGATCGTTGTCTTAAAGTATCAACACAATCCGAATACGTTTGGCTGGTTTTCCGTATGCCAGTTGATGTTTTTCACTTAAAATGATGTCCTTTTGAAACAAAAGACATACACTTTGAGTTGTTCCGGCCACACCGCGCCTCGGATTGAGGCGGGGTTGATTCCTACACGTCACATATGACCCATGGATCGTTTTCCTAAAGCATCAACACATTTTGAATGCGTTTGGTCAGTTTTTCGTATGTCACTTTTTTTTCACTTAAAATCTTATGGAAATTCATATAGAATATTTTTATATCATATTTAGTATGGATTAGATTTTAGTTGATCGTGCTATGAAACATTTCAGAGCTAATGAAATTAAGGAAGGTGGAGGGGCTGTCTGGGGGGCTGTCCGGGGGGGCTGTCCGGTGGGTGTCCGGGGGGCTGTCCGGGGACCAAGGAGGAGGGTGGGGGGGCTGTGCGGGGTCTGTCCGGGGGGTGTTTGGGGGTTGTTCAGGGGGCTGTCCGGGGTTGTTCAGGGGGCTGTCTGGGGGTTGTTCAAGGGGTTGTTCAGGGGTTTTTCAGGGGTTGTTCAGGGGTTGTTCAGGGGGTTGTCCGGGGTTATTCAGGGGGCTGTCCGGGGGGCTGTCCGGGGGGTGTTTGGGGGGTTGTCCGGGGTCCAAGGGGGAGGGTGGGGGGGTTGTCCGGGGGGCTGTCCGGGGGGCTATCCGGGGTCCAGGGTGGAGGGTGGGGGGTTGTACGGGGGGCTGTCCAGGGGGCTGTCCGCGGGGCTGTTCGGGGGGTGTTTGGGGGGTGTTCGGGGTCCAAGGGGGAGGGGGTTGTCCAGGGTCCAAGAATGAGGGGGGTTGTCCAGGGAGTTCTCAAACACACAACCACTAAAAGACAACAACATCCATAAAAACAGACAATATATAAAAATAACTCAACTCCAATACTATACTACGAGTCTAGATAAAACCAACAACTAGAATAGATTAAACATCAAATCTCAGTAATATAAGTCAAAAATGTAACGGATCAATATGTCCCACATTAGCATCACCATCACCATCATCATCATCATCATCACCCTCGTCATCGTCCTCCTCATCGTCCTCACCCTCCACAGTTCCCTCCTCCTCGCCTTCGCCCTCCTCATCGCCCTCCTCATCTCCCTCCTCTTCCGCATCAGACTCCTCGCCATCATCATCTTCAAGCTGGACATAGGCCTGACCACCACTGGAACTGCCACCTGGTACACCATATATAGAATGTATCGACGACATGTATTCATCAATCGCTGGGCTGGAATCTGCTGGAAGTGTTGGACGTAGAACTTCAATAAATTTCATAAATGCACTGTTTTCCCTAGCAGACTGTTCTGCCGTCTCTGTGGCCCTTTTCTCAGCCTGTTCTGCCTGTTCCCTAACTTGCTGCAGCTCGGTGGCACTACAAATCATACCTGAGGTAGGCCAATACCTCGTCGGGGCTATCCTAGGTCGGCAGCGTACTCTGCTAGAATGATCTTCTCCCAACACCTGATGTAAGTGATCAGATGGCCCAAAATTGTCTGCTTCTTGGGCATCGAGGGCCTCTAAAGCATCCTGTTACAAATATAAATATATTATTAAGTTACAAAATAGATATTAAAATATAAAATCAACAGATTAAAACTTACAATCTGCTGCTGAGTCGCTTCGTTGACAGCACTTCCATCCTTTTTTCGTCTACTCGAGCAAAACAGTTTTGCTCGAGGCACACGTCCTTCAATATTTTGTACTTTCCTCTACAAAGACATTGAAAACAAAAGTTATATAAAAACTTTAGAAAATGATTAAATAATTGAGGAAACAAAAGAAAATGTAAGTCGTAAAGAAAACTTATAAACAATTGTCATACCTGCTGCCTCTCATGATCCGGCATCATCGTGCGTCCTAGTGTATGGAGGTATTTTTTTGCATCAATGTTTTTTTTATTTTTTCCAGATGATTCCTAAATAAAATTCGATAATGAAAAGGATAATATTAATGCAAAAATTGAAAGTTATTATTTAAATACCTCAAATGTAATTCATACCTTAAACTGGGTACTCATCCAATGAGTAATCATCTAACGATACTGCTCTATAGGACAATCATCCACGACTGGTACCGCCTCTAACTCAGTGCCAACTCTAGCACGCCATCCAATATACAGATCATGCTTGTAGGCTCTCCAAAGCTCGCCTAAATCCTTTAGACGTTCCATTCGTGCACCCTCACCATCAGGAAAATTAAATCGAAGCTGAAATCAAAATATTAATTCATATAAATACAAAAATAATTCATGGCATTAAATACAACAGATTTTTTTACCCATATCTCTGCCCAAGCTCTATCTTTGACCTCATGTGGCAAATGTCTCCATGACAGCGGGCTGACGGGAATGATGTCGGAGTATTTGGAAAGCATCACCAGAAAACTCTGACATTGCTGCTCTGTTTTCTCAACCATCTGATTGTCTTCATTATATTCCACCATAACCTGTGTGCGACGGTTCCACACCGAACGCATGCGTGTACGGCCCCACCCCCGCCTCCTATCAGTAGATGTCTCTGTCATGAAAGAAAAACAAATATTTTATCAAAACATGTTATAATGAAAATAAATATTGCTATAAAAATTTGTTAGGGTTTTATAAATATACCTATGCTAGTCTGATCAATGAGTGGCGTCGGATCCACAGAACCTGATGGAACACCCTCTGGTGGAATAGGAGTCGAAGACGATGGAATATAAAATCTCGGAGAGACAGAAGTAGAAGGAAAAGAAGATGGAACAGCTGTATGACCTGATGCTGACTGGGGAGTGGGAATCATCATGGGATATGAAAATGATGGGGCAGAAGATGCAGAAGGTAGCGAAAACATGGGAGGCCTAAATACCCCGTGTGTCCCTAACGACACACCGGGATCAGAATGTGGGAAGGCTGAAATGTCAGTGGGAGGGGCAGGGTCTAGTCGGGAATGCGCAGCTCTACGTCCACCTCTGGTACGAACCCTCCTCGTACCACCAGCCTGAGTACTAGGACCAGTACTAGGCTCCTCATCGAATAACTGTCGACGTAACGGTGGATCCTACAAAAAAGTTTACAAAAAAATTAATCACATGAAATTATATATTCTGTAAATATATATAAATATATATATATATATATATTTGAAATAAAGTACTCACTGTAGGCACTAATGGTGGAATGCCCAGCTCCTCCATCCGACGATTGTTCTCCGCCATTTTTTTTCTTCGTCTCTCTTCAATTGGCTGCATTTCCTGCATTTGAAAACAAATATGTAATTAATTAGAAAAAGGAAATTAATGTGTAAACAAAAAAACTAAATATATGAGGGAATGAGGGGATTCATTGGTAATTTAGCTATCAATTGTTTTAGAAGAGCTTGAATGAATTTAATAAAACATACAAGTTGTAATGTTCACCAAGTTAGAAATATTGTTTGATTTGGTTTAAATACAGTTAAATTCCAAATTAGAAAATGCAATTCAAATAAAACAACAACCAATAAACATTGAAAATTCACATAACGGTCAAGTCAGCTAAAACATATTTGTGATCAATACTAAATAAATATGAATATTACCAACCTTAACAACCCAACTCGAGGTAAACCAAAATAATTGAGAACATGGATGAATGATTCTATATATTTCCAACCACAACTTCAGGTTCACAATCAACTCTGACAATTGAGCTATTGGAGTCATCAAAAGAAATAAATGGATTGGTTCCAATGGCAATAGGGACAGTGTCAATTCCATCATCAGCATCATCAAAAATATGTCTTGGAATTACTTCAACTATGACACCAAATTCAGGTTGAAGTTGACCTTTGACATAAAAAACTTGTTTAGCCATTGATGCCAACACATATGGTTCTTCGGTAGCAAGAGTGCGGGTCATATTAATTACTCGAAATCCACAATCATCAATAAATGTGCCATGTCTCTTCATCGAATCAAACCAATGGCATTTCATCATTGTGACTCATCCATGAGAGTAATAATCCAATATTATTATTTTCTCAACGACTCCATAATAACCCACATTTTCAAGTTGCGGTCTACTATCTGATGCACTGGCATAACAATATGTTGTGGCAGTAACCATAATACCATCATGTTGTGTTCTCATGTTTTTGGCTCGTTCAGTGACAATAAATCTGTACCCATTGATAACAATTGATTTACAGTCACGAACCACGGTATTAGGACCAAAAGCCAAAGCTCTTATTTCCTCAGAGACAGAGTCAGCAGACAAACTCAATACCTACAATATAAATGACAGTTAAACTTAAGTAAATATTGAAATAATTAATTTAAACAGTAATATTTTTACCTTCAATTTTAACCAAGCAGAAAACTCTTTGCTATGCAAAGTCTCTCTCCTTCTCAAAGATAAAGAACAATGCTTCCTATTTATCATTGTTTCATGTTCCCTGTAGATAAAAAAATATGAATAGTTTAACATATATATATGTAAGATATACATATTCAATTTTCTTACCTGATATAGTCATCGAACAAATCACAGTTGAACAAAACTGTGTGATGTGCCATCTCCCGCTCTTTATGGCTTAATGTCTTCAATGTATATGATCCAGGAATTCCTCCTGCTTGAGGAAGTGATGGAAAACTGGGTTCAATTTTCTCATATTGTTCTTCTTCATTTCTCATTGGTCTGTTCATTCTTGTAGTAATATCAGACAAATACATCGAACAGAAATCCATACATTCTTGAGCTAAGTAACCGTTCACGATAGAACCTTCGGGATGATTCTTGTTTCGAACATAAGACTTTAATGTGAACATATTTCTTTCAGTTGGATACATCCAACGAAAAGAAATAGGTCCTCCGAGAAGTATTTCAGTTGGAATATGGACAGTCAGATACAGCATGCATGTGAAAAATGATGGGGGAAATATTTTCTCCAACTCACACAAAATTAATGGGGCATCTGTCAACATTTTTTGCAAGAAAGACTTGGACAACTTCTTAGTACAAAGATCTCTAAACAAATGTCACAACCAAATAACACCCACCCTTACATTATTGGACAAAAGATGACGGATTGCTATTGGAAGCAACTCATGCAGTAGAACGTGATAATCATGAGTCTTCAAAGATTTTAGCTTCAAATATCTTCTATTGACCCGTTTAGATATGATGCTTGAATAGCCATCAAGAACTCTAATAGTCTCTAAAACTTCCAGAAATTGTTTTTTTTTTCAGTAGGTGTCATCACATAAGAAGCACATGGAAGTTGCCATTTATTTTCACTGATACGCACAGGATGCAATTCTGGTCTGATGCCCCAATCCACCAAGTCACGTCGAGATCGTAAATCATCTTTTGTCTTCCCCTTGACATTTAGAAGAACTGAAAGCAACATTTCACATATATTCTTTTCAATATGCATTACATCTAAGCAATGACGTAGAAAATTGGTTGACCAATAAGGCAAATCAAAAAAGATACTCCTCTTCCTCCAATTGTAATAGGTTTCTGTGGAAACATTCTTTCTCTTTCCAGATTTCATTTGACCCTTCCCGAATGAAAAACTGAAATCTTTCAATTCATTAAGCACATCAGTTCCAGACATACGCTGAGGTGGATCATCGGTCTCTATAGTATTATCAAATCTTCGACGATTCATTCTATATGGATGATCCTTTGGCAAAAATCGTCGATGTCCCATAAAACTGAAACTACAACGATGTTTCAGTCTTCTGGATCGTGTATTCTTCATAAAAACTGGACATGACAGTTTTCCCTTCGTGCTCCATCCAGACATCATTGCATAAGCTGAAAAATCATTGATCGTCCACATAAGCGCAGCACACATCTGAAATATGTCTTTCGAACATGCATCGTATGTGCGCACACCCACATCCCAAAGAAGTTTCAACTCTTTTATTAAAGGTTGCATGTATACATCAATATCAATGCCGGGATCAGAAGGACCAGATATGAGTATACTCATGAAAGTGAAAGATTTTTTCATACACAACCATGGGGGAAGATTATAAATGTGTATAAAAACTGGTCATGTGTTGTGCGAAGTAAGCATCTGCCCAAACGGATTAAAACCGTCGCATGAAAGACCCAGCCTCACATTACGCACGTCAGCTGTAAAATCAGGATGTCGAGCATCAAATCTCTGCCATGCAAATCCATCTGCAGGATGAACCAACTCATCATTATTCTTCTTTCTCTCGGTATCATGCCATCTCATTTTTATTGATATGTCATCATACATAAAAAGATTCTGGAGTCTGGGGATCAATGGAAAGTGCCACATTACTTTCTGTGGAACGCGGGATGGTGTTCCATCAAATTTTGACTTCCAGCAGGATGTGCCACATTTTATACATTCATTTCGTTCAGCGGTTTCTTCCCAGAATAAACTGCAATCTTTCGGGCAAGCATGAATTTTGTTTCTGGAAAATCCAAGTTCTTCAACTAACTTCCATGCCATATAGTGGTTTGAGGGAATATCTGCATCATCTGGAAGTAAATCCTTCAAGAGGGTAAGAATGTAATCGATTTCTGTATTAGAAATCCCATACATAGTTTTTCCATGAAACAATCGGATTAAAAATTCCATCTTTTTTATTTTATCGCATTGTTGATATACTGGAGTCGTGGCAGCATCATTCAATTTTTTCACCCTATCAATATCATCATTTTCACTAGATGCATCAGTTTTCCACATATCGACGTCTTCTTGAGTCGAAATCCTTTCTTTTTCATGATGACGAATAAACGAAAACTGATCATCTAACAAATTCTCCATTCCAGTCCTTTCATTTCGATCATCACCAATTTGAGATTTCATTTTCTCCCCATTGTGATACCACACAAAGTAGTTTGCTTGAAAACCATTTTTGGTTATGTGGTAGCTAACTTCTTCACGACTCAACCAAGGTCTACCAACACAATTGGAACATGGGAAGTGTATGCGACCACTATCTGAAGCATTTTGAAATGCAAAATCTATAAAGCTCTCCAAATTGTTTTGAAAATCGCTTGAGATACGATCGGTTTCATACATCCAACTTCTTTCCATTCTGTAAAAAGAATTCATATTAGTCATTTTGTCATAAACAATTCAATAGGATTGAACTTTAATAGAAAATACATTTAAGTAAACGATAAAGGAAGAAAATAATCATGGTATCAACTACACATGTGAAAAAAACATACTAATGTGTTATTGAAAAAATGTAAAACCAACAAGAACTTAATGTGTTATCACATCAGAGCATGCCTCATCCCATAACCATATTAGTAGGGTATCCTCATATGTGATTTACCTTTTTGAATTAATATGCACTTCCTCACCAGGTACCTGAGTAGATTTCATAAATATAATCATCTCACATCCTGTAAGGCTTCCATTATGTATGATCTGCAGAATAATTTGAGTGATCATGAATCATGCATGGGATCTTCCCATGATCACTATAGATTATGAGAAGTAATTATGATAGGTCACGTGAAGAACATCAAACACATATTTTAGATAATTTGAGACATAATATAATAAAATAATGTATAAATCTATGGAATTTGGGATAAAAGGATGGATGAAATACTAAAATATGGGAGACTAAGGTGAAGGAAATATATGTTGACCCTAATGTTCATAACATGCATCACCTATGAAATTTTATTGCACTAGGAAATTTCATCCTGTTCACAATACATTCCATTGGAAACCTATTTTGATCATTTGATGTCCCCTTGACATGTCAAATAAAATCAGATGGCACCCATGAATATGCCACCCTTGTAATGAAAAGCCTTTAATTCTCACCATACAGACTACATGTTTTCCAATAGATATGTATCTCCTTCTATATAGGGGAATCAATACATATTATCTCAGCCTCATATTAAATGTCAGGAATGTTAGATGGCTCCCTTAACACCCTCCAGGCACACCAACTAGGTCATGTGATGTCCTCAAATCATGTCACTATGGACATAAATCATCCTTCAAGACATGTCACACTAACTCTAGAGTTTCCCTCTCAGTGTGTCAAACATGTCTTTTGATGAAAATGGAGAAGATCACCAAAATCAAGAGATTCCCTATAGGCATTACATCCATTATCATGAAATTGCTTCTAGGATCAACTAGTCAGGACTTGTGATGTCCTCCAAACATTCCGTCCTTGATCATTAGAGAAACATCAGACAATCCATCTAGGTTAGGAAAATTCATCAAAATGTTTATAGGATCATGTAATTTACATTGGAAATTTCCAAAAGAAACCCCCTATCATGCTAAGTAGATAGTCAAGGCATTCCATGTGGAAAACCAACACATATCCATAAGAGAAGAAATCTAAAAATAATAGAATCTATATGCATTATAAAATTGTCCACCATTGGCATGTAAGCTTCTATAAAAATGGAACCATAGTGTTTATGTTTTAATTAATGGAAAAATCAATTCATTAAAACAACTACAACAACTTGATTGAGATCAATTTTTACCTGTTCGGATGGGTGGTGTACCTATTCGGACGGGGGTCGATGATGTTCAGACGGGGGGTTCGCGAGAGCACGGGAGCGGAGGATAATTAGGGCTCTGTCTCGAATGAGGGAGAGCAGATCAGGGTTGCTATTTGGGCAAAACCTTTTCCCAACGGTTTGTAAAAACCGTTGGCAAAGGCAACCTTTCCCAACGGTTTCAATAAACCGTTGGGAAAGGGATAAGTTTAGCACCCCTTTCCCAACGGTTCTATAGAACCGTTGGGAAAGGGGTCACTGGAATGCCCTTTGCCAACGGTTTCAGTAAACCGTTGGCAAAGGCTGAGTATACCAACGGTTTAATTGAACCGTTGGTATACTGTCGTTGGGAAAAACCCAAATTCCAGTAGTGATTCACACACTAAGAGGAACAAAGTCTCCCAAGAAGTAAAGAAGAGCCTTAAACCATGAAAATCATATCAAGAAACATGGATTCAATAATTCAAAGATCAATGAAGCTAAGAGAAGCCACTTACCACGACAATTCCTGAAGAAACGCACAACGATCTCGGTAGATCTAGTCTCTACATTCCTTTCTCACAATGAACTTATAAGAAAACTCATTAGATCATGACACAACCTATTGATCTGGCCATAACACCCCTGATCTATGGTTCCTTTCAAGGGATAGAGAGAAGATCTAGAAGAATGATGAAGAACAATGAAGAACGGGTCCTTGCCCTAAGTTTTCTAGATTCAAGTCCTCAGGATTTGTCAGAATCGTTCTTCGGGAGGGTTGAGATCTCCAAAATCTCCGAGAGAAATTCCTAGGGTTGAGAGCCTTGGTTATAGGAGAAAGAATGAGGTCAAAGGGAGACATTTCATGTTCAAGAAAGAATTTTCAAATTAATTAATTTTTGTCTCATGGTTTGGTAAATTGTGAGTCAAGTGTGCACATGTTTCTATGCACCGGGAAAAGCTGCACAGTTTGGTTAACCGTGCGCCAACTGGGCCCCTGATTTTGTACACTGGAGCAGTTGTGTAGTTTGGTCGCATAGTTTGTTTAATCATGTGTCAACTGTGTGAAATGCCACTATCCAAAAAATCACAAGTCGCACGGTTTCCTGAGAATGCCACAAGATTTTGACTTAATAATGCGCGGATAGTGTATATGCCTAAAAACTCCAAAATTTCCAAAAAATCACCCAAAGCGACCCGAGAACAATTCAAAACAAACGATGGTCAAAACAAAAGAATATAAAGTACATGAAAGTGACATCATGATGTGACATTATATATTGTAAAACAAAGTATAATACGATGATAATGAAAGAATGTCATAATAGGGTTTTACATGATGTATTCATTGTCACTTACAATTATCACATGATAGGCTTCTAGGACATAATCTTCAACATGCAAAATCATTACCAAATCAATTATTTCATATTCATCATCAACACAATATATTATATGAAGTGCAGTAAAAAACCAGTGATGTATTGTAAAAGTGAAAATTGTAATCAGTTACAACGCTTTTTTAATTTATATATAATTAAGCATGACGTTCTGTAAGTTTTTTTTTCATATTTTAGATCAGTGGAAATAAAATGAACATCATTGGCTCATAGGAGCAAGGATGTTTGGGGGCATTCTTACCAAAGTTGTTTCAACTATAGTATTTGGGTATTATTTTTCTTCATGTACACTGTCAAAGAAATATTTGGAATGAGATTAATGTCGAGAATTGTAGAGATGTTAATGACGAACGGTAACAACTAAATGCAAATACTATCAACTTTGATGCATATTTATAGAGACGTTAAGGATCCAAAGAGGTCACTTGTATGTTCCTAGATGCACATATCAAAAACATTGATGTAAATTTTCAAAACATATTGTCGATACCGGATAAACAATCATCAACATCCGGTTATTAGATTAAATTTTCATAATATATTAACTAGTCAATTGCTTATAAATGCTTAAGCCCCACCGCAGGGCTCTGTTTTTGAAAAGGTTAAAGCTTCGGCCTTTCCCTACAAACCCCCACTCTCTGTTTAGCCATCAAGAACGTGCTCATTTGGTGATCACAATGGCGGCTTCTTGCTGGCAATGGTGGCATGCACCAGTCTACTTCGCCGCCGCCGCCGTCCTCGCCGTCACAGCGATCTCCACCGCCTTCAATTCGGCTCCCACGAGCCCTCCCGCCAGACCTATCCTCTCAGATCACTTGATCAACGCATCTCGCGCTCTACGAAGATCCGGCTTCCACGCCACCGCCACGCTCCTCCAAGTCTCCCCTCAACTCTTCTTCTCCAACTCCAACGCCACCATCTTCGCCATTAAAGATCTGGCCATCTTCGACGCCGCCACCTCCCTCCCACCATGGCTGCTCCGCCCGTTCATTCGGTACCACGCCCTGCCTTTCAAGGCTTCCTTGAACGACCTCCTGGCGCTGCGACCCAACACCTGCGTCCCTAGCCTCCTCCGCGGCAAGGATCTGGCGGTGACGAAGATTGACCTAAAAGCAAGAGCCGTAGAGATCAACAACGTCTCCCTCTCGGATCCCGATGTGTTTCTTGAGGGGCCGATCTCCGTTCACGGCGTTCTTGGCCCGTTCTCGGTTTTGGATCCCCGGGAGATCCTCCAGGGCTGGTCTTCCATTCAAACCCCCGCCTGCGATCCCGGCAACGAAAGTGAATCCCTGAACTGGGGGCGGATCGTTAGGTTTCTGAGTTCCAAGGGCTTCGTGTCGTTTGCGATAGGGCTGCATTCCGTCATCGACGAGATAGTGAGGGATCACAAGAGTTTGGGGAAGGCGACGATCTTTGCTCCGCCGGATTTCGGGTTCGTGGCGGTTCCGTCGGCGGCGGTGGGGAGGATGGTGAGGCTGCATATCGCGCCGGAGAGGGTGAGCCGCGAAGAACTGGCGTCGATGGCGGGAGAGGGGAAGAAGGGCGTGATGAGGAGCCTGGTTGGGGATCGGGATCTGGAAATTAGTGGGGGAGGGAGGGATTTGAGGGTGAGCGGAGTGCAGATCACGGATCCAGACGTTTTCTCCTCCAAGAATTTGGTAATCCATGGGATATGTAGGGCATTTCAGCTCCTCGAATCCAACATCCCTGTAACCGATGAGATCAGGAAATAATGGAGCCCTGTATTGCATGGATGCCACTTCCTAACTAGTCCTAGAGTTCACCACAATCAAATTATTACTCAATAATAAAGCTAGTTGGATTAGTTTTCCCCTCAAGTCCAACCCAAACACCACATGATTTACCAATAATCTGGCATAAGGGGTGTGTATATCTCACCTAACCAAACCATCCCTCTTAACAATCATATGATGTAAAGCAAACATGTGGTATCATGTATTTCCAAACTAATCTTAACCACCACTACAAAGCATAATTCAATTAAAAATCACAAGTAATACCATTCCCAGTATGATCAAATTAAAACACATGAGTGGCCTAAATGGACAATGATGACTCTTACCATGGCCGGCCCGGACAATATAATTGTCGAAGTCCTGTGTTCAAAGTGTTGCCATTTTATTTAGTAGAAAAAAAAAAGCATAAATGCACCTAAATATCACATGGAAATAATTATGATTAAGATAAAAATAAGCACACCAAACAAGATAACACAAGATAAATGAAAGAAAAAAGAACAATTGCAGCTGACACTTACCAATACCAATCGCAACAAACGTGACCAGGAAGAGGCAATGGCAAGGTGGGAGGCGGCGGGATAGATTCATTCAAGTAGAAATGGTGTACAAGGCGTACATGAAGTAGCACAAAAGGACATTGAGCAGGCGTGGTAAGAATCCACACACACGAAACGATTGTCGAAGATGGCATAGGCGGTGGTAGAGAGACACTACTACACATAAGGCCTTTAACAGTGCTATAATCAGGCCTTGATAGCACAAAAAGAAAAACACTGATAATTAGAGCGCCCTTAAAAGCACAGGCCTTTATCAACGGTTTTATTTAGCGCTGATAAAGGGGTATACTGGTGCAATGTGATATCAAAATTACAACACACTACAGCAAAAAAAGAGCAATGAGAAAATAAAATACAGAATTCAATTTAAATAAGATTTACAACACAAGTATAAAAAACGCTATATTGTAGATATTTCAAACATTGGTTTGTACAATTACATAAGTAAATACAATTTATTACAGATATTGAAAAACATCAATGTTTGTTTGTCTTTGGCTCCGACCCCCAGTCATGTAATTAGTTTCCGAACAAACCACCACATCTCGAGCAAAAGAATGTACCTGTATAAGAAAATAATTCCTATGTTAGTAATACTATAAAGAAATAAATTAAACACAAAGTGACAATTTTAAACTAAAAACACATGCTTTGAGTCAAACCAGACACACCGTATATTAGATTAAGTTGCGGTTGATTCTTACTCATCACACCGTTTCTTGTTGTTCTCAAAAACATGTTCTCTTGAATTGGCTCACATCTGTGGTGATAAAAAACTCACTACAGATTTGATCCAATTCAAGAGCACTTGCATTTTTGGAACAAGTCTTTAAATGTCACATCATTTCTTATTTGTCTTCAAGCATTATCTCTATGAAAAGTAATTAAATAAGTATCAAATAAAAATGATATGGAAATTAATTAATAGAAGATAAAATGATGCGAACACAATTTGAGCTTGTTATACTCAATTTTGCCTATGTGATGCACATTCTAAACTAAAATGACATTTATATAATGAAAACACACACTTTGAGTCATACCAACCACATCGTGTGTCAGATTGATGTGTGATCAATTTTTACATGCCACAAATGAATTATGGTTCGTTATCCAAAAGTTTGAAAATAATCCAAGCTCGTTTGCATGGTTTTGGCTAGTAACATGCGTTTTAAACTAAAATGACACCTTTATATTGGAAACACACACTTTGAGTCATATCATCACATTGTGTGTCTGATTGATATGAAGTCAATTATAACATGTGACAAATTAATTATGGACCGTTGTCTTAAAGTTTGAAAATAATCAATTTTATCAGTTTTGGTTATTTAATGTTTGTTTTAAAATAAAATGACACTTTTATATAGAAAACAAGCACTTTAAGTCATAACGACCACATCGTGTGTCAGATTGGCGTGCGGTCAATTCCTACACATGAAAAATGAATTATGGATCATTTTTCTAATGTTTGAAAACAATCTGAGCTTATTATGCTTAGTTTTTTCCCATATGATGCGCGTTTTAAACTAAAATGACACTTATATATTGAAAACATACACTTCAAGTCATACCGACCACATTGTGTGCCAGATTGATGGGAAATCGATTTCTACACATCACAAATGAATTATAGATAATTTTTCTAATGTTTGAATACAATATGAGCAAATTTTCTCAGTTTTTACTAGTGACATGATTTTTAAACTAAAATGACACATTTATATTGAAAACATACACTTCGAATCAGATCAGTCACATCGTGTGTTAGATTGATGTGTGGTCAATTCTTGCACATCAAAAATGAATTATGGATTGTTGTATTAAATTTTCAAAACAATCTGAGCTTATTTTCTCAGTTTTGGATATGTGACGTGTGTTTTAAACTAAAATGATATTTCTTTATTGAAAACATGTACTTCGAGTCATACCGACCACATCAGGACTTGAATTGATGTACGGTTAATTCCTACACATAAAAAATGAACTGTCAATCATTTCCTCATGTTTGAAAACAATTTGAGTTCATTTTCTTAGTTTTGGCTATTTGATGTCTGTTTTAAACTAAAATGACACTTTTGTATTGAAAACACGCACTTAGAGTCACACCGACCACATCGTGTGTTGGTTTGACATGTGTTTGATTCCTACATGTCAAAAATGAATTATAGACTATTGTCTTAATGTTTTAAAACAATTTGAGCTCATTTTCTCAGTTTATTCTATGTGATGCGTTTTAAGCTAAAACGACACTTTTATATTGAAAACATGTACTTTGAGTCATAGCGACCACATCGTGTGTTGGATTGGCATGCAGTCAATTCCCACGCATGAAAAATGAATTATGGGGTTTTTTCCTAAATTTTGAAAATAATTCAATCTATTTTGCCCAGTTTTGGTGATATGACACGTGTTTTAAAGTAAAATGACACTTTTATATTGAAAACACACACTTCGAGTCATACCGAACACATTAGGTGTCAGATTGATGTGTGTATTCATACACATCAAAAATGAATTATCGATCATTTTAATAATGTTTTAAAACAATAAGATCTTGCTTTCTCGGTTTTGGCTATGTGATGTATGTTTTAAACTAAAACGACACTTCTTTATTGAAAACACTTACTTTGAGTCATACTATCCACATAAAGTGTCAGATTGACATGCGTTTGATTCCTACATGTCAAAAATTAATTATGGATCATTAACCTAATGGTTTAAAAAAAATATGAGCTTGTTTTCTTGTTTTTGGCTATGTGATATGTGTTTCAGTCTATTTTATATTGAAAATACACACTTCGAGTCATACTGAGCACATCATATGTCAGATTGATGTTTGATCAATTCCTAGAAATCAAAAATGAATTATGGATCACTTTCCTAAAGTATCAAAATAATATGTATTTGTTTTCTTGGTTTTGAGCATGTGACATGTGTTTTGGACTAATGTGTAAATTTCACAAAATAAGTATCTGATTAAAATAACAAGGAAATTAACTAAAAAAGTGGATAAAATGAGGACAAAATTAACAAAATAAGTAGTAGGAAGTGACCTATTAATGAATTATATATACATTCTAACAACATGTATTCTTCTCATTCGTTTCTAAAAAAATTGATTTCCTATGTTATACTTCTCCTTGATAAACAGATCAAAAATAATATATAAGCATTCTGATACTAATGATTCACAACCCAAATATATTTCTAAGGTTATAACCCATGTTAGATCACAAAAATAATTGGTAATTACTTAAATTTGATGTCAGAAACATTCTGAAACCATTTACTCTTCCCACTCATCTCTAAAAAAATTTACTTCTTCTTTTGAGTACATAGATTGTTGGAAATCTTGGTAGTACTAAGAAAATATAGGCAAAACAAATGATTAAGAAATATTTTTAATGAAATTTTAATTACATTATGAAATTACCTACTCAGAGATGTTATTATTTTTGATGGTATATGATATCTTTTGTAAAATTTTAAATGTAATATCCACAATCATTGTCGTTATCTTACTTCAAACACTACAAAAACATTGACCAAAATAAGTAAATTATTTTGAAATATGTTTTGATAGTTCGCTACTGGAAAAGGGACCTATCCAAATGGATCTATACCCACAATTTATGAGAACTATGGGTATAGAGGTGCTTGTCCAAGACAATACCAATGATATTTTAAAAATCATTTGTATAGGTTGGTCTATACCAACAATTTTTTGAAACCACAGGTATAAGATTCAAAATATTTGAAGCCCGCTTGGGCTCCTCATACCCTCCTCCTCAGTTGAGCCCTACTACCCTCCCAGGCATCCACACATCCCCCCTTAGGCGACCTTGGACGACCTCCTCCCTCTCCTCTGATGATTTTGGCCGCTGCACTACCCTCCTCCAGCGACTTCAGCCACCCCCTTCCATCCTTAGGTGTTTTTGGCCGCCTCACTACCCTCTTCACGCATTTTCATCCGCCCCACTCTTTGTCTGGAGATTTTTCTTGCGAATTTTGAGAGGTAACATTTTCGTATCTCCTCTTATTTCTTATCCGTAGTTTTTTAATATTTTTCAAGTGTTTTATTGAAGTCAACATGGTTTGGTTGTTTCTTGTTGGTAAATTTTTTATTGCATCCATATATATTGATTTTTTCTCATGTGGAAAATAGGTGGAATTTCCTTATTGAAATGGGAAATGGTTTTTTATAAACTCCATATGTTTGATAAAATTATATGGGTTTTTCTCATAATGAAACACACATGTTTTTGGTATTATAATAAAATTGAGGCTTCCAAAGTGGGTTATTTTTTTGTGTTAAAAGAGGGATTTCATGTTTTGATGGTGTCTTTGGATTCTAAATACGAACAGAGGTATCCCATGAATTGTGTGGTTGTAATTGTTGATGAATATATTTCCCTTTGTAATTGTGTTGGCATGGAATGTTGTTTTGTACACAAATTTTCAATTCTATATGTTGTATTTATAAAAGTGAAGGCCTAGTTGGCAGCTTGTTATTAGTTGATCGTTGATGGTGCCCCTTTTGGTCCCCATTGATTTTGTTGTTATTTTTCTTATCCACGTCATGGATGAATGGTTACATTATGAATATTGTGATTTTTTGTTGGGGGTCACATTGATGGTAGTGCATGAGGTGGGAAGGACATGATAATGTTGTTATCCTTAGCGACTTATTATTGTCTAGTGATGATGTTATTGTACATGGTCTACCTAAATTATTATTCCATGAGGAGACTGAGGTTCGTAAGAGGGTATTAGTGGGACATTACTAGTCTAGTAAAGGTTGTGCATTGGCTATACCCCCGTTAGTTGTATGTAAAACCTTGATTTTTGGTTTTTCACAGAGGAGACTACATAGAGTGATTCAATGGATAGATGTATGATTGTAACCTACCGAAAATTAATTCCATGTTTTCATGTCTTGTGTGGTCATGTTAGTCATCATGATTTTACCTATAGGAATAATTGAAAAATGTATAAATGAATGATCTATGGCATCCCACCTTTTATTACATAACTTTACATGAAATTGTACAAACATAGGATCTTTTAAATTTTAGTGTCTTGTAAATAAGGTACAAAATACATGAAAACTTAAAACATTATTCTATTCCACATGAAATTATTATTCAAGGTTAAAACTAAGTACATTTATTTCATCTCATAACCTGGAGACATACATCAAAGGAAAGGGTGAGCAGAAGGCCTAGTAAAGGAAAATAAGTTAAACGATTTACATGTGAACTCGAGAGATATTAATAAGAATATGAGGAATATCATAAAGGAATGATAAAGAGGCATATAATAATAATAATAACTTGAAAATGTGGCTAAAAAATTTAATTTATACATTCATAATCATATCACCAAGGTTTTTCACTGAGGTTTCATAAAAATTACCAAGGTTATTCACCAAGGTATCATAAAACTTATCATATCTAGAGATTAAATTCTTTACCCAATGCATTGGAGAGATATCAGGACGTACCCTTAATATGTCATTATTTTCACGTGATCCACATATATCATAATCAAACATTTCATAAATAACCCATAGAGAATAAAAGAAATGAGATTCATATCAAAATCATAGCATTTTAAAAAGTGCCTGAAAACAAGATCATTATGTCATTTATAACCCACAGAAAGGGAATGAGGGTTTTATGTATGTCAATTACAGAATTAAATCAATAATTTTTATGCATTTATTAATACCCCTAGAAATTAAAGAGGTTTGGGAATACACATAAATAAAATAAAAGAATTTCTTGAGAAAAAGAGAGAGATTTTGAGACAAAAATTCTACAGCATAATGGGTATGAAACATGGTTTTATAAAACATTAAAAAAAGGGAAAAGGGTCACCCAGTTATAAAAGACTCATAATAAAATAGTGGTACATAATAAAATAGAAATAATAACATGGTATGGAAATTTGAAAGACATACCACATAAAATAGAACATTAAAGGAAAAGAGAAGTTGAGAATTCCCTTACCATGAAGAGTGACTTCTAAAACTTAAATATCGGGACCTTGGGTGCTTGAGGACACCTTGTGTAAAGACCTAGAAATTTCAAGGAATTTTTTTTCTTAAATAATTTGGAATTTTACGAGTCCGCGGTTTCTGACGGCACTTGATTCCGAGGCCCGGTGTGCCTAGAATCAATTTCTGAAGTTTTTGTTCGGGTACGTTTAGTAAACGTACATGTAGGTTTTTCTATATTTTGAACTAGTGCTCAGAATTGAAATATAAGGACACCGATGAACTCGCAGCGCTGATATTAGCTTAAGGATACCTTTACCGCAGTTGCGTTTGGTCAAGAGTAGAAGTTATAATTTGGGGATTCGTAACAAGTTAAATAAAATTGTTGTGTTACATTAAGTGCACACAATTTTATTTAATTTATAAAGTGGTGGTGGTTATTTCATACAAGGGGAAGTTAGTGGTGGGGACCACACCCCACATAACCTCCCATGAAAGGATAATGTGTGGTGGGGCCCACATGAGAGCCTAACCTCTCAACTCCCCCTTAAACTCCCATGAAACCCCCTTATTAACTCTTAAAACTCTCCACCTTTTCTCTTTGAATTTTAAACATTCCACCTCCCTTCTTTCTTAATTATGCCAACCCATCTAATTAATATCCCCATTAATTAATTGGCACCTCTTATTTGAATCAATATGAATTTCATGACAATTCTATTAAAAATTGGGAATCCTTATTATAATATTGGCTTGGAAAATATTTTGGTGGTGAAAATTTTGGATAATTAAGAGAGGGCCTTCTTTCCACGAAGAACATTTACTCTCTCCAACGAAGAACTCAAGGCCCACGACCATCGTCTTCTTCATTCTTCTACCTCCGCGTCAAGGAAGAAGACTCCGCCCGTGAGGAACGTCGACTACACTTTCTCCTCAGATGCATTTCGACGTCAACTAATCGACGTCATCTTTGAATCCTCTTCCCGCGACACGGACAAGAGAGCATCAGAATCAAGGTAGGGGGTTTATGTTTAATTTTGAATGAATAAAATTAAACTCTTGTTCATCGATGTTTGTTTTATTCGACAACGGACTTTGTTATCAATTAATGCGGGGGGGGGGGGGGGGGAGGCGAACAAACACGGTCCGACATCCCTCCATTGGTTTATTGATTGTTTGTCGAAGGAGGTGGAGGCGTCGGCGACCAGAGGTAATGGCGGCTGCGTGCGGAAGAACCGCGACACCCCCTTGGCGCCGTGCTACGGAGAACCGCAGCCCGCGCTGGGCTGGCCGCTTCGGCGGGTGAACCGGCCGGCGCGCCAGCCGGCCGGGCGGAAGGAACCGGGGTGCCTATAGGCGCCGCGTGCGGAGGATCAGCGGCCCTCCCGTGTGGGCCTTTCACGCCGGAGAAGACCGGCCGACTTCAGCCGACCGGGCAGGAGGGGAAGCGCCGCTCGGAGCCGCCGGTTTAGAAAACCGGAGGGGGGGGGGGGGGGGTCAGACCGCTCGGCCAGCCGGGCCGCGCCCCGCCGGGCCGGACTGTGCCCCACCGGTCCAGGCTGACCCTTCTGCCGGGTCAGACCTGCCGAACCGAGTCAGGCTGACCCGCCAGCCCACTGGGCTCGACGGGCCGGGCCCATTTCACTTAAACGTGAATAACTTTAAGACCGCGCGTCCGATCGACGCGCCATCTGCGGCACTGGGACCATCGTGATGAAGTGGTCCTTTTGGGATACTCTAAGTGAGTTTTGGATGATTTTGGAAAATGGACGGGTTTGGAACGAGCGTAATTCCAACCGGGCCCCTGTAACGGAAATGCCAATAACTCTCAGACCGGGCGTCCGATTGACGCGCCGTCTGTCACGTTGGGTTTCTTTTGATGAGACAGAACTTCTGGATACATCAACTCAGGTCTTCGTGATAGTTGATGTATTGACCTTTGACTTGAGGAGCGGACCCTCCCGGAATCGAGCATACTGTGCGCGTGAACCCTAGAGCTGCCTGCAACTGCAACGACTACCGTACTGGAATCCCCTGTGGGTTCAACGACGACAACTACTATACTAGAATCCTCCGTGGGTTCGACAACGATGACTACTGTTCTTGTATCCTAAGTGGGTTTGATAGTTTTGACCTCTGTTCTTGTATCCTGAGTGGGTCCGACAGAGTAGCTGGTCTTGTATCCTATGTGGGTCCGACAACTTAGCTGGTCTAGTATCCTATGTGGGTCTGAAAGTTTAGATGTATCAGTGACTACATCTGATCATCTCTATCGCTATACGAAAGATGTATACCTGTGTGAGCGGAGTCTTGAATTTAAATCATTATCATCGATGTGATTGACTTCTTCCCTGTGTGGACTGGGTTGTGCTTTGGCTCAAGAGTTAGAGCCCAACTGTGATTGATAACTTAGGTATATGTATGGTCATATACCTAAGTAGAGTTGGTTGATACTTCGTGATCGTGTCCTTCTTCTGTGGTTTATCCTTTGTGGATTCTGGGAGACCTTCAGGAGTCTCGGGGTCCCTACTGAGTATCGTATACTCACCCCTGCACTGGCTATGCCCACACTACATTGTGTTGGATGCAGACAACGAACATCACTAATCGAGGTAGAGACTTGCCGAGCTGGATGGTACCCAGAGGTGGACCACTTGGCGAGACGTACACAGAGCAGACAGACGGACCTGAGGTGCTGAGAAGGCCATCTGTACCCACCCTTCAGGCGGGATTTATGAAGGATGACTCAATAGTTGCTGTTTTACTTTACTGTAGTTGTACTAGCTTTTCAGTTGTACTGTACTTACTGTTGGGCTTGTATTTCCGGCCCCTTTCCTTCAACACTTATTTTTGTATACAATTTTACTTAGTGCTTACTTCAGTTGCGTACTCTGTTGTGTTGTTTACTTTTATAAAGGCAATGACTTCCCAGTATAGGGATTTACGCCTTTGGTGCTAGTCGCCAGCCCTTGAACTATGGAAGGCGGACTTGGGGTAGTCACTGCACGGACCCCGAGGACGGGTCGTGACAAATTGGTATCAGAGGAGTCAGTTCTACTGCAGAACTCAGGACTCTGATCATTCTTTTCTGTGAAGCAATAGCGTTAAGAGTATTGAGTGTGGTTTTCAGTCCAGGGAGTCCAGTGTTGGTGCGGCAGCCGACGTATCCATACACCAGGATCCTAACCTCTGATTTCCGACTCAGTACACGAAAACACTGATTGTATGTGTGTTTCAAAAGTTTTCTTTGTGATTACTTTGAGTCAGCTGACCCGATATACTGTTTTGACCGTGACCCACCTGTTTCTTTTTAGGATGGCCCCCATGAAGGTAGCCAGTTAGGGTTCCGAGTTACGTATGAGATGGTAGCGCACCGAGCGACGAGGCCTCGGTGTAGGGCCCCATCACAGCGGAGGCACTAGCGGTACCACTACCCGCTGGGACACCGATATCACTAGCCACAGCAGCAGAGAGTGCACTCCACCTTAGTGCACTACATGAGTTCTAGCGATAGAGGCCGCCCAGGTTCCGTGGAGAGATGGACCCACAGGTAGCTGAGGATTGGCTGGAGGCTATCGTCAGGGTTTTCATATTGGTAGGGACACCGGCCGACCTTATGTTGATCCTTGCCGCAAGTCTCCTGCACGCATAAGCAGGTAGATGGTGGAGGCTGATGCTCCAAGTGCATGAGGAGGCATCTTTACTCTAGACGGACTTCGAGAGTCTCTTCCGCTCGGAGTTTGTTCCAGCCACCCTTCGTGCAGTGCGAATTTAGGAGTTACTTCATCTGCAGTAGGGCAACATGACAGTAGCCCAGTACTCAGTGAGGTTCATCGACCTCTCATGCTACTCCACAGACATGGTATGAGACCCATTCTTTAGGTCCCATACCTTTGAGCAGGGACTCAGACATGAGATCAGGGCTTCGATGATCTCCCTCAGCATTCCGATGCAGGCGGGAGTGCTGGAGCGATCCCTTCTTGTGGAGAGCTTTCTTGCTGAGCCGACACCTACGGTGAGACCCACCACAGGGCGACATGTAGCATAGTCTTCTACAGCCGGTAGTAGATAGATGTCATAGAGGTCCAAGCGGACCAGGCCATCAGGTAGGCAACCTCAGGATACAGGTTCGGTTGTGCGGGGCACATGAAATAGAGCCAACTATACGAGGAGCAGGCAGTGCTATGCATGCGGCGAGCAGGGTCACATGGCTCGAGACTGCCCGACCCGCCATGAAGATGAGTAGTAGACAGTAGAGGGACCTCCTAGGCAGAGGCATAGGTTCGACCATGGCGGTGCGGAGGGAGCAGGTAGACGTGGCAGATGAGCTGGCCGAGCAGCAGGTGGTGGACGATGTTTTGAGGCCCTACCACCACCACCACCAGGAGGACCACCCCGACCACAGGGAGCTGGAAGACAGGGGCTGGCTCAGCTCTAGGCAGTCAAGGATTACGACCACGACGCACCTGAGATGATTCAAGGTACTATCTGTGTCTACTCCACCCTTGCTGCAGTACTTATAGACACAGGTGCGAGTCATTATTTTATTACCTCTGCCCTTGTTAGGATCTCGTAGATTCCGACGGAGCCGTTGGATCAATCCTTACTACTATAGACTCCTACGGGAGCAGACTCGACAATTACGCACTGGTGTCGGCGGTGTGAGCTTACTTTAGGAGGTGAGAGCTTCGGCTGGGATCTTCTTGTAGCAGCGTCGAGACCTTACGACGTCATCTTGGGTATGGACTGGCTATCTATAGTCCATGCTCAGATCGACTGTATTAGGTGCAAGGTGCGGTGTATCCACACGGATGGGACCAGGTTCACCTTCACTGGTGAGAACGGAGCCTTTGCAGCATAGGATGGACTTACGCAGAGGAGAGGGCAGCCGATCACAAATCAATTGGCTAGTCTCATCCTTAGAGCGATTGATGTGCGGAGTCCGAGTTTTTCTGTTGTGGTGGATTAGTACGCGGATTTTTTTCCTAAGAATGTTCCAGGACTACCTCCTCACAGAGAGGTAGACTTCCATATTGACCTGTACCCCGGGACAACATTGATATCTACTCCAGCATATCGGATGGCTCCCGCCGAGCTTTGTGAGCTACGGGTACAGCTGGAGGACTTACGGGGGAAGGGATTCATCCGACCCAGTGTTTCACCCTGGGCTTCTCTGATTTTGTTCTCCAAGAAGGTGGATGGGAGCTTGCGACTGTGTGTCAACTACCATCGCATGAATCAGGTGACCGTGAAGAACAAGTACCCACTCCCGAGAATTGACGACCTCTTTGATCAGCTCAAGGGAGCACGATGGTTCTCGAAGATAAACCTCAGGTCAGGATATCACCAGCCCAGAGTTTGAGATGAGGATGTGAAGAAGAAGGTCTTCAGGTGTCGGTATGTCCACTACGAGTTCTTGGTTATGCCTTTCGGCATAACTAACGCACCAGTAGTGTTCATGAGTCTCATGAACAGGATCTTCCAGCCTTACCTTTGTTGTTTTGTCGTAGTCTTCATCGATGACATACTGATATACTCGACTACTGAGGAGGAGCATGCCTACCACTTGCGGGTTGTACTGGATACACTCTGAGAGCACCAGCTTTATGGTAAGCTCTCGAAGTACTAGTTCTAGATCCAAGAGGTTCACTTCTTGGGACACGTCATCTCAGAGGCTGGAGTAGCAGTGGATCCCACGAAGATCGAGGTTGTACTTGCTTGGGAGCCACCCAGGAGTGTGAAGGAGGTGCGGAGTTTCCTGGGTCTGGCTGGGTACTATCAGAGATTTGTGCCAGACTTCTCCAGAGTTGCAGCACCGCTTTCAGCTTTGACGAATATGGGGAAACCCTTCGTGTGGTCAGAGAGATTCCAATAGAGCTTTCAGGAGATGTGGCAGAGGTTGACCAGTGCGCCCATCTTGAGGCTACCGGAGGAGGGCATAGGGTACATAGTTTACTGTGACACATCAGGGACCGAACTCAGGTGTGTCCTAATGCAGGAGCGAGCAGTGATTGCGTATGGTTCACGACAGTTGAGATAACACGAGCAAAGATACGCTACCCATGACATGGAGTTAGCAGCAGTGGTCTTTGCCTTGAAGATGTGGCAGCACTATCTGATGGGAGAGCGCTTTACAGTATACTCTGACCACCAGAGTCTTAGGTACATCTTATCGTAGAAGGACCTTAACCTGAGACAGTGACGATGGCTCGAGTTCCTCCAAGACTATGACTTTGAGATAGTATATACTCCTAGGAAGAGGAACGTTGTAGCAGATGCTCTCAGTAGGAGATCGGGCATTCAGCTGTTGGGAGAGGCGACATAGCAGCTAGCCGCGTTGCAGATATCCTTTGTGGATAGAGACGGAGCAGCCTTTCTTCAGTCTCTCATAGTTACTCCTCCACTTCTTCAGCGAGTCAGAGAGGCACAACGTGGGGATGTTGACTGTGAGACATGACGTGCTCTGATATCCACAGGGTAGGCGCCTGATGGATTTTCTGAAGGAGGGGAGCACATCATCCTCTTAAAAGGACGTACCATGGTACCAATTGCACTACAGGAGGAAGTGCTGAGGGAGTTTCACACTTCCCCTCTAGCGGTATATCCAGGAGTGGAGAAGATGTATCACGACCTTAGACGACCGCATTGGTGGCCGGGTATGAAGAAGGCTGTAGCAGAGTTTGTATCACGGTGCCTCACTTGTCAGCAAGTGAAGGCAGAGCATCAGGTTCCAGCAAGCTTGGTTCAGCCCTTAGAGGTCCTATAGTGGAAGTGGGATGGAATATCTATGGATTTCGTGACGGGGCTTCCATATACATCCAGAGGACATGACCCTATCTGGGTGATCGTAGACCGACTCACCAAGTTGGCCCACTTTCTACCGATCAGAGAGCAGGGCTCAGTAGAGAGCTTGAGACGCCTCTACATTCAGGAGATCGTACAGCTTCATTGTGTTCCATTGACTACTGTTTCCGATCAAGATACTCATTTCACTTCCCGGCTATGGAAGGGGTTACAGGAGGCTTTTGGGACGTAGCTACGTCTGAGCACCGCCTTCCATCCTCAGACGGATGGCCAGACTGAGAGGTCCATTTAGAATCTCGAGGACATGCTCCGTGCAAGTGTCCTCGACTTTGGTCACAATTGGGAGGATCACTTACCCTTGTTAGAGTTTGCGTACAACAACAGCTACCACTCCACCATCAGGATGGAACCTTACGAGGCACTGTACGACCGACCTTGCAGATCACCTCTGTGCTGGACTGGCCCAGGGGAGTCAACACTTGTAGGACTAGAGATGGTTTAGGCTATGACAGAGAAGGTTCAGATCATCCAGGAGTAGAAGATTGCACAGAGCAGACAGAAGTCATATACTGATAGGAGACTAAGACCACTGGAGTTCGAGGATGTCGACCACATCTTCCTACGGGTCTCACCTCAACGAGGTCTATGGAGATTTGGCTGGGGTGACAAGTTATCTCTGTGTTTCATCGGACCTTTCCAGGTCATCAGCAGAGTAAGAGAGGTGTCTTACTGCATGGACATTCCACCTCAGTTGCACCGAGTGCATGACGTTTTCCACGTATCTCAACTGAGGAGATATGTGCACAACCCATCCCACATCATCGATCATGGGGAGATGTACATCGATGAAGGGGCGACATTCACGAAGGTCCCGGTGGAGATCGAGGATCGACAGGAGTGGATCCTACATGGATGGTCGATTCCTCTGGTGCGCATTTGCTGGCAGCACAGGAACCTTCAGGAGAGCACTTGGGAGCGGGAGTCTCAGATGCGCGCTCAGTACCCCCATTTGTTCCCCTAGTGTGTGTTTTAGCTTTACAGAGATGTAAATCCCTAAGGTGGGGGTAATGTAAAGACCCGAAAATTTCAATATTTTTTTTCTTAAATACTTTGTAATTTTATGAGTTTTCGGTTTCTAACGGCACCTAATTCCGAGGCCCGGCGTGCCTGGAATCAATTTTTGAAGTTTTTGTTCGGGTACGTTCAGTAAACGTACGTGTGGGTTTTTCTATCTTTTGAACCGGTGCTCGGAATTGAAATCTGAGGAAACCGATGAACTCACAGCGCCAGTATTCGCTTAAGGAGACCTTTATCGTAGTTGCGTTTTGTTGA
Source organism: Viscum album (assembly GCA_963277665.1). NCBI lineage: Eukaryota > Viridiplantae > Streptophyta > Magnoliopsida > Santalales > Viscaceae > Viscum > Viscum album. The sequence continues at coordinate 361,573,232 of OY728140.1, read as the reverse complement.
GAGTAGAAGTTATAATTTGGGGATTCGTAACAAGTTAAATAAAATTGTTGTGTTACATTAAGTGTACACAATGTTATTTAATTTATAAAGTGGTGGTGGTTATTTCCTACAAGGGGAAGTTAGAGGTCGGGAACACACCCCACATAACCTCCCATGAGAGGATAATGTGTGGTGTGGACCACACGAGAGCCTAACCTCTCAACCCCCCCTTAAACTCCCATGAAACCCCCTTATTAATTCTTAAAACTCTCCACCTCCACTCTTTGAATTTTATACTTTTCACCTCCCTTCTCTCTTAATTATGACAACCCATATAATTAATATCTTCATTAATTAATTGGCACCTCTTATTTGAATCAATTTTAATTGCATGTCAATTCTATTAAAAATTGGGAAGCCTTATTATAATATTTTCTTGGAAAATATTTTGGTGGTGGAACTTTTGGAGAATGATGAGAGGGCCTTCTTCCCACGAAGAACATTTACTCTCTCCAATGAAGAAATCAAGGCCTGCAACCGTTGTCTTCTTCATTATTCTACCTCTGCATCAAGGAAGAAGACTCCATCCATGAGGAATGTCGACTACGCTTCCTCCTCAGACGCATTCCGACGTCAACGAATCGACGTCATCTTCGAATCGTCTCCCCGCAACACGAAAAAGCGAGCATTGGAATCAAGGTAGGGAGTTTATGTTTAATTTTGAATGAAAAAAATTAAACTCTTGTTCATAGTTGTTTGTTTTATTCGATGGTGGCCTTTGTTATCAATTAACGCGGGGGGGGGGGGGACAAACACGGCCCGACGTCCCTCTGTTGGGTTATTGATTGTTTGTTGAAGGAGGAGGCGACATCGGCGACCGAAGGTAATGGCGGCCGCGCGCTGGCCACATGCGGAAGAACCATGACCCGCAACCGCGGGCCGCTTGGCCGAAGAAGAACCGAACGACTTTAGCCGACCGGGCTGGAGAACCGCGGCTCCCCCTTGGCGCTGCGCTGTGGAGAACTACAGCCCGCGCTGGGCGGGCCGCTTCGGCGGGCGAACCGGCCGACTCGCCAGCCATCCGGGCGAAAGGAACCACGTCGCCTATAGGCGCCACGTGCGGAGGATCAGCGGCCCGCCTGTGCGGGCCGCTCGCGTCGGAGAAGACCGACCGACTTCGGACGGCCGGGCAGGAGGGGCGGCACTGCTCGGCGCCGCCAGTTCAGGAAACCGGGGGGGGGGGGGAGGGCTCCCCCCGGGCTGAGCCGTGCCGCACCGGGCCGGGCCACACCGTGCCAGGGCGGGCCGCACCTCACCGAGTTGGGTCACACCCCAACGGGCTGGGCTGACCCCTCTGCCGAGTCGGACCCTCCGAACCAGGTCGGGCCGACCCGCCAACCCACTGGGCTCGACTGGCCAGACCCGTTTCACTTAAACGTGAATAACTTTAAGACCGCGCGCCCGATCGATGCGCCGTCTACGGCACTGGGACCCTCGCGACGAAGCAGTCCTTCTGCGATACTCTAAGTGAGTTTTGGACGACTTTGGAAAATGGCCAGGTTTGGAATGAGCGTAATTCCAACCGGGCCCCTGGAACGGAAAAACCAATAACTCTGAGATCAGGCATCCGATTGACGTGCCGTCTGTCGCGTTGGGTTTCTTTTGACAAGACGGAACTTCTGGATACATCAACTCGGGACTTCTTGATAGTTGATGTATCGACATTTGACTCGAGGAGCGGACCCACCCATAATCGAGCATGCTGTGTGCGGGAACCCTAGAGCTGGCTGCGACTGCAACGAATACCGTATTGGAATCCTCTGTGGGTTCGATGACGAAGACTACTGTACTAGAATCCTCCGTGGGTTTGATAGCGATGACTACTGTTCTTGTATCCTAAGTGGGTCTAACAGTTTTGACCTCTGTTCTTGTATCCTAAGTGGGTCCGATAGAGTAGCTGGTCTTGTATCCTATGTGGGTCTGACAACTTAGTTGGTCTAGTATCCTATGTGGGTCCGACAGCTTAGATGTATCAGTGACTACATCTGATCATCTCTATCGCTATATGAAAGATGTATCCCTGAGTGAGTTGAGTCTTGAATTTTAATCATTATCATCTATGTGATTGACTTCTTTCCTATGTGGACTGGGTTGTGCTTGGGCTCGAGAGTTGGAGCCGAACTGTGATTGATAACTTAGGTATATGTATGGGCATATACCTAAGTAGAGTTGGTTGATACTTTGTGATCATGTCTTTATTCTGTGGTTTATCCTTTGTGGATTCTGGGAAACCGTTGGAAGTCTCGGGGTCCCTACTGAGTATCGTATACTCACCTATGCACGGGCTATGCTCGCACTACGTTTTGTTGGATACAGATGACGGACATCACTGATCGAGGTAGCGACTTGCCGAGCTGGATGGTACCCGGAGGTGGACCACTTGGCGAGACGTACACGGAGCAGACAGACAGACCCGAGGTGCTGAGAAGGCCATCTGTACCCACCCTTCAGGTGGGATTTCTAAAGGACGACTCAATAGTTGTTGTTTTACTTTACTGCAGTTGTACTAGCTTTTTTAGTTGTACTGTACTTATTGTTGGGCTTGTATTTCCGGCCCCTTTCCTTCAGCACTTATTTTTGTATACAGTTTTACTTAGTGATTACTTCAGTTGCGTACTCTGTTGTGTTTTTTGCTTTTATAAAGGCAATTCCTTCCCATTATAGGGATTTACGCCTTTGGTGCTAGTTGCCAGCCCCTGGCCTATGGAAGGCGGGCTTGGGGTAGTCACGACACGGGCCCCGAGGACGGGCCGTGACACCTTGGGATGACTCCTTGGGAGGTAATACTATTAGAGATTTAAGGGGAATGAATTTTGAATGAAATAAAATAATGGAATGGGTGGGTATTTATTACAAAAGGGAGGGAGTTTTTTATTAATTTCCTTGGACACCTCATTAGTGGTATTTGCAAAACCATGAGCTTGACCATAGTATTTTCCCATGGTATTGGCTAATTGGGAAAACTATTGAGTTAATTTAACAGATATGATTCGAAAATAATTTTAATTTAATCATTACATCATTATGTCATAGCTATGATGTCATTAAACTTACCGAAAAACTCAAACTGTATTTTTACTATTCACAAAAAACTAAAGTATTTTATAAAATTTTCATAAATTCACTGTAACCTAATATCAGCATTATGAATTCAAAAATGAAAGTTATTTTATCATAATAAATCTCTAAATATGAGAAATTTGTCTTTTAACTATAAAAATACTCATTTATTAAAAACAACAGCGGACCGAAAATGCATAGTAACATGTATAGTAAAATTTTCGACACTTGAAAAAAATAAAAATATTTTATCATTTTTAATTAAAAGGACTGTTTTTTATAAAACTCTTTAATTATAATAAACATTATTAAAAAATAATTATTTAATATAGTAAAAAAAGTATAATTTTTACATAAAAAATCAATTTATCAAATTCCATCATAATTTTTAATTAAAACTATTCTTAAAATAGAAATGATGAAATAACAATTTTATTTAAACAGTGGGATTACATTTTAAGTAACTAGGGCCTTGACGCATAACTCCTTAAAACACCTGCATATGACCTAAGGGTAAGGTGTTCGATGGTGATGGACTCTTGGACTGACTCGGATAATATCGTCCAAGTGGTAATCTCCACTAACTTGAACTTATCCCGTAGGTTATTTTGTTCAAGCTTAACATGTTGAAGCTCAGATTGAGCTTGGTCCAGAGTGAAGCCTAGTGACGCTACCTCCTTCCCAAGATCCGAAAAATGGGCTTCATATGGCTTGAGTCTACTAGATGAGGCCATCGACTCTTCTTTCTGCATTAATTATCCATTATCATTTCTATTTATAAACATTAATTTCAATGTTAAATTTTTTTTTCTAGAAGTCATATTAACCAACAGTCATATAACGCTCAAAACCTGATTGTCACATTTCATTTATACTTATATTTTTATGGATTATGACATAGTAAAACATACATTTTTAGGAAATAAAATATTATTCAAAAGTTCAGGTCGTTACATGATCCATAACATAAATACATCAATTGGCCTAATGGCCAATCGAACTATTAGGCCTAATGGCCAATCAACCTATAGGACATTAGGTCTATTAGGCCCATTGGAAATTAGGCTTATTAGGACTATAATTCAATTGGACATTAGGCCTATAGGCCCATTAGCCATTAGGCCTAATATGCCAATTATCTATTATGCCTATAGGCCAATTGGACATTATGCCTGATGGAAAATTGATGAAGTGTATATCTTAAACTTTTTTTCTCCCATTCATTTAAAGTGAAAATGAAAACCTATTTTCCACACCTCGTCTTCAAATTTGTTTCTATAATAAAATGAATGAATGAGACTCATGGTGGTATCCTACTATCTTCGGATCACACCCAACAATGTGGTGGGACGTCTTGTATATTGATTGTATCCCTATGTTCTTATATTATTGTTCGGAACCTATGTTCTTGTTGTTTACCATTTTTGTGTGGGTTGACATAGTGGTTCCTAACTATGTACTTATTATTTTTGTGTATTTTACATCTCTATATTTTGAAGTTGTATTTTAAAAAGTTTTAAAAGAAAGAAAGATAAAGTGTAATCATATAGTTCTTTCAAACTATTTTGTAAATTACTTTGATAGGGTGTGTTCTTTAAAGTGTAAAATTTTGTTTCCAAAATAGTTTTGGAATAACTTTCATAGTAAATAATGTTTTTTATTAATGAAACTATGAGTGCATGTTGGTTTTAAAAACATTTTTTTAGGAAAATGTGCCATGTTTTAACACACTTTTGATGCGTTTTTATTTCATTTCATAAAACATTATGAAAAATGATTTTTTTCATTTCTGTCTAATTTTTTTCACCTCTTGATCTTCCTAGGGAGATGTTTGGATAGCGACCATGATAGTGAATTCTTAAATTTTAGGGATATCCACCTTGGTTTATTATTTTTAGTCATCGCTTATATCATATGTTATTTCTATTATTCTTTGTTTTTCTAGCTACTGGTATACTTTGATGAATTTAATGTTAAAATTGGTTGTAATGATTTTTTTAATTATGGTTTACATTGTTTATTGGAAGATAATTCTTCCCTTGTAATAGAATGGATAGAATTTGTATGTATCATACCGATCAGATTTCAACTGTGTTTCAAAAGAATTTGGATTTTTTTTAGTTTTTGTATTTAATATTTCTTTAGATGGAGGTTTTATACAATTTCCATGCTATAATTATGTTGTAAGACCATGGTTAAGCCATGAATATGTTATCTACCATATAACTAAAGTTGGATTTCAAAAAAACTATTCTGTTTGGTATCACCATGGAGAGATGAGACAATATTCTATTGTTCATGAATGAAAACAAAGAACCGGTATGAAGAATTTGATATTTGATTGGTTTCAATTTTTACATAATCATGAGAGAGATAGTATTCCAGTGCAAGAAGACAATGATTTTAGTACACATGAGGAAAATATTGAAGATGATGATGTTGAGAGAGTGAAAATTTTAATGGATGACGCCATAACTCCAGTATATCAGGAATGTACTAAAATGAAAAAGTTGTAATTTTTAATGTGGTTGTATTATGGAAAAACCATGTATGGAATTTATAATGCCTCTATTGATTATATTCTTACATTTTTGAAGGAATTACTTCTTGATGGTGCAAATATTTCTGCAAATCATTACAAGGCATGGAAGTTAATTAAGAGGCTTGGATTTGCTACTAATAAAGTTAATGCTTGTCCGAAAGACTGCAGTTTATTTCATGAGGAAGCAACTAACCGTAATGACTGTTAAAAATGTGGTACATCTCTATGGAAGTAAAATGTATATGGTACACCATCTAGTGTTCTAAAAAAATTCATGTGGCACTTTCCATTGATTCTAGGACTTCAAAATCTATTCATGTATGCAGAAATCTCAGCAAATATACAATGGAATGATGATGAGATAATTAAAGGAAATTATGAGTTGGTTTATCCTACAGATGGATTAACATGGAAGACATTTCATTCCCATAATCTTGATTTTGTAGCTGAGGTGCGTAATGTTAAATGGGTCTATCCTATGATGGTTTTAATCCGTTCGGTCAGATGCTTACTACTCATAACATGTGGACAGTTTTTATTCATCTTTATAATCTTCCTGCGTGGATGTGTATGAAAAAACCTTTCACTTTATTGAGTATACTGATATCTGGACCTTCTGATTCCAGTAATGATATAAATGTATACTTTCATCCTTTAATAAGAGAGTTGAAGCAGCTTTGGAATATGGGTGTGCGAACATTCGATGCTTCTTCAAAAAATATATTTCATATGCATACTTCCCTTCTATAGACTATAAATGATTTCCCTACTTATGAAATGATGTTTGGTTGGATCATGAAGGGAAAAATATCATGTCCTATATGTATAAAGAATACTCGATAAAGAATGCTTAAATATCATTGTAGTTTCAGTTTCATGTGGTATTAACGATTCTTTCCAATGGATCATTAATACAGGAAGAATTGTTGGAGGTTTGATAATACTGTTGAAACTAAACAACAACCTCAACGTATATTAGGTCGTGATGTGATTAATGAATTGAAATATTTTAGTTTTTCATTAAATAAAGGTCAACAGAAATCTAAAAATAGGAAGAATGTTGACATTGAATCCACTTACAATAGAAAAAAAGAGAAGTATCTTTTTTGAGTCTCCATATTGGTCTACCAATTTGTTACGTCATTATTTAGACATAATTCACTTTGAAAAAAATATATGTGAAATGTTTCTTTCAATTCTTCTAAATATCAAGGGGCATACCAAAGATGACTTTCGATCTAGTCAGGGCTTGTTGGATTGGGGTATTCGACCAGAACTGCATCCTTTATGTATTGGTGAATAAAATGGAAAGATCCTTATGCTTCTTATGTGATGACACCGTCAGAGAAAGATCAAATTTTGGAAGTATTGGAGAATATCAAGGTCCTTGATGGCTATTAAATCAACATATCTAAATGTGTCGACATAAGGGATTTGAGACTAAAATCCCTAAACACTCATGATTATCACATCCTTCTTCATGAATTTATTCTAATATAAATTCGGAATTTACTATCCAATAATGTAAGGGTTAAAATGATTTGATTGTGCCATTTTTATATAGAACTTTGTGATAAAAGGTTATCCAAGGCATTATTGATAAAAATGCAGCAGGTGACACCCTTAATTTTGTGTGAGACGGAAAAGAAATGTCCTCATTCCATTTTCACCTGCATGCTACATTTAATTGTATATCTTCCAACTGAAATACTTCTTGGAGGAACATTTTATTTTTGGTGGATGTATCCTACCAAAATAAATATGTACACAATGAAATCATATGTCCTAAACAAGAATTATCTTGAAGGTTCGATTGTAAGAGGTTATCTGGCTCAAGAATGTATGGATTTTTGTTCGATGTATTTGTCTAATGTGAGCACCAGACATAACCCACCAATGAGAAATGAAGATGAATAGTATGGGGAAATTGAGCCCTCATTTCCATATCTTCCCCAAATAAGAGGAATTGTTGGCTCTTATACATTGGCTACATTGAGCCTTGAAGAGCGTGATATGGCACATCACACAGTCTTGTTTAAATGTGGTTTGTTTGATAACTTTATCAAGTAAGTAATTTGGATATTTACATGTTATCTCATATTATGAAATTTCAAATATACCTTATATTTTTATAATAATATTATTTAGGGAACATAATAAAATTATAAGTAGAGTTCATCAATATTTTACTTTGAGAAGGAGAGAGTCTTTTCATAGCCTAGAGTGTAGCGCCCCGACCCCAGCTACCCAGAGTCGGTGCATTACTTCGTAACATTGGCATGATCACAAAAGATCAAGTCTCGAAAGACCGATTAGTTTAGTAGCCTTGGAAACACTAGATACATTCATAAATGTTACATTACATCATAAAGTGAAAAACTACAATAACAAAGTCTCCATATACCACACTCATATCCTCTTCTGACAATCCCTGCAGGTCATTCATAAAATACTTCTTCACATCCTGGAAAATATTAAAACATTGAAAGGGGTGAGCTCAGATGCTCAGTAAGGATAACAATATTGCAGAAGCTTTCATAAATAAACATAAACATTTAAGGCAATGTATAACTAAAACAAAAGCCTTTTAAACTTGAACATCAACATAATATGGAAAAAGTAAAATGAGATAATTCCATTTACTTCTTCACATGGATATTCTACTGGTCGAATAATCACATGCAATATCAATAACCACTTTCATAATGATGGAATGCATAATGCCAGACTATCGTAACCACGTAGCCAAGGACTCGTGCCAATACCACAAATAAGTTTTTGTCAAGGCCTCGTGCCAAGACACTAGTTTGTCTCATGAGACCTGCCGATGCATCGAGGAGCTATAGCGGGCTCCACCCGTCACTTATTAAGTCCAATGCATTCCTCATATGAATAGGTTTAAACATATCATAAACCATAACATAATCGTATCACATAAAACATGCATAAAGGAAACATAACATTTCCACATTTCAATCACAAGATATCAATACAACACATTTATATAATAAAAATTATTTCAAAACCATTTTCAATACCAAAATAAAATAAAGTTTAAACTTTGTATTTATTTTTCATTAAAAAAAAGTGATGGCTTGTAGAGGAAGCCGAAACTCAAATAATGGTCATAGCGGCGGAGAAGTCGTTGTCACCGCATAAGTACGGAAAGAAAAACATTCCCTTTTTTCGTTTAGTAAAACGATTCGTATAAAAAAGATTCCTTTTGAATAAACATAAAATTCAAAGGGGTTTATACACCGTATAAAATAAAGTTGTGTATAAAACTAAATATGCCTCAATGAAAGGAGATTGAGACGAAGTCTTTAAAGAGATCATTTTTAAAATAAAATAGATCTATTATGTGTATTCACTATAGGTACACATAAATAAAGTAAAAATACATAAAAATACATAATAATATCATGACATAATTTGAAAGTAGGAGATTAACCCAAAGAATGGAAGTTGGGTTAAGAAGTTCCCTTACCTTGCGTCCTGTCCTGACTCGACCGTTCTTTAACCTCCTGAATAATAAACTAGAGTTAATTCCTATTTACTTAAGAACCTTTTTCATGTTCATTATTCCTTTTATATCCCTTATTACCATGTTATGAACATTATGTAATTATTTAAGTTTATAACGGTCGTTTTGTCGATCTTTGGTACTTGAGTCAACAATAAACTTCTTATAATTACAAGTTGTTCATGTGGTGAAATATCCATTATATACAGAATTATATTCATGATTTAGATATCATATATATCATATATATCCAGTATATACATTCATTAATAATATTACGTAACATTTAGAGGTAAGAAATGAAATGCACCGTTCATGGAGACGGTAAGCCGTACGTACGCATTAACACTACTTTCATTTCTATTTCGTATTTAATGGAATGAAATCATAATGATATAAATGTATAATATAATTCCAGTATAATTTAGTGTATAATAACATTTACTCCATCCTTTATACATCCGACATATGGCATTAACGATTCAAATCACTTTGAGGGGGCGGTAGTCCGCACTTCGTAAAATGAAATTATCATGTTTACACATAATGGAAATCATAAAGGTATGACATAAATGAGAAATAAAGAAGCATAATGAAAACATAAACATAATATATATATCATATATGAAAATAGTGTCATCAAAATTGCCACCATTATAGGTGTTAAAAGAATTTGAACAATCATCGTTTCGTGAGGCAGAAATTCGCCATCCACAGAAACTGTATGTTCTTTAACCATTAGATGTAGGTGTGTGTAAGTGTAGCTCGAATACTTCTTATAACAACATCCTAGTATATTGAGGATACTGGTGTTGTTACAAAAGAAATGAATAAAAAGTGTTTAGGGGGTTGGAGAAGAAAAATAAAACAAAACAACATTAGAGAAGACATTACCTTAAAATCGGGTAACTCTTTTTGATTTGAGCCAAAGGCTTCCTTGGGAAGAGTTCTTCCCAAAGTGAGGCTTCTAGGAGTAATAGGGGGAAGTTGGGAGAGTATTTGGGTAGAGTTTGGCCAAGCCAAATGGCTTGAAAGTGTGAATAAGGTGGGAGTGGTGGGGGCCTTTTATAAGTGGAGAGGAGGGGCACTCTTGGAAGGTAATAAAATATTACTTTATTACACAATGCTTTTCGGATTCTAAAGGTCCCACACTTCTATAATTCGAGGATAAGGTGATAAGGGTTCTAAATCTACCCATCCAATAGGCTTTGGACAAGTGTAAGCCTTGGAGTTTACATTATATTTTTATTTTATTTAAATCGTTAAATAATGAGGTCATCGCTGCATCATCATGATGTCATAAATAATTTAATTTATTTAATGTCTAAAAATTATAAAAAAATACTATGATGTAGGAAATCTTTTTAGCTTTCCAATGACTATTTAAAGTAAAAAATATGACTTGTATAACCCCATGTAAAAATTGTTTTAGTAAAACATTTCATGTTTGTGTCATTTTTTACTTTAACATTAAATAAAAGGTATTTATGTCATTTTCCAACTAAAGTGGCTCCATGGGGTCCCCAAGTTGACCCATGAATTGTATTGGTCGGCCATGACACATACAATGAGGGTAGGACATGTTTCAAACTCATCTCATATTATTAAAACATTATTTTTACCTTAAACTACACTAATTACCTCTAATCGCGATTAAGAACTTAAAAGTTACTATTCACCAAAAAATTATTTTAATCCCATTGAACCACATTTTACTTCCTAATGACAACCATGTATGTCGGATTTTTGAAATTCAAATCACAGAAGTGGTAATGTTTCATTTAAACGAAAAATCAGTTTTTTAACTACCACTTAGTGGTTTCACTATTCATCAAAAATTGAAGTTTTTCAGAATAATGCCAAAATTTCACCCTAAGCTATAATTGATATTCCAAATTAAAAAATGATGTATATTTTACAAAATTCCAAACATATAAGTTTCATTAATTAATTTTATAATTAATTCCCGCTGTCACAACAAATAGCGTGTTTTTAAGAAACTATTTATATCAAAAGATTGGCAATTGTTTATGTCCAATTTCAATGTTAAATTAATTATAATGACCACCATTGGATAAAATGGTAAAAATATATTCTAATTATAATTTAAATCACTCAATAGTATAACTTATCACTATAAATTATTTTGATTAAAAAAGTTGTTTTAAGTATTTTTCACTATTCATAAAAAATTGGAAGTTCTCAGAAAATTACAAAAAATTCAACTTAGGATAATTTTGATATTACGAATACAAAAATGAAGTCCATTTTGAAATATAAAATTTCTATAATTTTAAAAAGTGGTTATTACTGTTCATAATGGCTACTTTGATTAGTCGCGGTGTTTTAGAACTCGAACTTGTGTATAATGCAAGCTATTACATTATTGAAAGAGAAGCGTATCATGGAAGCTCGGGGTGTTACATTCTCCCCTCCTTCAATAAATTGCGTCCTCGCAATTTGAAATTTTTCTTTGAAAATAAAAGGTTGAAAATAGAAAATACCTTTGTGGAAAACCCACATCGGAAATAAGGTTAATAAAAAATATAACTTTAAAAGAAAGAAAGATAAGTAAAAAGGTCACCTGAGATAGCCCATACTAGGATTCTATGAAAATATGGATATGGAGGAGAAACAAACCATCAAGGTCTAATGGAGAGTTGTAGAAAACGGAATTAGGAGAAAGTTTAACTACAAGAAAATCACAAACTTGTGATTGGTTAAACGATCATTGATTCCCCAGTAGGAAAAGTTAACTGACAACGTTTTTGTTTTAAGTTACCTTTTATAAAGTTGAGGAATTTATTTAGGAGATTTACTAAGAATGTAAGGGAATATACATACTTGTTTTGTATACTTTCATTCTTTAATAAATTTTTACCACAAACCCATCTTTCACTCTAAAAGGTAATAGAACTCAAAAATATTTTATTTATCCTAATTGTATAAGGTTACAAATATTAACACATACCATTTAGATTAGTAAAACTATTTTGTAATAACCAGGGACTTCCTGTGGCTAGTGGTAGGTAATAAAGGCCTATCGCACTATGGTTGTGGGTTCGATTCCTGCAGCTTTGTCCGACGCGACGGGTTATGCCCCACCCTACATGTTGTTCTTTTCCTAAAAATTTAGTATTATAATATTCCAAAAATAATCTTCAGAAATGTTTTAACCATAAACAATACTATTCAAAGTTCAACTTAATCCATTCCAACCTTTATAGTTATCCAAAATACCTCTATCCAAACATTCTCTAAAAGGTCTCTAAATTCCAAAATCAATTGTATCATCATATTCCCCAAAGTAAAGTTTCTCTTATTGTCACATACTAAAAATATGATTACCTTCATCATATTAAAACCTTAATGAAACAACCAGTACTGCAGTACAATCCTTATATATATATCACATTATTCTAATAACCAGAATATAATCCATGAGTTCAAAAGCACCAATACATTAATTATTCCGCTTCAACTGTAGTCACAACATTAGATTGGCCTTGATCCCTTGACATTTTCTGAGGTAAGTTTCCCTGACGCTTAGGACATTCATTTTCATAATGACCCATTTCTCTACAATTGTAGCATTCAACTTTGATAGCCTCTTTCTTTCCCTTACAATCACGCGCCTGGTGACCTTTTTCTCCACATTTATAACAAACTCCCATTCCTTTTAGGCAAGAACCGGGGTGATTATTCCCACAATTATCGCATAATGGAAAATTCTTCTTTCCCTTTTTCCCTTTATCCGTTTCTTGTTCCACCGTTCTCTTCTTCTCTTGCTTTACTTTGTTGTCATAAGACTTAGAGAATTCCTTTTCCGTCTTGATAGCACATGATACAATATATCGTATGACGAGAAGGTTTGTGAGACTAATGCTCGATGGAGAAACGGTTTTAACCCATTAAAGAAACGATCAATCTTACTTCTTGGGTTACGTATATAATCTGCAGCATGTCTTGCTAACCTTGTAAAGTTAGCCACATACTTTGCGACATTCTCATCCTCCTTTTGTCTCAGACTCAGAAATTGTCTTTCCATATCTGCTCGATGGTCATGAGGAAAGTATTTTTCTAAGAAAAGCTCTTTGAACTCCCTCCATTCCATATTCGATACGTCATCATCTTCCTTTGTGTTTTGAATCAGCGACCACCACTGATCGGAATCTCCAGTGAGGCGGTAAACTGCCATGATAACCTTTTCTCTTTCACTACTCCCCAAGGCATGAAATATTTTTTCTAAGGAATTTATCCATTGCTCAGCTACTAATGGATTTGTAATTCCATTGAATGTTGGTGGTTTTTGCCTCATGAAGTGGTCTAAAATTGATCCTCCACGTTGTGGATCAGGGTGCTCCATACGAGTAAGGTTATTATTCATAACTTGAGTGAGTTGTCCCAGTATGGTAATAAGTTGATCAGCACCAGTTGTATCTCCAGATCCACAATAATTATCTTGAGCAGGAGGGCAATCCCGACACAGAGTACGTGCATTGATACAGTTTCCATTCCTTCAACTAGGCGCCATTTCTATACAATGGCATAAACTAGATCAGTTTATGAATCAAAATACATAATTCCATACTTATAAAATACTTAACATAAATTAAACTATTTATGGATATAATCCATAATTATAAAAATGTTTTCTTTGAGGAAGTATATACTCATAACCCTTCATAGTGGTTTGTAAAGAAAACGAGAATTATCCTAAGCATATCCCCTGGGAGTGTCGTAACCAAGAGTGCAGCAAGGCCCGTTGTCGTGCACCAGTTCCCGTTCGAGTCTAGCTCAAAGCGGTGTTTTCGGGTTTTACCCCTAGGTACATCTGTGCCAGAGCCGCCTCTACCTTCTCATATCCAGACAGGGATGTATTGCACGGAAAACTCACAAAATATCTATAATACCAAAATTCTAGGAAGTTCTTCTATACTAATCCTCAAAGTCTATCTTCGGGCTATGTGCTCTAATCAGAGTTTATCTAAATCTAGCTTCCAAGGTTAGTACTAAACTGCCTCTGATACCAACTGTAGCGCCCCGACCCCAGCTACCCAGAGTTGGTGCATTACTTCGTAACATTAGCATGATCACAAAAGATCAAGTCTCGAAAGACCAATTAGTTTAGTAGCCTTGGAAACACTAGATACATTCATAAATGTTACATTACATCATAAAGTGAAAAACTACAATAACAAAGTCTCCATAGACCACACTCATATCCTCTTCTGACAATCCCTGTAGGTCATTCATAAAATACTTCTTCACATCCTGGAAAATATTAAAACATTGAAAGGGGTGAGCTCAGATGCTCAGTAAGGATAACAATATTGCGGAAGCTTTCATAAATAAACATAAACATTTAAGGCAATGTATAACTAAAACAAAAGACTTTTAAACTTGAACATCAACATAATATGGCAAAAGTAAAATGAGATAATGCCATTTACTTCTTCACATGGATATTCTACTGGTCGAATAATCACATGCAATATCAATAACCACTTTCATAATGATGGAATGCATAATGCCAGACTATCATAACCACGTAGCCAAGGCCTCGTGGCAAGACCACAAATAAGATTTTGTCAAGGCCTCGTGCCAAGACACTAGTTTGTCTCATGAGACCTGCCGATGCATCGAGGAGCTATAGCGGGCTCCACCCGTCACTTATTAAGTCCAATGCATTCCTCATATGAATAGGTTTAAACATATCATAAACCATAACATAATCGTATCACATAAAACATGCATAAAGGAAACATAACATTTCCACATTTCAATCACAAGATATCAATACAACACATTGATATAATAAAAACGCTTTCAAAAACATTTTCAATACCAAAATAAAATAAAGTTAAAACTTTTTATTTATTTTTCATTAAAAAAAAGTGATGGCTTGTAGAGGAAGCCGAAACTCAAATAATGGTCACGGCGGCGGAGAAGTCGTTGTCGCCGCATAAGTATGGAAAGAAAAACATTCCCTTTTTGTCGTTTAGTAAAATGCTTCGTATAAAAAAGATTCCTTTTGAATAAACATAAAAGTCAAAGGGGTTTATACACCGTATAAAAGAAAGTTGTGTATAAAACCAAATATGCCTCAATGAAAGGAGATTGAGACGAAGTCATTAAAGAGATAATTTTTAAAATAAAACAGATCTATTATGTGTATTCACTATAGGTACACATAAATAAAGTAAAAATACAAAATAATACATAATAATATCATGACATAATTTGAAAGTAGGAGATTAACCCAAAGAATGGAAGTTGGGTTAAGAAGTTCCCCTACCTTGCGTCCTGTCCTGACTCGACCGTTCTTTAACCTCCTGAATAATAAACTAGAGTTAATTCCTATTTACTTAAGAAACTTTTTCATGTTCATTATTCATTTTATATCCCTTATTACCATGTTATGAACATTATGTAATTATTTAAGTTTATAACGGTCGTTTTGTCGATCTTTGGTACTTGAGTCAACAATAAACTTCTTATAATTACAAGTTGTTCATGTGGTGAAATATCCATTATATACAGAATTATATTCATGATTTAGATATCATATATATCATATATATCCAGTATATACATTCATTAATAATATTACGTAACATTTAGAGGTAAGAAATGAAATGCACCGTTCATGGAGACGGTAAGCCGTACGTACGCATGAACGCTACTTTCATTTATATTTCGTATTTAATGGAATGAAATCATAATGATATAAATGTATAATATAATTCCAGTATAATATAGTGTATAATACCATTTACTCCATCCTTTATACATCCCACATATGGCATTAACGATTCAAATCACTTTGAGGGGGCGGTAGTCCGCACTTCCTAAAATGAAATTATCATGTTTACACATAATGGAAATCATAAAGTATGACATAAATGAGAAATAAAGAAGCATACTGAAAACATAAACATAATATATATATCATATATGAAAATAGTGTCATCAAAATGACCACCATTATAGGTGTTAAAAGAATTTGAACAATCATCGTTCCGTGAGGCAGAAATTCGCCATCCACAGAAACAATATGTTCTTTAACCATTAGATGTAGGTGTGTGTAAGTGTAGCTTGAATACTTCTTATAACAACATCCTAGTATATTGAGGATACTGGTGTTTTTACAAAAGAAATGAATAAAAAGTGTTTAGGGGGTTGGAGAAGAAAAATAAAACAAAACAACATTAGAGAAGACATTACCTTAAAATCGGGTAACTATTTTTGATTTGAGCCAAAGGCTTCCTTGGGAAGCGTTCTGCCCAAAGTGAGGCTTCTAGGAGTAAGAGGGGGAAGTTGGGAGAGTATTTAGGCAGAGTTTGGCTGAGCCAAATGGATTGAAAGTATGAATAAGGTGGGATTGGTGGGGGCCTTTTATAAGTGGAGAGGAGGGGCACTCTTGGAAGGTAATAAAATATTACTTTATTACACAATGCTTTTCGGATTATAAAGGTCCCACACTTCTATAATTCGAGGATAAGGTGATAAGGGTTCTAATTCTACCCATTCAATAGGCTTTGGACAAGTGTAAGACTTGGATTGTACATTATCTTTTTATTTTATTTAAATCGTTAAATAATGAGGTTATCGCTGCATCATCATGATGTCATATGTAATTTAATTTATTTAATGTCTAAAAATTATAAAAAAAATACTATGATGTAGGAAACCTTTTTAGCTTTCCAATTACTATTTATAGTCAAAAATATGACTTGTATAACCCCATGTAAAATGTTTTTTAGTAAAACATTTCATGTTTGTGTCATTTTTTACTTTAACATTAAATAAAAGGTATTTATGTCATTTTCCAACTAAAGTGGCTCCATGGGGTCCCCAAGTTGATCCATGAATTGTATTGGTCGGCCATGGAACATCCAATGAGGGTAGGACATGTGTCAAGCTCATCTCATATTATTAAAACATTATTTTTACCTTAAACTACACTAATTACCTCTAATCGCGATTAAGAACTTAAAAGTTACTATTCACCAAAAAATTATTTTAATCCCATTGAACCACATTTTACTTCCTAATGACAACCATGTATGTCGGATTTTTGAAATTAAAATCACAGAAGTGGTAATGTTTCATTTAAACGAAAAATCAGTTTTTTAACTACCACTTAGTGGTTTCACTATTCATCAAAAATTGAAGTTTTTCAGAATAATGCCAAAATTTCACCCTAAGCTATAATTGATATTCCGAATTCAAAAATGATGTATATTTTACAAAATTCCAAACATATAAGTTGCATTAATTAATTTTATAATTAATTTCCGCTGTCACAACAAATAGCGTGTTTTTAAGAAACAATTTATATCAAAAGATTGGCAATTGTTTATGTCCAATTTCAATGTTAAATTAATTCTAATGACCACCATTGGATAAAATGGTAAAAATATATTCTAATTATAATTTAAAACCACTAAATAGTATAACTTATCACTATAAATTATTTTGATTAAAAAAGTTGTTTTAAGTATTTTTCACTATTCATAAAAAATTGGAAGTTCTCAGAAAATTACAAAAAATTCAACTTAGGATAATTTCGATATTACGAATACAAAAATGAAGTCCATTTTTAAATATAAAATTTCTATAATTTTAAAAATTGGTTATTTCTATTTATAACGGCTACTTTAATTAGTCGCGGTGTTTTAGAACTCGAACTTGCGTATAATGTAAGCTATTGCATTATTGAAAGAGAAGCGTATCATGGAAGCTCGGGGTGTTACATAGAGTTTCCTGCTTGGTTGAAATCAAAGGTATGACCATTACTTTAATTAGCTTAAAATATAGATATCTATTTAATTTTATTATTCATAAATATTTTAGGTCTTGAGTTTACCTATTGAATTTGTTTCTCAAGAATTAAGAGCATTGTCTTTTGGTCCCAATTATTTGGTTCATGAATTCAAATATTTAATAATCAATGCGTATAAATTTATTACAACTGATCGATTGGAGAAAATGAGAACACAACATAATGGAATTATGTTAACTACTACAATAGATTATTATGCCAGTGAATCTGATAGTCAGCCTCAATATGAAGATGCGTATTATTATGGATTTGCTGAGAAAATATTGTTATTGGATTACTACTCTTAGGGTCAAGTCACTATGATGAAATGTAAATGGTTTGATCCTATGATGCGACATGGTACATTTATTGATGAATGTGGATTTAGAGTTATTGAAACGAGGTGATTCCTGCATACTGGTGAACCATACATTTTTACACCAATGAAAAAAAAGTGTTTTATGTGAAATATCATCTAATACTTGATTATGGTGTCATTAATGATGTAATCCCAAGACATATTTTTCATGATGATGGTGATGAAGTTTCCACCATTGATGCCCCTTGGTGTTGACCAAAATATTGTATTTAATGATTCAAATTTTCTCATTGTGAGAGATGATGTTAAACCTAAAGTAGAGGTGGGTAATATATAGAAGCAACCATATATGTTCATTATTCATTAAGTTTACCTTGACATGAGTTTATCAGGTTAGTATTAATGTAATTACTTTAATTTAGTTTCAGTTTTGAATGATACGTTTTTTAGTATTGTCTGGTGTTGTTTCGTTTAATTAGATTTATTTTAATTTATAAAACTAGGTTTAAAATGAGTTTTAAAGAAATGTATAACTTGTTTTTAAATTATTGATAATAAAAGATGTTATGACATTGCTTATGCCTTTTATGACTTCTAAGTTGTATGCATGATTTATAAAAACTTTTTCTAAAAAATTTGCACTTCATTTTTATATAGATTATTCCAAATACTTCAAAACATCAAAAGAAGCAACTATTTCATCTCGATCGACAGGTGTGTGAGCTTGAATTGCCTCCTTCAATTCCATTAGTGAGTATAATAATTGTAATGTTTTTCTTCTGCATTATATATAATTTCATGTTAACATTATTTATGAATTTTTTTAGGGAAATTCAGTTCCACTAGAGTTGACTCCTCATCCTAATAGAATGGATCTAAGTGGGGATGCTCCTAGACCTAGACGGAGCACCCGTTATACCCATTACCACACTAACCCACCTGCATAAACCCCATATACCACACCTTCCCATCCTCCGTTCGAGTCTCCAGGGATGTTCTTATCCATGCCTTCATTATCATCTCAGCTACCATCTTATTCACATACCATGTCTATTCCACATCCAAGGATGATCCCACTGATGCCTCTATTATCTCATTTAGGCTCTTCTTCCCATACCATGTCTACACCACTTCCACGGATGTTCCCACCTTTACCATACCCATATCCGATGATGCACCCCCCAACCTACTACCCATATTCTTCCACATCTACACCACATAAAATTCATACCATCCATCCAACATCTGATGAGTCTGTTTCTTCAGCTTCCACTCCAGTGCGTGAAGACCAACCGGAGCATGCATTGGAACAAACACTTCGTTTAGAGGCTGCTGATCTAGGGAAACCCATAGATTCATCACTGTCTATTGAGTATCATGTAGCAGGTTATTTTTATTACAAATTTGTCAAATTATATCACTTTTTTTCATGTTGTACTATGACATAATTTTTCTTCTCCCCCCTATTTTCTTATTCAGTGGGATCTTCTGCTAGGCGATGCGGGAGAACTCATATGAAAAAAAATAATGGAATTTCAAGACACAGATAATGGTGGACTATAATGATAAAAATCGGATGGTAGGTGACAATGAAAGGAAATGTAGAAGTTTTATGTCCACTTTATCCAAATACCATGATATCATTCTGGTGGAACCAGTCTCATAGAGGAAACTCAATAAAGACATTAAGTAAAAAGCATGGGAGTAAATATGGTTAATTTTTTTTTATAAAATTATATCTATATTATTGTTGTGTTTATATTAAATAACATGTTCATTGAAGAGTCAGATTAACTTTCATAATGGAGAAGCCGATAAGCCTGCAAGGTTGATGGATTTTGGAGAGTTATGAAGATCATACAAGCATGACTTGTATGTTGGTTGGAAGAGAATAACAGGTTCCGATTTAGAGGGTGTAGTCACATTCCACATTCCCTCCCACCATGGCTGCTCAGACCATTCATTTGGAACCACACATTTCCCTTTAAGGATTCCTTTAATAATCTCCTAGCGCTGCGCCCCAAAACTTGTGTCCCAAGTCTTCTCCACAAAAAGGATCTGGTGGTGCAAAGGTTGACCTAAAAGAAAGAGACCTAGAGATCAACAACATCTTACTCTCAGATCCTGATGTTTTTCTTGAGGGGATGATCTCCGTTCATGGTGTTCTTGGCCCATTCTCAGTTTTGGATCCCTGAGAGATCCTCCATGGCTGTTCTTCCATTCAATCTCCCACCTGCGATCCTGGTAACGCAAGTGAATCCCTAAACCAGGGGAGTATCACAAGGTTTCTGAGTTCGAAGGGATTTGTTTCATTTTCTATATGTATATATTCTATTCTAGACAAGATAGTGAGGGATCAAAAGAGTTTGGGGAAGGCAATGATCTTTGCTCTGCTGGATTTCGGGTTCGTGGTGCTTCCGTCAGTGGTGGTGGGGAGGATGGTGAGGCTTTATATCGCTCCAGAGAGGGTGAGTTGTGAAGAATTGCCATCAATGGTAGGAGAGGGGAAGAAAAGTGTAATGAGGACCCTAGTTAGTGATATGGATCTGGAAATTATCAGTAGAGGGAAGGATTTGAGGGTGAGCGGAGTGGAGATCACAGATCCAGATGTTTTCTCCTCCAAGAATTTGGTGATCCATGGGATATGCAGGGCATTTTAGCTACCTGAATCCAACAACCCTGTGAAATATGAGATCATGAAATAATTGAACCTTGTATTTCATAGATTCCACTTCCTAATTAGTTCTAAAGCTCACCACAATCAAATTATTTCTAAATAATAAAGCTAGTCAGATTAGTTTTCCCTTTAACTCCAACCCAAACAACACATTATTTACTAATAATTGGGCATAAGGTATGTGTATATCTCACCTAACCAAACCATCCCTCTTAGCAATCATATAATGCATGTAAAGTAAACATATTGTATCATGTATTTCCAAACTAATCTTAACCACCACTATACATCATAATTCAAAAAAATACCAGTAATACCAATCCTAATAAAATAAAATTAAAACACATGAGTGGCCTAAATGGAAAATTATGATTCTTATCATGGCAGACCCAAACAATATGATTCCCAAGACCTGTGTTCAAAATGACGCCCTTTTATTTAGTTAAAAAAATAAACATAAAACACCCTAAATTTACCTAATTATAACATGGAAATAATTATGATTAAGATAAAAATAAGTACACCAAAAAGGATAACACAAGATAAATTAAATGGAAAAAACAATCACAAGTGACACGTACCAATGACGAGGCACTAAACATGTAGCTATAAATCACCGATCACAACAACGGTGGCTAGGAAGAGGTAGTGGAAAGGTGGGAGGTGGTAGGATATATTCATTCAAGTGGCGGTGGTCGAAAAGGCGCACATGGAGTGGCATAGAAGGAAATTGATCCGACATGGTAAGAATCCACATGTGTGAAACAATTATTGAAGATGGCACATGCATAGGTGGAGAGGCACTACTACACATAAGGCCTTTAATAGTGCTATAACAGGTCTTTGTCAGCATAAAAATAAAAATAATCACAATTAATTCTCCTTTAAAAGCACATGACTTTATCAGCAGTTTTATTCAGCACTGATAGAGGGGCATACTGGTGCACTGTGATTTCAAAATTACAACACACTACAGCAAAAAAAAGGGAGAAAAGAGAAAATAAAATACAGAATTTAATTTATATAAAATGTAAAACACAAGTATAAGGAAAAAAACACTATATTGTAGAAATTTCAAACATTGGTTTGTACTATTACATAAGTACAATTTATTACAGACATTGAAAAACATCAATGTTCCTTTGTCTTTGCCCCCAACCCCTGGTCATGTAATTAGTTTCTAAAAAAACAACCCCATCTCAAGAAAAAGAATACACCTATATTAGAAAATAATTCTTATGTTAGTAATACTATAAAGAAATAAATTAAACACAAAGTGTTGATTTTAAACTAAAAACATATACTTTGAGTCAAACCAGACACACCATGTATCATATTGAGTTGCAGTTGATTCTTACTCATCCCACTATTTCTTGTTGTTCTAAAAAACATGTTCTCTTGAATTGGCCCACATTTGTGGTGATAAAAAAATCACTACATATGTGATCAAATTCAACAACACTTTTATTTTGGGAATAAGCCTTCAAATGTCACACAATTTCATATTCATATTCAAGCGTTATCTCTATGAAAGCTAATTAAATAAGTATTAGATAAAAATGATAAGGAAATTAATTAAGTAATATAAGATAAAAGTGTAAGAAAAAAATTTGATCTTGTTATGCTCAATTCTACCTATGTGATGTGCATTTTAAACTAAAATGACACTTATATATTAACATGCACTTTGAGTCATACTAACAACATCGTGTGCCAGACTGATGTGTGGTCTACTTTTAAATGTCACAAATAAATTATGGATCATTTTCCAATATTTTGAAAAAATATGAGCTCGTTTTCTCTCTTTTGGCTAGTGACATGTGTTTTAAACTAAAATGAAACATTTATATTAGAAACACACACTTTGAGTCATATCACCACATCATGTGTCAGATTGATGTGTGGTAAATTCTAACACATCCCAAATTAATTATATAATGTTTTCCTATAGTTTGAAAATAATCCAAGTTTATTTTCTTAGTTTTGGATTATCGTTGTTTGTTTTAATATAAAATGACACTTTTGTATTGAAGACACATTCTTCGAGTCATATCGACCACATTGTATGTTCGATTGGCATGTGGTCAATTCCTACACATGAAAAATTAATTATGGATCATTTTCCTAAAGTTTTAAAACAATCCAATCTTGTTATGTTTAGTTTTTCCCATATGATGCATGTTTTAAACTAAAACGACACTTATATATTGAAAACACACACTTCGAGTCATACTGACCACATCGTGTGTTGAATTTATGTGCAGTCAATTTCTAGACATCATAAATTAATTATAGAACATTTTTATATCTTTCAAAAAAACATGAGATCATTTTCTCATTTTGGCTAGTGACATGCATTTTAAACTAAAATGAAACCTTTATATTGAAAACACACACTTCGAGTTAGATCGGTCACATCACATGTCAGATTGATGTATGGTCAATTCTTACACATCAAAAATAAATTATGGATCATTGTCCTAAATTTTGAAAACAATATGCACTCATTTTATCAGTTTGCCTATGTGTTCTATGTTTTAAACTAAAATGAGACTTCTTTATTAAAAACATGCACTTTGATTCACACCGACCACATTGGAAGTCAGATTTATGTACTGTCAATTACTACACATCACAAATGAATTTTCGATCATTTTCCTACTGTTTTAAAACAATCCGAGTTCATTTTCTCATTTTTGGCTATTTAATGTCTGTTTTAAACTAAAATGACACTTTTGTATTGAAAACACACACTTCGAATCATACCGCCCACATCAAGTGTCATATTGACATGTGGTCGATTCCTATGTGTCAAAAATGAATTATAGACTATTGAATCAATTTTTTAAAACAATATGATCTCATTTTCTCATCTTTTTCTATGTGATTAATTTTAAGCTAAAATGACACTTTTATATTGAAAACATGTACTTCGAGTCATATCGGCCACATCGTGTGTCAGATTGGCATGTGGTCAATTCCCACACATGAAAAATGAATTATTGATTTTTTCCTAAATTTTGAAAACTATTCAAGATATTTTTATTAGTTTTTCTGATATGACATATGTTTTAAACTAAAATGACACTTTTATATTGAAATCACGTACTTCGATTCATACCGACCACATTAGGTGTTAGATTGATGTACGGATTCCTATACATCAAAAATGAATTATCGATCATTTAATAATGTTTTAAAACAATAAGATCTTGGTTTCTCAGTTTTGGATATGTGATGCATGTTTTAAACTAAAATGAAACTTCATTATTGAAAACACTTACTTTGAGTCATAATGACCACATAAAGTGTTAAATTGATGTGAAGTTTATTCCTACATATAAAAAATTAATTATGGATGATTGAACTAAAATTTTAAAACAATATGAGCTCATTTTTTTGGTTTTGGATATATGATATGCGTTTCAACCTAAAATGAAACTTTTGTATTGAAAACATGAACTTCAAGTCATATCAGCCACATCATGTGTCAGATTGATGTATGTTCAATTCTAAGTCATTATAACTGACTTATGGATCACTTTACTAAATTATCAAAATAATATGTATTTTTTTTGGTTTTGAGCATGTGACGTGTGTTTTGGACTAATGTGTAAATTTAATAAAATAATTATAAAATAAAAAAGACAAGGAAATTAACTAAAAAAGTAGATAAAATGAGAAGAAAATTAACTAAATAAGTAGTAGGAAGTCACTTATTAATGAATTATCTATACATTATAACATCCTGTATTCTGTTCATTCATTTCTAAACAAATTGATTTCCTCCATTATACTTCTCCTTGATAAAAAGATAAAAAATAATATATAAGCATTTTGATACTAATGATTCACACCCCAAATCATATCCCATATTTGTTCACAAAAATAATTGGTAATCACATGAATTTGATGTCAGAGACATTCATACACCATTTACTCTTCCCACTCACCTCTAAAAAAATTTACTTATTCTTTTGAGTATGTAGATTGTTGGAAATCTTGTTAGTACTAAGAAAATATAGACAAAAAAATTATTAAGAAATATTTTTAAAGAAATTTTAATTAACTTATAAAATTATATATTCAAAGATTCTATTATTTTGATGGTATATGATATCTTTCATAAAATTTCAAACATAATATCCACAATCGTTGTCTTTATCTTACTTCAGACACTGTATAAACATTGACCAAAATAAGTAAATTATTTTGAAATATGTTTTGATAGTTAATATTTTTATATATACCTTAATCTATTTCCATTTGAATAAATCCATAGGCTTCTTATGTTCAGTGACCGACCTCATACCATGATTTTTCCTATATTTATATATTTCCCAATCACAATAAAATTCTCATTAAAACAAAATCTGAAACATATAATTTGATGTTTATCTATAAAATATTGACTTTAGTGAATTAAAAATTCACAATAAACATCATGTGTGGTCGGTTTGATGGAAATCCATGCATTGGATCCAAAAAAATAAATATTTTGGGTATCAAAATTGATTGCAATCACCATCCAATGCTTCCTAAAAAAATCAAATAAGTAATGAAAAAGGAAAAATATATTTTTTATGATTAGATTTTATAGTTTTACCCTTATAATGTAGGCATAAACAAGAGTATATCATTTTTTTATTATCTTATCAAATGCCTCACTTAGTTCATATTTTTTCTTATCAATTTCTTTCACTTCCAAAGAAATTTATTACATAGAAATGATATAATAATTAATGAATCCAAATCATATTTTTTAGGATTTTCCCTTTATATAGTAGTAATTTAAATTCCTCTAGAAAATATAAATAGTTATTAAATTTAATGAACATATTTTATAATTTTTTGTACAAATAGATTATGAAAATGTTCCTCATTTATGTATTCACAACTGAGACTCCCAACTGTTCAAATTTTAGAATCTCATTTACACACTCGAGTCCAACCACATCTGTAATGACATTTACACATATTTATTCTTCATATTGAAAATAGAAAATATCTCCATCTTTGAACTTGGTGTCTATATGAACTTGTAATGTTAATATATGCTACAATGAAACTTGTAGGGAGAAGGTACTCCTAGAAGGTCCTTTTGTTTTCTTGGTTGATTCACTGGATTGTCTTAATCTGACCTTTTTTTCCCCATTGTTTTATCAATTTTTAATACCATAACTCACTTGAAACCTTTTTTCATCAACCATTAAAAAAATTTCATTTTAATTTTTAAGGACCCAATGAATGTATCTTTATAATACTATAAAACCATGCTATGAAAATTCCAATAGCATCATTGACTGTTGTAATATCCGGATAATCAAGTTGAATAGGAAAATTAATGCTCAACTCTTGAGATACTTCAATCCCCACTCTCATGTGATATTTTTGGATTTTGTTTTTTTTGTATCATGCCTATCGGGATATTATACATCATACCCCTCAAAATAAGGTGGTGTGTGGGTGTTGATAGATAGAAACCACATAAAAATTTTACCTACAAAATTTTAGTAATATAAAGTTATGAGGAGTTGTTTGATTCACATTTAGGATAAAGTGTAATGAACAAATTGGTTACCTTGGGTAAGGTATGCGGTTGATGGGAATGACTGGCCTGAAAGTTAGTAGGGTCATTTGGTTGTTCATGTGCTGATCTTTGTTCCACTACCGGTTCACTTTGATCTTTTCTCATTTATTAGTCTACCAAACCAAACTAGACAATAATATCTTATAAATCATATATTTGAAACTACAATCATTTCATCATCCGATATGCATATTATTGTAGTTTTATCTTCTCAAAATTTGTTTGAGGTGACACTCCAAAACCTACAACTCTAACATAACCATATTGTTCTAGTCACTTTAAATCTATTGAAAGTATTTTTTCATCAGGTATGGTTGCTAACAATTATTGTTTTTAAACCATACAAAAAACATATGAACACAAATAGATATTTTTATGTAATACTGTTATAAATCATAATTAATTTATATTATGTCATACTTACACATATTTCTCATACCACTTTCATGTTTTCATCAATTAGTTTTCCCTATTTATTTATGTGGGCCTCCTTCTATAGAACATGATGTGGTATGAAAGTGGCTTCGGATTTTGATTCATCAATATATATTTAAACAAAGGAAAATATGTTGTTTCATATCACATAAAAATTTTATTGTACATTTAAAATACATACCATTATATTCTCTAGTGAAGCGTACCCCATCATTGCTTTGCGACAGAGGTACATTGGTTTTTATACATGTTTTTTATTTTTAACAATCCTTTTATATTTCATAAATTAACAATTTTGAATCAAATTAGATAAAATAAATAATTTCAAATAATACATTATTGACTAAAATGAACCTGAAATGATTTCTCATCATAATGAGTGATGAAAGAATTCTATTTTTTCCTACTTTATAATGTGCACATAAGTAACTGGTGTGAGGGGATTTACTTTCTCCTCAGCATTTTAAAGATAAAACTTGGTAAGAAGTGTCTAGAAGATTCTATGGGAATTTTTAGTTTCCATTAAGACATATTTCTTGTGGAAATAATTTAAAATAAAATAACTTTGAAAGGGATAATGAAAAGTAAATCAATGTTTCATTATATAATTTTCTGGTAAAATAGAGAAAGTATATCATAACATTACTTTAATATATTCGCAAAGGGTTTCCTTCATTACAGGATAGACAAGGTGCCACAAATGTATATCAATTGGCACATTCTGATAATCTTTTTTTTTTCATTTTCCATAGCCAGTTTGAGGGAACCGGTACCCCAAACCAGTTTAAGGGTAACTAGAAACCGCACAAAAACTTTCCCAAAGAACATTCAGAAATTAGGCTGGACAAGGTGCTATAAATGTATATCAATTTGCACATTCATTCTCATTGTGGCACCAACGTAACTAATTAACATTGACTTGTTGGGGTCAACAGGTTGGCCGTGTTGATTCCAACCAACCTAAAAATTTATACCCTTGCTTCTTGCCATGATAATTTTAGTAAATATAGTGATGATACATCTTTTTTTTTTCTATCAACAAGTTTTTGATCACCTAATAATTCTAAAATTTCAGCATCAACTTTCTATTCTTCCCCAAGATTGGTAATATCATCATATGCAGAAATCATTGTCTACATGATTAGTCAAACATTTAATTTAGATTATGTTAATACAATTGAGAACCCATACTATTAGAAGTAAAATCCTAATATATTAAAGAATAATTTAAATTTCTCATTGAAATATCATTCTTTTCTTTAATTTTTGAAGGGATTTGGTTCCTCTATCAAGAACTCAAATCCCCTCTTTGTGGCCCCTTATAACATAAAATACATTGTATACATTGGGATCACCATGAAATTATTGTGATCTCCTAATGAAAGGGTCATCCTCCATTGAATTTTCACCTAACCCTATAATTTTTTTAATTTCCAATAAGAAAATTGATAAATTCTTGTTTGTTGGATCTAATACATAAAATATATACACTGCTTGTGATTCCATTATGAATGGATCATCCTCATAACCTTCCACACTAAAATTATACTTCATTATTACAATTTCATCAACTTTCACTATACTCCTATTGTCAAACCATTTTTCAATAGAAAATAAACACTTGAAATGTTTTATAATCTAACACGTATATCTGTTCGATGACGTTGAAATATGAAATATTCAGATAAATTGGATTTCTATCCTTGGAACCAGATATGTGCATCACTTCTACCACAAGAATAAATCCACTATTTTACATCATATTGTGGTTATTGTTTTCTTTTTTATAGAATTTATATCCATTAATTACAAAACCAGAGTAAGATATAACATTATCATTTGGTCCCCTAGCTAGCTGTTAAAGTATTTTGGAAATTGAATTCATATTTTTAGATAACTAATCATAAATATGATCTTAGAACCATCCTATAAACTATTTATTATGTGTATTTGATATGCATCCTTTATCCCTTGATGGATTCAAATGTCAAAGAATTGATTTTTGGGATTCAATTTATGGATCAACATCTTCACTTTTTTGTAAAATGTAAAGGTGATCTTGCTCCCAATCTATGACAATAATTGCAACAACATATATTTTAGAAATACCATATCCTATAAGGTTTCCACTATGATGAGACTTTAGGGGACTGATGCTATCAACATCTGATAGGTAATGAGTACAGAATTTGATAGTTTCTTCAACAATATATCATTCTATAATAAAACCTTCTGGCCAACTTTAATTATTGAGCGCCCTTTCAAAATCTTCCACTACTGTAAAATTACCCTATACCCATGGTTTAAAACCATTGGTACAGTCCATAAAACTCTGGTTATAGGCTGTACCCATGTTTCATAGAATCATGGGTGCTTAAGATGTAGGTA
Source organism: Viscum album (assembly GCA_963277665.1). Taxonomy (NCBI): domain Eukaryota; kingdom Viridiplantae; phylum Streptophyta; class Magnoliopsida; order Santalales; family Viscaceae; genus Viscum; species Viscum album. The sequence goes on along the minus strand of OY728140.1, from coordinate 361,543,832 downwards.
TAGGTCTATACCCACAGTTTCTATAGAAACCGTGGGTATATCCTATGAGGTATTCATAATACCCATAGTTAAATAAAAAATGTGGGTATATATATATATACCCATAGTTAGGATAACCATGGATATATATTGTCCCCTAGATAGGATATATCAATGGTTTATTAAATTGTTGGTATAACTACATATCCCCAACAAGTAGTAGTAGCCCATCCATCCCAACCACACAAAAAATTCAAGAACCTATGAAAAAATAAGAACCACAATACACATTCAATGAAATACATATATTTCATATTTATAATTCAAACAACTACTTTTAATAGTTTTCAAATCATTTACAATACTATAACATACATATACATACACACAATTGATCAATTCAAGTCATTAAACAACATCCACATGTATCTTTATTGCTAACTCAAATGGAGGGGATCAATATATTACCCATCACCAAAATATTCATCATCATCACCATTACCAATATCCTCATCACCACCATCACCAAAATTATCTTATAGAGCACCACCACCACCATCATCATCATCACCACCACCACCAGTATCATCACCTCTACCACGCCTTGGACCCACACTGACATCACTCAGTTCATCACATATATAGCACATTATTTACACACATGGACAAAAAAAATTAGTAGCATCAGATGGAAGTGATGGAAATATAACTAGCATAGATATCAGGAGCTGTTCAGTGACTAGTTTACCTCTTTCACACTCATGTATAGATATTTTTTTGGCCTCAAATACTTTTAAACGAGTGTTTTTTAGCTGGGTGGTACGAGGGGTTTGATATGTACCTAATGAGGTAAAATACCTAATGGGTATGGTGTTTTTCTCAAGTCAACATTGGACCCCCCTAGTGCTACTCACCTAATACCTATCTCAAATGATCATTTGGCCTAAAGTTGTCATCTTCTTTCTCATCGAGGGCCTCAAGGGCACATTATTGAAAATATAAATAAGATATTTAATTATGAATCACATATCAAAATTTGAGATATTAATAAAAAAACTTACAAAATTTTCTTATGTTTGTGCATTTACAACACTTCCATCGTTTTCCCTCCTACTTGAACAAAAGAATTTTTCTTAAGGCACACGACCTTCGATGCCAAATTCTGCTTGCTGAAAATGAAATTTATTACTATAATAGTACATTTTTGAATAATATGAAATTGATAAACCTAGAATGAATTAAAATTTTAGATTTTTAATAAATCCATAAAATTAAGAAGCATCTAAATATACATTTAATTATAAATTTAATACAATTGTCATGATATAACCAATACATACTAATTAGCTTGCTAAACATGGGTATGATATGCATTCCACTTGTATGTTCATTTTGGTTCAATTTTATTTGTGTTATGTTATTTGTTCTTTTTTTCACTTTTTTAATTTAAATAATTTGTTAATTAGGTTTATTTTTTGGTTAGGTTGTTTGGTAATTTGGTATTTTTTTAATTTGGTCAAACAGTTAGAGTATTTTTCATATTTTTTGGTTTGGCCATTTGATTCATTTTGGTTAAGGGTGTTTCTTTCCTTAATGAGTTATGTGATTTGGTTCATTTTTGGGTTAGATATTTTGGAATATTGGACCATTTGGTCCTTTGGCTAAATCATTTGGTTCATTTTAAGTTAGGTCATTTTGGTTGATTTGGGTTAATCCATTTGCTTCATTTTTGGGTTCAGTCATTTTTGTGTTATATAATTTGGTATATTATGGGAAATTTTATTTTGTTCACTTTGGTTTAGGTTATTCTAGGTTTTTTCATTTAGTTGATCTGTGGGTTGTGTCATATTTGAGTTAGGCTATTTGGTTTTTTTTATGTCATTTGGTTCATTTCGGGGTTATGTATTTTTTGGTTAGTTCATTTGATGATTTTTTTTCATTTTTTGGTTAGAATAATTAGTTTACTCGGGTTTAGGTTATTTAGTTTATTTTGGATTATATAATTTTGTTCATTTTGGGTTAAGTCTTTTTAGGTTAGGTTATTTTATTAATTTGTAGGTTATCTTTTTTATGTTATTTTATTTGGTTTATTTTGGGTTAGGTCATTTGGTTTATTTTTGGGTTATATCTTTTGGTTCATTTTGGTCGTTTGGTCATTATTTTGTTTTGGATTAGGTCATTTGATCAATCTTTTAATTTTTTGGTTAGGTTAATTAGTTCATTTTTGGTTTGGTTATTTATTCTTGTTTGGGTTAGGTTATTTAGTTCATTTTTGGTTAGGGTATTTTCTTCATCTTGGGTTATGTGAAATAAAAATTTTTGGGTTCGGACATTTGGTTTATATTTGGGTTATGTTATATTTGAGTTAGGTCATTTGGTTTATTTTGGGTTATGTCATTTGGTTCATTTTAGGGTTATATATGTTTTGGTTATTTCATGGGGTCATTTTTTCATTTTTTGGTCAGAACATTTGGTTTACTTCGGTTTAGGTTATTTTGTTTATTTTGGGTTATTTCATTTTATTCATTTTGGGTTAGAAATTTTTAGGTTAGGTAATTTTGTTCATTTTTGGGTTATCTCTTTTTAATGTTAGGTTATTTGGTTTATTTTGGGTTAGGTCATTTGATTTATTTATTGGTTATGCATTTTTTGGGGTTATGTCATTTGATTCATTTTGGCCATTTGTTCATTAGTTTGTTTTTTATTAGGTCATTTGATCAATTGTTCATTTTTTGGTTAGGTTAACTAGTTCATTTTGGGTTATTTTATTTATTTTTCTTTAGTTTAGGTTATTTAGGTCATTTTTGGTTGGGGTATTTTCTTCACCTTGGGTAATTTCAATTGGTTAATTTTGGGTTAGGTCGTTTGGATCATCTTTGGGTTATGTCATATTTTAGTTAGTTTATTTAGTTTATTTTGGGTTGTGTCATGTGGTTAATTTTAGGGTTATGTAATTTTTGGTTAGATCATTTGGTCATTTTCTCATTTTTTTGTTAAAATTATTGGTTTACTTGGGTTTAGTTTATTTGGTTTATTTCGAGTTGTGTCCTTTTTTTTCATTTTGGGTTACATCATTTTAGGTTAGTTTTTTTTTATTTTTGGGTTATCTCTTTTTTATGATAGGTTATTTAGTTTATTTTGGGTTAGGTCATTTGGTTTATTTTTGGTTTTGCCTTTTTTTGGGTTACGTCATTTGTTTCATTTTGGTCATTTGTTCTGCAGTTTATTTTTGATTAGGCCATTTGATCAACCATTCATTTTCTGTTTAGGTTAAGGAATTAATTTTGGGTTAGGTTATTTATTTTTATTTGGTTTAGGTTATTTAGTTCATATTTGGTTAGGGTATTTTATTCATCTTGGATTATGTTAATTGGATATTTTTTGGTTCAGTAATTTAGTTCATCTTTGGGTTATGTCTTATTTGAGTTAGGTCATTTGGTTTATTTTGGGTTACATCATTTGGTTAATTTCAGGTTTATGTAATTTTTGGTTAGTTCATTTGATTATTTGTACATTTTTTTGTTTAGAACAATTGGTTTAATTGGGTTTAGGTTATTTGGTTTATTTTAGGTTATGTCATTTTTTCTATTTTGGGTTAGGTATTTTTGGGTTAGTTTATTTCGTTCATTTTAGGGTTATGACTTTTTTATGTTAGGTTATTTAGTTTATTTTGGGTTAGGTTATTTGGTTTATTTTTGTGTTATGAATTTTTTAGGTTATGTCATTTGGTTCATTTTGGTCGTTTGGTCATTATTTTGTTTTGGATTAGGTAATTTGATCAATTTTTCATTTTTTGGTTAGGCTAATTAGTTCATTTTGGGTTAGGTTATTTATTTTTCTTTGGGTTAGGTTATTTAGTTTATTTTAAGTTAGGGTATTTGATTCATTTTGGGTTATGTCAATTATTTTATTTTGGGTTCAATCATTTGGTTCATCTTTGGGTTATATCATATCTGTGTTAATTCATTTGGTTTGTTTTGGGTTATGTCATTTGGTTCATTTTACGGTTATGTAATTTTTTGTGAGTTCATTTGGTCAATATTTTATTTTTTGGTTATAAAAATTGGTTTACTTGGGTTTGGTTTATTTGGTTTAATTTGGTTTATGTCATTTTTTTCATTTTGGATTAGTTATTTTTAGGTTAGGTTATTGTTTTCATATTTGGGTTATCTATTTTTATGTTAGGTTATTTGGTTTATTTTGGGTTAGGTCATTTGGTTTGTTTGGGTTATGTATTTTTTGGGGTTACATTATCTGGTTCATTTTGGTCGTTAGTTTATTTTGGATTAGGTCATTTGATCAATTGTTCATTTTCTTAGCTAGGTTACTTATTTCATTTTGGGTTAGGTTATTTATTTTTCTTTGGGTTAGGTTATTTAGTTCATTTTTTCTTAGGGTATTTACTTTATATTGGGTTATGTAAATTGGTTAATTTTGGGTTTATTCATTTGGTTCATCTTTGGGTTATGTCATATTTAAGTTAGGTCATTTGATTTATTTTGGGTTATGTCATTTGGTTCATTTCATGGTTATGTAATTTTTGGTTAGTTCATTCGGTCATTTGTTCACTTTTTTTATAAAAATTGGTTAACTTGGGTTTTGGTTATTTGGTTTATTTTGGTTTAAGTCATTTAGTTCATTTTGGGTTGGGTATTTTTAGGTTAGGTTATTTTTTTCATTTTTTGGTTATGTCTTTTTAGGATATATGTAATTCCCCCATTAATCTAATCTGATGGAACAATGGTTTTTACAGCCTCTCTACAAAAAAACTGATCATCCCTAAAAAGATGAACCAATTCCACATCCAGGATCTAATGCATACCAAAATTATCAATCCCTAATTACACTTCAAAATATTTTCACCAATGCAACATTACTGTTTAAAAGGGCCCAAAAAATTTATTTCAAATATATATTATACCTCAAAATCAACTTCATTTAAAATAAAATTTGACAAAACACTCTCCCAAGTTACATCACAAAAAGTAATCATTTCAATATACCCACCCCTTTTCAATACTAACTCTCATTCAGAGAATAATTTTAGAAAATGGTGTTTTCTTTCTTAAAACATAAATATTTAAAGGTATGCAACCCATGTCAATACCTTTTCCACATTTTAAAATAAAAAATCATAAAAAATATCTACTTAGTTTAAATAGGAATTTCCAGCCTTATGTTAAAGGGATTCATGAGAAGAAAACTTAAATTTCAGCATGTAAATATAAGAAAATAGGGCATTTCCATCCTTCTGTATTAATGTGGCATTTTCGGCCTTCAGTCTTAGGACTATGTGAGTTTGTTTTAGGACTATTTTAAGACTATTTTATTGAATTGTAAATCCTTTTTATGACTATATATTTTTTATACTTATTGAAAATCCAAATAAAATTAAATTACCACTTTAGTAACAATATAAATATATTTTTATATATATATCATTTCTATTCTTATTAAAGTACCTATCACCACTCATGCTCGAACATTGTAGTGTGCACCAAAGTGTGAAAATACATCATATCATCTTTGTTCTTTTTGTTTTTTCAACACATCCAAAAAAATTCAATAAATTAATAAGAATAAAATTTTAAATGAAAACCATTAAATATTAAGAATACCATAAACTCATCACTCTTCCAATATTTGATCATTTCTTTATATTGTGTTGTTGTATGGTTAGTGAATATTTGTACACCCTCTAAATTAGTTTCAAATATACTCTTCCAACCAAAATATAACTCATTCTTATATGATCACAACAACTCTAAAAGATCCATCAACCATGCAACCTTAGTAGATTCACTAATGGGAAAGTTAAATTGACGATATAATGAACATGTTAATTCGTATAAATAAAAAAATAATATAGGTATCAATTTAAAAATTTTTCTTACCCATATATCCACCCATTCTTTCTCCTTTATTTCATTACCAATATTCCACCATGAGATTGGTTGCACTGAAATGATATCATTGTACTTAGATAAAGTTTCCATAAAACTTATACACCTAAAATAATTTTTACTTCTCATTTTATTGAATTAATTGTAATCCACCATTATTTGTGTTTGACAATTCCAAGCTTCACGCATATGGGTTCACCCATGTCGCCTATTAGAATCTACCATTGAATAAGATAAAATGAAAAAATAATAATTAACTCATAGTACAACATGAAAAAATGATGTGATATAATTTGACACACTTATAAAAAAACCTGACACATGATGCTCATTAGGCCCTGATGGATTTGTGAGTTATCCTAGATCGGTATCCTCTAAAGGATGTGTCTATTTTAATGCATACACCTAGTCATTTGTATACACTAGAGTTGAAGCTAATGGAACAAAATCATTGGATCTTGGATCGATAGTAGGAAGCACACGAGCCTCAGCCCAGTTGGTGAGGACTCCTTATGTGCATCCAAGTGACCCGAGATCAAATCCAGGAGGAGGCTAATTTCCATGTACTGTAGCAGTAATATAGCATGTATTGTAACAGTATTGTAGAAGGAACTGTGCGGTACTATAGCAGGTACTGTAGCGGGAATTGTAGCAGACACTGTTTGGCGCTGTAGCAGCTGAGAATTTTCCTCTGTTTGGGCCTTCGGGCCACTGATTTGGTTCCCGATTCTTTTAAGGCCTTCAGGACACCCAGGCCTTCAGGTCAGTAAGGCCTTCAGGCCACCTCATGGCCTTTGTGCCACCTTAAGTTCAGATTCAAACTAGACAACCTACAAGTAACCATCTTCAGAAGGGGGATGAGTAAGGATCTTTCACCATAACAGAAGCTAAATGGATTACATGAATGAGAGGGTATGGAACCTGCTATCGGGACAAGCCTATGCATGCACGAGAAAGCATAGCCGAACATCCATGCAAAGGTGGAGAGCTGATTTCACGATGAAGATGCTGGGGAGGAGCAGTTCCAAGTAGTCAGTTAATAAAACACTATTTTATTGAATATTTTATTGATAATAAATGATATAATTTCCTCACATTGTGTTAAATAAGTTTAATTAGAAAGTATTTGGGATTAGATCATTCATTTGAATATTTGCTGAAAATTACAGTTTTACCCTTTCAAAATCACTATAGTACTTCAATCATAAATATTTTTATTTGAATTATTTGAAATTAATATTTTGTAACTATTTTCCTTACTTCATGGGATACAACTTTTATTCAGGACACTAGATCAAAAGAATTCATTTGAATGGAGTAATTGGGCCATAACTTCAAAGGTGGGCTGGACACGCCAGAATTGAGAAGCTTCTGTATTTGGGACATAACTCCTTCATATGGGATGGGATTGCGCCCAAATTTTAATATGAGATAGAGTACCCATATACTCACATATGATCCGCCTGGAAGAGGAGCTGATTCATGCGTATTCATAGTAAAATGGGCGGTGCAAGTTGGAATAAAATATTTGGCCGAGATTCCCCATTCACACATGGAACCTCTTTAAACCTAGCCTCCCCATCACTCTATAAATTGGTGTTTTTCTCATTTGTTGGGGTTGGTACGTGAATTGGAAAGTTTAGGGCAGATGATAAGTGGATCCACTCTAATTTTCCAACCATTTCAATAAGGGTAGCTCTTGAAGCAATGATCCCTTCGACGAAGCCTTCTTCTTCTCCTTCGTGTTGTAATGTTTTTGTTTGTATAATAACTTTCTTTGTTATTCTTTTATTTCTTCTCTTTTCTTATGTTTTGTTTAAATTTATTCTTCTCTTAATCTTATTAATTGGGTTGGAATCAATAGTGGAGACGAGATTGGGTTCTACCCTTTCAATCCTTTGCTCATGCAAAACGTCTCCAAGATGACCACACCGCCCATTGAAGAGTAGTTTTTAGTGATCGATCTATCTTCTACCCTCTTCATTTAATTATTTTGAATCATTGAGATACTGTAATTCACTTAATATGATCCATGAATTGTGTTTTTAAATTGTAAGAAACTAAGAAAGCAATTGAACAATTAACACAAAAACACGCGAGGTCAGGATTTTGTGTAAATTGTGAGAGCGCAATCTTAATCGGTAATACAAGACCACACAGGATAAATTTGTAGAGTTAAAATATAATCCCTAAACACAATTCATACTCATTTCCATAATGGATATGTTCTCTAATTAACCACTGACCATAAGCTAACCTTAGAACAACAATCAAAGTAGGGTGCTGCGATTAAGTGTTCCGAAGCTAGCCTAGGGTTTAAGTAAATCCATCTTTGTGGTTAAGTTAACTGTTGTAGGGTTCGAGGGTTAACAAATTAGGGGATCATAATTAAGTTTATATTGATTTAAATGATAACTATTAATAAGTAAATGAAGAGGTAGAGTTAGATCTATTATGCCTTTTAAAATATTTTTTAAAAAAAACATCTTCTTGTTGTGTCTTTTTAATGAAACTTCATTTCAAAATAAAAAAAAATGAAATCTTCTTCCAGAAAACTTCTTATAGATTTATAAACTATAAAAAACCCCCATACTTTCAAGTTGTGTTTTAATTATATTATATTTTATTTTTAGAATACTTTTAAGAAGTTGTTTTAATTTGCTTCCTCTTTTGAGAAATGACCTTGGTCAGCACTCTTTAAAATTGGAACCGTTGCCAGGGAGGCAAGTAATTTAATCAACCATTTAGAGGTATTTTTTTTCATTTTATTATTTTTTTCACCTCTCTCTTTCATCTTTCCCCTTTCTCAAGTTTTCATTTTTTTTCATTATCTTCTTTTCTTTTTGGACCATCAACTCAAACTTCTCATTTTTATTATGGTCCACTTTTCCTATTTTCATTTTTTTATTTATGACATGAACTAATCCCGAGGATCTCTTAGATCTTGACCCTGAGATTGAATGAAACCTTAGGGCACGAATCAGACATTCTCAGTCTACGGGAAGTTTCAATATTCAACCAGTTGGAGAAGTCCTCCACTTTCAGAATATTGAAATTGGAAGCAATTCAAATTCAAACATAAAACAAGAACCAATGACTAAAAATAATGGAAATGAAATTAATAGAACCATTAGAGAATTGGATGCACCTGATATTAATTATCAACCAAATTGTACTGCATACCCAAATCTCGAATCGGACTTTGAACTAAAATCTGGGTTAATTCACTTACTTCCAAAGTTTCATGGCCTCTCTGGTGAGGATCCCAATAAACATTTGAAATAATTTAATGTGGTTTTCTCAACCCTAAAACCTAGAAATGTCTCTGAAGATCAAATCAAACTAAGAGCATTCCCATTCTCACTTGATGGAGCTACGAAATACTGGATGTATTATTTACAACCTGAAGATGTAACTTGTTGGAATGATTTGAAACGTCTTTTATTGCATAGATTTTTTCCAGCATCGAGGACCAATTCCATTCGTAAGGAGATCTCGGGGATCAAGAAAGCACAAGGGGAGTCAATGTATGAGTATTGGGAGCGATTCAAGAAGTTGTGTTCAAGGTTCCCACATCACCAAATCAGTGAGAAATTACTCATCTAGTACTTCTATGAAGGACTCACACCTATGGAGAGAAGAATGGTGGATGCTGCGGCTGGAGGAGCATTGGTGGACAAGACACCAGTAGATGCACGTGCATTGATCGACAAGATGGCCCAAAACTCCCAAAAATTTGGCGATAGAGGTACACCACATGTCCGGGGAGTACATCAGGTAAGTCCTTCTTCTCTTGAAAGTCATTTGATTGATACCAAGTTGGAAGAATTGACCACTATGGTGAGGAATATTTCTTTGGCTAAAAAGACATCCTAACCCACACCTTCAAGGCCTTGTGGTATTTGTACTAAGATAAGTCACCCAACTGACTATTTCCCCCATCTCCAAGAAACAGAAGATTGTGCAGCAGTGTTCCCTGGGAGACCATATCAGCAACAACAAAAACAACCATATCCCCAAAAGAAGTTTGATCCAACATACAACCAAGGGTGGAAGGATCAATCAGACATGAGGTATGGCTCTGGACAACAACAAAGGCCACCCTTTCAACAAAACTTCCAACAACCTCCACCTTACCAGCAGGGTTTCCAAAAACCCCAAATGAGATTTGAATCTCAAGCATCAACAAGCCAACAACAAGGGAGTCCACCACCCAAGGTAGATTCTAACACTAATGACCTTTTGAAGCAAATTGTTCTTAATCAACAGAATGAGTTGAAGAGTCAAGGTTCGGAGCTGAGGGAGTTGAAGACTCAAATGAGCCAAATTGCCACCTCCCTCCATGAACTTGTAAGTAATAATTCTGGAAATATACTTTCCCAACCCACTCCAAATCCAAAGGGGAATGTCAGTGCCATCACATTGAGAAGTGGGAAGCAAACAACTGATGCTTCTCCACCTACGATTCCACCAGGATTCACCTCAACTCTAGAGAAGCCGCATTCCATACCAACTGATGAGAAATACAAGGTGAAAGATAAAGGTAAGAAAAAGATTGATGATGTTCCTCCTAAACCCCTTCCTTTTCCAAATAGGGTTTTTCAAACCAAGAAGATGGCTAAAGAGGCGATGAAAAAAGAGGTTTTGGACACATTCAAGCATGTTGAGATCACCATCCCTGTACTTGAAGCCATCAAAAAAACCCCAAGGTATGCCAAATTCTTAAAAGAACTGTCCACCAATCGAAGAGGGCTCAAGGGAAATGAGAGGATCAACCTTGGAAGGAATGTCTCATCACTCATTACACCATCTCTAGCAATGCTGACAAAGTGCAAGGATCCAGGGACATTCACCATCCCATACATTATAGGGGAGTTTCACTTTTCTGATGCACTTTGTGATTTGGGAGATTCCATAAATGTGATGCCTCACTCTGTATTCTCTTCTTTACAGGTTGGTGAGTTGAAATCGACAAGAGTATTGGTGCAGTTGGTGAATAGAGCTACGACATATCCAGCAGGAGTCCTTGAGGATGTACTTGTTCGAGTAAGAGACATGATCTTCCCAGCAAACTTCTACGTGCTTAACATGGAGGATGATCAGGTAAGTTCTCATGCCCCCATTATCTTAGGTAGGCCCTTCCTCAAAACTGCAAAAACTATCATAAATGTCAATGAGGGTACACTTTCCATGGAATTTGGGAATAAAGTTGTGATATTTAATGTTATGGATTCCATGAAGTACCCCTCAGAGGATCATTTTGTATTTGTTATCTCCCAATTTGAACCACCAAGTAAAAACCCCATGGAATTTGATTGTACTATTCTTAGGGAGATTATGAGTATTGGTTCTAGTTTGATGTCTAAGAGTACTTCCACACCCGTATTTAAGGAACAAGACTCTCTACGATTTGATTTTGAAATGGAATCATATTCTGATTTTGATCATGTGAACTCTAATTATGACATGGTTGTTGAGTATTCTGATGTATTTGATGCTTTATTCTCTAATTTTGATGATGTATATTCTGATACTGATGCTCTTTGTGCACATATTTCAGTTCCTTCTATGACCCCATCCATACACCACCCCCTACAATGGAACTCAAGCCATTGACACCAAATCTCAAATAATCATACTTTTTAAGTGGTGGGAAATTACCTGTTATCATTGGTAACAATATCCCTTTTGAACATGAAGAAAAACTTTTGAATATTTTGAGGGATAACATCAGGGCAATCGGGTGGAACTTAGCTGGCATATCAGGTATTAGCCCCTCCATTTGAATGCATAGGATTCTTTTGGAGGATGAGGCTAAACCGGTGAGGCAACCATGAATGAGACTCAATACAACCCTACTGGAGGTTGTTAAAAAAGTGGTTGAAAAATTTCTCGAGGCAGGTATAATCTATCCCACTTCAGATTCTCAGTGGGTAAGTCCTATTCAGGTTGTGCCTAAGAAAAGTGGTGTTACTATTGTTAAAAATGAGAAAGATGAGTTAGTTCCAATGAGGGTACAAAATAGTTGGCGTGTGTGTATTGATTATAGGAAACTAAATCATTCCACTCGCAAAGACCATTTCCCCTCCCATTTATTGATCAGATGCTTGAGAGACTAGCTGGGAAGACACACTGTTGTTTCCTGGATGGATTTTATGGATATTTTCAGGTTCCTATAGCTCCGGAGGATCAAGAAAAGACTAAATTCACCTGTCCCTTTGGCACATTTGCCTACCGGAGGATGCCATTTGGACTTTGCAACGCCCCAAGTACCTTCCAGAGATGCATGGTGAGTATTTTTTCTAATTTTATTGAGACCTGCATGGAAGTATTTATGGATGATTTTACAGTGTATGGATCCTCATTTGATGAATGTATAAATAGTTTGGGAAATGTATTGAATCATTGTATTGAGAAGAATATGGTCCTGAACTTTGAAAAGTATCATTTCATGGTAGAGCATGGCATTGTCTTAGGGCATGTAGTGTCAAAACATGGGATAGAGGTTGATAAATCTAAGTTAGACATTATTTCATCCTTACCCTCTCCTTAGTGTGTGCGTGATGTTAGATCTTTCCTAGGGCATGCAGGATTTTATCGGCGCTTCATCAAAGATTTTAGTAAGATTGCTCTTCCTATGTCACGATTACTTCAAAAGAATTCTGATTTTGTGTTTGATGATCCTTGCAAGACTTCCTTTGATGAGCTAAATAAGTTTCTGACCACTCCACCTATCATACAACCCCCATGATGGGAGATTCCTTTTGAGCTTATGTGTGAAGCCTCCAACTTCGCGGTTGGAGCTGTCTTATCTCAGAGGGTGGAGGGACGTTCACATGTGATCACCTATGCATCGAGGACACTGGATTCAGCCCAATCAAACTACACAACCACAGAAAAGGAGTTTTTTTTGCTGTTATATTGGCGTTAGATAAATTCCATTCATATTTATTGGGCTCTAAAGTAGTTGTATTTTCTGACCATGCAGCTCTGAGATACCTATTGAAGAAGCCGGATGCAAAACCCAGACTTATCCGATGGATGATCCTTCTTCAAGAATTTGATATTGAGATAAAGGACAAAAAGGGGTCAGAAAACTTGGTGGCGGACCACATGAGTAGGATTACTCACACACTAGAGGATGACACCTTGGACCAGGTACAACTTCGGGACACTTTCCCTGATGAGCATATTTATTCCATCTCAGGTACGCATCCTTGGTATGCATATTTAGTTAACTACCTTGTTGCCTCTGAAATCCCTGTAAATTTAAAGAAACATCAAGTCCAAAAATTAAAAAGTGAGTCTCAGTATTATGTTTGGGATGATCCATACCTCTAGCGCATGTGTAGTGATCAGGTTATTAGGAGGTGTGTTCCTGATCATGAGTCGGAGTCTGTTTTACATTTTTGTCATACACTTGCTTGTGGTGGACACTTTGGACCCCAACGGATAGCTAGGAAAGTTTTAGACTCTGGATTATATTGGCCTAGCTTATTCCATGATGCCCATGTGTTTTGTAAGTAATGCTCTCATTGGCAACACACTGGGAACATTTCTAGGAGACATGAGATGCCCCAACAACCCATACTATTCTGTGAGATTTTTGATGTATGGGGCATTGATTTTATGGGTCATTTTCCTAGTTCCTTTGGTTTCTTGTACATTTTGGTTTCTGTTGATTATGTGAGAAAATGGGTGGAGGCTAAGGCCACCAGGACTGATGATTCTCATGTTGTTGTGGAATTTTTCAAAACACAAATTTTTCGTAGGTTTGGAGTACCGAAGTCCATCATTAGTGATCAAGGGACACACTTCTTCAATCATAATTTGGCTTCCCTCCTTCAGAAGTATGGGGTGACACACAAAACATCAACACCATACCACCCCCAAACAAATGGCCAGGCTGATGTTTCAAATCGTGAATTGAAACCGATTTTAGAGAAAAGCATGCATCCAAATAGGAAGGATTGGAGAAAGTTCTTGGATGATGCATTGTGGTCTTATAGGACAGCATACAAGACACCCATTGGTATGTCCCCATTTCGGATTGTTTTTGGGAAAGCATGTCATCTCCCCGTGGAAGTTGAGCATCGGGCTTATTGGGATATAAAGAAATGCAACATGGATTTGGCCCAAGCTAGAATCCAAAGGAAGCTGCAAATTCAAGAGCTTGAGGAGATTCGATTGTCTTCATATGAGAACTCAAGGCTATATAAGGAAAAATAAAAAGCATCTCATGATAGAATGGTCCAACAAAAGGAGTTTCATATTGGAGAGAAAGTCCTTCTCTACAGTTCATGGCTGAAGCTGATGCCTGATAAGTTGCATTCCATATGGTTAGGTCCTTATATTTTATCTAATGTTTTTCTTTATGGTGCAGTGGAAATCACACAAGAGGACACTAGAAGGAGCTTTATAGTCAATGTACAACGTTTGAAGAGATACATTGAGGGACTTCCTACTAATGCAGTGGATTTTATCACACTGCATGACCCCATCATCACTTGAGCACATCAGGCTGTTCCTAACCCTTTCACTTTTATATTATTTGTCCTATTTAAAAATTCTTCATTTCATGTGCATATATCATCTCATGGGTTCATATTGAGGAAAATTCAATATTTTAAGTGTGGGGGAGGGAACCTTTTAGTTTGGTAATTTCAATTGTTTTCTTGTTTAAAAAAACAAAAAACAAAAAAAATTGTGTGTTTTTTAAATTTTGTGTGTTTATTTTTCAATTTTCTTTGTGTTTTTGAAATTTTTGAGCTGAAATGATTCTCATCACAATTTTGAAATGCATATCAATGAGTGAAACAATTTATCCCATGAAACTGAGCTTAAATGAATGCTGAAAATGACTTTTTTCAAGTTCAAATATTTAGTAATTTCATGAAAAGTACATTGAATTTTGAATCCCATACCACATCTCAATATCTATATATTTGAAACCACTTTCCTATGAGGCTTATGAACCATTATTTTAGTATTATTTACATTCACCTCACTTCTTGAGAGAACCAAACTATGCTTGATTTAACCAGAATTTGATTTATTCCTGTCAAAACTTGAGGGTTTGAGGTACTTATGTTTAAATGATTGAGGCATTTGTTTATTAAAGCCCATATTTCAAAGAATCCTTTTTTATAATGGCCTAAATTGAAAATTTAATCCTTTTATCCCTTATAATCCATGCATATCCTATTAGGTTAGCCACATTACAAGCCAATTTTCCCTATCCAACCAACTCTTGAAGTGAAATTGTATAATCTAGTTGAGCTTAAGTGTGGGGGAAGCTGTCTGGTGTTGTTCTACCAAATTTTGTGATACTTCGGATGAAAAATTAAATTATAAAGAGATTTTTTTGCTGCTGAATAAAAACATTATATTGAAAGCTGTGCCTTTTTGGAGCTTTCACGATAAAAGAAGTTGTACCTTTATGGAGCTTCTAAAAGAGGGGGAAAGCTGTGCTTATCTAGAGCTTTAAAGAAAATCATGTTCAAGAAGATTGATATTATTACTGCGGAAATGTTGATTGGTGTGAAAATTCCTTTATTTTTCATGATGATGGAGCTGAATTGATACTATGGGGATTGAAGAGGAGACCATATTTAAGCGAAAATTAGATTAATGCAATTTTGCTTCAAAAAGAGTCAAGCCCTTCTCATTCAGCCTCAGAATTTTTCACATCTAAATCCTACCAAACGAAAGCCACAGAACAACCATGAAAAGTCCTCATGATAAAAATACTTCCTTGACTCACATCGGGTGGTGATGTAGGAATTTATCAAGCCTACGGTGACCCTTGTATGAGTTTGGATGAGAAAGACATTGCAAAAAAATTTGATATTTGTGTAATAAGAGAAAATTCAAGCGAGGTAAGTGTTTTGTGCATGGGAGGATAAATAAAGTGGAAATATATTGAATGATATAAATGAAGAACTTGAAATAATGTTTTTTTATGTGGCATGATATATTTTGTTTCTTGGTGTGTAATTGTTTGATCTCAATGATATATGTTTTAAAATTGGCTTTGATTTGATATTGATGTTTACTTGATATGAGGTTTTGCTCAGGAGTGAAAAAGGGTAAGTCTGGGGGATTTGATAAAAAACTATTTTATTGATAATAAATGATATAATTTCCTCACATTGTGTTAAATATGTTTAATTAGAAAGTATTTGGGATTAGATCATTCATTTGAATATTTGATGAAAATTCCAGTTTTACCCTTTCAAAACCACTGTAGTATTTCAATCATAAATATTTTTATTTGAACTATTTGAAATTAATATTTCGTAACTATGTTCCTTACTTCATTAGATACAACTTTTATTCAGGACACTAGATCAAAATAATTCATTTGAATGGAGTAATTGGGCCATAAAGTCAAAGGTGGGCTGGACACGCCATAATTGAGAAGCTTATGTATTTGGGCTTTAACTCCTTCATATGGGTTTGGATTTCGCCCAAATTTTACGAGGATATAGAGGACCCATATAAACACATATTATCCTTCTGGAATAAGAGCTGATTCACCCGTTTTGTGGTCAAATTGGTAGTTCAAGTTGGAAGAAAATATTTGGATGAGATTCCCCATTCACACTTGAAACCTCTTTAAACCTAGCCTCCCCATCACTCTATAAATTGGTGTTTTTCTCATTTAGTTGGGTTGGGAAGTGAATTGGAAAGTTGATGGCAGAGGATAAGTGGATCCACTCCAATTATCTAACCATTTCAATAAGGGTATCTCTTGAAGCAAGGATCCCTTCGATAAAGCCTTCTTCTTCTCCTTCGTGTTGTAATGCTTTTGTTTGTATAATAAACTTATTTGTTCTTCTTTTATTTCTTCTATTTTCTTATGTTTTGTTTAAATTTATTCTTCTCTTAATATTCTTAATTGGTTTGGAATCAAGAGTGGAGACTAGATTGGGTTCTACCCTTTCAATCCTTTGCTCATGCAAAACGTCTCCACGATGACCACACCGCCCATGGAAGAGTAGTTTTTAGTGATCGATCTATCTTCTACCCTCTTCATTTAATTATTTATAATAATTGAGATACTGTAATTCAATTAATATGATCCATGATTTTTTTTAAATTTTAAGAAACTAATAAAGCAATTGAACAATTAAAACAAAAACACGGAGGTCGGGATTTTGTGTAAATTGTGAGAGCGCAATCTTAATCGGTAATACAAGACCACACGGGATAAATTTGTAGAGTTCAAATATAATCCCTAAACACAATTAATACTCATTTACAGAATGGATATTTGCTCTAATTAACCACTTACCATAAGCTAACCTTATAACAACAATCAAAGCAGGGTGCTGCGATTGCGTGTTCCGAAGCTAGCCTAGGGTTTAAGTAATTCCATCTTTGTGGTTAAGTTAACTCTTGTATGGTTCGATGGTTAACAAATTAGGGTATCATAATTAAGTGGATATTGATTTAAATGATAATGATTAATAAGTAAATGAATAGGTAGAGTTATATTGATTATTCCTTTTAAAATATTTTCTAAAAAAACATCTTCTTGTTGTGTCTTTTTAATCAAACTTCATTTCAAAATTAAAAACAAAAAAATGAAATCTTCTTCCAGAAAACTTCTTCTAGATTTATAAACTATAAAAAACCCCCATCCTTTCAAATAGTGTTTTAATTATATTTGATTTTATTTTTATAATACCTTTAATAAGTTTTTTTAATTTGATTCCTCCTTTGAGAAACGACCTTGGTCAGCCACTCTACTGCACCTAAGTACCCCAAAATCACATTAATCATTTGAGGGAACCCACGACAATGCTCTTTCATTAGTCTAGGTTGTATGTAATGTTTGAAGCCTACAATCAATGAATTCCACTAAGGCCTACGAGCCATGTAATATTTATTCCAACAGGCCTTGTAAGGGTTCCACCTCACCCCTTGAAAGGTGGATTATCAAAAATAAATAAAAAATAAAGGCCTTCAGGCCATTGGATGGATGGATGGATAGTAGGAAATATGGGTGGCATAGAAATGGTAGGATAAGGATAGAAGAGATGGTGATATACAATAGGATATGGATATGGTATAGGTGGGAACATCCCTAGAGGTAGCGTAGGCATGGTATGAAAATAAATGGCTAAATAAGATGATGATGGAGAAATGGGTGTAAAAATACTTAGAGGCTAAAGTGGAGGATGAAAATGTGTAGTATATGGGGTGTCCATTGGTGGGTCAAGGTGTGAATGGGTACGACGAGTGCTCCTTACAACTCTAAGATCACCCTCGGTCATGTAATGTCCCAGATGTTTCCATGGATTATTTTTAAATATTATATGGAATTAATTTGAGACCAGACACTGAGATAATGCGTGATTCCAAGGCCAAAGGATCCCAAAATAAATGTTTGAAATATATTAAAATATTAAATAGAACAATCGTGCATTTTTCCTAAAAAAGTGAAATAACTCTTAAACGGGTGCTCGGATTAGAAATCTAAGAGAACTGTTACATTCAGGGTAGCGAGTTTACCCTAGGAACGACCTAACATTAGCTGACACTGGTTAGATATGAAAATTAGTTTTTGGCATTTTAATATATAATATAAATTGAAAGATTAATTTTATTTTAACATTTTCAGCAACACAATGATGTTTATTTTAAATTATACTTTTAATCAAGGATTTAGGGTTAGGTTCATAACCTTGTAATTTTTTGGAGATAACCCTGTAGAACTCTCTCGACAAAAAACGATGACATAGCTAGGATAAGAGATCAACAAATGCTATTTTTGATGGATCTCACCAATAACAGCGATGCGATGATCGATCCTCTTTAGAAAATGATCCAACCCCAAGGTAGGATGTGTTATTTGGTTTTTTCCCCGTTTATGAATTCAAATGCGAATGTAGACCAACCAACAAATAGGTTGATCCAAGGTTCGGTCGTTCATTCAGGATGGGATTAAACTGAAGGATTTATGGGGTTGATTTATTTTTTGATTTGTTGATCATTCTTATGATAATAGACCGATACTGAAACAAACAGCGGTCAAGGTACATTCCTTGGGTTTGTTTCCTTGTGTGTATTTATTCTCCCCCATATGTTCTACATGTTCTTCATAGATTATGAATGATTGATCATTGTACCTTCATTTCTCATCGTAAAAATTCAAAATTGAAGATCCAACCTCATGACGACCTAGAGGAGGTGTGAAAATGATGGTGACCAATGGTTCAAAAAAATTCGGGAGATATCATTCTTCGAGCGATTTTCATGCACGTGATCAGAATCAGTTTTCAGAGCTAATTGAAAGCCTAAAATCCACAGATTTGGTGTTACAATGACAAGATGAACTTGGATATCTAGTTTTGAGGTGATCATAGCATTGGATCGAACACCAGAGGATCATCCAGGGCATGTAGAGGAAGAACATCAGTTTCTAGAAATTTTTTATCAACACGGCATGTAACCTGGGGTTACACAGCATGTGGCCCCCACTGAGTAGTATCTAGGGTTTCTAGAGTTAGTTAAACACCACACAACATGTGACACTATCACATGACATGTAGGCCCTTCCCGGAGACTTGGCGTGTATCTTGGGAGATACAAGAACATGGGGTTGAGTACATGGGTTTCCTACACGATGTATACCCCACCACATGACTTGGCATGGACCAAGTACACGGACTACCCTGTGTATTGGTACATGGGTAGAGCTACACAGGTTGACACCATGTACTGGAACATGACTAGATTACAAGGGTGAAACCCATATGGAAGGACATGGTGTGTGGCCCTTCTACATCGTGTGTACCCATCTTCTACACGACATGTTCTAAATGACATGGGCCATTGTACACAGAATGTACATAGGGTTAATGGACACAACGTGTGACCCTACTACACGTAGTTTACTCTCATTTACATTACTTGATCCACTTTTCCATTGTATCTTCGATAGGTTTCGTTAAGGGTTCATTCCCATATCCTTACCCTGAATTTTAGTTGGTATCATTTCCTACACATAGGAGTATGATCCATTCGGCAATACTTTCTATATAGAGTTGTTGGAATCCCCTCCAAGAGGCCCCAAGAAGGATCCTTTATTCATTATTCATGCCCTAGGTAGAGTCCTTGGTATTGACGTGACCAACTTCACTGGGCGTCAATCCTCTACTTAGCAGGTTAATCTAGATAGGGTTGTTGGTATCACCCCATGGCCCTGTCTGTGATCCTCATCTGTGGTATCATATCTATATCTTCATATCTATCCATATATCTCACTCATGAAGGTTTACAATAAACAATACTTCTCAGATAGACTTCATTAGGGCTATTGGACTCAGGAGTGTGTTCTCTCGGATGAGTACTTCATAGAATCTTTGAGCTGAATTCCTAGTGTTGGTATGTGGTGGATGTGACTTACCTCTAGACTGTGTTTCTTGGTTCGAGTATATCTAGATATTATTATTATATGTGTTGTAGAAATATACTATGTAGAGCTGACTGAACCTATTTCTTTGTGTATTAGTTTGTAGTTTCGGGGTGTCCTACTGATTATTTTTATACTCACCCCTGCATGGGCTTTGCCAGCATGTGTCATGTTTTATGTGGATGAGTGACCTTTTGATGGACCAGGACCGGACAAAGCTTTGTGAGTTCAGGTAGGTCAAGGTGTTCCTACAAATTTGAGTAGCAGTCCCAACACCTATTTTGTTTATAGTTTGGAATTTGTAGTTTACAGACTCTTTCTTTTAGTGGGCTTGTATTCTAGCCCAGTTTACATTACTACACTTTACTTTCCTTTCATACTCTATTGGTTGGGATAGTGGTATGCATGAATTGTTTTCTTAGTGACTTTTAGATTTCATCATTTTTTGGGCTTGGAGATGTGTGTGTGCATACAAGTACATATGTAATGCCTCTCATGTTAGTGATATGCCTACTCGGTGCTAGTCACAAGCCCCTGACCTATTGGAGGTAGTCTTGGGGAGTCACGGCATGGGACCCAATAGGACGAGTCGTGACAGAGTGGTATCAAAGGTGTTCAGTTCTACCTTAGGACCAGGAGTCTATGAGATTAGTTTGGGGCAATAGTGTTAAGTGTTTCGAGTTTGGATTTTAGGATAGAGACTCTAGTGTTAGTGTGGGTGGCCGATGTATCCATACACCAGGACTCTGATAACATGATTTTTGACTCGATACATGAGAACATTGGTTGAAGGGAAAATAATGATACTTGCATCATATAAGAATGGGTTGTTGTTCCATGTCCTTCTTGAGTCAGCTCAACATATATACTCATTGACCATGGTACATCTTTTTTTCTTACAGGATTCCCCTGAGACACATACCATCTAGGATTCAACAGATTGATCTCAAGGATAACCCCCTTAGTGAAGAGGCTTCGATATAGGGACTAATTCCCTTGGTGTTTCCTCCACGTTGTGTACCAACTATACTTCCACCTATGGAGAAGCATGTGGTACCTGTAGTACCAGCAGATGAGGAGTGCCGGATGAGCATGCTTCATGAGTTTCATAGATAGAGACCCCTCATATTTTGATATGAGCCTAACCCTCAGGTTGTTGAGGACTTGATTGAGGTGGTGACCAAAGTTTTCCATCACGTCAGGACACCAACGGATCAGATGGTAGTCCTGACGGCGAGCATTCTACATGTCTCAGTAGAGAGATTGTGGAGTTTGGCTATCCAAACTCAAAATGAGGAGAATATTTCATGGAAAGAGTTTGAGCATCTCTTTAGAGAGTATTTCTCACTGGTTATGCTGAGAGAAGTGCATATACAAGAGCTTCTTCAGCTTTAGCAGGGTAGCATTATTGTTGCTGATTATTCATCGAGGTTCAACATCCTTTCCAGGTACTCAATGGATATGGTTAGAGGTCAATACTTCAGGGATCAAAACTTTGATCGAGGACTATGTATAGAAATCCGAGCTAGTGTTATACCTCTATAAATTATAACTTATTATGGAGTGCTTGAGCGAAATTTGATGGTCGAAAGTTTCTTGGATGAGTAGGTACAACCAATGGCAGTCAGAAATTGATGAGCAGGTGTAGAGACCTCGACAACAGGGTGACGATGTCAGTCTTAGTGATCTGGATGTGGGAGAAGTTTTAGGAAGAGATCCCATGATATAGGATATGTAGTTAAATGTTCACATGGGTGGGTCCAATCATCCTAATGAGAGGAATTTCTATTCGTGTGACGGTAGGGGACATCTCTCTTGAGATTTTCCAACCCACTATACTATTTACAGGGAAATAGTTGATGGACCATTGAGGTATAGGTAACGATAGGAGAAGGAAGATCCACTGGGTGGAAGAGGTGGAAGAGAAGATGGGAGATAATCAAGAGGTGGTTGATGTTTTAACATGTTACCACCACCACCCCCAGGAGGTCCACGCCAGGCTTAGGGAGCTGTAGGAAAGTGGAAGGGATTATTGCATGCGATTGAGGCATATAACCCTAGGGCTCTAGGAATGATTTGAGGTATGATCTATCTATTTTCTACTTTATTTTTAGTACTGATTGACACAGGTTCAAGTCATTAATTTCCCTCCACATATCTTTTTCAAGACCTAGAGATCCTGTTTGAACCGTTGACTCGACCCTTATACTTGGAGACACCCACCAGAGAAGGCTCAATGATCACACATCTATGATGACAGTGTGAAGTGACCCTTGGGGGCGAGAGTTTCAGTTGGAACCACTTTGTGGCAACATTGAGGCCTCAAAATTTCATTCTTGGTATGAACTGGTTATCCACAGTCTATGCCCAGATTGACTGTTTTACGCGAAGGGTACAGTGTGTCCGCAATAATGGAACGAGGTTTTCCTTTATTGGTGAAAGAGAAACTCATGCATCACATGATGGACTCATGCATAGGAGGGTACAACTGATTACTCATGAGTTGGCTAGCCTTCCCCTTAGAGTATCATACATTATGAGTTTTTAGTTCCCAGTAGTAGTGGTGGAGTACAAGGACGTCTTTATAGAATATGTTCCAGGTTTAGCTCCCTATTGGGTGATATAATTCTATATTGAATTACACCCTAGGATGACACCGATATCAGCACCGACATATCAAATGGATCCTACAGAGCATCGTGAGCTGAGGGTGCAGTTAGAGGACATACAAAGGAAGGGATTTGTGAGACCCAGGGTTTCACCCTGGCCGGCCCTAGTTTTGTTTGCCAAAAAGGCAGATGGGATCTTGAGGTTGTGTGTGGAATACTGGAGCTTGAACTAGGTGACTGTGAAAAAAAATTATTCACTACTAAGGATTGATGAACTCTTTAATCAGTTGAGAGGGGCATGATGGTTCTCTAAGGTTGACCTTCGATCAGTCTATAACTAGTTACAAGTACGGGATAAGGATATACTGAATACTTATTTCAGATGCTGCTATGGTCATTATGAGTACTTGGTTATGCCCTTTGACATGACAAACACCACCACAGTGTTCATGGGACTATTGAACTGGATCTTTCACCCTTACTTAGACTGGTTTATGGTAGTTTTCATCAATGATATTCTTGTGTACTCTGCATCTGAGGAGGAGTATGTGATACACCTAAGGATAGTTCCAGACGTACTCATAGAGCACCAGCTTTATGGGAAAATCTTGAAGTTCTAGTTCTGGATTTAGGTGGTCCACTTTTTGGGACATGTTATCTCAACTGATGGAGTGGCAGGGGACCTGACCAAGGTTGAGGCAATGTTAGCATGGGAGACACCTAGGAGTGTGAAGAAGGTGTGAATATTCATAGAGCTATAAGGATATTACTAGATATTCATACCTAATTTATCCAGGATATTAGCACCTATGAAAACTTTGACTTGAAAGGGGCAGCCTTTCATGTGGTCAGAGAAGTGCCAGCAGGCTTTCCAGAAGTTGAGGCGGAGTTTGACGAGTGCTCTGATATTGAGATTGAAAGAGGTGGGTGTAAAGTTTGTAGTATTCTGTGATGAATAAGGGATCATACTTGGTTGTGTCCTGATGCAAAGGCAAGTGATTATTTCCTATGGTTTATTCCCATTTAGGCCACATGAGAAAAACTACACGACCCATGATCTTGAATTGGAAATAGTAGTTTTCTCATTGAAGATGTGGCGACTCTACCTGATGGGCAAGTGGTTTATAATATACTCTGATCATAAGAGTCTCAAGTATATCTTCTCTCAGAAGGATCTGAACTTGAGATAGAGGATATGGTTAGAGTTCCTCTAAGATTATGACTTTGAGATTGTCTATACTCCTGTGAAGACGAACATGGTGGAAGATGCTCTTAGTATGAGATCTATTTCATAGCTGCTAAATGAGGTGTCAGAGTAGTTTTCCTCATTACCATTATCCTTTGTGGATGGATATTGAGAAAATTATCTCCAATTGATGGTTTTCACCCCCCCAATATTACAACGAGTTAGGGAGGCACAACTTGGTGATACCGACTACGATACCCTACGTGATCAGATGTCCATAGGACATGCACCTAATGGATATTCTCAAGGTGGGGAGAACATTTTCCTTTTAAGAGGGTAAAAAGTTATACCAGTGGCATTGTGGGAGGAGATTCTATAGGATTTTCATATGTCCCCTTTAGGGGTACATTTTCGAGTGGTGAAGATGTACTAAGGCCTACAACGTTAGTTTTGGTGGAAAAGGATGAAGAAGGTAGTGGTGAAGTTCATTTCTTGATGCCTTACGTGCCAGCAGGTGAAGGTTTAACACCAGGTTCCAGCGGGTTTAGCTCAACCCCTTGAGGTGCCAGAATAAAAGTGGGATGAGATATCGATGGACTTCGTGATGGGTTTACCATTTATGTGCAGGGGATATGATGACATCTAGGTTATTGTTGACCAAATCACCAAGCCAGACCACTCCCTAGCTATTAGAGAGCATAGTTCAGTAGAGAGCTTGGGACACCTCTATATTCAGGAGATAGTTTGACTCCATGGGGTCCCATCGATGAATGTTTCTGATCATAATGCTTGTTTTACACCCTATTTGTGGAAGGTATTATAAGAGGAGTTTGGGACTTAGTTATGCTTGAGTATGACGTTTCACCCCCAGACAGATGGTCAGACAAAGCAGACCATTCAGGTCCTAGAGGACATGGTGCAGGATTGCATGTTGGACTTCGACCATAGTTGGGAGGATCACCTACCTCTGGTGGAGTTCACATAAAACAATAGCTATCATTCCACCATTGTAATTGAACCATTCTAGGCTTTGTATGAGCAACCTTTCCGGTCACCAATTTTCTAGACTGACCCAAGAAAGTTAGCACTCATGGGCTTAGAGTTAGTGTGAGCTACTACTGAGAAGGTGCAGATCATCTAGGAGTAGATGAAGACTACATAGAGTCATTATAAATCTTATAATGATAGGTGGAGGAGGCCTTTGGAGTCTGAGAAAGGAGACCATGTGTTCCTTCGAGTGTCACCTCGATGGGGATTGTGGAGATTTGGCATGGGTGACAAGTTATCTCCATGGTTTATAAGCCCTTTTTAGATACTGTGTAGAGTTGGAAATGTGGTGTAATGCTTAGCTCTACCTCCCGCAGTTGGACCGGGTACATGATGTCTTCCATGTGTCATAGATGAGGAGGTATATGCATGATCCATCGCAAGTCATTGATTGGGGTGAGTTGAAAATTGATTATGGAGAGACTTTTGCTGAGTACCTAGTGGAGATTAAGGATTGGTAGGATAGGATCCTAAGTGGATGAGAAATTACCTTGGTATGTTTATGGTGGAAGCATGAGAATATACATGAGATCACATGGGAACATAAGGATTAGATTCATGAACAATACCCAAATATTTATGTATAGACTTTGTTTTTGGATTTTTAGGGACGTAAATCCCCAAGGTGGGGAGAACGTAATGTCCCAATTTTTTTTATGTATTTTTTTTAAATATTATATGGAATTAATTTGAGACTAGGCACTAATACGACATGATATTTCTAGCCCTAGGGTTCCTGGAATAAATGTTTGAAATATATTAAAATATTAAAAAAGCATGCACATGCAGTTTTCGTGAAAAAGTGAAATAAATCCTAAAAAAGTTACTGGATCAGAAATATGAGGGAACCATTGCATTCATAAAAGTGAGTTTACCCTAGGTTTGACCTAACATCGACCAACGTGGGTCAGTTATGAAAATTTGTTTTAGGCGTTTTAATAAATAAAATAAATTGAATGTTTTTTTTTATTTTAACATTTCATAGTGAATTAGTGATGTTTATTTTAAATTAAACTTTTAATAAGGGATACAGGGTTAGGATCATAACCTTGTAATTTCTTAGAGGCTCTGGAGAGAACCCTGGAGAACTCTTTCGATGGAAAACAATGATAAATCTTGGATCAGAGACCGAAAAACGCTGTTTTTAATGGATTTCACCAATGATGGTGACATGAAGATCAATCCTCTTCAGAAAACAACCCAACCCCGAGGTAGGATATAAGGCCCCAGCCTTAAACCTTACTTAATCTTGAGTTATTACAAGATTACACATTGAGGATCTTTTTAGGTTTAGAGTTTTATATAATTAGATCCTAAAACTTGCATTACGTTCCACATTTAAACAATGTGGTTACATAAAAGATAGTATTCATTTTTCCCATCAACGGAAACATATTTAAAATAAAACATGGATTCTTTCTTGACACTTACTTGACACTATCATCATATCATGTACCCTTCCCTTGACCTGTGAAAAACATTTCAAAAACTTGGGATGAGTATAAAAATCTCAGTAAGGGATATAAAAATATGGAAAGGAAACATGAGTACATGTATACACAAGAATCAGTGAAATCATACTATACTCATAAAACATAAGCACTTTAACATACCTCATCAAATCATGAATAAATCATAGAAATCATAAGACATAAAGGTAACTTGAGGCATTCATAACATTCTTACGTAGGGAGTAACCCTCTTGGTTACGTTTGGAATACCCATCACAGTATATACCCTAAATCTCTTCGGCGAAACCTTAACGTTTAACTCATTCGCGTTACCCAATGCATTGGAGAGCTATATCGGGCTCACCCACCCTTAGTTTATCACAGAACCACCCGTCTTCATAACAATTCCCAAGAACCATAACATAATCGTATCACATAAAACATGCATAAAGGAAACATAACATTTCCACATTTCAATAATAAGATATCAATAACACATTGATATAATAAAAACGTTATCAAAACCATTTTCAATACCAAAATAAAAGAAAATTAAAACATGGTATTTATTTTTCTTTTTAAAAAAAGGTATGGCTTGTAGAGGAAGCCAAAACTCAAATAATGGTCACGGCGGCGGAGAAGTCGTTGTCGCCGCATACGTATGACAAAAACATTCCATTTTGTCGTTTATTAAAACGCTTCGTATAAAAAATATTCCTTTTGGATAAACGTAAAATTCAAAGGGGTTTATACACCGTAAAAAGAAGGTTGTGTATAAAACAAAATATGCCTCAAATGAAAGGAGATTGAGACGAAGTCCCATACCTCGGGTCCGACTTGACTCGATCGTTCTTTAACCTCCTGAATAATAAACATGAGTTAATTTATAATTGCTTAAGAACCTTTTTCAAGTTCCTTATTCCTTTTATATCACTTATTACCATGTCATGAACACTATGCAATTATTTAAGTTAATAACGGTCGTTTTAACGATCATTGGTACTTGAGTCAAAATATGCTCTTTATAATTACAAGTTGTTCATGTATCCATTATATCCAGAGTTATACTCATGATGTAGATATCATATATATCATATATATCCAATATATACATGAATTTATAATATTACATAACGTTTAAGGGTAAGAAATGAAATGCATCGTTCATGGAGACGGTAAGCCGTACGTACGCATGAACGCTACTTTCATTTCTATTTCGTATTTTAGGGAATGGAATCATAATGATATAAAGGTATATTATAATTCCAGTATAATATCATATATAATACCATTAATTACATCCTTTATACGTCCCACATATGGCATTAACGAATCAAATCACTTTGAGGGGGTGGTCGTCCGCACTTCCTAAAATGAAGATATCGCGTTTACCCATAATGGAAACCATAAAGGTATGCCATAAATGAAAAATACAGAAGCTTAAGTAAAATATAAACATATTATATATCATATATAAATATAGTGTCATATCAATGGCCACCTTTGAAGGTGTTAAAATAATATCGAACGATCATCGTTTCGTGAGGCAGAAATTCACCATCCACGGAAACAATATGTTCTTTAACCATTAGATGTAGGTGTGTGTAAGTGTAGCTCGAATAATTATTATAAAAACATCCTAGTATATTGAAGATACCAGTTTTGTTACAAAAGAAATGAATAAAAAGAGTTTATGGGGTTGGAGAAGCAAAATAAAACATAAGAACACAACAGAAGACACTACCTTTAAATCGGGTAACTCTTTTTGATTTGAGCTCAAAGGCTTCCTTGGGAAGACTTCTGCCCAAAGTGAGGCTTCTAAGAGTTATAGAGGGATGTGGAGAGACAAAATGGGCAGGTTTTGGCCGAGACAAAGGCTTTGGAAGTTTGGGTAAGGAGGTAGAGGTGGGGGCCTTTTATAAGAGGAGAGGAGGGGCACTCTTGGAAAGTAAAGAAATGTTACTTTATTTTAAAATGCGTTTCGGATTTCAAAGGTCCCACATTGATATAATTCGAGGATAAGGTGATAAGTGTTCGAAATATACCCATCCAATAGGTTTTTGACAAGTGTAGGTTTTAAATTTTACATTATCTTTTCATTTTATTTAAATCGTTAAATAATGAGGTAATCGCTGCATCATAATGATGTCATAAATAATTTAATTTATTTAATGTCTAAAAATTATAAAAAAATACTATGATGTAGGAAATATTTTTATATTTCCAATTAATATTTATAGTCAAAAATATGACTTGTATAACTTCATTTAAAAATCATTTTAGTAAAACAACTCATGTTTGTGTCATTTTTACTTTAACATTAAATAAAAAGATATTAATGTCATTTTCCTTCCAAAGTGGCTCCATGGGGTCCCCAAGTTGACCCATGGATTGTCTTGGTCGGACATGACACATACAATAAGGGTAGGACATGTGTAAAGTTCATTTTATATTATTAAAACATTATTCTTACCTTAAATTACACTAATTACCTCTAATCGCGATTAAAAACTTAAAAGTTACTATTCACCAAAAAATTATTTTAATCCCATTGAACCACATTTTACTTCTTAATGACAACCATGTATGTCGGATTTTTGAAATTCAAAACACAGAGGTGGTAAAATATCATTTAAAAGAAAAATCAGTTTTTTAAGTACCACTTAGTGGTTTCACTATTCATCAAAAATTGAAGTTTTTCAGAAAGATACCAAAACTTCACCTTAAGCTATATTTGATATTAAGAATTCAAAAATGATTTATATTTTACAAAATTCAAAACATATAAGTTACATTAATTAATTTAATAATTAATTCCTGCTGTCTGAGCAAATAGTGTGTTTTTATGAAATAATAAGTAACAAAATATTAACACTAGTTTAAGTCCAATTTCAAAGTGAAATTAATTCCAACGACCACTATTGGATTAAATGATAAAAATATATTCTAATTGAAATTTAAAACCAATTCAAAAGATAATCTAACCATATAATTAAATTAGATGAAAAAGCAATTTTGATGTAAAATGCAGTATTTTTCACTATTCATTA
Organism: Viscum album; assembly: GCA_963277665.1. Taxonomy (NCBI): domain Eukaryota; kingdom Viridiplantae; phylum Streptophyta; class Magnoliopsida; order Santalales; family Viscaceae; genus Viscum; species Viscum album. Next base: position 361,514,185 of record OY728140.1, on the reverse strand, counting down.
AAAAATGAACATTGTCAGAAAAATACCAAAAATTATCCAATGTAAATTTAAATGTCCCAATCATAAATAATAAGTTTATTTGGACAAATAGAGCTTATAAAATTGTCAAAAGTTTTATTTAAAAATGGTTTTCCTTCAAAAGGCAGTAAAACAATCTTTTAAAAATATTTGTGTATTCCATGCTTAAGATTGGATTTATTCTCATTTTAAGCCTTTAAAACACTAATAAAAATATATATTATTAATTACTTACTTGGGATGTTACATCCTTTTCCCCTTTAGAAAATTACATCCCCACAATTTATTTACTTATCGAATAAGTGGGGGTATTTAGCCCTCATTGCATTTTCAGATTCTCATGTTGCCTCTTCAACCATGTGGTTTTTCCACAAAACCTTTACCTGATGAATCACCTTATTCCATAACACTTGCTCCCTGTTGTCAAGAATCTGGACCGGTTGTTCCTCATAAGATAGGTCCTCTTCCAGCTGAACTACCTCTGGACTCAAAACATGAGATGGATCTGACATATACTTTCTCAACATCTAAACGTGAAAAACATTGTGTACCTGAGATAAACTCAGAGGTAAAGCCACTCAGTATGCAACTGATCTAACTCTCTCCAGAATTTCATATGGTCCAATGAACCTTGGACTCAGCTTTCCTTTCTTACCAAATTCATCACACTTTTCCATGGTGAGACTTTGAGAAAAACATGATCACCTTCCTCAAAAAAGAGATCCTTCCTCCTGTTGTCCGCATAACTCTTCTGCCTGCTCTGAGCTGTTCTCATATGTTTCTGTATCAGCTGAACCTTTTCTGCCAACTCTTCTACCAATTCTGGTCCCATCAGCTTTCTTTCACCCACTTTATCCCAAAAAGCTGGAGTTCGACACCGCTTCCCATATAATGCCTCAAATGGTGCCATCTGTATACTGGAATGAAAACTGTTATTATATGAAAACTCAACCAAAGAAAGTTGTTGGTCCCAACTTCCCTGATAATCCATCGAACAAGCACGTAACATATCCTCTAAAGTCTGAATCGTTCTTTCTGACTGCCCATCTGATTGAGGATGAAAAGCTGTACTAAAATTTAATTCAGTACCCAATGACTTCTGAAGGCATTTCCAAAAGTTATAAGTGAACCTGGGATCACGGTCAGACAAAATAGAGAGAGGAACTCCATGTAACCTGACGATATCTTTAAGATACAAATAGGAAAGTTGATCTAGGGAAAAAGTATCTCGTATAGAATGGAAATGAGCAGATTTAGTCAAGCGATTAATAATAAACCAGATTGCATTATTACCTCAAGATGTCTTCGGTAATCCCACAAAAAAGTCCATGGATATATTCTCCCATTTCACTCTGGCACTGGTAAAGGCTGAAGCATCCCTTTCAGTAACTGCCGCTCTGCTTTAACCTGTTGACATGTCAAACACTTCACAGTAAAATCAGCAATATCTCTTTTCATTCCATCCCACCAGTAATACTCCCGCAGATCTCTGTACATCTTAGTACTACCAGGATGAACTGAAAACGGAGAACTATGAGCTTCACATAACAACTCTCTCTTCAATTGTGAATCACAAGGAACACACAATCTCTTCCCAAATCTCAAAACACAATCATTATCAATGTTGAATTCAGGCAACTTACCCTTCTAAACTAGCTCTACCTTTTTCTACAACTCACTGTCTTGCTTCTGTTCTTGCTTGATTCTGTCTGATAGAGAAGATTTCACTGATACCTGAAACAAAACAGAAGAAAATCCTGCACCAAAAACTTCTATGCCAAAGTTCATCAAATCTTTAACCAAAGGATCACGTTCCAAACACAACATTATTAATGAAGCATTACTTTTTCGACTCAAAGCATCAGCCACTTTATTTGCTTCTCCCGGATGGTAATGAATTGTACAATCATAATCCTTGATTAATTATAGCCATCTCCTCTGTCTCATGTTAAATTCTTTCTGAGTGAATATATACTTTAAACTTTTGTGATCGGTATATATTTCACACTTTACTCCATACAAATGATGCCTCCAAATTTTAAAAGAGAAAACAACAGAAGATAATTCCAAATCATGTGTAGGGTAATTTACCTCATGAGTTTTCAAATGACGTGAAGCATAAGAAATTACCTGATCATTCTGCATAAGGACACAACCAAGTCCTTTCAATGAAGCATCACTGTAGATAACAAACTCCCCATTCCTGGAAGGTAGTGCCAAAACTGGAGCATTCACCAATATTCTTTTCAATTCCTGAAAAAAATCATCACATTCTTTTGTCCAGATAAACTTAACACCCTTCTGATTTAGCTTAGTCATTAGACTAGATAACCATGAAAAATTTCTAACAAACCTTCGGTAATAGCCTTTCAAACCAAGGAAACTACGAATCTCAGTTACATTTGTGGGTCTTGGCCATTCTTCAACAACCTTTGTTTTTGCAGGATCAACATTTATCCCATCTTTAGAAACAATGTGAACAAGGAAAGAAATTTGTTGCAACCAAGACTCACACTTGCTGAATTTCCCATACAATTCTTTTCTTTTAAGGTTTGTAAAATAACCCTTAAATGTCTTTCATGCTCCTCTTTACTTTTAGAAAACACCAAAATATCATCAATAAACACAACCACCATTTATCGCTTGAGTCAACTGTGCCATTACTGCAACAAACTGTTCAGTTCCAATTCCGACCATCTCAGGATGCTAATTCGGAATGTTATTTCCTTCTGTATGCCTTCCTAGCACTAGTTCCCTGTTTCCTCTGTGGAAAACCATTCTGAACAAACATGTATTAGATGAAGCAACATGGTAATCTTCAAATGCTATATCATTTCAAAAAAATATTTTTGGATAATCATTTAATAAAATTCTAACTCCTAAAGTTATCTAAACCGACCTCTGATACCAACTATAAGGCCCCAGCCTTAAACCTTACTTAATCTTGAGTTATTACAAGATTACACATTGAGGATCTTTTCAAGTTTAGAGTTTTAGAGAATTAGATCGTAAAACATACATTACATTCCACATTTAAACAAAGTGGTTACATAAAATATAGTATTCATTTTTCCCATAAACGAAAACATATTTAAAATAAAACATGGATTCTTTATTGACACTTCCTTGACACTATCATCATATCATATACCCTTCCCTTGACCTGTGAAAAACATTTCAGAAACTTGGGATGAGTATAAAAAGCTCAGTAAGGGATATAAAAATATGGATAGGAGACATGAGTACATGTATACACAAGAATCAATGAAATCATACTCTACTCATAAAAGATAAGCACTTTAACATACCTCATCAAATCATGAATAAATCATAGAAATCACAATACATAAAGGTAACTTGAGGCATTCATAACATTCTTACGTAGGGAGTAAACCTATTGGGTACGTTTGGAATACCCATCATAGTATATTCCCTAAATCTCTTTGGAGAAACCTTAACGTTTAACTCCTTCGCGTTACCCAATGCATTGGAGAGCTATATCAGGCTCACCCGCCATTATTTTATCACGGAACCACCCATCTTCATAACAATTCCCAAGAACCATAACATAATCATATCACATAAAACATGCATAAAGGAAACATAACATTTCCACATTTCAATCACAAGATATCAATAACAAATTGATATAATAAAAATGTTATCAAAACCATTTTCAATACCAAAATAAAAGAAAAGTAAAACATGGTATTTATTTTTCTTTTAAAAAAAGGTATGGCTTGTAGAGGAAGCCGAAACTCAAATAATGGTCACGGTGGCGGAGAAGTCGTTGTCGCCGCATACATATGAAAAAAACATTCTATTTTGTAATTTAGTAAAACTCTTCATATAAAAAAGATTCCTTTTGGATAAACATAAAAGTCAAAGGGGTTTATACACCGTAAAAAGAAGGTTGTGTATAAAACAAAATATGCCTCAAATGAAAGGAGATTGAGACGAAGTCCCATACCTCGGGTCCGACTTGACTCGACCGTTCTTTAACCTCCTGAATAATAAACTTGAGTTAATTTCTACTTTCTTAAGAACCCTTTTCAAGTCCATTATTCCTTTTATATCACTTATTACCATGTCATGAACACTATGCAATTATTTAAGTTAATAACGGTCGTTTTAACCATCATTGGTACTTGAGTCAAAATATGCTCTTTATAATTACAAGTTGTTCATGTATCCATTATATCCAGAGTTATAATCATGATGTAGATATCATATATATCATATATATCCATTATATACATGCATTTATAATATTACATAACGTTTAGAGGTAAGAAATGAAATGCACCGTTCATGGAGACGGTAAGTTGTACGTACGCATGAACGCTACTTTCATTTCTATTTCGTATTTTATGGAATGGAATCATAATTATATAAAGGTATATTATAATTCCAGTATAATATCATATATAATACCATTAATTAAATCCTTTATACATCCCACATATGGCATTAACGAATCAAATCACTTTGAGGGGGCGGTAGTCCGCACTTCCTAAAATGAAGATATCACATTTACCCATAATGGAAACCATAAAGGTATGCCATAAATGAAAAATACAGAAGCTTAAGTAAAACATAAACATATTATATATCATATATAAATATAGTTTCATCTTAATGGCCACCTTTGAAGGTGTTAAAAGAATATTGAACAATCATCGTTTCGTGAGGCAGAAATTCGCCATCCACGGAAACGGTATGTTATTTAACCATTAGATATATGTGTGTGTAAGTTTAGCTAGAATCCTTCTTATAAAAACATCCTAGTATATGGAATATACTGGTTTTGTTACAAAATAAATGAATAAAATGAGTTTAGGGGGTTGGAGAAGCAAAATAAAACATAAGAACACAAGAGAAGACACTACCTTTAAATCGGGTAAATATTTTTGATTTGAGCTCAAAGGCTTCCTTGGGAAGACTTCTGCCCAAAGTGAGGCTTCTAAGAGTTATAGAGGGATGTGGAGAGACAAAATGGTTAGGGTTTGGACGATCCAAAGGCTTTGGAAGTGTGGGTAAGGAGGTAGAGGTGGGGGCCTTTTATAAGAGGAGAGGAGGGGAACTCTTGGAAAGTAAAGAAATGTTACTTTATTTTAAAATTAGTTTCGGATTTAAAAGTTCCCACATTGATATAATTCAAGGATAAGGTGATAAGGGTTCGAAATATACCCATCCAATAGTTTTTTGACAAGTTTAGGTCTTAGATTTTACATTATCTTTTCATTTTATTTAAATCGTTAAATAATGAGGTAATCGCTGCATCATCATGATGTCATAAATAATTTAATTTATTTAATGTATAAAAATTATAAAAAAAATACTATGATGTAGGAAATATTTTTAGATTTCAAATTACTATTTATAGTAAAAAATCTGACTTGTATAACCCCATTTAAAAATCATTTTAGTAAAACAACTCATGTTTGTGTCATTTTTACTTTAACATTAAATAAAAAGATATTAATGTCATTTTCCTTCCAAAGTGGCTCCATGGGGTCCCCAGGTTGACCCATGGATTGTCTTGGTTGGCCATGACACATCCAATAAGGGTAGGACATGTGTCAAGTTCATTTCATATTATTAAAACATTATTCTTACCTTAAATTACACTAATTACCTCTAATCGCGATTAAAAACTTAAAAGTTACTATTCACCAAAAAATTATTTTAATACCATTGAACCACATTTTACTTCTTAATGACAACCATGTATGTCAGATTTTTGAAATTCAAAACACAGAGGTGGTAAAATTTCATTTAAACGAAAAATCAGTTTTTTAAGTACCACTTAGTGGTTTCACTATTCATCAAAAATTGAAGTTTTTCAAAAAGATACCAAAACTTCACCCTAAGCTATATTTGATATTAAGAATTCAAAAATTATGTCTATTTTACAAAATTCAAAACATATAAGTTACATTAATTAATTTAATAATTAATTCCCGCTGTCTGAGCAAATAGCGTGTTTTTATGAAACAATAAGTAGCAAAAGATTGACACTAGTTTAAGTCGAATTTCAAAGTGAAATTAATTCCAACGACCACTATTGGATTAAATGGTAAAAATATATTCTAATTGAACTTTAAAACCTATTCAAAAGATAATCTAACCATATAATTAAATTAGATGAAAAAGCAGTTTTGATGTAAAATGTAGTATTTTTCACTATTCATTAAAAAATGAACATTGTTAGAAAAATACCAAAAATTATCCAATGTAAATTTCAATATCCCAATCATAAATAATAAGTTTATTTTGACAAATAGAGCTTATAAAATTGTCAAAATTTTTATTTAAAAATGGTTTGCCATCAAAAGGCAGTAAAACAATCTTTTAAAAATATTAGTGTATTCCATGCTTAAGATTGGATTTATTCTCATTTTAAGCCTCTAAAACACTAATAAAAATATATATTATTCATTACTTACTTGGGATGTTACATAGGATGTGTTATTTGTTTTTTTATTTGACCCATTTATGAATTCAATGATGAAATTGGACTAAGTAACGAATAGGTTGATCCACGGTTCGATTGTTCTTGCGGGATGAGCTTAAACTGCAGAATTTATGGGGTTGATTTATTGTTTGATTTTTTGATCATTCTTACAGGAACAAATGGAGACCTAAATGAACAATGATCTATGTATATTCCTTGGGTTTGTCTCATTGTGCATATTTATTCTCCCCTATATGTTTTACACATTCTTCGTTCTTCATGTATTATGAACGATTGATTGTTACAACATCGTTTCTTGGCACACTGATTTGAAATTAAAGATCTAACCTTATGACGACCTAGTGGAGGTGAGACGATAATAGAAATGGATGGATCAAAATGATTTGGGAGACATCTTTCTTTGAGTGATTTTCATGCAGGTGATAGAAATCGTTTTTTGGAGCTGATTGAAAGCCTGAAACCCATCGATTTGTTTTTACAATGGTGATACAACCATGGATCTCTAGTTTCAAGGAAAACATAACATTAGATCAAAGATAAAAGGATTAGCTGAGGTGCACGGATGAAGAACAATGGTTTCTATAAAATTGTGATCAACACGATGTGTAACATGAGTTTACACGGTGTGTGGCCCCCACTGAGTAGAGACTAGGGTTTTAGGAGTTAGTTAAAAGAAACACGGCATGTGAACTTGACACACGGTGTGTAGGCCCTTCCCATAGGCTCGGTGTGTATCTCGGGAGATACATAGACATGAGGTTGAGTACACAGGTTGCCTACATGGCATGTACCCCACCATACGACTTGGCCTGGACCAAGTACATGGACTACCTCGGGTAATGGTACACGGGAAGAGCTACACAGGTTGACACCGTGTACTGGCACATGGCCAGAGTACACAGGTGGACCTTGGATGGGAGGACACAGCGTGTGACCCTTCTACATGGTGTGTACCCATCTTCTAAATGACATGTTCTAAATGACATAGGCCATTGTACAAGGGAAGTACTCGGGGTCAAGGGACACAATGTGTGACCCTACTACACACCATGAATTCTCTTCTACATGTCTTGATCCACTTTTCCACCATATGTTAGACAAGTTTTGTTAAGGGTTCGTTCCCATATCCTTCCCCTAAAGGTTAGTTTTTATTGTTTCCTACTCATATGATTATGATCCCTTTAATAGGACTTTCTAGATAGAGTTGTTGGAATCCCCTCTGAGAGGCCAAAAGTAGGATACTCTATTCATTCTTCGTGCCCTAGGTAGATTCCTTGGTATTGACATGAAAAACTTCACTAGGCGTCAATAATATACTTATTAGGTTAATCAAGAGGGAGTTGTTGGTATCACCCCATGGACCTGGCTGTGATCCCCATCTGTGGTATTGTATCTCTCTCTTTAGATCTATCAACATTTCTCTCTCATGATGGTTTCCAAAGAACATGTCTTATCAGACATACATCATCAGGGCTATAAGACCTAGGAATGTGTTCTCACGGATGAGTGCTTCATGGAATCTTTGAGTTGAATTCCTGGTGTTGGTATGAGGTAGTTGTGACTTACCTCTAGACTGTATGTCTTGGTTTGAGTATATCTGGATATTCTTGTTATATGTTATGTAGACATATAGTATGCATAGTTTATTGTACCTATTTTTATTTTTTATTTTTTTGTGGTTTAGGGGTGTCCTACTGAGTATTGTTACACTCACCTATGCACGGGATTTTCCCACACGTGTCATGTCTTATGTAGGTGAGCGACATTTTGAAGGACCAGGACCAGATAGAGCTTTGTGATTTCAGGTAGGCCAAGGTGTTCCTATGGCTTCGAGCAGCAGTCCCAGTACCTATTTTGTTTATAGATAGGACTTTGTAGTTTACAAACTCTTTATTTTGGTGGGATTCTATTCTAGACTAGTTTACTTTACTGCACATTATTTTTCTATCATACTCTATTGGTTGGGATAATGGTATGCATGCATTATTTTCTTAGTGGATTTTACATTTCAGCATTTTGTGGGTTTGGAGATGCATGCATGTGTAAATGTACACAGACAATGCTTCCCATGTTAGTGATATTGATACTCGGTGCTAGTCACTAGGCCCTGGAATATTGGAGGCGAGCTTAGAGAGTTTCGGCACGGGCCCTACTAGGACGGGTCGTGACAGCTCGAACCCATACTAGTAGGATGAGGAGAAGTCAACTGTAGTTCATATGAATATTCCTAAATTTTTTGATAAAGAATAAGAACATGAAATTAAATTTAATGTAGAATAAAAATATTAAAATTATTATACTCACTAAGGGAACCAAGGAGGAAACCCTAGCTAGTTCATCCATCGATCATTATCAAATAATCTCTTGCTTATAAATTATTCAATATCTTTTATAATATGTATATGAATGAAATGTAAATTTTTTAGAAATATTTTTAAAAAATTTCCATACAACTTAGAAGTAAAATAAGTAATAAAAAATTTCATAACATATTTTAGGAACTATAGTTTAAAACCAAATTATACATTTTTTTAAAAACCTATTTTAAACCCAGTTTTATTAATTGAAATAAATCTAATTAAATGAAATAAAAACAAAAAATAATAAAACAAATATATCATTCCAAACTAAAACTAAATTAAAGTAATTACAGTAGTACCAACTTAAAAAACCCACGTCAAGGTAAACTAAATGAACTGGGAATATATATGGTTACTCTTATATATTACCCACCACCACTTTAGGTTCAACATCAACTCTCACAATGGTACAATTTGAGTAATAAAATAGAATAATTTGGTCAATGCTAATGGGGACGTCAATGGTGTCAATTTCATCTTAACCATCATGAAAAATATGTCTTGGTATTACTTCAATAATAACCATATAATCAGGTCTCATATGATCTTTCACATAAAACACTTATTTTTCCATTGATTCCAAAATATATGGTTCATCGATAGCTAGGAATAAAGTCATATCACTAACTCTAAATCCATAGTCATCAATAAATATAACATGTAACATCATTTAATCGAACCATTTGCATTTCATCATAGTGGCTTGACCATGAGAGCAGCAATCCAATAATAATATATTCTCAATAAGTCCATAATAAGACAAATTTTCATATTGAGGCCTACTATATGATACATTAATTGGAATAATAATCCATTGTTTTAGTTAAAATAATTCCATCATGTTGTTTTTACAATTTCACTATTCGATCAGTTGTAAAAAATTTATATCCATTAATTATTAAAGATTTTTATTCATGAACCAAAGAATTGGGACAAAACGCCAATGCTCTTAATTCTTGAGAGGTGGATTAAAAAGGTAAAATAAATACCTAAAATATATATTAATAATAAAATTAAATGAATATATATATTTTAAGTTAATTAAATTAATGGTTAAACCTTTGATTTGAAAAAAGCAGGAAACTCATTGTTATGCAAAGCCTCTCTCCTTCTCAAAGGCAAAGATTGATGAACTCTACTTATAATTTTTTTATGTTCCCTATATAAAATGATAATAAAAGTTTAAGGTATATTTGAAATGAAATTGTATGAGATAACATATAAATATTAAAATTACTTACTTTATATAGTCATCAAACAAACCACAGTTAAACAAGACTGTGTGATGTTCCATATCCCACTATTCATGGCTCAATGTAGCCAATGTATATGACATAGGAATTCATCCTATTTGGGGAAGAGATGGAAATTATGGATCAATTTCCCCATACTTCTCATCTTCATTTCTCATTGACTGGTTATGTCTTATTCTCACATTAAAAAAATACATTGAACAAAAATACATACATTCTTGATCCAGATAACCTCTCACAGTGGAACCTTTAGGATGATTCTTATTCTAGGCATAAGATTTCACTATTCACATATTTATTTCAATAGGATACATCCACAAAAAAATCAGGTTTCTTAATAAGTGTTTTATTTGGAAGATGAACTATTAAATGCATCATGCAGATGAAAAATGTTGGAGGATTTTTTTTTCAACTCACAAAAAATAATGGCACCACTTGGAGTATTTTTGTCAAGAAAGACTTTGATAACCTTTTACCACAAAAGTATCTATAAAAATAGAATAAAAAAAAAATCTTCACCCTTACATTATTGGATAAAAAATTCCAAATTACTATTGGAATCAATTAATGAAGAAGGATGTGATAATCATGAGTTTTTAAGTATTTTAGTTTCAACTCCCTCATGTTGACTCATTTAGATATTTTTTGGAATATTCATTAGGAACCATGATATTTTATAATAATTCCAAAAATTGATCTTTCTATAAAGGTATCATCACATAATAATCACAAGGAACTTTCCATTTGTTTTCACTGATACACACAAGATGTAGTTCCGATCAAATACCCCAATCTAAAAAATCTCAGTGAGATCATAAGTCATATTTGGTCTTCCTATTGATATTTAGAACAATTGAATGAAAAATTTCATGTATATTATTATCAATGTGAATTACGTCTAAAAAATGACATAACAAATTGATAGATCCATATGGAAACTCAAAAAATATACTTTTATTTTTTCAATTGTAAGTGGCTTCAGTTTCAACATTCTTCCTATTTTTGGATTTCATCTAACCTTTTCCTAATGAAAAGTTGAAATTTTTTAATTCATTAAGCCCATCAGTTCCAAACATACATTGAGGTGGCTGTTTAGTATTAACAATATTATCAAACATCTGATGATTCTTCCTATATTTATGATCTATTAGAAATAAATCTTCAATGCCCCACGAAACTAAACTATGATGATATTTAAGTCTTATCAATTGTGTATTCTTCATACAAATTGGACATGATATTTTTCCCTTCATACTCAAACTAGACATCATTTCATAATAAATGAAATCATTTATAGTCAATAGAAGGGAATCACACATATGCAATATTTTTTTGAAGAAGCATCGAATGTGAACACACCCATATCCCAATGATTCTTTTACTCTATTATTAAAGGTTACAAGTAAACGTCTATATAATTTCTAGGATCAGAAGGTAAATATATTAATATACACAATAAAGTGAAAGGTTTTTTCATACAGATCCATGGAGGAAGATTATAAACATGAATAAAAACTGACCACATGTTGTGAGCAATAATCATCTAACCAAACAGATTAAAACCATCACAAGATAGAACAAACGAAACATTACACAACTTAGATGAAAAATCAGGATATTGTACACCAAATGCCCATCATGATAATTCATCTATAGGATGACCAAACTCATCATTATCTTTAATTCTCTCAGCATCATGCCATCACATATTGGTTGATATTTCTGAAAACATGAATAGATTTTAATGCATGGGAATCAATGGAAAGTTCTATATGACTTCATTTGGAATAATAGATAGTGGTCCATCTACATTTTACTTCCATTGAGATGTTCCAAATTCTTTGCAGTCATTAAGTTATACTGTTTCCTCCCAAAATAAACTGTAATCTTTTAGACAAGTATGGATTTTATTAGTAGAAAATCTAAGATGCTTAATTAACTTCTATGCCTTATAATGATTTGAGGTAATATCTATACCATCAGGAAGAAAGTCCTTAAAAAGGTAAGAATATAGTTAGTGGAAGTATTATAAATTCCATACATGGGTTTTCCATGATATAACCACATTAAAAATTCCAACATTGTCATTTTAGTACATTCCTAATATACAAGAGTTTTGGCATCATCCATTAATTTTTTCACACTCTCAACATCACCATCTTCATTATTTTCCCCATGTGTATTGATGTCATTGTGTTCTTACATTGTCATAATATCTCTCTCATGATTATTCACAATTTGGAACCAATCAAATATAAAATTCTTCATAGCACTTCTTTCTTTCCATTCATGAATAGTAGAAGATTGTATTTTCTCTCCATTGTGATACCGGACATAATAGTTTTTTTGAAATCCGATTTTTCTTTTATGGTAGATAACTTCTTCCTGATTTAACCATAGTGCTCCAACAAAATTATAACATGGACACTACATATGACCTCCATTGAAAGCACTGTTAAATGGAAAATAAAAAATATCCTAATTATTTTGAAACTCAATCGAAATAAAGTCGGTATAATACATCCATATTCAATCCATTCTATTACAGGGAAAAAATTTATATTCAAATAAAAAATGTAAACCATAATTACGAAATTCAACATAAAAAATTTTAATATGAAATTCATCAATGCATAATAGAATCTAGAAAAACAAATAATAATAGAAATAACATAGTCTATAAGAGATGGCTACAAATAATGAACCAAGGTGGGGTTTAAAACCCATTAAGAGTAGGTATTGTAGCAGTACTGTAGCGTAATGTATTAGTGGTGGAACTGCTGACTAATGAAACTACAGTGGAAGTATGCTCCGTAGTAGTGGAGGTACTGTAGCAGTTTGGGTACTGTAGAAGCATTATTCACTAAAGGGCCTTTGGGTAAAAAATATGGGCATTCAGGGCCATGTAATGAAATTTCATTCTCCCTGGGCCTACAGGCCATGTAATAGGATTCATGACCACTAGGCCTATGGTCTATGTATTGAATAAATAAGTATTAATGGGTGGAAAATCCTATTGGGGGGTTATGGTGTGCCTTTCTGGCCTATGTGTGTGGTGTGTGTGTGTTTAATGTAATTGTACCCCCAATCACCTAATATATATATGAAGACACAATCAACAAGATCCAAAAAGGAAAAATCATAACTTCTTGAAAAAAAATTATTACTTTCCAAATGATCACAATACTTTAAACATTTCAAAATATATTCCATAGATCTAAACTAGAATAAAAGGATAAAAATTGTCGATATAAAGAATATGAGAGTGGAAGAAATATCTTAGTATATTTACTAATTCAACATTAATATCTAGAAGATTGTGGGGACATTTTATTCTTCTGATAATTTAATATAAAATTTATTTTTGTAGATATCCCAACCAACCACAATAATGAGTAGTCTTTGGAATGTTTAAGCAAGATCGATTGGAATTCCAAAACCTTACACATTAGAAACACACTAATGATTTAATTAATTATTTAGAAGTAAAAATTTAAGGTGATATATTCCACAATTTAGGTTACCCCAGCTTATTCTCTTCACTAAATAAGGAACCTTTACTAGCCTTGAAGGAGATAGAGCTTCCACCCTTCTTGGGTTGTGACCAACCCATAGAGAGTCATTAATTCTCCATGGGATCAATCAGTTTAGAAGTTAAAAATGAAAACCCCAAATCAATAAATATCTAATTAAGTAGTACATGATCATGAAATTATAAGGATGATCCCATAAAGAAAATTATATATAATACTCAATTAAAAAATTAAAACACTAAAATTATTCTAGAAAGAAATAACAACTTGAAAATTAATAGAAGAAATATTGATTATAATTTAAGACAATGATAGAAAAAATAAAAAAAGGTATGAGACATATAATTTATAGGTTCATGAACTACTGATTGAAAAAACTTAATGAATTCTTATTTTCATTGTAGTTGTGTCTAATTTACCCCCATATGAGTGATTTACTCTCACTCTATCATAAATTCCCTTTTTTAATGGTCATATGCTTCAGTTAATTAGTGATAATGGTAATGAAAAACAATTTTTAAATATATATACTATCATACCCAATGGTTATAGTGGAAGTAGTATTCTAGTTACTGTATTATAGAACACCCCCTTAATAAAAACAAAATTTTCATGTAATGAGAAATAAGGTAGAGAGGGAGGGAATATAATAGAAAGTTAAACCCAAAGTAACACCCCAAGCTTCCACGATACGCCTCTATTTCAATAATGCAATAGCTTGCATTGTACGCAACTTCGAGTTCTAACACACCGCGACTAATCAAAGTAGCCGTTATGAATAGTAATAACCACTTTTTAAAATTATAGAAATTTTATATTTCAAAATGGACTTCATTTTTGTATTCGTAATATCGAAATTATCCTAATTTGAATTTTTTGTAATTTTCTGAGAACTTTCAATTTTTTATGAATAGTGAAAAATACTTAAAAACAACTTTTTTAATAAAAATAATTTATTGTGATAAATTATACTATTTAGTGGTTTTAAACTATAATTAGAATATATTTTTACCATTTTATCCAATGGTGGTCATTAGAATTAATTTAACATTGAAATTGGGCATGAACAATTGTCAATCTTTTGATATAAATTGTTTCTTAAAAACACGCTATTTGTTGTGACATAGGGAATTAATTATAAAATTAATTAATGAAACTTATATGTTTGGAATTTCATAAAATAGACATCATTTTTGAATTCTGAATATCAATTATATCTTAGGGTGAAATTTTGGCATTGTTCTGAAAAACTTCAATTTTCGATGAATACTGAAACCACTAAGTGGTAATTAAATAACTGATTTTTCGTTTAAATGAAATATTACCACTTCTGTGTTTTGAATTTCAAAAATCCAACATACATGGTTGTCATTAGGAAGTAAAATGTGGTTCAATGGGATTAAAATAATTTTTTGGTGAATAGTAACTTTTAAGTTATTAATCACGATTAGAGGTAATTAGTGTAGTTTAAGGTAAAAATAATGTTATAATAATATGAAATGACCTTTACACTTGTCCTACCTCTATTTTATGAGTAATGTCCAACCAAGAAAATCCATGGGTCAACTTGGGGACCCCATGGAGCCACTTTGGTAGGAAAAGGACATAAATACCTTTTATTTAATGTTAAAGTAAAAAATGACACAAACATGAAATGTTTTACTAAACAATTTTTACATGGGGGTATACAAGTAATATTTTTGACTATAAATAGTCATTGGAAAGATAAAAAGATTTCCTACATCATAGTATTTTTTTTATAATTTTTAGACATTAAATAAATTAAATCATTTATGACATCATGATGATGCAGCGATGACCTCATTAATTAATGATTTAAATAAAATGAAAGGATAATGTAAAATATAAGGCTTACACTTTTCAAAAACCTATTGGATGAGGAGATTTCGAACCCTTATCACCTTATCCTCGAATTATATAAGTGTGGGACCTTTGGAATCCGAAAATCATTGTATGATAATGTAACATTTCCTTACTTTCCAAGAGTGCCCCTCCTCTCCTCTTATAAAAGGCCCCCACCTCTACCACCTTACTCACACTTTCAAAGCCTTTTGGCTCGGCCAAACTCTGACCAAATACTCTCCCAACTTCCCTCCCTTACTCCTAGAAGCCTCACTTTGGGCAGAATTCTTCCCAAGGAAGCCTTTGTCTCAAATCAAAAAGAGTTACCTGTTTTTAAGGTAATGTCTTCTCTAATGTTGTTTTGTTTTATTTTTCTTCTCCAACCCCCTAAACACATTTTATTCATTTATTTTGTAACAAAACCAGTATAATAAATATACTAGGATGTTTTTATAATAATGATTCGAGCTACAATTACACACACCTACATCTAATGGTTAAAGAACATACTGTTTCTGTGGATGGCGAATTTCTGCCTCACGAAACGATGATTGTTCAAATTCTTTTAACACCTATAATGGTGGACATTTTGATGAAACTATTTTCATATATGATATATATATATTATGTTTATGTTTTCATTATTCTTCTGTATTTCTCATTTATGTCATACCTTTATGATTTCCATTATATGTAAACACGATAATTTTATTTTAGGAAGTGCGGACTACCGCCCCCTCAAAGTGATTTGAATCGTTAATGCCATACGTGGGATGTATAAAGGATGGAGTAAATGGTATTATAAACTATATTATACTGGAATTATATTATACATTTATATCATTATGATTTCATTCCATTAAATACGAAATATAAATGAAAGTAGCGTTCATGCGTACGTACGGCTTACCGTCTCCATGAACGGTGCATTTCATTTCTTACCTCTAAATGTTACGTAATATTATTAATGAATGTATATACTGGATATATATGATATATATGATATCTAAATCCTAAATATAATTCTGGATATAATGGATATTTCACCACATGAACAACTTGTAATTATAAGAAGTTTATTTTTGACTCAAGTATCTAAGATCGACAAAACAACCGTTATAAACTTAAATAATTACATAATGTTCATGACATGGTAATAAGTGATATAAAAGGAATAATGAACTTGAAAAAGGTTCTTAATAAGGTAGAGATTAACTCTAATTTATTATTCAGGAGGTTAAAGAACGGTTGAGTCAAGTCGGACACAAGGTAAGGGAACTTCTTAACCCAACTTCCATTCTTTGGGTTAATCTCCTACTTTCAAATTATGTCATGATATTATTATGTCCTATTTTGTATTTTTACTTTCTTTATGTGTACCTATAGTGAATACAAATAATAGATCTGTTTTATTTTAAAAGTGATCTTTTTAAGGACTTCGTCTCAATCTCCTTTCATTGAGGCATATTTGGTTTTATACACAACTTTCTTTTATACGGTGTATAAACCCCTTTGACTTTTACGTTTATTCAAAAGGAATCTTTTTTATATGAAGCATTTTACTAAACGACAGAAAGGGAATGTTTTTCTTTCCGTACATATGCGGCCACAACGACTTCTCCGCCGCCGTGACCATTATTTGAGTTTCGGCTTCTTCTACAAGCCATCACGTTTTTTTAATGAAAAATAAATACAAAGTTTTAACTTTCTTTTATTTTGGTATTGAAAATGGTTTTGAAAGAATTTTTATTATATCAATGTGTTGTATTGATATCTTGTGATTGAAATGTGGATATGTTATGTTTCCTTTATCCATGTTTTATGTGATACGATTATGTTATGGTTTATGATATGTTTAAACCTATTCATATGAGGAATGCATTGGACTTAATAAGTTACGGGTGGAGCCCGCTATAGCTCCTCGATGCATCGGCAGGTCTCATGAGACAAACTAGTGTCTTGGAATGAGGCCTTGAAAAAATATTATTTGTGGTCTTGGCACGAGGCCTTGGCTACGTGGTTATGATAGTCTGGCATTATGCATTCCATCATTATGAAAGTGGTTATTGATATTGCATGTGATTATTCGAACAATAGAATATCCATGTGAAGAAGTAAATGGCATTATCTCATGTTACTTTTGCCATATTATGTTGATGTTCAAGTTTAAAAGGCTTTTGTTTTAGTTATACATTGCCTTAAATATTTATGTTTATTTATGAAAGCTTCCGCAATATTGTTATCCTTACTGAGCATCTGAGCTCACCCCTTTCAATGTTTTAATATTTTCCAGGATGTGAAGAAGTATTTTACGAATGACCTGCAGGGATAGTCAGAAGAGGATATGAGTGTGGACTATGGAGACTTTGTTATTATAGTTTTTCACTTTATGATGTAATGTAACGTTTATGAATGTATCTAGTGTTTCCAAGGCTACTAAACTAATCGGTCTTTCGAGACTTGATATTTTGTGATCATGCCAATGTTACGAAGTAATGCACCGACTCTGGGTAGCTAGGGTCGGGGCGTTACAGTTGGTATCAGAGGCAGTTTAGTACTAACCTTGGAAGCTAGATTTAGATAAACTCTGATTAGAGCACATAGCCCGAAGATAGACTTTGAGGATTAGTATAGAAGAACTTCTAGAATTTTGGTATTATAGAGATTTTGTGAGTTTTCCGTGCAATACATCCCTGTCTGGATACGAGCAGGTAGAGGCGGCTCTGGCACAGATGTATCTAGGGGTAAAACCCGAAAACACCGCTTTGAGCTAGACTCGAACGGGAACTGGTGCATGACAACGGGCCTTGCTGCACTCTTGGTTACGACACTCCCGGGGGATATGCTTAGGATAATTCTCGTTTTCTTTACAAACCACTATGAAGGGTTATGAGTATATACTTCCTCAAAGATTTTTTTTATAATTATGGATTATATCCATAAATAGTTCAATTTATGTTAAGTATTTTATAAGTATGGAATTATGTATTTTGATTTATAAACTAATCTAGTTTATGCCATTGTATAGAAATGGCGCCTAGTGGAAGGAATTGAAATCGTATCAATGCACGCACTCCGTGTAGGGATTTCCCTCCTGCTCAAGATAATTATTGTGGAGCTGGAGATACAACTGGTGCTGATCAACTTATTACCATACTGGGACAACTCACTCAGGTTATGAATAATAACCTTACTCGTATAGATCACCCTGATCCACAACGTGGATGATCAATGTTAGACCACTTCATGAGGCAACAACCGCCAAAATTTAATAGGGGTACAAATCCATTAGTAGCTGAGCAATGGATAAACTCCTTAGAGAAAATATTCCACGCCTTGGGGAGTAGTGAAAGGGAAAAGGTTATCATGGCAGTTTTCCGCCTCATTGGAGATGCCGATCAATGGTGGTCATTGATTCAAAATACAAAGGAAGATGAAGAAGTATCTAGTATAGAATGGAGAGAGTTCAAAGATCTTTTCTTAGAAAAATACTTTCTACATGACCATCGAGCAGATATGGAAAGGCAATTTCTCAGTTTGAGGCAGAAGGAGGATGAGAATGTTGCAAAGTATGAGGCTAACTTTACAAGGTTAGCGAGACATGCTGTAGATTATATACGTAAACCAAGAAGTAATATTGATCGTTTCTTTGATGGGTTAAAACCATTTCTTCGTTGAGCATTAGTCTCACAAACCTTCTTATCGTACGAATATATTGTCTCGTGTGCTATCAAGACAGAAAAGGAATTCTCTAAGTCTTATGACAACAAAGTAAATCAAGAGAAGAAGAGAACGGTGGAACAAGAAACGGATAAAGGGAAAAAGGGAAAGAAGGATTTTCCATTATGCGATAATTGTGGGAAGAATCACCCCGGTGCTTGCCTAAAAGGAATGGGAGTTTGTTATAAATGTGGAGAAAAAGGTCACCAGGCGCGTGATTGCAAGGGAAAGAAAAAGGCTATCAATGTTGAATGCTACAATTGTAGGGAAATGGGGCATTATGCAAATGAATGTCCTAAGCGTCAAGAAAACTTACCTCAAAAAAGGCCAAGAGATCAAGGCCAAGCTTATGCTGTTATTAAAGATTAAGTTGAATAATTATTGTATTTGTGTTTTTGGACTCAAGAACTAGATTATGGTTATAAGAATAATGTGATATATATAAGGATTGTACTGCAGTACATGTTGATTTCATTAAGGTTTTAATATGATGAAGGTAATCATATTTTTTTATGTGACAATAAGAGAAACTTTACTTTGTTTAGGGAATCTAATGTGACAATTGATTTTGGAATTTAAGGACCCTTTAGAGAAAGTCTGGACGGAGGTATTTTGGATAACTATAAAGGTTGGAATGGATTAAGTTGATATTTGGATAGTATTGTTTAAGGTTAAAACATTTCTGAATATTATTTTTGGAATATTATAATACTATAGTTTTAGGAAAAGGACAACCTGCAGGGTGGGGCATAACCCATCACGTCGGACAAAGCTGTAGGAATCGAACCCACAACCATAGTGCGACATGCCTTTATTTCCTACCACTAGCCTACAGGAAGTCCCTGGTTATTACAAAATAGTTTTACTAATCTAAATGGTATGTGTTAATATTTGGAACCTTATACAATTAGGATAAATAGAATATTTTTGAGTTCCGTTACCATTTGGAGTAAAAGATGAGTTTGTGGTAGAAATTAGTTGAAGGATGAAACTCTGCTTGTCAAGCATAAATATATATATACCTATCTCTTATTCTATGAATAAATTAATTCTTAAACTTTAGTAAAGGGATATAAAAACAAAAAAATGTGTTATCCTAATACCTTATGTCTTGTTGAACTGATAATATTTTAAATCAACATAGATTGAAGGTTTTGAGGCCCTCAATTTTACACTTGTTTATGATTGATGACCACAATCACTCCCTAAAAATATTTACGTTTTTCCTCCAATTATATGTCTCTAATTTCCACCAATGTTCTCCTTATCGAGATCATAATTGGGTGGTGACTTTCTTATTTCCATTTCCCTCTTATTAAGGCTAAATTTTATTAACCTTATTTTTGATGTGGGTTTTCCACAAAGGTATTTTCTATTTTCAACCTTTTATTTTGCGAGGGCACAATTTATTGAAGGTGGGGAGAATGTAACACCCCGATCTTCCACGATACGACTCTATTTCAATAATGCAATAGCTTGCATTGTACGCAACTTTGAGTTCTAACACACCGCGACTAATCAAAGTAGCCGTTATGAATAGTAATAACCACCTTTTAAAATTATAGAAATTTTCTATTTCAAAATGGACTTCATTTTTGTATTCGTACTGTCGAAATTATCCTAAGTTGAATTTTTTGTAATTTTCTGGGAACTTTCAATTTTTTATGAATAGTGAAAAATACTTAAAAACAACTTTTTTAATCAAAATAATTTATTGTGATAAATTATACTATTTAGTGGTTTTAAACTATAATTAGAATATATTTTTACCATTTTATCCAATGGTGGTCATTAGAATTAATTTAACATTGTAATTGGGCATGAACAATTGTCAATATTTTGATATAAATTGTTTCTTAAAAACACGCTATTTGTTGTGACATCGAAAATTAATTATAAAATTAATTAATGAAACTTATATGTTTGGAATTTCATAAAATAGACATCATTTTTGAATTCGGAATATCAATTATAGCTTAGGGTGAAATTTTGGCATTGTTCTGAAAAACTTCAATTTTCGATGAATAGTGAAACCACTAAGTGGTAGTTAAATAACTGATTTTTCGTTTAAATGAAATATTACCACTTCTGTGTTTTGAATTTCAAAAATCCGACATATATGGTTGTCATTAGGAAGTAAAATTTGGTTCAATGGGATTAAAATAATTTTTTTGGTGAATAGTAACTTTTAAGTTCTTAATTACGATTAGAGGTAATTAGTGTAGTTTAAGGTAAAAATAATGTTATAATAATATTAAATGACCTTTACACTTGTCCTAACTCTTTCAGATGAGTAATTTCAGACCAAGACAATCCATGGGTCAACTTGGGGACCCCATGGAGCCACTTTGGTAGGAAAAGGACATAAATACCTTTTATTTAATGTTAAAGTAAAAAATGACACAAACATGAAATGTTTTACTAAAACAATTTTTACATGGGGGTATACAAGTAATATTTTTGACTATAAATAGACATTGGAAAGATAAAAAGATTTCCTACATCATAGTATTTTTTTTATAATTTTTAGACATTAAATAAATTAAATTATTTATGACATCATGATGATGCAGCGATGACCTCATTAATTAACGATTTAAATAAAATGAAAGGATAATGTAAAATCTAAGACTTACACTTGTCAAAAACCTATTGGATGAGGCGATTTCGAACCCTTATCACCTTATCCTAGAATTATATAAGTGTGGGACCTTTGGAATCCGAAAATCATTGTATGATAATGTAACATTTCCTTACTTTCCAAGAGTGCCCCTCCTCTCCTCTTATAAAAGGCCCCCACCTCTACCACCTTAATCACACTTTCAAAGCCTTTTGGCTCGGCCAACCTCTGACCAAATACTCTCCCAACTTCCCTCCCTTACTCCTATAAGCCTCACTTTGGGCATAATTCTTCCCAAGGAAGCCTTTGGCTCAAATCAAAAAGAGTTACCCGTTTTTAAGGTAATGTCTTCTCTAATGTTGTTTTGTTTTATTTTTCTTCTCCAACCCCCTAAACACTTTTTATTCATTTCTTTTGTAACAACACCAGTATCCTCAATATACTAGGATGTTGTTATAATAAGGATTCGAGCTACACTTACACACACCTACATCTAATGGTTAAAGAACATACTATTTCTGTGGATGGCGAATTTCTGCCTCACGAAACGATGATTGCTCAAATTCTTTTAACACCTATAATGGTGGCCATTTTGATGACACTATTTTCATATATGATATATATATTATTTTTATGTTTTCATTATGCTTCTGTATTTCTCATTTATGTCATACCTTTATGATTTCCATTATGTGTAAACACGATAATTTCATTTTAAGAAGTGCGGACTACCGACCCCTCAAAGTGATTTGAATCGTTAATGCCATATGTGGGATGTATAAAGGATGGAGTAAATGGTATTATACACTATATTATACTGGAATTATATTATAAATTTATATAATTATGATTTCATTCCATTAAATACGAAATAGAAATGAAAGTAGCGTTCATGCGTACGTACGGCTTACCGTCTCCATGAACGGTGCATTTCATTTCTTATCTTTAAATGTTACGTAATATTATTAATGATTGTATATACTGGATATATATGATATATATGATATCTAAATCATGAATATAATTATGGATATAATGGATATTTCACCACATGAACAACTTGTAATTATAAGAAGTTTATTTTTGACTCAAGTATCTAAGATCGACAAAACAACCGTTATAAACTTAAATAATTACATAATGTTCATGACATGGTAATAAGTGATATAAAAGGAATAATGAACTTGAAAAAGGTTCTTAATAAGGTATAGATTAACTCTAATTTATTATTCAGGAGGTTAAAGAACAGTTGAGTCAAGTCGGACACAAGGTAAGGGAACTTCTTAACCCAACTTCCATTCTTTGGGTTAATCTCCTACTTTCAAATTATGTCATGATATTATTATGTCCTATGTTGTATTTTTACTTTCTTTATGTGTACCTATAGTGAATACACATAATAGATCTATTTTATTTTAAAAATGATATTTTTAAGGACTTCGTCTCAATCTCCTTTCATTGAGGAATATTTGGTTTTATACACAACTTTCTTTTATACGGTGTATAAACCCCTTTGACTTTTACGTTTATTCAAAAGGAATATTTTTTATACGAAGAATTTTAATAAACGAAAAAAAGGTAATGTTTTTCTTTCCGTACATATGCGGTGAAAACGACTTCTCCGCCGCCGTGACCATTATTTGAGTTTCGGCTTCTTCTACAAGCCATCATGTTTTTTTAATGAAAAATAAATACAAAGTTTTAACTTTCTTTTATTTTGGTATTGAAAATGGTTTTGAAATCATTTTTATTATATCAATGTGTTGTATTGATATCTTGTGATTGAAATGTGGAAATGTTATGTTTCCTTTATCCATGTTTTATGTGATACGATTATGTTATGGTTTATGATATGTTTAAACCTATTCATATGAGGAATGCATTGGACTTAATAAGTGATGGGTAGAGCCCGCTATAGCTCCTCGATGCATCGGCAGGTCTCATGAGACAAACTAGTGTCTTGGCACGAGGCCTTGACAAAATCTTATTTGTGGTCTTGGCACGAGGCCTTGGCTACGTGGTTATGATAGTCTGGCATTATGCATTCCATCATTATGAAAGTGGTTATTGATATTGCATGTGATTATTCGACCAGTAGAATATCCATGTGAAGAAGTAAATGGAATTATCTCATGTTACTTTTGCCATATTATGTTGATGTTCAAGTTTAAGAGGCTTTTGTTTTAGTTATACATTGCCTTAAATATTTATGTTTATTTATGAAAGCTTCCGCAATATTGTTATCCTTACTGAGCATCTGAGCTCACCCCTTTCAATGTTTTAATATTTTCCAGGATGTGAAGAAGTATTTTATGAATGACCTGCAGGGATAGTCAGAAGAGGATATGAGTGTGGACTATGGAGACTTTGTTATTATAGTTTTTCACTTTATGATGTAATGTAATGTTTATGAATGTATCTAGTGTTTCCAAGGCTACTAAACTAATCGGTCTTTCGAGACTTGATCTTTTGTGATCATGACAATGTTACGAAGTAATGCACCGACTCTGGGTAGCTGGGGTCGGGGCGTTACACCCAACATGAATTAAATAAAAATAAAAAAACACACTAGTAAAATACCCCTTTAATAACATGTTAGGAAGAAATAAATATCACCCCTCATGATATATTTGATAAGGTGATGAAAAAAATGAAATAAAACATATAGAATCTATGATAGAGCATATATATGGAGGCTTTGACCTATAGAGAATAAATAAATATTCAATGAATCATTTGATAAATAATTTAAAAGGTATGTATAGACAAATTATCAAGGCAATACAACCTTTATAAAAAAACATCAGCCTCATTCATTCCTCAAGAAATGATTTAATAATTAATTAAATTCTCATCCCTATGTTTAATTATTAGATTTATAATAATAAACCTAAATATCTCTAGCCTTATATATTCCTAGGGATAAATATTTTTAATCTCATCTGGAATTCCTCTTTAAGACCCTTTCTCATTTATCAACATACTCAATGATAATTATTTTAACATTCCACTTTTATTTTAAATTTGAACATGGATCTCCTGGTCAATAGATATGAAATTACTTCAACAAATTCATAGAGATTGTGTTTTTATTTTCATGTTGAATGGAGCTTCTTCACATGAACATAAACCATGACATGACCTATGCATGACTATCCATGCTTTACGATTCATCTATTTTATTATTGGAATGAAAAATAAAAAATAAAAAATATTTTTTTTTATTTTCATGAAAGCCAATTTTTGGGGTTTTGTGGGAACCCGCATAGAAATAAATCCACAAAAACTTTCAAACAAACTCCAAAATAAATCCAAAATGGCACAAGAAGCATAGATATACTCAAAAAACCACACACACTAGAACTCCAAGGAGAAGTGATAAGAAATCATCTAGAATGATAGAAAAAATAAAGAAACAAAAAAAATTCATGAAACCAAAAGAACATGAAACCACATATGAGATAACCATACCATTTCATAAAAATTTAAAAGAGTTGGTATGGTTTACTTTTTGACATGAATTAAAAATCATGAAGTCTAGAATGTAAAAACATGAACTAAAAATCACTAAATATTTATTTAACCAGTATAAGAACATGAATTTCGGAGATCAATCACATAATTACATAGATAAAAATGAAAAAATACTCATAAGAAGAGAAGAAAGATTTATAACTCACTAATATGATGCTGAATAAGATTTGAATCAAAAAATTATTTAATAATTAGAGATCACTGGTGGAGATGGAAATCCACCAATTGATGGGGTGAGGAAAATTAGTCTAGTGTCACGGGTGACTGGGGGGTGTGAGGTTGGGAGATGATGGATATATGAAAAGGTTATACCAATGGTTTTTTAAAAACCATTGGTATATTCCAACCTATACCAACAGTTTCAAAAAATAGTTGGTATAACTTTATCAATACCAATGTTTTAAATGAACCATTATTATATCCTAAATCTAGGAACTCTATACCAATGGTTCATGAAAACTATTGGTATAGAGGCTTGGATATATTCCCACTTTCCAGTAGTGTTCATATACCATTCAATGGGGTATATCAATCTGTAATGGACATGAACACATAGTTGAACCTCTCTAGCCATGTGAACCATCAGGTGGACCATTATATCAAAGAACAACAGTGGGAAAACATCTCTAATTCACATATATGAATGCAACATCTTTCTTCATGATTGGAAACCTCATCGGGTCTATAACTTTATTATATATGGATTTGAAAAAAAAGAAGATTGTGGTTAATTTATATCATAAATTTTTAGGTAGAGTGCAACATAAAGAAGAAAGCATCGAATATTGCATCAAAACATGAATTTCATGTGATTTTATTCCCTATAAGGTTAAGTTAGTCATTGAAACAACATTATTGATATTTTATGAACCCACCTTTGGAATTTTTACACCATTAATGAAAATGGAAAATTGAATTTTTTCTTATCTAGATAGAGTGTAAGATGTTGGAAGAAGAAAATTCCACATTTTACCCTTCACCGATGCCAAATATTACCTTATACCCATGTCAGTCATGTCCAACATATCCTTGATTCCATCTTTTTTTTATTAGGAAAATTTAGTAACATTCCAATAACACTATCAAATACATTTTTTCTACATATATGACATCAAGAAAATACATGATATAAAAATAATTCCAGTATAGTAATTCAAAGAAAATTTATCTCTTTCTATAACATTATTTCATAAGGTTATTTGAAAATGTCTTACCAAAAACAATATCAATATATTTTTCTTTATCGAATAGTTGATCACCTGTTAGTGGAGATTGTATTGTACCTTGTTCAGTATTCCCATCGAATGTTGTCATCTAGGATTGGTATTCATATCATCAAGTTAAAAATTTATGATGTCCAAAAAACACTATCTTCAAGGAATGTTTCAACCAAACTGAGTGTGTGAATTTTTCAAAAATGGGACACCTCAACATTCCTTTAATTCTATATCCTAAAAAAATTATATTATCTTGGAAGTAATTTATCGTCCCATAAAACATGTCCCTCGATGTGAATTCTTCACTTATATGATCATCATACATTGTAACACCTGTATCCCACATCAATTTCAAATCTTTGATCAATGGATCCAAATAGACATCAATATCCTTAATAAGTTATTTTGGTCCAAATATAAGAAAAGACAACATAATGTATTTACTCTTCATGCATAACCATGGTGGAAAGTTAGAATTTACCAACATAACTGACCATGTATTGTGAGTACTAATTTCTATAGCAAAATGATTTATTCCATATATAGATAACACAATACCAAAGTTTCTCAGCCCATTTCAAAATTCAAGATACTCATAATCAATTTTCTTCTATTGAGGAGAGTATTCTAGATGACATAGTTTCCCATATTTAATTCTTTTATTTTCATGCCATGTGAATTGTCTTGTGGTTTCCTAAAATACATATAGTATTCTAAACTATCGAATGATAAGAAAAGTTCTATATAATTTTTGAAGGACTTTATTCATCTATATTGAATCAATTCACACCACACTTAGGGCATTTTATGAGTGATTCATGGTCCTTGAAAAATAATATGCAATAATTTGTACAATCATGTATTTTTTAGAGATTATTCCCATTGAACACATTTTTCATTTAGCATAGTATGTTCAACAAGGAAGTTAATTTTCATCTTCTATTATATCATTCATGAGACCAAGTAGTTCTGTAAAGCTGGTGTCACTCCATCTACTACTAACATTCAAATTATATAACTTCAATATAGCTGAAAATGTTGTGTATTTAGTACAAAATACATACAATGGTCTCTTAGCACAACTATTTAACTTCTAAAAAAACTTTGTACAATCATGAAGGTCATATTAAATTTACATTGTAATTTATTCCATATGATCTCCATAATCATTTAAGTTGGTATTCACATGAAATGATCCATAAATAGCAGTATCATCCCAATCGGTGTGCATGTTTAGTTTTCCTCATGTTTAGTCCAATATTTATAGCTCTGATCTATTCCATGAAAAATAAAATATTCTTCTAACTCTTCAGGATTAATTTTTCTTTAATAACAACAACATAAACATGGATGAAAGATTTGATAAGGGCCGTATAGATGCTCTATCAAAAACATTATTAACTCTTTAACTCCGTCTTCATACTATTTTTTCATACTATTACATTTGACCATTTTTTATTCATAACCATCCTATGAGGATCATGAACTATTCATTTTTTTAAAATAAATAAATAAATAAACATAAGATATTCATAATCAAAAGAAAAATTTGTAGACAATTATAATAAGGGTAACAACAATTTTTAATGTTAGTTATTATGATTAATAAAAAGTTATCATTTTACACAAATTTGATAATAAAAGAACCATCCCGGGGTAAACATGTGGTTGTTGGTCCATTTTCTTGATTTCATGTTTTGTGGGATAAAAAGGTGGTAATAAATATGTTTTTTTATTTGATGACATACTTACCTTGGAAATTCTTGTTCTTTCTTGTCATTTAGTTTTGACCAAGCATTCTAAATTTGTGTAAAAATTAATTTCCTTGGAAAGGTCATGTAATCACCATATTTTGACACAGGGTCAAGGAGATTGGAATTTTCTAAAACAAATGGATGGAAATGTTATTTGATGACACAAGTAAAGTTTGATTACATGTCACTTTCTTTTTCTATAAATTATTCTAAACCATGTATTATAGGAATATGAACAAATATATTTCTACTATAACCCACTAACAAACCCCTATTTCAAAAATAACAGAGTTATCAATCTTAGGTATATATACTACAATATCCAAAACCTATATTAAATTTATTTAAAAAATCCACAAATACTTTCCATAAATAAACATTCCAAAAAAATTTAGTTAGCATGTATTTCACATCATTAAGATCCAGAACATTCTGATTCCACCTCTAACAATGACACAAATCACTATAAGTTATCTCCCACATCTAGTATTCAAAACATTCATAGGTATATCCAAAAGAGTATACTTATTATTAATAAAATCCATACCACATGTATGGTTAAGTGATATTATAATAAGATTTATACAATTCCTCCATTATCTTATAATCTTGTATGTATCTAAGATAAACGTGTTTTAAATTAGAAATTTTTATGGGTGACACTCAAACCATTCCAAATGATATAAAATAGATCAAAATAATAATAATATTATGTACATGGCTTAATAAAAATAAACATTGTTATAAATAAGATGATGAAACTTATATATCCCCACACACATCAAATCATGACTAAATTTTTCCTTGTCCGCCCCTCATATTTAAGGTAACTATATAAGAAAATGAATCTAAAAACCCATTTTCTCAACATCTTTATTAACCAAGGAAAAATCAAAACACCTTCAATAATTGGGGTCCTATTATAATGAAAAAAAGAAAAAGAATAGTCTAAAACACCTTGAAACCACCTTGGGGGCTGACAGGTATATTATATAACTACTTACCAGAATGTAAGGTGAAAATAGTTTGAATCAAAAAAATGATTTTGTGTCCTCACATAATTGGAAAAACCCGTACCCTTTCAACCCTATCAGAACATGATGTAAAACTTATAGTATAATATCAGAAATTCTATACCTCAAGCCATATATGTTAACATGATCATATACTAAATAACTAAAATAAAACACATATTAAACCCCTATAATAAACCCATTTAATAGTTATCTCAAATCATAGATAATCTTAATCAAAACAATGTGTTTACATTTAAAACAACATATTCTTATTTTTAGATCTGAAATTTTTTAATTCAATTCTTATTTTCACAAAAAATAACCATTTATCCATTTAATAAAGTAATCCATTTAGAAATCAATTTTATAAAATACATGACTATTCATATTAATTTTCAAAATCAATTCAGTATATCAACTACAAAACTATTTCATATAAATCACCATAAAACAATAAAATTTAACTACCATCATATTTTTGAATTTCAAAAACCTAAAAATCCATTCTTCCTTTTAAAATATTTTCAAAATCAATAGTAAAAAACTATATTGAGTTTTGAATCTAGATAAAAAATATCCATAATTTTAAAAAATTATAAAATCTATGTTAAAATAATACATATAACAAAAAAAATCCCCTAAAAAGAAAAAAATAGAGGGGGAAGGCTGCATCAGTCGGTCAAGGGAGTGGAAGATGGGGAAAGGGTGGTCATTAGAGGGCTTCTTCATGATAGTGGTTGGTCATCTCGGGCTGAAGACAGGGAGGCGAGGTGAAAAAAAGCGATAAATAAAGAACACACAAAAATAGCATGGTTTTTACTAGATATGAATGAGTGAGATGATCAATGACACTGATAAATGAGAGAGGAGGATTAATAATAAAAATACCTTAAATTTTATAGTTGATTCATCTAAGAGAAGGTCGAGGGGGAGCAGTGATGGAGATGAACTTTTGTGAGAGCTTGAATGGTGTGAGGGAAATCAATTTAGTTAGGGTTCTATTTAAAATATTGGGAAGAATTTTATTAGCACTTTCAAAAAAACACTGATAAAGAGGGGTTTTATCAGTGCTAAAATAATAAGCACTAATAAAATACCTCTTTATCAGTACTTTTTTAGCACTGATAAAGACCTATATAATTAATTTTAATAATATGATTACTATAATTGAAAAATTTAAATGTATATAATTAGAAATAAATAAATAAATATAAATCTATATAATTATAAATATATTAAAAGAATTGTAAATATGCATTTATAAATATAATTATATATGTATATTTATAATATAATTATAAATAAATATATTTGTAAATATGTTTATAAATATTTGTAGATAATTATAAATATATTTATATAATTAAATATATTTAATAAATATATATAAATATAAATTTAAATATAGAGAATATATTCATTATTTTAATATATTTATTATAATTTTATTATTATTTAAATATATAATTATTTAGTTATGATTATATAAATATTTTTTTAAAAAATTATTTATTTTTTTATAATTATAAATATATAATTTTATAAATATATTAAATATTATTTAAATATATTTATTTATAAATATTCATTTTAAAATATATTATTAACATTATTAATGAATATATAATCTTAAATGAATTAATGTTAAAAATGTGTGAAATTGAATAATTACAAATGAGTATACTTTAAAAATATTAAAAAATGTATACGTTATATTAGTTATACAAATTATTAAAAATAATAATATATGGATATATATTGAAATGAATATGAATACATATTGGAAATATTAAAACACAATAAATAAATATGTATAAATAAATAATAGAAAATGGTTAAATTGAAAAAATATAAAAATAATAATATTAAAAATGATTAAATAATACTAACTGAAATAATACTAAAAATAAATAAATAAAATTTACTAATTAAAAACATAATACATTAAATATATTATGTTACTATACAAAATTCTAAAATGAATATTAAAATTTGAATAAATTACATAAATATTAGGTGTTTGTGATTCTATATAAAATTTCATTAATTACATAAATATTTGTGTATGAGAAATTAATTTATATATATACATACAAGTTTTATATAGGTTAAATTGAATAATGACATTATATAAAATGTAGCATCTATTAATAAAATACAAACTAATAAGAATGAATAAATTTAAAAAATGAATAACTATTATTTTTTTATAGATAATTTAAATAATTTAAAATGAAAATCTATATATGTTAAAATGTAAATTAATACATATTAATTATATAAATTACATCCATATAAAAAAATTAAATGTTAATGAACAAACATGTATAAATAAATATTAATAAATGAATAAAATTACAAAAAATATTGAATAATAAAAAAATTAAATATGAATAAATTACAAAAATATTAAATATATTAATGAATAATTATGTATAAAAACATTAAAAAAAAAATAAAGAAATCACAAAAATATTAAATGAATAAAAATTTAAAATCTATAACTTAAAAAAAAGTAGGCACACACTTAACATTATAAATGAATACATTATATTAAATGAATGAATGTTAAAAAATGAGTGAAATTTAACTCTTGCTCTGTATATATATAAGAAAATAATTAATATACTATTTATAATTAATAAAGATGAATAAATATATTTAAAAAGAATAAAGTTAATATATATATACACAACAAAAAATAGTATATAAATTATTTAATTAGTTTTTTAAAAAAGGTGAGGTAAAATCCCCTTAGATAAATATAATGAAGTACAAAGGATAGATAATACAAATGATAAAAGTTCAAGAACGAAATATTAAGTAGCCCATGAGAGAGTACTCATGTTATGGAAGGAGGTCCTCCCGCCCTGACCATGAGGGTTCCATCCTCTTCTCCATGTTTTGGATTGTATCCATGGTCTGTCTTCATCATCAGGAAGCCCAAATTTAGTAGCCTCCATCATTTCTTTAGTTCAAGAAGTGTGATCATAGCTTTGAACATCCTCTTCACTACTTCCTATAGAAAGAAACTCAAAGGAATTATGAGTTTTAACTTTTATATTTGATTTAATTTGTTCAGTCCAAGCCAAGCTTGGTCCCAGAGTGGAAGACATAGCTATGTTCTTTCCAATCCTAGAAAACTCCTTTGAAACCCTTGGTTCATTTCCTTCTAGAGGAAGAACAAAACTACCGACTGCCACTTTTCCAGCTCCAGGAGCGCAATCCAGTCCACCAGGTACAACAGCATGGTGGTGTTGTTCTTGGTCTGAAAATTACAGTAAAGGAGACTACAAAGGGTCCAAAGAAGGGGTATGTTCTCATGAGGGCATGTAATCTAAAGGTTTGGGTGAGCCAACTCCATCAGCACTAGAGAAAATAAGATTATCCTACATTAAGAGATGTCCTTCTCTGTATTATTTCTCAGGGAAACCCACAACATATATGGGAGAATCCTTGCTAGGGGATGAGTTGACTATTGTTTTATCACCACCCTTCAAATGTGCAATAGTGTTTTTAGCTAGATGGCTCAATGACTATAGCCAGTCTAGGCCAATTGTGATCTGGTTCAATATGATCTACAACTACAAAAGGTTGTACATGAAAACCTACTTTATCAATAACTATCACCATTAGAGATGGAGAATAATTCCCCTTTTTGGATTTTTATTTCTTTAAAGTAGCTGTATCTTCCTTCGCTTTCCCTTTTTTTGAAGCAGTCAATTTTTTCTCCTGTCAAAAATTGAAATCAATATCAGCTAGAGCATTGAATTCTATGAAATCTTGTGTGTCATCTGAGTCATCATTGAATTTTTCATCAATGATGCCCTTTGAAAGAGCATATTTGAAAGAAAAACAAATGAGTTCTTGATGGGATTACTCTGCCATTTCTACCCATGAGAAAATGTTTTATTTTTTCTGGATAGAAGCAATAGTATTAGTGTCATCTTGAGGAGTATGAACATATAATTGTGGATCTACAAGTTCACAGCTAACTTGGGGGAGCCTTTCTTCAATCCTAGGATGTTCACCCAGCGTGGGACAAGGGACAGGAGCAAGCCCGAACACATCATCCACCTAAGATTGAATTTTATTATAAGGCCCCAGCCTTAAACCTTACTTAATCTTGAGTTATTAAAAGATTACACATTGAGGATCTTTTCGGGTTTAGAGTTTTAGAGAATTAGATCATAAAACTTGCATTACATTCCACATATAAACAAAGTGGTTACATAAAGATAGTATTCTTCATTCCCATCAATGGAAACACATTTAAAATAAAACATGGATTATTTCTTGGCACATCCTTGACTCTATCATCTTATCATGTACCTTTCCCTTGACCTGTGAAAAACATTTCAAAAACTTGGGATGAGCATAAAAACTCAGTATGGGTTATAAAAAAAACATGGAAAGGAAACATGATATCATATATACATAAGAATGAAATCATACTTTACCCATAAAACATAGGCACTTTAACATACCTCATAAAATCAAGAATAAATCATAGAAATCATAAGACATAAAGGTAACTTGAGGCATTCATAACATTCTTGCGTAGGGAGTAACCCTCTTGGTTACGTTTGGAATACCCATCACAGTATATTCCCTAAAATCTCTTCGGAGAAACCTTAACGTTTCACTCCTTCGCGTTAACCAATGCATTGGAGAGCTATAAAGGGATCACCCGCCCTTAGTTTATCACGGAACCACCCGTCTTCATAATAATGCCCAAGAACCATAACATAATCATATCACATAAAACATGTATAAAGGAAACATAAAATTTCCACATTTTAATCACGAGATATCAATACAACACATTGATATAAAAACATTATGAAAACCATTTTCAATACTAAAATAAAATAAAAGTAAAACATGGTATTTATTTTTCTTTTAAAAAGAAGGTATGGCTTGTAGAGGAAGCCGAAACTCAAATAACGGTCACGACGGCGGAGAAGTCGTTGTCGCCACATACGTACGACAAAAACATTCCCTTTTGTCGTTTAGTAAACGCTTCGTATAAAAAAGATTCCTTTTGAATAAACGTAAAAGTCAAAGGGGTTTATACACCGTATAAAAGAAAGTTGTGTATAAAATAAAATATGCCTCAACGAAAGGAGATTGAGACGAAGTCCCATACCTCGTATCCGACTTGACCCGACCGTTCTTTAATCTCCTGAATAATAAACTTGAGTTAATCTCTACTTTCTTATGAATCTTTTTCAAGTTCATTATTCCTTTTATACCATGTTATGAACATCATGTAATCAGTTAATTTAATAATGTTTATTTTGTTGGTATTTGGTTCTTAAGTCAAAAATAGACTTCTTACACTTACATGTTGTTAATTTGGTCAAAGGTTCATTATATACAGAATGGTATTCATGATGTAGATATCATATATGTCATATATATCCAGTACATACATGCATTTATAATATTACATCACATTTAGAGGTAAGAAATGAAATGCACCGTTCATGGAGACGGTAAGCCGTACGTACGCATGAACGCTACTTCCATTTCTATTTCATATTTTCTGGAATGGAATCATAATGATATAAGAGTATATTATAATTCCAGTATAATAACATATATAACATCATTAACTTTATCCTTTACACATCCCACATATGGTATTAACGAATCAAATCACTTTTAGGGGGCGGTAGTCCGCACTTCCTAAAATGAAGATATCGTGTTTACCCATAATGGAAACCATAAAGGTATGCCCAAAATGAAAAAAACAGAAGCTTAAGGAAAACATAAACATATTATATATCATATATAAAAATAGTGACATCATAATGGCCACCTTTGAAGGTGTTAAATGAGTGTTGAACAATCATCGTTTCGGGAGGCAGAATTTCGCCATCCACGGAAACCGTATGTTCTTTAACCATTTGATGTAGTTGTGTGAGAGTGTAGCTCAAATAAATATTATAACAACATCCTTGTATATTTAAGATACTGGTGTTGTTACAAAATAAGTAAATAAAAAGAGTTTAGGGGGTTGTAGAAGCAAAATAAAACAAATGAACATGAGAGAATGAATTACCTTTAAAAGTGTAACTCCTTTTGATTTGAGCCTAAAGGCTTCCTTTGAAAGGATTTTGCCCAAAGGGAATCCTCTAGGATGAGGAGAGTCATGTGGAGAGAGTAAATGGGCAGGGGTTGGCCGAGCCAAAGGCTTGAGGAGTGTGTGAAATGAGGTAGAGGTGGGGGCCTTTTATAAGAGGAGAGGAGGGGCACTTTTGGAAAGTAAAGAAATATTACTTTATTTGAAAAAGTGTTTCGGTTTTAAAAGGTCCCACATTTATAAAATTCGTGGATAAGGTGATAAGGGTTCGAAATCCACTCATCCAATTGGTTTTGGACATGTGTAATTCATATATTTTACATTATCTTTCCATTTTATTTAAATCGTCAAATAATGATGTCATCGCTGCATCATTATTATGTCATAAATAATTTAATTTATGTAATTTCTAAAAATTATAAAAAAAATACTATGATATAGGAAATCTTTTTATCTTTCCAATTACTATTTATAATCAAAAATCTTATCTTTATAACCCCATGTAAAAATTGTTTTCGTAAAACATATTATGTTTGTGTCATTTTTACTTTTACATTTAATAAAAAGTTATTTATGTCATTTCCAAACCAAAGTGTCTCCATGGGGTCCCCAAGTTGACCCATGGATTGTCTTGGTCGTCCATGACACAACCAATAAGGTTGGGACATGTGTCTAGGTCATTTCATATTATTAAAGCATTATTTATACCTTAAACTACACTAATTACCACTAATCGCGATTAAGAACTTAATAAGTTACTATTCACCAAAAATTATTATAATCTCATTGAACCACATTTTACTTCTTAATGACAACCATGTATGTCGGATTTTCAAAATTCAATACACATTAGTGGTAAACTTTCATTTAACTGAAAAATCAGTTTGCTTGATTACCACTTAGTGGTTTCACTATTCATCAAAAATTGAAGTTTTTCAGAAAATTACCAAAAATTCACCCTAAGCTATATTTGATATTACGAATTCAAAAATGAAGTCTATTTTACAAAATTTAAATAATATAAGTCACATTAATTAATTTAATAATTAATTCCCGCTGCCAGAGCAAATAGCGTGTTTTTACAAAATAATAAGTATCAAAAGATTGACACCAGTTGAAGTCTAATTTCAAAGTGAAATTGATTCCAATGACCACCATTGGATAAAATGGTAAAAATATATTCTAATTTCACTTCAAAACCAATTCAAAACATAATCTAATCATATAAATAAATTATATTAAAAAGCAGTTTTGATGTAAAATGCAGTATTTTTCACTATTCATTAAAAAATGAACATTGTCAGAAAAATACCAAAAATTCACACAAGGTAAATTTTGATGTCCCAATCATAAAGGATAAGTTTATTTTGACAAACATAGTTTATAAAATTGTCAAAATATAGATTAAAAAATGGTTTGCCATCAAAAGGCAGTAAAACAATCTTTTAAGAATATTAGTGTATTCCATGCATAAGATTCTATTTATTTTCATTTTAAGCCTCTATAACACTATCTTAATCATTAATAGACATAGATAAAAATATCTATTATTCATTACTTACTTGGGATGTTACATCCTTCCCCCCTTTAGAAAATTGCGTCCTCGCAATTTATTTACTTATCGAATAAATGGGGGTACTTATCCCTCATTGCATTTTCAGATTCCCATGTTGCCTCTTCAATCATGTGGGTTTTCCACAAAACCTTTACCTGCTTAATCACCTTATTCCGTAACACTTGCTCCCTGTGGTCAAGAATCTGGACCAGTTATTCCTCATAAGATAGGTTCTCTTCCAGCTGAACTACCTCTGGACTTAAAACATGAGATGGATCTGGCATATACTTTCTCAACATCGAAATGTGAAAAACATTGTGTACCTGAGATAAACTCGGAGGTAAAGCCACTCGGTATGCAACTGATCCAACTCTTTCCAGAATTTTGTATGGTCCAATGAACCTTGGACTCAACTTTCCTTTCTTACCAAATCTCATCACACTTTTCCAAGGAGAAACCTTGAGAAAAACATGATCACCTACCTCGAAAGATAGATCCTTCCTCCGGTTATCCGCATAACTCTTCTGCCTGCTCTGAGCTGTTCTCATGTGTTTCTGAATCAGCTGAACTTTTTCTGCCATCTCTTCTACCAATTCTGGTCCCATCAATTTCCTTTCACCCACTTTATCCCAGAAAGCTGGAGTTCGACACCGCTTCCCATATAATGCCTGAAATGGTGCCATCTGTATACTGGAATGAAAACTGTTATTATATGAAAACTCAACCAAAGAAAGATGTTGGTCCCAACTTCCCTGATAATCCATAGAACAAGCTCGTAGCATATCCTCCAAGGTCTGAATTGTTCGTTCTGACTGCCCATCTGATTGAGGATGAAAAGCTGTACTAAAATTTAATTCAGTACCCAACGACTTCTGAAGGCCTTTCCAAAAGTTAGAAGTAAACCTGGGATCACGATCCGATACAATGGAGAGAGGAACTCCATGTAACCTGACTATCTCTTTAAGATACAAACGGGAAAGTTGATCAAGAGGGAAAGTATCTCGTATAGCAAGGAAATGAGCAGATTTGGTCAAGCGATCAACAATAACCCAGATTGCATTATTACCTCGAGATGTATTCGGTAATCCAACAACAAAGTCCATTGATATATTCTCCCATTTCCACTCTGGCACTGGTAAAGGCTGAAGCATCCCTTTCGGTAACTGCCGCTCTGCTTTAACCTGCTGACAAGTCAAACACTTCACAATAAAATCAGCAATATCTCTTTTCATTCCATCCCACCAGTAATACTCCCGCAGATCTCTATACATCTTAGTACTGCCCGGATGAACTGAAAACAGAGAACTATGAGCTTCACATAACAACTCTCTCTTCAACTGTGAATCACAAGGCACACACAATCTCTTCCCAAATCTCAAAACGCAATCATTATCAATGTTGAATTCAGGAAACTTACCTTTCTGAAC
Organism: Viscum album; assembly: GCA_963277665.1. Taxonomy (NCBI): domain Eukaryota; kingdom Viridiplantae; phylum Streptophyta; class Magnoliopsida; order Santalales; family Viscaceae; genus Viscum; species Viscum album. Next base: position 361,475,749 of record OY728140.1, on the reverse strand, counting down.
CAGCTCTACCTTTTTCTGCAACTCACTATCTTGCTTCTGTGCTTGCTTGATTCTATCTGATAGAGATGATCTCACTGATACCTGAAACAAAACAGAAGGACTTCCTGCACCAACAACTTCTATGCCAAAGTTCATCAAATCCTTAACCAAAGGATCATGTTCCAAACGCAACATTGTTAATGAAGCATTACTTTTTCGACTCAAAGCATCAGCCACTTTATTTGCTTTTCCCGGATGGTAATGAATTGTACAATCATAATCCTTGATTAATTCCAGCCATCTCCTTTGTCTCATGTTTAACTCTTTCTGAGTGAATATATACTTTAAACTTTTGTGATCGGTATATATTTCACACTTTACTCCATACAAATGATGCCTCCAAATTTTTAAAGCAAAAACAACAGCAGCTAGTTCCAAATCATGTGTAGGGTAATTTACCTCATGAGTTTTCAACTGTCGTGAAGCATAAGTAATTACCTGATCATTCTGTATTAGGACGCAACCAAGTCCTTTCAATGAAGCATCACTGTATATAATAAACTCACCATTCCTGGAAGGTAGTGCCAAAACTGGAGCATTCACCAATCTTCTCTTCAACTCCTGAAAACAATCATCACATTCTTTTGTCCAGATAAACTTAACACCCTTCCGAGTTAGCTTAGTCATTGGACTAGATAACCGTGAAAAATTTCTAACAAACCTTTGGTAATAGCCCGCCAAACCAAGGAAGCTACGAATCTCGGTTACATTTGTGGGTCTTGGCCATTCTTCCACAACTTTTGTTTTTGCAGGATCAACAGTTATTCCATCTTTAGAAACAATGTGACCAAGGAAAGAAATTTGTTGCAACCAAAACTCAAACTTGCTGAATTTCCCATACAGTTTCTTTTCTTTTAAGGTTTGCAAGATAACCCTTAAATGTTTTTCATTCTCCTCTTTACTTTTAGAAAACACCAAAATATCATCAATGAAAACCACCACAAACTTATCCAAGAACTCATGGAAAATTCTATTCATTAAGTCCATGAATACAGCAGGTGCATTGGTTAGCCCAAAAGGCATTACTACAAATTGATATTGGCCATATCTCGTACGGAACGCGGTCTTCGGAATATCTTCCTCCTTTACCTTCAGCTGATGGTACCCCGATCTCAAGTCAATCTTTGAAAAAAACTGAGCTCCCTGGAGCTGATCAAACAAATCATCAATATGAGGCAAAGGATATTTGTTCTTAACAGTGATATTATTCAAGGATCTATAATCAATGCAAAGTCTCATAGAACCATCTTTCTTTTTAAAAAATAAAACAGGAGCACCCCATGGTGATGTGCTAGGTCTAATGAAACCTTTCTCTAATAAATCTTGCAATTACTCCTTCAAATCTAAAAGTTCAATTTGTGCCATTCGATAAGGGGGTTTTGAAATTGGCTTAGCATCAGGAACTAAGTCAACAGTAAACTCAACTTCCCGATCTGGTATTATTCCAGGCAACTCATCAGGAAAAACATCAGGATACTCATTTACCACTGGCACATCATTAATCTGAATAGTTCCTTTATTTTCAACGACGTGTGCAAGGTAACATTCATTTCCATATTTTACAAGTTTCTCGGCCTCTTGATATGTTATCAAAAGTAAGGGTTCATTCCTATAAACAAACTGAAAGTATTTCTGAAAAGAAACTTCTTTAGCTCTACAGTCAATCTTAACATGGTAAATAGAGAGCCAATCCATACCCAGGATAACATCAAACTCTACTAGAGGTATAACAATAAGGTTTGCAAGTAGGTTCTTTCCACAGATAAGGATAGGAAGATTCTTAGAAATTCTTTTTGCCTCAACATTCCCCCCAGGTGTTTTTACCAAAAGTTCAGGAGTCATTTCTTGAGATGGTATTCCCATTTTACTAGAAAAGGTTTCAGAGATGAAAGAATGTGTAGACTCCGAATCAAACAACACACTGGCATAATCTGAAAAAACAAACAAAGTACCTGATACAACTTCATTTGATGGACCGACATCTGCTGAAGTAGTTGCAAAGGATTTCACCACCCCTTTCTGCTTGTAGTCTAACTGCTTCCCATCACTCAAGCTCCTTGTCGGACACTCGTTTGCATAGTGACCCATCTCATTGCACTTATAACATTTCACTAACTGTAAATCAAATTTGTTCTTACCTTCACCTTGATCCTTTTCAGTGCAATCACGAGCCTTATGTCCCATCTTACCACATCGGTAGCACTTCCCAGAATTCAGAAGACATTCCCCAGCATGCCTTTTTCCACATTTATCACAAACTGGAAACTTAGTTCTCTTACCATCAGACTTTTTTGAAGAATTCTTACCTTTCTCCTGCCACCTCGGTCTCTTCTTCTGCTGGTTGTTATAGAAAACTTGGTCATCGGCAAACTCCATTTCCACCTTCTCAGTACATCGAACAAGCTTTTCATAACTTTTAAACTCACGAGAAGCTAATGCCCTTCGATACTTTGGCTTTAATCCTGAGTAGAAACGATTGATTTTACTATCAAGGTCCCGGATAAAATTTAGAGCATACCTTGCCAATCGAGTGAACCTTTCTTCATAGGAAGCCACTGAGTCTTCCTCTTGCCTCAATTCCAAGAATTGCTTTTCCATCCTAAGTCGAACAGCCTTAGGAAAATACTTCTCAAGAAACATACCTTTGAATTCATCCCAGTCAAGAGCATCAATCTCATCAGCGTCCCTGATATTTTTAACCATAGACCACCACTGATCTGCTTCACCCTCCAAACGGTAAATAGAAAGACTAACCTTTTGATTGTCTGAACACCCCATGACATCAAAAATCTTCTCCAGTGCTTTAATCCACCCTTCAGCTAGAACAGGGTCAGATGATCCTCTGAATGATGGTGGATGTTGCCTCATGAAATGTTCCACCACTGACATGTTCCTCTGCGGTTGATCTGGCTGATCTCGTGCATGGATACCACCGCCATTTATCGCTTGTGTCAACTGCGCCATTACTGCAACAAACTGTTCAGTTCCAATTCCGACCATTTCTGGATGCTGATTCGGAAGGTTACTTCCTTCTGTATGCCTTCCTAGCACTGCTTCCCAGTTTCCTCTGCGGAAAACCATTCTGAACAAACATGTCTTAGATGAAGCAACATGGTAATCTTTAAATGCTATATCATTTCGAGAAAAAAAAATATTTTTGGATAATCATTTAATAGAATTCTAACTCCTAAAGTTATCTAAACTGACCTTTGATACCAACTATAAGGCCCCAGCCTTAAACCTTACTTAATCTTGAGTTATTACAAGATTACACATTGAGGATCTTTTCGGGTTTAGAGTTTTAGAGAATTAGATCATAAAACTTTCATTACATTCCACATATAAACAAAGTGGTTACATAAAGATAGTATTCTTCATTCCCATCAATGGAAACACATTTAAAATAAAACATGGATTATTTCTTGACACATCCTTGACTCTATCATCTTATCATGTACCTTTCCCTCGACCCGTGAAAAACATTTCAAAAACTTGGGATGAGCATAAAAACTCAGTATGGGTTATAAAAAAAACATGGAAAGGAAACATGAGATCATATATACATAAGAATGAAATCATACTTTACCCATAAAACATAGGCACTTTAACATAACTCATAAAATCATGAATAAATCATAGAAATCATAAGACATAAAGGTAACTTGAGGCATTCATAACATTCTTGCGTAGGGAGTAACCCTCTTGGTTACGTTTGGAATACCCATCACAGTATATTCCCTAAAATCTCTTCGGAGAAACCTTAACGTTTCACTCCTTCGCGTTACCCAATGCATTGGAGAGCTATAACGGGCTCACCCGCCCTTAGTTTATCACGGAACCACCCATCTTCATAATAATGCCCAAGAACCATAACATAATCATATCACATAAAACATGTATAAAGGAAACATAAAATTTCCACATTTTAATCACGAGATATAAATACAACACATTGATATAAAAACATTATGAAAACCATTTTCAATACTAAAATAAAAGAAAAGTAAAACATGGTATTTATTTTTCTTTTAAAAAGAAGGTATGGCTTGTAGAGGAAGCCGAAACTCAAATAACGGTCACGACGGCAGAGAAGTCGTTGTCGCCGCATACGTACGACAAAAACATTCCCTTTTGTCGTTTAGTAAACGCTTCATATAAAAAAGATTCCTTTTGAATAAACCTAAAAGTCAAAGGGGATTATACACCGTATAAAAGAAAGTTGTGTATAAAATAAAATATGCCTCAATGAAAGGAGATTGAGACGAAGTCCCATACCTCGTATCCGACTTGACCCGACCGTTCTTTAATCTCCTGAATAATAAACTTGAGTTAATCTCTACTTTCTTATGAATCTTTTTCAAGTTCATTATTCCTTTTATACCATGTTATGAACATCATGTAATCAGTTAATTTAATAATGTTTATTTTGTCGGTATTTGGTTCTTAAGTCAAACATTGACTTCTTACACTTACATGTTATTAATTTGGTCAAAGGTTCATTATATCCAGAATGGTATTCATGATGTAGATATCATATATGTCATATATATCCAGTACATACATGCATTTATAATATTACATCACATTTAGAGGTAAGAAATGAAATGCACCGTTCATGGAGACGGTAAGCCGTACGTACGCATGAACGCTACTTCGATTTCTATTTCATATTTTCTGGAATGGAATCATAATGATATAAGAGTATATTATAATTCCAGTATAATAAAATATATAACATCATTGACTTTATCCTTTACACATCTCACATATGGTATTAACGAATCAAATCACTTTTAGGGGGCGGTAGTCCGCACTTCCTAAAATGAAGATATCGTGTTTACCCATAATGGAAACCATAAAGGTATGCCCAAAATGAAAAAAAACAGAAGCTTAATGAAAACATAAACATATTATATATCATATATAAAAATAGTGACATCATAATGGCCACCTTTGAAGGTGTTAAATGAGTGTTGAACAATCATCGTTTCGGGAGGCAGAATTTCGCCATCCACGGAAACCGTATGTTCTTTAACCATTTGATGTAGTTGTGTGAGAGTGTAGCTCAAATAAATATTATAACAACATCCTTGTATATTTAAGATACTGGTGTTGTTACAAAATAAGTAAATAAAAAGAGTTTAGGGGGTTGTAGAAGCAAAATAAAACAAATGAACATGAGAGAATGAATTACCTTTAAAAGTGTAACTCCTTTTGATTTGAGCCTAAAGGCTTCCTTTGAAAGGATTATGCCCAAAGGGAATCCTATAGTATGAGGAGAGAGATGTGGAGAGAGTAAATGGGCAGGGGTTGGCCGAGCCAAAGGCTTGAGGAGTGTGTGAAATGAGGTATAGGTGGGGGCCTTTTATAAGAGGAGAGGAGGGGCACTTTTGGAAAGTAAAGAAATATTACTTTATTTGAAAATGTGTTTCGGTTTTAAAAGGTCCCACATTTATAGAATTCGTGGATAAGGTGATAAGGGTTCGAAATCCACTCATCCAATTGGTTTTGGACATGTGTAGTTCATATATTTTACATTATCTTTCCATTTTATTTAAATCGTCAAATAATGATGTCATCGCTGCATCATTATTATGTCATAAATAATTTAATTTATGTAATGTCTAAAAATTATAAAAAAAATACTATGATATAGGAAATCTTTTTATCTTTCCAATGACTATTTATAATCAAAAATCTGATCTTTATAACCCCATGTAAAAATTGTATTTTGTAAAACATATTATGTTTGTGTCATTTTTACTTTTACATTTAATAAAAAGTTATTTATGTCATTTCCAAACCAAAGTGTCTCCATGGGGTCCCCAAGTTGACCCATGGCTTGTCTTGGTCGGTCATGACACAAAAAATAAGGTTGGGACATGTGTCTAGGTCATTTCATATTATTAAAGCATTATTTATACCTTAAACTACACTAATTACCACTAATCGCGATTAAGAACTTAATAAGTTACTATTCACCAAAAAATTATTATAATCTCATTGAACCACATTTTACTTCTTAATGACAACCATGTATGTCGGATTTTCAAAATTCAATACACATTAGTGGTAAACTTTCATTTAACTGAAAAATCAGTTTGCTTGATTACCACTTAGTGGTTTTACTATTCATCAAAAATTGAAGTTTTTCAGAAAATTACCAAAAATTCACCCTAAGCTATATTTGATATTTCGAATTCAAAAATGAAGTCTATTTTACAAAATTCAAATCATATAAGTCACATTAATTAATTTAATAATTAATTCCCGCTGCCAGAGCAAATAGCGCGTTTTTACAAAACAATAAGTATCAAAAGATTGACACCAGTTTAAGTCTAATTTCAAAGTGAAATTGATTCCAATGACCACCATTGGATAAAATGGTAAAAATATATTCTAATTTCACTTCAAAACCAATTCAAAACATAATCTAATCATATAAATAAATTAGATTAAAAAGCAGTTTTGATGTAAAATGCAGTATTTTTCACTATTCATTAAAAAATGAACATTGTCAGAAAAATACCAAAAATTCACACAAGGTAAATTTTGATGTCCCAATCATAAAGGATAAGTTTATTTTGACAAACATAGTTTATAAAATTGTCAAAATATAGATTCAAAAATGGTTTGCCATCAAAAGGCAGTAAAACAATCTTTTAAGAATATTAGTGTATTCCATGCATAAGATTGTATTTATTTTCATTTTAAGCCTCTATAACACTATCTTAATCATTAATAGACATAGATAAAAATATCTATTATTCATTACTTACTTGGGATGTTACATTTATTATCAATGATTTGTTTAGGTCTTTGAATTCCTCTCTTTTAAAAATATTGTGAGTCATTCCCTCTAATTTGACTGTTAGGGAAAATAAAATTTCCTTTACACATATCCTTTCAGTGACAAATTATTTTACAAGAATAAAAAAACAACAGTGTTTTCTCAAATTCAATTGTGAGAGTGATTTTATCATGCGGGGTAGAAAGAATCACCTTGTCAATCAAGGTGATACTCATGTACACTTCCACTAGAACTCTTTCATAATTTCCAAATATTACCATTTTAGTGGCTTGGTCTATTCGAATTGGAATTCCAATCACAGATGCAATGTTGAAGAGAATTTCAGGATGCTAAATAACCCAATTAAGACCATGTATTTTTACCAAGACCTTTTCAAAAGAGTCCTTAAAATCATTCAGATTGAAACCTTACTTCCATTCATGAATCCTCAGTGTACCCGAATTAAGATTAATAGACCCAGAACTCCAAGCACTGCCTTTAAGTTCAGTTGAAGGAAACATAATGAATATATATTAATTATGTAAATTAAAGCTATATTAAAAAAAATTAAATGTTAAAAAAAATTATTAAAAAAATTATTAATGAAATGTTTATTAATAAAAATAAAAAAATTAATATATATACACATAGTAATAAATAGTATATTAATGATTTAATTAGTATATTAATTATTTTATAAATTTTTATTAATTATAAATAGTATATTAATTATTTAATTTTCTATATATATAACTAATATACCATTTATTACTTCACACAGGGATATATATATATATATATATATATATATTAATATTATTAAATTTAATTATAAATAATTTGGGAGTTGGTGTAGTCCAGATCGTGATTTTGATAAAATAAAAGAAATGATTTCCTATTTCATAAAAGAAAATAAAATAAAATAAAAGAAAAGATTTTGATTTCTTTTTTTTTGATATAAGACTTGATAAAAAAAATAAATGACTATGATTTCCCTCAATCTTATTTGGTGATTTTTTGAAAAGAAATGAAAAAAATTATTTTTATGTAAATGACACAAGTAACCTTTATTGTAAAAAATAAAATCATATTACATTTTCCCCATATTTTAAAATAAAAATATTGTTTCAAGTTCTCTTTACTGTTTTTATATCGCAATAATAATATATACATTTAACTTCAATAAATATATTAATGTGATTAAATATTTTATTGAAAAAAATTTCTTAGTTACAACTAACTATATATTAATTTAAAAAAATTTCATAATCATTATAGAGTTATTTTAAATTATTTATAATTTACTTTGACACATAATTTTCATTACATATTCATTTTTTAAAAATTTTAATTTCAATAATTATCAAAAATATTAATATAAAAGCATAAGAAATTTAAAAATAAATATTACTTATAAATAAAATAAAATAAATATAATTTTAAATATTAAATATCATTTATGATTAAATATTTTTTTTATAATTTATGAATAAATATTAAAATAAATGCAATTTTATCATTTATTAATTAATATAATAATAAATATGATTTTATCATTTAAGAATAAATATAATTTATGAATAAATATAATTTTAAAAAAAATACAATTTTATAAAAATATAAATTTATGAATAAATATAATATTATAATTTATGAATAATTATTAAAATAAATATAATTTTATCAATTATGAATAAATATAATTTACAAACATATAATTTTATAAATATAATTAATGAATAAATTGAAAAAATGAACTACATTATAATCATGGAGATGGTAGACTGTATGTATACATGAGTAAAATTTCCATTTTTCAACGATCATTATGGAATGATGGTAAGTATTATAATAGCTTTCTATAATTATATTGAGATATCATTATGAAAATATGGTAAGTATTATATTGGATGTCAAGTATATGACATTTATAAGAGCAAGCATGTCCCATGGCATAAGCAACAAGGCATACCATGTAAACAATTACATGTCATCATTTACATTTCAATATCACAATCTAACAAGCTAACAAGCTTACTAAAGCATTGCATATAATTTAAGCCACTAAAACAAGGGAATAAGCATTAAGCACTCTTGATTTTTTGTATCTGATTTCACAACACCTTGGTCAACTAGAATGACTTTATACTTCATTAAAGATTCCAGAATCAACCATCTTCATCATACTACTTCAAGTTTCTCCTTTAATATCATCATCTTCATATCCCCTATTACATTGTGATCTCATTAGAACATACAAGGAAATAAGATGGAACTTTCTTGGTTCCCTTATAAAGTTCAATATATAACATAGGAATAAGACATATAATTTTAGAATACGCGTAAACATGTAATATCATTCCCTATAAGTCAAGGCTCATTTAAAAAACTTATCAAGGAACATCATGGGGACTACACCTACTTGTAGGGACACACCACTATCCCTAGTCATAGTCATTTTCTTATAAGGGACTAGGTTTCCCCATCTCCACTCTTGAGTGCCGCCTCCTTGAGATCCTCCTTAAAGACTTAGAAATTGTATTTTGGTGAGAACAGAAAGATAAGAACGTGGGGGAGAGTTTTGGGAGAGGAAATGGGTAGAATATAATAAATATTCAAGGTTTTGGAGTCCAAAGGGCTTCCTTGGACGGCTTTCTGACCAAAGGGGTACTTCTAGGATGAAGAGAGGGAAGTTGGGAGGTGATTTGGTGTTTAAGATTGCAAGAACGATGGACTTTTTCAGAATTAAGTATGAGAACCTCTTAGTGATAGAGTATGTAGATTAATTTATGAATTTAGTTCGATTTACGCTCAAAGTTTCTTCTACTACATCCTTGAAGGCATATATTTTTGAATCAGGGCTGAGGTACATAAATGTTAATACTAGTAAAAATATGATGATTCGTGATAGAATCTATAGGTGGAAAAATGAAAAAACATAATTTCATGATGGAACATAAATTCAAATCCTATTTCCCTGACATGACATATTGAGAGAAAGTTGAATATATACACTGTGACAATAGGAAGGGTGAATCAGGGTGTCACAATTAAAATGTTCCCCTGATCATGTTCACCCCTTTATGAGATCTTGTAATTTATGAATAAATTTAATTTTATCATTTTATCATTTACAAATAAATACTAAATATAATCTTATTATTTTCGAGTAATTAAAATAAATATAATTTTATATAATTTTATATTTCATCAATTATGAAAAGTATTTTTATAAAAATCTTAAAATATTTACATGAAAACTATTTATATATAAAGTATCAAAATTATTTATAGATTATGTTGAAATTAGAAAAATAATAGTTTTTTTACTGTTATTAATAATCGAAAATATGAAAATTTATATAAACACTAATAAAAAACATTAGAATAAAGTAAAATATGTTTAGTGATAATATTGAAATTTTTAGAAAGAATTCACATCACCTACTCGATTTCCTTTCGAATCACCCTGATTTTGGTGTGATTTGAATCATTCAGTTGGAGAGAAACCTGTTTCTCACCATTTCTCCACCCTTTATTTCTCTCTATCAAATTTGAAGTCACCAAATAGTGAAACCAATTTCAATCATTTAGTTTTGTTCAATTTACCCCATAATCACAACTTCAAAATGAGCTTTTAAGGATGTGGTCTTTTTCCACCTCCTATCAAATGAACCAAACTCCATCGGTATAACCAAGCTCGAAAACTAACCCATAACATGAGTGAAACCATCATTGAAACTGTATCTCAAGAACACCATATGTATGTGTATACAAAATACACATGTAAGGGATGAGCATAAAATCCAATTGGATATTCTTGAAAGTCTCCCAAAAAATTTCATGTCAGTTGAACCAAACCAACTTCTTTGTGTGTGTTATAAAAAAAATCACGCCACATTTCAAAATATTTAATAACACAAGGTTTAAAATAAAATAAGAACACCTATATACACATATACACACCTACCCACATGCACTGAAAACAAAGAAATAACATCTATCAACCCACTATCTGGTTCGATGATTTTTTTATGAAACCATTGGAAAATATAGCTTCAAAACTTACAAGGTGAAAACAAAGAAAAATAATGAACTCACATACTCATTATAATGGAACATGGAAGAAAACCATATCTAAGTCACCACACTGAACATCTAATAGTCAAAGAACCCTTATAAGAATTTTTAAAATAAAACTATTTAAAGAATAAAGGAAAAATAACAATACAATAATTTATGTGGTTTGAGTGCGAGTCTTAATCTAAACTAGGAACACTACAATCTATTTTATTGAGGACTATAATATGATTATAATTCACAATTAATATTGGAAAAAATGACTCCACTATAACAAATATAATAGAGTTCATCCAGTGCAATCGATTGCTACCGTATTCCAATCTTCACAGGGAGAAGTCCACACATATCCAATCTCCCTGAGTAACCCTCCATTTGGTCAAAGAATTATGCCACCTCAACATGATCTTCTAGTGTAAAATTAATGTTTCTAGAAATTTCATGGTTTTACTCTTATGTATCACTCTAAATACCATTACATAATTACTTTTCCAAAATTTTCTAAAGGGAAAACCCATCAGAATAACTCTCACGTAGCATAGAGTTACTTTTATTCAAGTACTTTGCATATCAACACTACTTCCAAAATAAAAATAAAAGACGTAAAATCAAGTTAACATATTTTTTCTTCCATCATTTGGTAAAAATCATCCAATTTTCATAACTTCTAGATGTACTATCTTCATCACCATCACTCCACTTCGCCATATAACATCAGATGGTCTACTTTCTATACTGAAGAATGGTTTTCATAGCTGATCCTAATAATCATACACATGATAATAACTTTTAGGCTTCACCAAAAAGTCCTAAATCAATATCTATAGACCACCTTACATTCCTCAATCTTCCATTGTAGCTGTATGGTTTGCCCACTATATATATAAAATTTTCCCAACCCAAATGAGATGCAACACAACCATGACACATCTTAAACCACAAACGTTTTCTATATGTCCACTAGATTCTAAGATACATATATAATATGTAGATCCAGAATGTTTTCCTCCAATAACATCCAAATGAAGTGATACTTCAACTAAATTTTATTTGTACCAGAATGAAACATTGTACTGTTGTCCAAGTGTATTGAACTTTGTGAATCATTGAATTTTTTTCCATCTTCTCTAATTCTTACAAGATATTACAATATGAAATTTATCTAAATCAACACCTTCTCAGATTCCATTATATTTTCATATTATTCATTTGTTGTTGAAAGTGAAACTACTTGATGAATCTTTGATATCTAACTCATATTCATCCTTATAAAAGTAAACACGTATCCTACAGTGATCTTCCATGTATCAAAATCTCCCCCAAATTATGAGTCTATAAACCCTTGCAATGATCGAAGAAAAGAGGAAAACTTAAAAAACCCTTAAAATATCATATTATCCACTTCAACACCTACAAGTTCTCTCTTTTGGGGTTTGCTATGAATGTTCCAAAAACTCCCACTTTATACACAATATCTAGTTAAGTAAAAACCATGGCATGCATTTGGATTCTAACTAATAATAAATCATGAACCTTTCCCATATACTCTTACACAAATTCTATTTTTGGTTCCTTCTCCTTGATCAAATTTAAATGTTTGGAAAGAAGAGTGTTCACTGTATTCACCTTGCTCATGCTAATGTGACCCCACCACCTTATGGTTGTAATTAGAATAGGAGAAGAAAAAATATCTAAAATTGAAGTATCTTATGATCTGCATCTCCGAAATTCATTTATCCCAACTCATATCCATCAACTTGAATATTCTAGATAATTCATCTTTAGATCATTGATCATTTCTTTTACTGAACTAACAATAAACATATCATCAACATAGGGAAGTAAAATGATAAAACTCCCATAATTATAAAAATTAAGATAAAATAAATGATTCTCATTGATCCATAATAAAATTCATTCATCCATAAAGGTGTTGAACTTCTGGTTCCATTTCCTTAGTGCTAACTTCAATCCTCAAAAGCTCTATTTCAACTTGCACACAATATTTATATTTTGTTTCTCTACGAAAACTTCCAAACACTCCATGTAAATTTGCTCATCTAATTCCCTATATGAAATATTCATTTGATATATAATTAATCTATATGAAGTCATTCAGTTTCAAACATGATGAGAACTATCCAAATAGTCATATGTTTAAAAATTAGAGAAAATATTCCATAAATATCCACACCTTCAATTTGTTGAAACCCCTTTTTGACAAGCCTCACCATGTACCTACTTCTACCATCTGCTTACTCATTAAGATGATAAACCCATTTTTATAAATCAATTTATTTCCACCAAAACTTTATATCAGATCTTATGTTTTAGAAAAATGTAAGTAATAAATTTCATCCCTTATGGATAACTACCATTGATTTGAGTCCTTCAGACATGAATAATCTTTAGGAAATTTGGGTTCTCCATCATCTATCATAAGAAAAATAAAAATGACCACTTTAGTATCCCTGCACTTAGTGCCTAACTATGTAATATCATTGCAACTATCTCTATGTCTTAGCTCTTTGTAGAACCAATTTTTCTAGAATTCCACCTTATAAATATCTCCCCTGAAATTTTTTAGTGCCTGAGATCTTTAGAAATTATGGTATTGGAAATAGAATCAGAAATTGAATCCCCCATGGAACATCCTCTATATAGTTTGGTGTTTCAGAAACTTATGTAACCCCTAAATTCCCTATAATATTCATAACATCCAAATTTCTATTTAGTTAAACCTTCTCTTATGATGATACTTTGATATCATCATTATTATTTTCTTAGTACTAATCTTTCCACAATATGTTCTCATTGAAGATGAAATTTTGACTTCTAATAACCATTCAAGAGTGTTTATCCTAGAGTCAAAAACAAATCTCTTCATCACCATACCTAATAAAGTAACATGATAAATAATTATCTTCTAGATTTTCCCTCTCTTTAGAATAAATATGGATACAGATGAGTCAAACAAAGAATTTGAGATGAGTGAATTTAACCTTCCAATGAGACCAATAAACTTACATATATTCCTACCCTAATGTAGATGATGGAATCTTTTTAATTAAGTAGGATACACAATCCTCTACTTCCATAGAATACAACTTGTATAATCCCACATGATTCTTATACTTCTCACCTTATCTAATAACAAATGATTCATCCTCTCTATGTATCAGTTATGTTCCTAAGTACCCAATATAATCATTTAAAATAATATTCCCTTCTACCAGTATAACCTTTAGAACTCTCTACTTCCGTACTCTTCACTATTATCAAACCTCAATAACTTCAACTACAATACCCTTGGTTTTAGGTAACTAACAATTTATTTATGTATTTTAAGTATATAAAGTTATTGTGTTAGGTGTGGGAAGGTTTGGAGGAGTTATATAATGTTTTTGAGGATTTTTTTGGAGGTTCTAGGTTTGATAATGGTTAATAGAAACCATGTAGAACCTTCTAGGAAATTGTGCAACTAAAACTGTGGGCTCTGGGTAAGCACATGGTTAGGCGTACAATTTTTCTCAACCGTGCATCCACCTCGGAGAAACCGTGAAAGTGGAAAAAAGGGGTTTATCATGGTTGGTGAACGGTTTGTCTAACCATGAAATCCAACCATGTGAGTTATTTTTAGAGGTAATGGATAATGCACGGTTAATGCATGATTTTCCTAATAGTGTTCCCTAAGCGTGTGACACTAAAAACAAGATCTAGGTTTTGTGTATCTAATCTATTTTAGCCACTTAACCTCTCATTTTTTCTTTAAATAGACCCTAACTCAAAATCCACTCCTACCAAAGGTTATGGAGACCCTTCCTCTTGATCCAAGAGTGATCTGTTGGTGAATCTTGGTGTGTTGGAGGCTAGATTCCTTAGTTAGTGCTCATTCTTGGTGGTATTCCCTTTGTTTATTCTTATTATTCCCTCTCTTGGATTCATAAATATTTCATTTTTTGGATTATATATGTTGTTTGATTTAAATCATATTAAGATATGATTGTTTAGTTAATAGGGACAAGATCTAAGGTGGGATTTTTGGAGTTTCAATTTGTTTTGTTGAGGTTTTTGTGCCTTTTTTTTGTTTTCACCTAAGTTTCCAAGTTGGTGGCTTAATGCTTGAATAATATTAATATAACTTGAAGGATTAGTTTTAAATTGATTGAATTTCTTGATTTTAATTGTGAAATTGATGTGAAAAGTTGGTTGAAACCCTCTTTAGTAATGGTTTGCGGAATGATAGAAATTGGTTACTTTGTAGAAAGTGGAATTTGTTAAATGTTTTTAAAATGATGATTTTAAAATGGTTTCCTGGGTTTTATGTGTGAAAAACTGGTTGGAAAAAATTTTCAATAAAAGGATTGTTTTATTGAAATGGTTTGGCACAAGTGGTTTGGCATGGTTTTGGCATAATTGGTTGGAAAGTGTTCATTTTAATTGACGTGAACTTGTGGAAGGGGCGTGTGACATCAAGGAACTCAGTATATGGTTACCTTGTGATTAATTGTTAGATAAAAAAGATACCACTCCCTAGTATGGAACTATCACCTGGTCATGCATGTGTGGATGTGTGGAATGGAATGTGTTATTCCAAATGGATTTTTGAAATGGTTTGAAAGAATTTTTAGGTTTCCTTACTTCAAAATTAATTTTTCTTGAAATTGGTTTTTTGGAAAACTATTTTGAATTTGATATAAATTGTTTTAAACCATTTAAAAAAATATGATAACAAGTTCTATCCTTGTGGCATGAGTAGGGAAGTCATTTGGGTAAAACCCACTGAGTTTTATACTCACCCACTTATTTTGAACATTAGTGAATTTTCAAATGTGATATATCGCAACACATGTAAAGGAAATATATTCCAATTCTCTAGTGATGCATCTTGATACCTAGGGATTTATTGTAGAGTTAGAGCTTGGAATATATTGGGAGCTACGGAGTTTATTATTTTGGAGTCTTTGAGCTTTGTTGGTTTTTTCTTTTGCTTTGTATGCTAATATTAGTTTCTTGGTTTTATCATTATACTCTGATGTCATTTGGTTTGTTTTTTTTTTCTTGGATTTTAATTATATTATTCTCATTCATCATATAGTGGTTGTTTTGATATGGTTATATTGGATGGGTTATTTTTATTTCAAAGGGAAAATCATCCCCCATTTGTTTATAAAGCCCTTGGAATTTATTTCCATCCATTGGTGTCTTGGGGATGTCACCTAAGGCCTAGTGCTCCCTATCACTTCTCAGGACAATGAGGAGGGGAGATACGTTACAATTGGTATTAGTCTTGGTCGTTCCGTCTTTCATTTTGGGACAGATAGTATCAGTTTATTCAGTCTTGGTGTTGGAAAATAATTCTGGTCCATTCCTTGAGTTGGGATGGTATCAAGGGGTAGGAATGTTAGAACTTGAAATGTAGAGCATAAAGAGGCTCAACCAACCTATTTATGCTTAACTTCAAGTTACTAGGGATTTTGGGTACATGAGTGTTTTCAGACACTTCTAGGAGTTGTAACTTCATCGTCACGGGTTAAGCTGACGAGAAGAGTCTAACACGAATTGAAAGAAATTACTTCCCACTAGGAGTGCATATTTCATTTTAATTAATGATTATGATTTGGTGAAAACTTGTTGATTTTTGAAATTTTTTGAAAATGTTTTCAAATTTGAGATTTTGAAAAGGCATGGTAGTGATATTTTGAAAATGGTTTGATTTTCAAAAGGATGGTGGAATTTTTAAAAATAGTTTTAAACTATAAAAATGTTGAATTTTGGAATAGATTATTATGATATGTGTGATGTGGTAAAATTTGAAATTACTAATCCTTTTTTTGTAAGAGAGTGAGATTAAATGGTGTTTTATTTTGGTTATAGAAAATGGAACCTGGTACGTGTTGTAGAAACCAACCAGAAGAGGTTGGCACCTGAGCCCCAAGTGAACCAACTGCTGGTTCATATTATTGTCCAATATTTTTAGGCAGTGGATAGAGGGAACAAGATAGATAACCAATGAAAGTAGATCATTCCATTCATTTCCAAAAGAAGAATCTACCCATATTTATAGGTGATTCAGAACCAAAAAAGGCAGAGGTGTGGATGAATAGGATTAATTGAATATTTTATTTCCTAGGCACACCAGCTGAGATGAAAGTCAAGTTGGAAATGTACATGCTGGAGGATCCTCTATGATAGTGGTGGGATTTAATAGTTCAGGATAAATTGGACAAAGGCATTGCATTGAAGGATTTTGAAGAATTATTTAATGAACAATTATATCCTCACACATTCAGGATTTCTATAATGATAGAGTTCTTCATCTTGAATCTTGTTCATCTCTTAGTGAAAGTGTATGCAACTAAATTTATGAATTTAGTCTGATTTTCACCCAAAGTTGATACAAGTGAATCCTAAAAGGTGAGCATTTTTGAATCAGGGATGAGGACAAAAATTTTCTCTAATATTATCGTGATTTTTATAATAGATTATATGGAGATGGTAAATATAAATATAGTGGAGGAAAGAGACATCTTAGGTAGTATGGGTGGTGGCATCATGTTGATACCTAGGGGAAATGGTGAGAACTCTAATGTTGGGAATGTGAGGAAGAGTGACACCTATTTCCAAGGTAGTGGAATGACTCAGAATCATATAGCTAAATCAGTGAAACTTCCTCCTAAACCCAAGAGTAAACTCGAATATTTTCAGTGTGGTTATTTTGATCACATAAAGCAAGATTGTATGACACCGCCTAGAGCATATCACAATTGAAACCGGATGGGGAATCTTCAATGGTATTGTTGTAGTGCTCCAAGGTCAAGTGATTGGGGCACATATCATATTTTTCAAACATTGTATACTTTGATTGGATGATGGAAGAAGAATAGTTCTCATCAGCAGAATAGTGGAAGCCACTGTGATTCTAGGAATACCATGGATCAACATCAATAGTAATCTTAACATGGTAATAAATAACAAAGTTTAGTGAGTAAGTATTTGTATGGAGCTGAGAAAGTGATCAAGGATGATTGGTCTAGACATTTTATGGTGATATGTATAATTATTTTGAGTTCTAACTTTATGAAATATTTTTTTGATACAGGTGTATCCCATTCGATTATTTCTTCTCGTGATGTTGATCATCTGGGTTTTCATATTGAGACGATGCCTTCTGTTTTGAAACTTCAAACACCTTTTAGTCAAAGAGAACATCAAGCCTTTATGTGCAAAGAATGTTCTATAACAATTGATGGAGACGAATTGAGTTGAGATTTCTATTTTCTTGAGATGGATGTCTATGACATAATCTTAGGTATGGATTGGATGAAAATGTTTAAAGCTTAATCGATTATTATACCTGAAGGGTTAGTTTTACAATTAAGGATGGCATTGAGCATCTCTTTAGAGGAGACCAAATTGTAAATAGAGATATATAAGGCTTGTTAGACCTAGTGTTTGGATCTATATTGTACCAGTTATCATCTTTGACTTTGAAATCAGTGGATGAGATCAAGAATAGTGGTTTTACATAATTTATTGATCAGTTTATGAATGATATTCCTAATAATTTATTAGGGTTTCCACCCAAAAAATAAGTATAGTTTATGATTTATATCTTAATAGGTACCACTCATATCTCACTTCCATATTATCCGACAGAACTAAAAAAATTAATGCAGTTGAAATTAAATTTGGAAGATCTAGAAAATAATGGGTTTATTCAGCCGAGCATGTCTCCGTGGGCAATACTGATATTGTTTGTGAAAAGGGCGTATAGAAATTTAAGGATTTGCATGGATTACAATAAGATTAAAAAATTTATGATAAAGAATTAGTATCCACTTCCACACATTGATGATATGTTTGATTAATTGAGGGGATCCCAGTGGTTATCTAAAATTGACTTGCGATTGGGATATCACTAATTGTGGGTTCAGAAGGAGGATATTCCAAAAACATCTTTCAAGAGTTGATATGTCCATTACAAGTATGTGGTTATGACTTTCGGTATTATGAATGGACCAAATGTGTTTATGAAATTTATGAATCATATATTTCAAAGGTATTTGGATTCTTTTTTAGTGGTGTTTGTTGATGACATATTTGTGTATTAAAGGACAAAGGATGAGCATGAGAAATACTTGGAGATAGTTTTGTGAATCTCATAGGATCATCATTTGTATTACAAAATTCCAAATATTATTTTTGGATATAAGATGTACATTTTCTTGGCCATGTAATCTCTGAAAAAGGTGTTTATTTGGATCTAGAAAAGATAGCGGCTGTGATTTATTGGAAACCACCAAATAATGTATTTAAGATACATAGTTTCCTTGGATTAGCTGGTTATTACCGACATTATATTAATGATTTTTTATGACTATCTTCACCAATGAAAGCTTTGATAAGGAAAAAGTTTCCATTATAATGGAATTACAAATGTAAAAAGACTTTTTTGGAGCTCAAATTTCGATTTACATCAGCACCAATCTTGATATTTCTAGAATCAAGATAAGGGTATATGGTGTATTATGATTCTTTGAGATTTGGGTTAGGGTGTGTCCTCATGTAGGGAGATCATGATGTTTCTTATAGATCTAGGTAGTTATGTTTGTATGATAAAAACAATCCAACACATGATTTTTAATTGAATATTATAGTCCATTCTTTGAATAATTGGCATAATTACCTCTTTGGTGATAAATTTACAGTGTTTATAGATCATAAGATGTTGAAACACATGTTCTCACAAAGTAATTTGAATCTAAGATAAATAAGATATATGAATTATCTCTAAATTCTTGATTTTGACTTGATGTATATGTTGGGTCAAGGAAGTTCAGTTGTAGATGTATTAAGTAGAAAGTTATATGCTCAGTTATAAAAAGAGGCTTCATATTAGTAGAATTTGATGTCGGTGATAGCCGAGATGCACCTATATTGTGAAGACTAATGTAATGCTACAATTTGCTCTCCTATTTCTTTTGTTCCTAGTTTTTTATAAGGTTAACGAGGAAAAAAATATGATTATGAGTGTGTTTATATGATGTCAAAACTCAATGGTGGGGAGACCATTGAGGGATGAATGATGGATGATAGTTTAGTTTTTTATTTTAGAGATTTTGTGATTGTGTCTATGGATTTTCATGAACAAATTCTTCATGATTACCATCATTAGAGATGGTATTTTTATCTCGAAATACAGAAGATGTATAAGGAAATGAAAGAAAAATTTTGATGGGTTGGAATGAAAAGAAAGGTGGATGATTTTCTTTCAATATGCCTCACCTGTCAATAGGTTAAGGAAGATCCCCAGCGGACAATGAGTATGTTGTAGTATTTACCAATCACCATGTGTAAATGAGAATAGATAACTATGTATTTTGTGACCGATCTCCTAGGAATGGTTTAGAAACACGATTCCATATGGAAAATAGTGGATCAACTCAAAAATTCAGACCATTTAATCCTTGTTCATGAATCTCATACGGTGGAGGAATTATCTAAAATATATATATGAGAAGTCTTAAAGAGGCATGTCATACCTATTTTGATAGTTTTAGATTGAGATCCAAGGTTTACATCTCATTTTTGTAAATCCTTATTGAAATAAATTGTGACTTATTTCACTATGAGTATAGTGTATCATCCTTAGATGGATGGAAAATCTTAAAGTATGATACAAATGCTGGAATACATGCTTCAGGCTTGTGTAATAGATTTTGGTGGATCGTGGGAGGGTCACGTACTATTAACAGAGTTATCTTATAACAACATTTATCAGGCCTCGATACATATAGATCCTTTTGAGACATTATATGGTTCTACTTGTTGTTCTATACTTTGTTGGTTGGAAATAGGTGTAACTTCACTGGTTGGACTGAGCCTTGCCTATGAGATAATAGAGAAGATTCTGTTAATCAAGAAAATGATTGAGATGGCTCAAATGTGTCATAAATCATATGCGTATCATTGTCAATAACCTTTTTTGTTTTATTTGAGTGATCATGTGTTCTTGATAATATATCCAAGGTTTTGGCATCATCGTTTTGGGAAGCAGGGAAAGTTATCTCCTCAATATATTTACCCTTTTGCGATACTTGAATAGGTTGGATAGGTGGCATAGCGGTTGGATTTTCCACCAAGGTTCAGTTTAGTGCATAATGTGTTTTATGTATCTAATTTGAAAATGTATCATCTTGATACTGACCATGTGATTCGATGGGATCACATTGACCTAGATTTGGATGCTACATTGGTTCATGTGCTAGGGTAGATTATGGATAAGAAAGAGAAAGTATTGTGTGGGAAAAGCATTGGTTTAGTGTGGGTTTTAAGGAAACATAGTCAGATTTAAGAAGAAAATTGAGAATGGGAAAAGAAAATGGTCAAGCAATAGTCCAAATTCTTTTAGGCATTTGGTGGTTTTCTAATTTTTAGGGATGGAAAGACCAATAGTGGGGAGAATGAAGTACCCCTAGTTTTAGGGAATTAACCCTTTATTTAGGTATTTTAAGTATATAAAGTTAACGAGTTAAGTGTGGGTAGGTTTGGAGGAGTTTTGGAATGTTTCAGGGGATTTTTTGAAGGTTCATGGTTTGAGAATGGTTAAGAGAAACCATGTAGAACCTTCTAGGAAACTGTGAAACTGAAATAGTGGGAACTGGGTAACCTCATGGTTTGGCCAAACCATGTGGCCACCCAGGAGAAACCATGAAAATTTAAACAGTGGGGTTTATCATGGTTGGCGCACAATTTGTATGACCGCGCAAGCCAGCCATGTAAGGGATGTTTGGATGTAGTTGCTAACACACGGTCAGTGCATGATTTTCCTAACTCTGCACCCTAGATATTTGGTGTTAAAAACAAGATCCAGATTTTGTGGATCTAATCCAGTTTATCCCCTTAACCTATCATTTTTACCCTAAATAAACCCTAACTCAAATTCATCTCATTCCAAAGGATGTAGAGAACCTTCATGTTGATCTGCTGGTGAATCTTGGTGAGTTGGAGGTAACATTCCTTGGTAAGTGCTCATTATTGGTGGGGTTTATTTAGTTTCTTCTTTTTACATCTCTTGTATTCATAGATCTAGTCCATTAGGGATATATCTATAGTGATTTATGTCAATAATGTTGAAATATGATTATTTGGATGGTATAGAACAAAATCTAATTCAGTTTTTTGGATATTCAATTCAGTTTGTTGAGGTTTTTTTGCCGTTATTCATTTTCACCCAAGTTGTTAGGTAGGTGGATTCACTCTCAACTCATATTATTAGAACTGAAGTCTTAGTTTTAAATTAAATTAATTTATTGATTTTAATTTTGAAATTTATGTGCAATATTGGTGGAAACCCTATTTAGTTATGGTTTGTGGAATGATAGAAATATGTTTTTTCTTGGAAACTAGAATTTGTTAAATGATTTTAAATTGATGATTTTAAAATGGTTGTTTGGTTTTGAGGTGTGGAAAATTGGTTGGAAATTTTTTTCAAAAAAGTTATTTTTTTATTGAAATAGATTGGCATAAGTGGTTTGGCATGATTTCGGCATAATTGGTTGGCATGTGTTCATTTGAATTGAAGTGACGGTGTAGAAGGGGAATGTTCCATTGGAAATCTTGGTATATAGTTATCTTATGATGACTTGGTAGATCAACAAGAGATCACTCATGAGTATGTAATTTTCACCTAGGAATGCATGTGTGGATATTTGGAATGGAATAAGTTATGAAAAATGGATTTGTGAAATATTTTGATAGAATTGTTTGGTTTCTTTCCTTAGAAATTATATGTTTTGGAAATTTTTTGTTTGTAAAACTATTTTTAATTTCATATAAACTACTTTAAATTGTTTTAAACCATTTATATAAATGTGATAACATGTTATATCCTAGTGGAATGAGTAGGGAATTCATTTGGGGGAAACCTACTGAGTTTTATACTCACCCATACTTGGGATCTTTAGTGGATTCGAGGATATGATATATCGATATATAGGTAAAGGAAATGTATCCTAGTTATTTAGTGGGGAATCTTGATACCTTGGGTTATATTGTGGAGTTGGATCTTAGATCATATTGGGAGCTGTGGAGTTTATGTATTTTGAGTTTTTGAGATTTGTTGTATTTTTTCTACTGATTTGTATTATGATATTGGTGTCTTGGTTTCGGCATTGTACTATAATGTAGTTTGGTTTGGTTTGGTTTACCTAGAGTTGTATTACATTTTTCTCAGGCATCATATAGTGGTTTTTTGGCTATGGTTATATTGGCTGGATTGTTTTTATTTCAAAGGTAAAATCATCCCTCATCTATTTATGAATCCCCTATAATTTATTTCTAGCCTTTGGTGTCTTGGGGATGTCACCTAAGGCCAAGTAGATCCCCTATTACTTCTCAAGCCAATGGGGAGGGGAATAATGTTACATTAACTTACATCCAATCTCTATTACCGCCATGGATCTCCATCCAACAAAGATTTTGAATACCTCATACTTATTCTTAAAAAATATCTCCCACACCTTATATGGTGCATCATCGATTAATGTAACATAATATAGTGATCCCCCATGATAATAAAATAGAGCTAAACCCTATGTATCTATATGAACCAAATTTAACTTCTGATTGTTCAGTGGCTTACCTTCTGAATATAATGAAACCTTCCACTACTTCCCAAGGGAAAAATATTTTTATATTCTATACTCAATGCTTATCATATTTAGAATACCTTAAAATCTAGTAATTTCATACCTTTCCTACTCAAGTGACCCAAATAGTCATGTCATAACTTTTCTAAAGTTACTTTTCAACCCTAAATTTTAGATTTTGATACACTAGTCTGGCACAATGTTCAAAACTTCACTCCTTTCTCCACCACTATGTAACCACATGTATCTTTCCATGATCCATGTGTAAATTTTGTACAAAAACACACATCATTTAGATATTTGACTAATATATGATTTCATTCTTAACCTTGGTATGTGTTGTACTATCTGAAAAACTTGTAAACTTCCATTCCTTTTTAATATTAAAACATTAACCTTATTTATAATCTTAAAAACTTTATTATCTAAAAGATACACCATATCAAAATATTAGGAAGTATAGTTTCTCATAATCCAAAGCTCGATGGAATTATGGAAATTATCTATGTATGGATTTCCACAAACTGTAAGAATAGTTTTTGAATTTGATTTTGAGAATGAGGATACTATGAAAATGGGGGTTCCTGGTTTGTAGATAAAAATTCAATAGTTATTAAAGCATTAAACATTTGTACCAAAAGTATGATTTAAAACACACATGCTATGCTATGATCATGTGATGTTCTTAGAGATATTCTAACATACTATTTGAGGTACATTTAGTGTAAAATCAAATATGGTTCATAGAACATAATTGTGAAGACCATGCATTCTTGATACATAAAAAATAATAAATGGAATTTAGCTTATTTTTGAAGAATCAATACGCTAAATGTAAATAAAGTGAAGCCACAATACACTACATAACATATATTCTATGATATGTTCATGTAATGTGTATTAGAAAAATTTAGTGTACTATATGGGGATTATATAGTAGAGAAGCATACTATATGAGAATTCTATGCAATACATGCTATGGAAGTAAAGAGAACCTGTAGAATGCTACCATCCGAAAAATGATTTATTCTTTTCAAATGAAAATGATATGTGATACATATTCTATGTGGAATAAAGTTACAAAAATTCTATGCAAAATTTTGAGGAAGCAGTATATAATGTCCCATATACTAGTAAGAGGAGTTTTCAAGAAATACTTGAGGTACATGAAGTATGTGTAGGAGAAGTCATTTTTGGAGGGAGGAAAAGTATTTTTTGCATTAAATATTATTGAATGATGTAACATATTTTTTAATATTATCATGTGTTAACCACATGACCAGTTTCCAATAAATACCTGGTTAAAATTCATCTATGCATGATCAATAATTTGGAAGAAGTCATTATTGAGAGGGGAAGATCTTATTTTAATCCATTTGAGTTCTACAAAGCATGTTGTGCTTTTTTAAATGGAGAAATTTTTTATAAGTGATAATCTAAGTGAGTGTTATGCTAAGTGAAGTGATATACTAAGTGAAGTGATGTGATAAGTGAAGTGCTATGCTATGCTATATACAAAGTGAAGTTCTATGCTAAGTGTTATTCTAACTGAAGTGATATTCTAAGTGATATGTGAAGTGAAGTGATATGCTACGGGTTATGTAGGTGAAGTGATATGTGAATTACACTTTGTTCTAATATCATAAAAAGAGTTTTGAATATTTGAAAAATAATTAAAGGCATTTTGAAACATCAGTACACTAAGAATTAAATAATTGGTCCAACTTTATTATATAAGTCATACATACTATACTATAGTCATATGATTTTCATTAGAAAAATATAGCATACTATTTGAGTAATATACATTGGAAAAGAAAATTGACATGTTATACGATGTGAGCATCAATTTTCTAATCATTAAAGAAGTGGAAAAATAGTAAAATTTAATGTATATATGCTATGATATAGTCATATGATGATCATAGGAACAATCTAGAATACTATTTTATGAATATAATGTTGAAAATAAAAGTAAAGTTTGATACGATGAGATCATCATTATGTTAAGCATCCAAGAAGTGTTACAATAGTATAAAATTATAATATATGGGTTTTTATGATCATTTGATATTCATAAGAACAATTTAGCATAATATTTAAAGACTACATAGTGGATAAGAAAATAAGGTTCAAATTGAGTTGTTTATATTGAAAACAAATCCATCATCATTTGCACACATTTATTTGAGGTTGAGACTTAATTAAAAGAAGGAAGAATTCTTTCCTGAGCATCTGAATATGGAATATCTAATAATTAAAAAAAGATTAGAAGTTGAAGAGATTAAAGTTATAATATATTTGAAAAATAAGATAATTAAGTCTGATAAGTTAGTAAATTGATAATAATCGAATCATTCAAGATCTAGTGTGAATGAGTTTCAAAACCAAGAGGCATATTCAAGAAGATACTAAAGATCTTGAAGTTTTACATGAGTGAAATAGATCTAGTACACTCATGGAGTAAGATATTTTTCAAGTGTTTAATAAAGAACTAGGAGAGGATAGAGATATTAATATTTGTGGATCAATAACATAGAGAATAATAAGAATATTACGAATAGGGAATCTAACTAGTTACTGAAGAGGCTCGAGACTGGGGTGTCTAACTAGTCAAGAAGAAGGAGGAGAAGGGATGGTTGGGTGTCTAACCAAATGAGGAAGAAGAGTTGGTTGTTGGGGTGTAGAACCAGGACCAACTGGAGGATCAACTATTCGGGTGTATAACCAGTTTTCACCTTATTCATTATAATCACCTTCTAATATAATGGAGAATCTGTGTTTTGGGAATAACCCACATGAAAAGGAGTAGGTATTTATACCAAACAATATAAATATCATGTTTTTTTCTCTCTATTATTATTTATACATAGGAAGTGATACTGTGATATATCACTGAGTGGATTGAGAACCTTAACAAATTCGAGAGGTTGAATTCAAAAGAAAGAATTTGTAAAAATTATACCACTAATTCACCCCCCTCTCACTGGTCAATCCAACCTAGGGAACTATTTATTGAAAAATTATGAAATAGTATTATAATTAAAATAAATATATAAAATCTAATTCATGATTAATAATAATACATGAAAATTATTGATCTTAATATTACTTAGGTTGTTACATTCTTTAACAGTTTTGAAAATTGCATCTTCTCAATTTTAATCACTAATTAAACAGGTAGGGATATTTTTCTTTCATAACATTTTTTGATTTCCATTTTTCTTCTTCAAACATATAGTTTTTCCACAAAATATTAACATGGTAAATAAATTTATTCCCTAATACATAATCTATTTGGTCACAAATATGTACTGGTTGTTCCTCATAATAAAGTTTTTCTTCTAACTGAACTATGTTATGGATTAAAACATGAGATACATCTGGAACATATTTTCTGAACAACGGAAAATGAAATACATAATGTACCTAAGATAAAATCAGAGGCAAGTCTAGTTAATAGGTAATTGATCCAAATTTCTCCAAGATTTCATATATTCCAATGAACTATGTAATTAACTATAATTTTTAAAGAAAACACATAACACTTTTACTTGGAGATTTTTAAGAAAAATATGATCGCCTACCTTGAAATAAATATCTTCACTCCAATTATCTGTATAACTTTGCTATCTCCTCTGAGCTATCATCATATGATACCAAAACATATTTACCTACTCAACCATTTCTTTTTTACAATTCTGGTCCAAAAAACTTTATTCCACCCGCTTCATCCCAACAACATAAATCCTGATTTCGTTTTCTATGTAAGTCCTTAAAAGGTTCAATTTGTATACTAAATGAAAACTATCATTATAATAAAACTCAACTAAAGTTAGATATTAATCCCAAATTTCCTAATTATCCAATGAAAAATATTTAATCATATCATCTAAATTATGACTTGTTCTCTCTAACTAGCCATCAAATTGAGGATGAAAATATGTATTGAAATTTAATTAAGTACCCAATGAATTTTGAATACTTTTCAAAAAATTAGAGTTAAACATGGGATTATGGTAAAATAAAATAGATAGAGGGAATCCATGTAATCTAATTATCAATTTAACATGATGTTGATAAATTTTACCCTAATACTTATTATCTTTAAAGGAAATAAAATAGGCAGATTTAGGTAATTGATAAAAAATTACCCAAATCACAATATTACCTCAAGTTTTCTTTTGTAATCCCACCAAAAAATCCATAGATATATTTTCCCATTTCCACTATAGCACTGAAAAAGGATGAATAATCCCCTTCAAAAATTATTGTTTGACATTAAACTATTAAAAAGTCAAATATTTCGTAGTAAAACTAGTAATATCCTTCTTCATTTCATCCCACTATAAATATTCATGATGACCTCTATATATTTTTGTGCCACTAGGATGAATAGAATCTAGAGAACTATGAGCCTCAGTAAATAGACATTTCTTAAACTGGGGGTCACATTAAACACCTAACCATTTTTGGAATCTCAAAACACCTTATTTTTCAAAATCAAACTCTTATAACTTACCCTTCTCGACTAGTTATACCTTTTCCTTTAAAAAATTATCTTCCTTATAAGATTTATTGATTCTGTCTAAAAAAGAAGATTTTAAATACCTGAACCAAAACATAGGGAGATTCAGTATGTACAGTTTCTAATAAAAAATTCATCAAATCTTTAACTAAAGGATCATGTTCTAGATATATAATTGTTATTATAGAATTATCTTTCTAACTTAAAGAATAAACTACACTAATTTACCTATTTGAATGGTAAATAATTCTGTTGTCATAATTCTTTATTAGTCCCATATATCTACTATGTCTCATGTTCAAATCTTATTGAGTAAATATGTACTTCAAAATTTTATCATAAATATATATTTCACACATTACTCTATAAAAATGAAGTATTAAAATTTTTAAAATAGACACAATACTCAGTAGTTTAAGGTCATGTGTAGGATAATTTTTCTCATGAGGTTTTTAGTTGATGTGTAGCATAAGAAATTACCTAATCATTCTACATTAAAATACCACATTTTCCCTTCAATGAAGAATCGTTATAGATAAAAAGTTCACCATTTATAGATAGAAGGTCAAAAAAATAGATAATTCACTAATATTATTTTCAATTACTAGAAACATTCATTTAATTCATTTTCTTAGATAAAGCTAACTCCTTTTTGTGTTAACTTGGTTTGTGGGCTAGATAACCTTTTAGAGTTTTCAATAAACCACTAGTAATATCATGATAATAAAAGAAAACTATGAATCTCAGTATCATTTATAGGTCTTTTCCATTCATCAACCACTTTATTTTTAGTGGGATCAACAATTATTCTATCTTTGTTTGCAATATGTCCAAGAAATGGAATCTATTATGACCAAAAATCACATTTACTAAATTTTCCATATAGCCAATTTTCTTTTAGGGTTTCGTAGAAAAATATGTACATTTTTTTCATGATCCTCATTACTTTTTGAACCAAACAAAATATCATCTATAAACACAACCAAAAACTTATCAAAATAATCATGAAAAAATATATTCATAGTATCCATGAATACGACTATAGATTTCACTAACCCAAGGGAATAACTAAAAACGTAGAATGCCCATAGCTAGTACAAAACACTATTTTAGAGATGTCATCCGCATTTATCTTTAGCTAATGGTACCTGGACCTGAGATCAACCTTTATAAAATAATAAGCTCCCTATAGATGATTAAACAAGTCATTAATTTGAGCGAACATATACTTATTCTTAATAGAAATGTTATTCAATAGTCTATAATAAATTCAAAGCCTCATTTAACCATCTTTATTTTAAAAAATAAAATAGGGGAACCCCATGGTGAAGTTCTAGGATTATTGAATACTTTATCAAGAAACTCCTATAATAACCTTTTCAATTCCCTATGTTTTACCTGATCAATTCGATAAGGGGGTTTCAAATTGTCTTATCATTGGGAACTAAGTCCATAGTAAAATCAAATTATTGATCAGGTATAATACCTGATAACTCACTAGGAAAAAGATATAGATATTCTTCTATTATCGATAGATCATTGAGCTAAATAGTTCCATTATTTTCAATAATATGATAAAGATAACTTTCATTTCAATATTTTAGTAGTTTCTCAACTTTTTGATATGTTATCAATGGTACAAATTCATTCTTATATACAAAATAAAACTTATTTTATAAAATGAATTTTTGGAATCTACAATCTATCATAGCATGATAAATTGAAATACAATCCAAACCTAGAGAAACATCAAATTCTATAATGGAAAAGACAACAAGGTTTGAATAGAAACCTTTACACATATAATAACAAGAATGTATTTGTAAATTCTTGTTTCCTTAATACTACCCCATGCGTTTTCACCAAAAGTCCCACCATCACTTATTGAGGTGATATATACATTTTACCAGTAATTTTTTCAGAAATGAAAGAATGTGTAGACCCTGAATCAAACAATACATTTTCTTAATAAGAATAAAAAACCAATGAACTTGTTATGACTTTGTTTGATGAACCAATATCTTTTAAAGTTGTTACAAAGGATTTTACCACACCCTTCTACTTATAGTCTGGATTCTTCCCATCATCTGTATTATTATTTAGACACACATCTTCATAATGAACAATATCACTACATTTAAAATAACTTACCAACTTATTATCAAAATTGGTCTTACCACTACTAAGATGTTTTTCTTTTCAATATAATGCATGCTTCTCACAGGGAATGGAAAAAATAAAATGTCGAAGCTTTCCTAGTGTAGCACATTTTCCAAATGAGGTCATCTCACATGAGGAGATTCACAATTATCTACTTATTAATTTAAATTCACTAAAGAACTATTTTTTGTTATTTTATTATTTTTTTAAGAAAATTATATTTTGGTGTTTTTTATTTTATAAAATAATGAAAATAAATATAATTATACCTTACCATGAAATGATAAACAAAATGATATTAAAAGGAAAGAATATAGTAATAGGTTTGGTTTTGAGTTTTATCATTATTATTCCTTATTTTTAATTTATTTTTGATAATTTAGTTAATATATCTCAGACTTGAATTAATATTCCTTCATTTAGAAGATTTAAAATCTCAAATTCCTAAGAAATATAAATTCCACATACTCTTGTAATCAAGGTTGATAGAACACCTCAACCGAGAGTGTGACATCTTCCAAGACTCGACTCCATCATAAAACATTTTCATCCATTGATTGGATCAACTCCACCATGTAAATATATTATGATCAATGGAAGGGAAGTAAAATATAAAAATTAAAAAATAGAAATAGAATTGATTTTCATGTCATGATGGAAAACCAACACACCAGTGTATGTCACTCACTTCTATGATAAACAAAAAATAGTCTTTAAGAAAGAATTCAAGAACACCTAACCTACCTCAGGGCAAGCCTTAGGTAATCACCTCATTATCGAGGGGAAGATATCAAAATGATTAGAAGAAGAGAAATAAAAGAAGAAAATAAAAATAAAAAGAATAGAAGATGGGGGAAGGGATAATATAATAAAATTAAAATATAATAAGAAAGAAAAAAATGAAATAATATAATGAAAAAATAATAAGAAGAGATAGAGGGAATAACATATAATAAAATGGAAGAGAGAATGAAAAAACACACATAATGAAAAAAGATAAAGATGAAAAAAAAGAAGATGGAGAAGAAGTATGAAGATATTGGAGGGTGGAAGAAGAAAAAAATTATTACACAATGCATCAAAAATATTTAATATAAAAGAAACTAAATTATAAAGCATAGATAAATAAAAAGAGAATATAAAAGTACAACAACATCATCTTCCTACCACGGTTGTTGACTCTCCTTGATATGGCAACAAATATCTCTATATATAGAGGGAGGGTTTCCTTCTACCTTCCTTGGTCGTATATCTTCCAATATTTGTGGGGATTTAATTTTTAAATATTTCATCCCCGAGACTCAGGGTATAGAATTGGAAACACTCGAAGGACTAGGTGTTTAATTATAGTATGGATTGGGCCCAACAGGGAAACACCCTATTCATGCACATGGTGTGCATATAATTTTATGGTGGCATGTCATCAGTGGTGGTCCCACATGGTGAGTTATGAGCCAAAAGTGTCAAAGGTAGTGGAAGGTACTCAACACCTCTA
This sequence comes from Viscum album, assembly GCA_963277665.1. Classification (NCBI taxonomy): domain Eukaryota; kingdom Viridiplantae; phylum Streptophyta; class Magnoliopsida; order Santalales; family Viscaceae; genus Viscum; species Viscum album. The sequence continues at coordinate 361,444,004 of OY728140.1, read as the reverse complement.
GCCTTCATAGTGGTTGGAGAAATATTTCATTATCATGCAAGGTGTCCCCACATTGAAGTGGGATTATGGAGCTCATTTGAGACCCCAAATATCTTCTATGGCAGTTAGGGGCATCGACAGTGGAAGTAGAGCTCAGGACCAAGCTCTCCCGTAGTGTCCGTTGGAGTTTTCTGGTGATGTAGATGGTGTATGGTGATTGTTGAGTAGTGAAGGTGGAATAGAACGATGGAAAATGGGTGTATGAGTGAGGGGTGGATGAGAAAGATATGAGATGAATTCATCATAGTTATGATGAATAGTTCCCCTGATGAAACTCATCCCATATCGAAAGTCTGATGGGAGGGAATACTTCTATAAATTTAAAGGTGTTATACATTTAGATGAGAATCCTACATTGGGATGGGATCCTAGATATACATATACACATGAAAATGAGTCACGTTCATTGCGATACCTGAGCAGGATTTGGTCCAATTTATGAATCCATGGACTCTCACTATGGTCCACAAACACAACTGATGCCTTCAGTAGGCTCTCCCGATGGCCTTATTGGTTAGAAAACCTCTTCAAGAGGAAGTCTATGTGGTTGGTAGGCTTCCTAGTTGAGGGATAACCCATGGTTATTCCATTTTGTATCTATAAATAATTACAAAAACTGAAATCAAAATTCAAAATAATATATAATTAAAATAAAAAATTCAAAAATAAACATTTTTATTCATTTTAAAACCATTTTAATTATTTGTTTTAAATATCATAATTTTTAATAAAAAAATGTATTTTATAGTAATATTCATTTAAAACAATTCAAAATCCTTGAGAAAAAACATAAAATTATGCATGGAAATTGATTGTGTCAAGTACCCCCACACTTAAACTATGATTTCCATCAAGCATAAAATATCATCATTTAATTTAATAGGTCACCGATTCTACCAATATTTAAATTTAAATGTAATAAAAAAATTCAATGGTAAACCAAAAGTTTAAGTTCCACATAAAATATCAATTCAATTTATTACTTTTCAAAGAAACAATAAATTCTAGTATTTTACTTTTTTACTTTTTAAACTGGTGGAACATATCCTTTCATTAATTCAAGTTCCTCAATTTATTATGATTACACATGCCTAATCATGTTTTACCTCACTTTTACATCTTTTCTCTCATCACTCATGATACAAATTTAAGTAGAGTTATGATCATATCATGAGAACATTGTCCTTATCCATAATCTTGCAAAGGAAATACTTTATACACTTTGTAAAAAGTCACATAAGATCATGGGGACTTTTAATAAAGGTTCAAATGACTATAAAGATTAAGGTTGGTAGGAATTTTATGTTCAAAATTAAGGCTCAATGGAGGATTTAATAAACATGATATCGAAAGTAGAATCTCAATGGAATTGTCCCCTTCAAAATAAAAACTCCCATTTCCCAATATCAAAGTAAGGTCGTGATCAATGAAATCATAATGAATGATGTGATCCTTATTTAATTTTACTCAACTTTTTTTTTCAATTTTTTTTTCATATTTTTTAAATTTCTCAAAATTTATGCATGGAATGAACCTCACATACACCACCTAACCACATAGGATAAAAATTATCTATATAGTAAGGGTTATTTTTTATTCTTCCAATTCAAAAACCATTCATATTTTTTTTCATTTTTTCCAGAAGGGAAAATAATGAAGTATAATGAGTGAATCAAAAATCTTTAAATACCCAAAAATAATACTTCCACACTTTTTCCTTACAATGAATTTCATCCTAACCATGAATTCCCTCACTTCCACACTTAAACGTTAAAATATCATGAAAAATACTAAGAGGAGGGTATAAATGGATAAAAATGGCTTGAAATATGTCTCATTCCAAATAAGGGAATTCATGGTCTCTATGGGATGAACAATGATAAATGCATAAGGTGGTCTCAAGGATAATGGATTATCAAAAGACATCTAAATAATTTTAAATGTGTTTTTTCATAGTCATAGATTTTAAAAGTTATAATTAAAGTTATAGCTTGCATAATGTCCCAAGATCACTCAAGAAATATGTTCAAGATAAAATAGGGAGTACTTGGTCAATAAATACTCTTGGGAATTGACATATGATATAGGAAAATCACTCATGGAATGAATATAAAAATCAATTCACATGAATTTCAGAAATTAAAATCATTAAAGATGGTAGGGAAATTTGATTTACTTGAATCAATAAATTCCTTGAAATCACGAGTCATCATTTTAATATCCATTCTTCACTCCTTAAATTCTGAATTTTACTCATTTATGTCTCCTAGATAGTTCAATTAATGAAATAATTAAAAGTATTGGCATGAAATTTTTCAGTTTAAATCTCAGAACAAGTTTTTAGAAAATAATGTAGAGAGTTTAAAAGATAAACATTGAAAGTTAAATCCTATTTATCATGAATCTATAATCCTCTATAAAATTGTTCTCAAGGGATTCATTATTCCATCACTGTCCTACAAAATATAATCAATCATTAAAACTCAAGGATCATGTCATTAAATCTCAAAAATATAAAGGGACTGGGATGTATGCTAAACTAGTCTTAAGAATGAAATTTAAAGTCCCAGAAAGAAAGTAGAAGGATAAATATTTGTATGATTCCACATGTGGTCTCTATATCTTTATTAACTCTAGAAGGGAATTATAATCTTCTATCCATAGTCTAATAGTGGGTGGATCTCCTTGGATTTGAATCACCACACGTGGCTTTTATCAGCTTCCACTTCTTATTTTTGGTGAGGAATAATCCATGGATAGAGTATACCTAATCGTCCCCTTCACAATTAGGTATAACTTTCATGGAGGGGGAAGGATGAAGTATGGATAAACCTCCTTATTGTTTTCTACTTTTGAAACATTCTCTTTCTTGTATAGTTATTGCTCCACGTGGGCTGTATGAATTGAATATTTAAAGGGAAAGTGAGCAGGAAATTTTACTTAAATAAAATGTAAACATTTAGAATCAAAATTAAAATTCACATTTTCAACATGAGAATGCTATATCTTATTCTCCTTGATATCAACCACTTATATCACCTTATTGTTCTCTTATAATTCATGTTCAATAAAATCTATGAGTTTCATGTGTTTCTCAATAGGTACATGTAAATCTTCTTCAATTTCCTCAAAGGAAAAAAAAGATTATCCAAATATGATAATTAAATGTAGTTGGAATTAATACTCAATTTAGATTGAATAAAATAAAATAAATTATAGTTTTAGATATGATTAACTCCCTTAGTTGGTTCAAATTCAATATCTTCATCAATAGTGAGTTCCTCTTGGATTTGGATGGTAGATAGTAGAGGTAGGTAGTCGGACTACTCCAATTTTTCTTCAAATTCCACCACTTTGGTAGATTCATCCAATTCCATGGCTAGATATATATAAAATGTTTCAATCTATTCTACTTTTTATGGAATAGGGGTATCATGTTATACCACATACTCATTCCATAAGTTGTCGAGAACTTGTTGATCTCAAAAACATAGCTCAGTTGGAAAGTCTTCCTCATCATGGATCTACTCTATCCCATCATGGTCATATTGGATCAGGTTATTCAAATGGTTGGGATGTTGATATTCCTAGAGTTTGGACTCAACTTCTTATGTGTATTCAATTAAATTGGGGAAAACTAAGGTTTCTTTCTCTAGTTCAGGTCTATATTTCTATTTAGATGCATGGACATACACAGTTATAGATTATATATTTTCTTTATAGTTATTCTATTTATTATTTATGTTAATTATTTATTCTTTAAGTTCATGAAATTAAATCTTTTATCCCCCACTTGTTATTGATATTTCACTTGAGGGGGATCTTCAATTTTTTTGGAGGATCCAGGTAAAGATCTACTTGTGTCTTGACCACTTCATGACGAAACTCAAGGAAGTAATCATAGAGTTTAGATAGATATATGGTAAATCCTTTAAATATTTTATTCTTTAGGGTCTCCTTAAGATCCTATATGAGGTTCTGAAATTGAACCTCTATAATGATTTGTCTTTAGGCTACCTTGATATATTTAGAAAAAAGAGAAATTCCATCTTTGATAGAGTAGGTTGATTCAATTACTGATTCTTATACCTATGAGTTGTTAGTTCATGAAGGATAACAATCATTTGAATACATCATGGAAAAAGATATTTTCTTATTATTATATATTCAAATAATGAAAAAAATAAAAAACTATATACAATGTGGTAAGAAAAATTAAATAAACCATTGATTGGATCCCCGATAATGGCACTAGTTTTGATGCATGCCTGTCATAGGGTCTAGAAAAAGAAAATTTATAAGTTTTCTTAGTGAAAAACACATTGGCTAACTAGGGTCATCTCACATGAGAAGCTTCATATTTGTATACTTATTCAAATTCACCTAAGAACTACTTGTTTTTTTTATATTTTCTTAAAACAATGATATTTTTGGTTTTTTTTATTTTCTAAAACGATGAAAAGACATGTAATTATACTTTACCATTTAATTATAAATATAATGATATTAAAAATAAAGAATTTAGTTCTAGGTTCAGTTTCAAGCTCTATCATCATTCCTCTTTATTTTTTTAATTTATTTTGATAATTAAATTATGATATCTCAAACTTGAATTACTATTTCTTTATTTAGAATTTGTGAAATCTAGAATTCCTAAGAAATATAAATCCCACATCCTTTTGTAATCATGGTTGATGGAACACCTCAAATGAGAGTGTGACATATTCCAAGACTTGAATCCTTCGTATGGCATTTCATCCATTGATCAACTCAACTACACCATGTGAAGAGTTTATGATCAATAGAGAAGATAGAAAAGTAAAATAAAATAAAGGAATAGAAATAGATTTGAGTTTCATGTCATGGTTGAAAACAGTCACACTGTTTCATGTCACTCGCATCTACAAAAAACATAAAATAAACTTTAATAAATAATTAAAGAACACCTATCCTCCCATGGTCCAAGCCTCAGGTCAGCCCCTCATTATCGAGGGTAAGATATCACAATGGTAATATGAAGATAAATAAATGAATAAAATAAAAATAAAAATAATAGGAGTAGGAGAGAGATAGATAAAATATCAAAATTAAAATATAATAAGAAAGAAACCATGTAACAATAGAATAAAAACAGAAGAAGAAATGTGATAGAGAAGAAAATATAATAAAACAAAATAAAGATAAAATAAAATAAAAATACAAAATGAAATAATAATAATATGAAGAAGAAGAAGTAGAATTAGAAGAAGAAGGACATGAAGAAGGATGAATAGATTGAATGGTGGAATAATACACAATTTCTAAACAATTCAATTATTATATTTAATATAAAAGAAACTAAATTAAAAAACATAGATAAATAAAAAGAGAATAAAAAATAGTGCAACAATAGTCTCTTCCTCCCACAGGGGTCGAGTGTCCTTGCTATAGTATAATATCCCGCTATTTATAGAGGTATGTTTTTATTTAGAATGCCTAAGTTGTATCTATTCTCATATCCATGGGGTTTTTCGTTTCAAAATTTTCATCCTTGAGACTAGGGGTCTATAATTGGAAACACCCAAAGAAATCAGGTGTTTAATTAAAGCATGTACTGGGTCCAGTGGGTCAACGTCTTCTTCATGCACATGGTGTGAATGAATTTTTATGGTGGCATGGTATTAGTGGAGGTTCCACATGGTGATTCTAGCAGTGAAAACAAAAAATTTAGTGGTGGCTCTTCAACCCCTCCAGCCTTCAAAGTGGAAATAGGGATCTCTCCCTATTGTGTAAGGCCCCCCCTCTTCGAAGTGGTTTAATGGAGGTTATCCAAGGACCATGAGATATTATATGGTGTCTAGGGGTGTTATCCATAGAAGTAAATATCATGATCGAGCTCTCTAGTGGTAGCCTTGGAAGTTTTCTAGTGATGTAGAGGGAAGATGAAGAGTGTCGAGAAGATACAGTGATGAGGAGTCACGACGCACGAGTGGCTGAGTGTGGGGCGTGTGACCAATACATGGGATGATGTTGTCCATATTATGATGAACACTACAATGGTGAAACTTTTACCACATTAAAAGTATCTTGGGAGGTTACACCTATATAAATTTAAATTCATGATGAATCTGGATCAGAATCTTGCACTGGGGTGGGTTCCCAGATACACATGCACACACGGAAATGGGCCGTGCACACCACACGACCCGAGTGAACTTTGGCCTAATTCATGCATATGAGGGATCTCCCTGCAGTACACATCCACACATGCCACCTTGGATAGGCTCTCCTATTGTCCTTTATGGCCATGTGACCTCTTCAAGAGTCGAGCTATATGGCTAGGGGATTTCCTAGTTGAGGGCTAGCCCATGGATGTCCCATTTTTTATCAATAAATCAATGCAAAAACATAAAGTAAAATTCGATAAAATATATAATTAAATTCAAATTTTAAAAATTTCAAAATTAAACATTTTCATTCATTTTAAAAACTTTTTTAATTATTTATTTTTAATTTACCACTTTATAATAAAATAATGTATTTTATGGGAATATTCATTTTTAAAAATTCAAAATCTTCAAGAAAACACTTAAAAATTTTCATGAAAATTATGTGTGCCAAATAACCCCAAACATAAACAATTCTTGTAATAAAGCATAAATTTCAACATTAAAATTAGGAGGTCGCCAATTCTACCAATATTTAAATTTAAAAGCAATAAAATAAAATAATTATCAATGATAAACCAACATTTCAAGTTCTACAGAAAATATCAATTCATTTTCTCACATTTCAAAGAAATAATCAAATTCTAGTATTTTAATTTTTCCCTTTTGTAACTATTGAAAACTATCCTTTTATTAATCCAGGTTCCTCAATTTATTGTTATTGTACATTCCAAATCATGATTTACCTCACTTTTAAATCCTTTATCTCATCACTCATGATATAAATTTAAGTAGAGTTATGCCTAAATCATGAGAAAATGTTCCTTATCCATAATATTACAAAGGAACTACTTTCTACACTTTGTAAATAGGGACATAAAATAATGAGGTCTATAAATAAATGTTCAAATGACTCCAAGTCTTAAGATTAGTATGAATTGATGTTCAAAATTAAGTATAAAAGGAGGAGGTTAATCTCTAATGTATTAAGAATGATATCAAAAGTAAAATCTCAATGAAATTATCCCCTTAAAAGTAACAACTCCCACTTCCCAAGCTTAAATTAAGGGCATAATAAATTAATGAATAATGAATGATGTGCTACTTCTTGAATTTTTCTCTACTTTTATATTTTTTTCTATATATTTGGTTTCATTTTTTTTACTTTTTTGAAATCTAGGATTGGAATGAACCCCACATACACCAACTAACCACATATGATAAAAATCAGTTGTCTATTAATAGAGAGTTTTTAATTAAAAGTGACAACTTATTCCTATTTTTTTTCTTTTTTTAATAGTTAAAACAATAAATTATAATGAATGAATCAAAATACTTTTAATAACCAAAAATAAAACCCCCTAAGTTTTTTACTTATAATGTATCTCATCCATTTAACCATTAATTCCCTCACCCCCACACTTCAACTTTAAAATATTATACAAAATACTAAGAAGATAGTAGAAATGGATAAAAGTGGCTTGAAACATGGATAATTACTACCATGGTAATTCATGGTATCTATGGGATAAATAAGGATAAATGTATATGGTGGTATTAAAAGTTGAGGCCAAAGCCTCAGTTTATTTAGGGAAGGGCCTACAGTAAACATAAAATCATGCAACATGCAGTACATGGATAAACTCAGCGAGACTCAAACTAAAGACCTTTCTGAGACCCATAGGGACAGATACCAACTGAGAAGCACCCTAGGAGATGTATATGGTGGTATTAAGGGTAAGGTGTTCTCAAAATATTCCTTATTCATTTTAATTTTTTTCAAAGTCATAGCTTTGAAAAATTCCAATGCAAGTTCTAGTAGGTTTCATTTCCCAAGATCACTCAATAAATATACTCAAGAAAAAATTGTAAGTACTTGGTCTAGAAATCCTCTCAGGAATGTATATATAATAATGAAAAATCACCCATGTAATGAACAATAATAACCAAACAATTCAGATGAATTTTATAAATTCAAAGTATGAAAGATGGTAGGGAAATTTCATTTACTTGAATCAATCAATTCCTTTAAATCATGAGTTATTATTTTAATATCCATGTTTCAATCATTAAATTCTAAATTTCACTCATTCATTGTCATTATCATTTAAATATAAAACATGGAATCACCATATTTCTAAGAAACTCATGTCTCTTAGATAATTCAATTAAAGTAATAATACAAATCATGGGAATACGATTTTTTAGTTTAAATCTCCAAACAAGTTTTTAGACAAAAATGTAGAGATTTTAAAAGATAAACATTAAAAGTGAACTCCCTTTTCTCATGAAGCTCTATTCCTCCTTAAAATTGTTCTTGGGTGATACCATTCTGTAATGGTCCTACAAAATATAATGAATCATTAAAACTCAAGAACAATGTCATTAATTCTCAAAAAGATAAAGGGATTGGGATACATGCTAAACTGGTCATAAGAATGAAATTTAAAGCAATAGAAATAAATTAGAAAGATAAATCTTAGTGTGATCCCCTATGTGATACCTGGATTTTTATTTCCCCCCAAAGGAATTACCAGATGTTATCCATAGTCTTATAGCGGGTGGATCTTCTTGGATTTGAACCACCACATGTTTCCTTTCCCAGCTTGCAATTTTTTTATTAGTGAGGAATAACCCATGGATAGAGTATACCAAATTCATAAACTTCAAAATTTGGTATATCTTTCATATTAGAAGTAGGATGAAGTATGGATCATCACCTTTTTTGTATGATACTTGTGCAAGCTTCTTCTTCTTTCCTAGTGCTTTCTCTATGTGGGATTCATGAACTGAATATTTAAAGTGAAAGCGAGAAGGTAATTTTAATTGAATAAAATTTAAATAGTTAGAATCAAAATTAAAATTCTCTATTTCAATATGATCAGACTCTTTCTTATTATTATTAGGTTCTTCCACTTGTATCACTATATAGTCCTCCTATAAAGCATGTTTAATAAAATCTGGGATTTCTATGTGTTCCTTAACAAGTGTATGTACTTATTGTTCACTTTCCTTCAAGAAAAAACAATGATTGTCAAAATATGAAAAATCAAAATAGTTGGAATTAATACTCAATTAGTATTTAATAAAATAAAATGAAATAGAGTTAGAGATAAGATCAACTCTCTTAGTTGTTTCAGCTTCAATCTCATCTTCAATGGTGAGTGACTCTTGGAGTTGGATAGTAGCAAGTGGAAGTAAGTGTTTGGGATCCTATATATTTTATTAAAATAACAACACTTGGGTGGATTCTTCTTATTCCATGTCTAGAGAGATATGAAATGGTGCTGGATATTCTAAATTGTATGGAATGGGGAGATCATGTTTTACCTCATACTCATTCTATAAGTTGTCTAGATCTTGTTGTTCCCCATACGTATCTCAACAGAAAATTATTCCTCATCATGAATCCACTCTAACTCATCATGGTAATCTTGGATATGGTTCTTAAAATGGTTGGGATATTGATATTCTTAATGTTTGGCCTTAAATTACTATATTTATTTAATGAAATTGGGGAATACTGAGGCTTCCTCTTCTAGTTCAGGTTTGGAGTATCCTGGGAAGGCTCTACTTATGTCTTGGCCACTTTATGAAAAACTATGTGAATTAATCCTGGAGTTTAGTAATTTATCTAGAAAAACCTTATACTATTAGGTTCTCAAGGGTCTCCTTAAGATCTTGGATGTTCTCCTTGAATTTATCCTCTATGATGACTTGTCTTTGAGATACCCTAACCTATCTATAAAAAGATCAATTCCATATTTTGTAGACCATGTTTATTCAATTACTAATTCTTTCACCTGTGAGTTGTTAGTCCATGCATAGAATAATAATAATTTGAATACATTATGGAAAATATATATTTTTTATTTATTTAAATAAAACAATAAAAAACAATCTATAAGGTGAAATGAATAACTAAATAAATTACTGATTGGTTCCCCATAAATGACACCAATTTTGATGCATTCCTATCATGGGGCATGTAAAAAAGAAAATTTCTAAGTTTTCTTGGTATATCACAGTAGATTACTAGTGTAATCTCACTTTATTAGATTCATAGTTGTCTAATTAGTAATTCAAATTCACCTAAGAACTACTTATTTTGTGTTTTTTATCATTTTCTTAAAACAATGATATTTTTGGGTTTTGTTTATTTTATAAAATAATGAAAATACATGTAATTATACCTTACCATGAAATGATAAAAAATGATATTAAAAAGAAATAAATTATTCTTTGGTTTGGTTTTGAGTTCAATCATTATTCTTCTTTATTTGTTTAAATTTAAGTTGATAATTTAGTTATGATATCTCACACTTGAATTACAATTCCTTTATTTAGAAGATGTGAAATCTCAAATGCCTAAGCAATCTAAATTCCACCTCATCTTTTAATCAAGGTTGATAGAACACCTCAACCAAGAGTGTGAAATCTTCCAAGAACCTACTCCATCATATTTTGTTTCATCCATTTATCAGCTCAAATACACCTTGTGAAGAGCTTATGATCAATGAAAGGGAGGGAAAAGATAAAAATAAAAGAATTGAAATAGAATTGAGTTTCATTTCATAGAAGACAAATAACAAACCATGAACGTCACTTATATCTACCAAAATAAAAAAATAAACATTAATAAATAATTCAAGAAGACCTATCCTCCCCCAAACCAAGCCTCGTTTATCCCCTCATTATCAAGGGTAAACGATCATAATGTTGAGAAGAAGAGAAATACAAGAAGAAATAAAAATAAAATAATATGAGAGGGAGGGAGAGAAAATAATAAAATTAAAATAGAATAAAAAAGAACACATGAAATAATAGAATAAAAATATAAGAAGAAGAGAAATAGGTAAGAAAATATAATAAAACAGAAGAGAGAAATAAAAAAAATAAAAACATAGAATGAAATAAGAAGAAGAAAAATAAGAAGAACAAGGAGAATAAGAAGGATTAATAGATTGGTGGATGAAAGAAAACAAAATTATTAAAAAATTCATGAATTATATTTAATATAAAACAAACTAAATTAAAAATCCTAGAGAAATAAAAAGAGAAGAAAAAATAGCACAATAATGGCCTCTTCCTCTCATGGGTGTTGAATATCCTTGCAACGGTAAAACCCCCCCTCTATTTATAGAGGGATGGTTTCCTTCGACCTAACTAAGTCATATCTATTCCCATAGACATAGGTATTTTTTTTCAAATATCTCATCCTAGAGACTCGAGTTATAGAATTGGAAACACATGAAGTAATCAGGTGTTTAAATTCAACATGGACTGGGTCAGTGGGGTAGTGACTTCTTCATGAACATGGTTTGCATGGACTTATATGGAGGCATGTCATAGGTGGTGGTTTCATGTGGTGAGTCCAACGGTGAAAGAAATAATGAAATTGGTGGCTCCATAACACCTTTTTCCTCCATAGTGTCTGAAGAGAGATCTCATTATAACACAAGGTGTCCCCTCTTCAAAGTAGGCTTATGGAGGTCATCTGAGGACCTAGAGATCTTCTATGGTGGTTAGGGGCATTAGAAATGTAGGTAGAGCTCAGGATTAATCTCTCTAGTGGTGTCCATGGTGGTTTTCCAATTAAGTATAGGGTGTTCATTGAGTGTTGAGTGGCCTAGGTGATGAGGAATGGCGGTGAATGGGTATCCGAGAACAGGGAACATGAGAGAGACACAATACGATTCCATATTAGTTATGATGAATAGTAACATGGTGAAACTCACCCCACATCAAAAGTTTGAAGGGAGGTAACACTTGTATAACTTGAAAGGTGTGATGCATCTAAATTAGAATCTTGCACTGGGGTGGGCTCCCAGATACACTTGAATAAGAAAATGGTCCAAACACACCATGTGGTCCAAGAGGGATTTATCCCAATTCATGAATCTTTCGGATCATACTGTGATCCAAACACACACCTTCCACCTTGGGAAGGCTCTCCTAGTGGCCTACATGGCTAGAAAGATTCTTAAAGAGGTAGGATATGTGGCTGGTGGGTTTCTTGGTTGAGGGATAACTAATGGTAGGCCCGTTTTTTATCATTAAATCATCGAAAAAACAGAAAATTAAATTCAACATAATATATAATTAAACTCCTTAATTAAAAATTCAACATTTTCATTCCTTTTAAACCATTTTTAATTATTTATTTTTAATTTACCATTTTTTAATAAAATAATTTATTTTATGGGAATATTCATTTAAAACAATTCAAAATCCTAGAGAAAACATTTAAAATTATGCATGAAAATTGAGCATGTCACAATCACAAACCATTTTCCCAAACATACAATATCAGAATTACATCCTAGATTTTATAATAAATTCCCCAATGTGGGTTTTACCACACCTAACAAAAACTGTAAACTTGTTTTTCTTAACATCAGATTTCTTTGATGGATTCTTCCCATTTTTGCCACATGTATATCTTTTTCTCTTTATTATCATGAAATACATGTTCATCAGAAAACTCCATTTCTATCTTCTCAGCATAATGAAAAAGTTTCACATAACTTTTAAATTCATGAGAGTCCAATGATCTTCAATATATTGCATTTAATTTGAAGTAAAACTAATTAATTTTACAATCAAGATCCCAAATACAATTTAGTGCATACCTTTCTAATCAGGTGAAGTTTTCTTCATACATGACCACTAAATCTTCCACCTTCTACCTCAATACCAAGAATCACTTTTCCATCCTATGTAAAACAAACTTAAGAAAATACTTATCAAGGAAAACATTCTTAAATGTACCCCATTCTATAGAATCAATTCCTTGTCTCCATAGTATTCTCAACCATTGAACACAATTGATTGATTTCACACTCAAACTAGTAATTAAAAAGATTTAAATTTTGATTATCTAAATAAACCATGATTTGAAATATATTTTCTATAGATTTAATCCAACCCTCATCTATCACTAAGTCCAAAGATCCATTGAATTATAGAGGGTTTTGTCTTATAAAATGTTCCACTATCAACATGTTCCTCTATGGAAGACATGGTTTCTCACTATCATGGATGAAACCAATATTTATAGCATATTTCAACTAAACCATAATAATAAAAAATGAATCTTCTAATTAAAACCATCCCGGGTTGCTAATTTGGAAGGATAGTTTTCTATTGGTTCCTTCTTAATTCAGCTTCCGTTTTCCCTATGTGGAAATCTATTTTGAAATAAAATAGTTTAGATGATGCAACATGGTAATATTAAAATTCGATATCATGATAACCATAAATTATAATCCCTTAAGGGTATTTACTTATATCATCCTAAAATATAAAATTATCCAAACCTTTCCCTGATACCAATTATAAGTAACTAGTCTTAAATAATCCATAAAATTGATTCTTTAGATAAGAATTTATTTTCATGAATTCACGAATATCTTTTAGGATTAGAGTTTTAAATAATTATCTCACCACCCTTACATAAATAAATATTAAAACAAAAAGTGGAAAATTTCACTTAGTATCCATTTTTCCAATAATAAAAAACTTTTAATATACAATAAGTTTTATTTTCCTAACATATTTTCACAATCTTTATCTTGACCTCATATATGTACCTACTCATACTTAAACCCCTGTGAAAAACATTTTAAAATATGGGATAAGTATAAAAAAACCAATTAGGTATATATAAAAACAAATAAAGAAACACATTAGTCCATGAGTACTCATAAAAATGTTCTTTTCCAAAATAAAAAATTTAGCTCAAAATAAACATTTTCTTACCTAAGAAACCAACTTCTTTACCCAATGATTTTCATAAATTTTTTTATAAGAAATATTAATTTCATAATAATAGTAATAAAGGATTATTTCCAATCAGTAAAAACTAATGTATTTTGTTCACAACGTTATACATATTACTCTTAAAAAGTAGAGTATATTATCATTTAAATATAAGCTCATTACCTTAACTTGTGAAATAATATGATTTCCATAATGACCCATAGAAAAGATATATAAATACGGAATATAACTTGGGAAACAATTTCCATATCACTCTTATAATTGGAATAATCTACCTGGTAAATTTCAATAATCTCTTAATAGAAACCTAAACTGTTTACTTCATCCCTTTACCCAATTCATTGGAGAGATATTCGGGCTCACCCATTATCATGAGATATATTGGGTTCACCCACCATCATGAGATATATTGGTCTCACCATTCATCTTAAAGTATTCTCAAGAACCATAAAATAAATATAACACATAAAAATTTTTATTTTATACTCACCTATAAGGAAAACATTTACAGATATTGAAATATCCATTCTAGTTAAAACCCTTTTTGAAAATACCCATAATAAAGAAATGGGTATTTATTCTATGAAAAAAAAAATGAAATATTTTAAAGGAATCGAAACATAAAATAAATTTTATGTAGGTATGAAAAATCATTGACACTGTATATGTTAAAATAAAACATTCTTTTTTTTTTCATTTATAAAGAAAGTCAAAACGTTCCATAAAAAATATGTAAAAAGATTCCTTCTTGAATTTTTTTGTAAGAAATTAAAAGGTGACATAAAATGAATTTTATAATTTATTTATTCCTATATAAATAAATCCATGAAATAATTTTAAGAATATGGACATGGAAAAAATTATTTTAAAACTAAATCTTTAAAACATTTAAAATGACATTTTTAAAGTAAAGTGTCCCTTACCTTGAGTATGGATCATCACGTATGTTCCTTATCATCATAAATAACAGAAATTGGTTAATTATTTAATTTCCTAAGAACCTTTTTAAATCTTATTATTCCTAATTATATTATTTATTACCATTTTATATATAATTACTTAATCACTTAAGTTCATGTTATATGTTTTGATGATATATGGCTCCTATGTCCAAAATGAATTTGGTAAGTTGAATATTGTAAAATATGTCATTATTACTTAATCTATAGAATAATAATCCTGATTTTTTTTAATTTTTATACATAAATTATACTTTTAAAAACAACCAATAAATATTTTTATGAAAAATGAACAATGTTACAATCATGGTGATGGTAGGCCCTACGTACAAATGAGTGATGTTTTCATTTTTCGAAGAGCATGATGGAAATAAGTTAATTATAATTTTATCTTTAAATAATAATTATTATATCATAAATATCATATTATTTCTTTAAATATACTTATATATAGCATCCATGTGATTTGGACATGAAAAATGAATCACATCTCTTTGTAGAGGTGGTAATGCACGCGTACAATTGAACAACATTATCATTTTTCAGTGGATGGAAAGTTGATAAAGTATATGATATATTATATTTAAATAATTATAGATATTTCATTAATATAATATATATATACATCAAATATATCAATATAACTAGCTATGAGAGGCATTTATGAAAAAAATTACATCGGTTCACATGGTGGTAATCCTCCATACACACGAATGATGATTTTATTTCCCATTTGATGGAAAAAATAGAAGGATACAAGTTATTCCATTAACATAATAAAATATAAGTATATGTAAGATATCTATGTTATTATTTAACCATGGTTTATGAATATTTGAAGGAGGTATAAAAATAAATACAATAAAAAAGCTCAGTTAAGAACTATACCTCTTTTTCAGAAAACCCCTTTAAGTTTATACCTAAAGCCTTCCTAGGTTGGTTTTATAATTAAAAAATAGCCTATTTAAAAAGGGAAGGGATTTAAGGAATAGATTCTAGTAGGGATTTTATAAACCAATAGACTCTTGAAGTGTAGAGAAAAGAGGAGAGGTGGTGTCCTTTTATTAGTGGGGGAGAGAACACACTTTAAATTCTTAAAATGATTAAAATATATTAATGTATAAATTAATAAAATAGAACCAACAAGGGACATTAAAAAATATGAGATTATATAGGGTTGAAATATGTCTATATAATAGAGTTTATACAAGTTTTAGGTCATTTTAAACCTTAACACATAAGTTTAACCCACAATAAACTTGTTTTAACCTCGAAAGTGGTAACAATTTTTTACTATTTATACTTTTAATTATGAAAAAAATTGAGTTTAAATTTTTAAATAATATTAATTATTCTAATTAAAAATATGGAATCCATTTTATCAAATTCAATTCATATAAGTGGCAGAATTTAATTTAAAATTAAACTCTCAAAACAAGATGAAAAGTGGTTTTCTAGAAAAAATATCTACTTAAGTTTATAATGTTTTTATACCAAAATCAAGTATAAATTTAATTATAAATACCATAATTATATTTTTAATATTAAAAATGAACTAATTTTACTTTTAAACAATTTAAAAAACAAAGTGTAACTTTGAAAATCCTTGAAATGAAAGGATAGTTTTTAATAAATATCACTATTTTCACTATTCATCAAAAAATTAAACTTTTTAGAAAATTCAAAAAAAATCAACCTAAAATAATTTTTACATTATGAATTAAAAAAATTAATTTTATTTTTTCAAATTAAAATTCTATAAGTTTGAAATCAAGATTTTAAATAAAACCATATAATATATGAAAACTCAATTTAGTTAGAAATAAATCCTTTTTCCTTTTGACTAAAAAATTACCTAATATTATTATAATGAATATAAATCAATAAAATATAATTAATTAGTACTAATAAGACCTGAAAATGATTTATCTTAACATTAAATGGGTTTTTATACTAGCCACTTGATCGATTTTTTCCATTAGTTTCTCTGTCAAACAATTTTATTTTCGTCACAGTTTGTCTAGTCACTGAGTAAACTCCTCTACACCACCCTAGAATCACCACCACCTCCCTGTACCATCAACATGATAAATATATTCTATTCGATTGAAAACTTCATCCATTTGGTCATCCTTTCTCCATAATTTACCCCATACCTTTTCCAACCACCCGAGCCCACACTTCTTTCATCATCTTTCCACCCTAGGCCACTGTATCACTTTCATTACTACTTGACATGCCTTGAGATACCTTGAGATCATAAAATTATTCTTTATCTCAAAACACCGTTTGGTATAGAGAGATATAGAGAGAATATGGAATAGGGGATCACTAAATAACAGGTATCCAGACTTCTCATGAGTCATTATTGGCCTGATATGGTGGTATCTCACCCCTCCACTATAAAATGTGGGTCAGGCGGGAAAAATATGTGTGATGGATGGTGATTTTCCAACCACCAATTCTTATTCACAAATTAATTCTTCAATGAAGATGAAAATTTTATAATTAAATAATGATATTCATAAAACATTATCACAATATTCAATATAATATGAATAATACCACAATGAGATTTAATATTTAATGGGAATGATAACTAACTAACAATTAATGATAATGTCTTATATTTATGGAAAATCATAAATGCTATAAAGTGTAGGCTTTATTTTTTATATTATGTTTTAATATCCTCCTCAAATAATATGCACACTAATATTTTTCTCTAGGGTTTTCCATCATCATTAGTGGAATATAACCCTAATTATAGGTGCATAATGATGTATTTATAGATAAAAAATAGATAAATTAGGAATTTCATTAACTTCATGAAATGGGCCCTATCCAAGCTTGAATCCTGAGCATGATGTGTACATACCCTAAGTAATATAACCTGCCCCAAACATAGTTTAGGTGTGATATTTTCCATCCGAGTATATATTTTTGAGATATTAATTTTTGCACACATGTAATAAAAAATTATTTAATAAATAAATATTAAATATTTCCTTAAAATCATTCATACTTGAATCTCAATAAAAATACCTCAAATGGTAAGCACCATTCCCCAAGATCAATAGAAAAATAAGAAAATATTTTCAAGGACCTTCATTTGGGTAAATTTATAAATCTACCCTTTAATTGGTTTATGGCTATGATGCTCATGAATGATCTAATGTATACTCAAGGGAAATCCTGAGTGATTATATTTTATCCAGCTTTAAACTTTTTATCCAATAAAAGGAAACCACTTGAACACATAAAATAGTAATCCCATTTCACCACAATTATTGATCAAATGGATCTTGTTCACTGGAAATTCGTTTGTGCATACAGAATCTCCTAATACATGAATCTTATCAAGGATTATCTCATCCAATAACATTCTCATCCATAGGACATTCATATTTCATGGGGAAAATAAAAAACATGATCCAGAATTATTAAATTCAAAAAAAAATCTAATAATGATAGATTTTATGAGGCATTCATGCTCCCCACCTTTTTAATGAGAAACTTGGTAGACTATCATATGGAGATAATCCCTTCACATCAACCACTATTAAAACGACCCATACTTTACATACATTGATATTACTTCAGAATTTAAGCACACTTATTACAACATATAACAAAACCAGGAAAGGACCGTATAGGTATAGAGTCTTTAGAAACTGGGAAACAAAAACAACTGGTTCATAAAGCATCTACTTTGACTCCCATTTATTTCATCATATCTTGAGTCCCTTTTTGGCATATCCTACTTAATAACCTTATTCCGGACCTGGGGAAATAAAACATACAAAATGGTGAGCTCAAATGCCCAGTAAGGGTAAACAAAAGAAATATCAATCACATCATATACATAAGAACATAACTTTTGGAAATCTTAACCTGTAAAAGAAATCATAATATTATAACATGGGATAAATCATAGTAGTGAAATGTAATCCCAATAATCATAACATAAAACATGAAACTTTTTGGCATACACACATAATCATAGAGAATAATTTATTATTAGTCAAGACTCATTTCCAAGACTATCTTAGTGGACAAAGTCCATTTCTGAACTGAGTTCAATCCTCGTTTCAGTCCTGTTTTACTGAACCGGTTTAACCTGCCGTTCCAGCCATGTCTATCTCATGAGATATAAAATCTTTACCCAATGCATTAGAGGGAGATATAGGTCCCACCCATCTCAAAATGATACCATTCTTATGTGTGCCATAAAATCATAAATCATACATCATTGCATAACTCATGTAATAAAAAATGGATTCTTAAACAACATGACATCATAAAACAATTCATATAAGATAAAAGAATTCATAAAAATAATTCCATCACAACATAATCAAATCAATGTAATAATAGGTATAGAAACATAACCCTATATTATCTTAGATGGAAAATAATTTTGATAAAACACTTAAACTCCATTCTTGATGAAAATATCCTTTCTACTTCAAAAACATTTTCCTTTCTTAACATGTCATAAAATTTTAAACTAAAAGAAGTTGATTAAAAATAAACTTGAAAACTTTTAAAGGAATCTTCTTTGGAATAATGTTTTAAAAATCCATTCATGTCGTATAAGTTAAAAAAACATTCTTCTCGTACTTTTGTCGGAAAAGTCAAAAAGTAACTCGTACGAAAAACGACAAAAGATTCCTTTCATATCTTTTACTAAAAACTCACCGATGAGTAAAATATGATATAAACTATTGTAGAAGGATATAAATATTACATATTGAGGAAAAATGGATGTGGATGATAAATATTCCAAAGTAAATTCTGAAGTATAAACAATCTCGGATAAAAATTGAGATATCGAGATTTTCCCTCACCTTAGGTCCGATTTGCTTCGTAAGTGTCCGAACCTCCTGTATAATGATTTAAATAATGTTATTGACTTATTCCAGAATCATACTTATATTTATGATATCATATATGGTCATATTCTTAGCTTCTTATTTGTAATATTTCATTACTACTTGTTTATTCGGGTGTTTATTACTTTTTGTTCTTATGCGTGTTTTGTCAAATAAATTCTCATACTTATTTTTAGGTTATATATAACTCATTTAAAAAATGATATTAGTGTAATATATATCATATTTATTTACTCAATTCATTTATATAATCATTATGCAATGAAGATCATGTAGACCGAGTCACATCACATCGTGGAGACGGTATTCCGTACGTATGCATGAGTGATGATATCGTTCCCATGATCGTGGAATTGTATTGGAGTGTATGTATACTATTTCATAATCAATATCACTTTACAATAGTCATATATAGTCATTATTTACACCATTATACCCATCCAAGTAAGGTGGTGGTGGAAAATAGATTACACCACGGCGTAGAGACGGTATTCCGTACGTACGCATGCGCGGTGATTTCGTTTTCCGTAGGATGGATAGATGGTGAAATAGAGTTGTTTCATAATTATAATAAAATATCATTATATGAGTGATACTGATGTTATTACTTCATAATGAAACAACTAAGGAAGAAGAAGTGGAGGAAGAAATAAAGTTGAAAGAATTGGTAACAGACATTACCTCTTCTTTGAAGCGCATCTTTGAGATCTCCTTTTAGGGCACTAAAATTGGTCTTTGAAGAAGACTAGGACCTATAGGATGTTTCTAGGGAAGTGGAGAGGAGAAATTGGCAGGGGTTGGCCGATCTTGAAGGCTCAAAGTGGTGTGAGGAAGAGGGGGGAGGAGGTGCCCTTTTATAAGGGAGGAGAGGGGCTCCTTTGGAAAAACAAAAATATTATTTAATTATAAAGCCAAATTCGATTTTAAATAGCTCCAAATTGATTTATTTCTAAGCTACGGTAGGGATGGGTCTAAATAATCTCATCCAATATAATTTAGACAAGTTTAGGTTACTATTTTAACCTTATCATTTAGATTTATCATTAAGTTAAATAATATTTCTTTTACCGTGTCTTCTTGTGTTCTTATACTATAAGGTTAATAAACTTACTATAAGTAGAAAAACAAACCCCAAGTTGTTTATTATTAATATATATAACCTTATATAAGTCATGTGGCCTAACCTTATATTTTTAGGAATAAAATAACAATTAATAATATAATATTTGTTTTAAAAACTATTTTATGTCAATTTTGACACTATTTAGTAATTGATTTTTGTGAAAATAATAACAGAATGATTAGTTCGAAAAAGGTTAGTAAAATCAATACTAACATGTCATATTAACCCAGAAAATTAGTGTAATTCATAAAAATTCTCAAATTACATTTATTTGGGTATTTATAACATCAATTATGTCAATATTTCATTAATAAGATAATTACTTCATCTTCTTTGTGTCATAAATAAATTAACTTATTTAAAGTCTAAAAATTACAAATAAAATACCATTATGTAGGAAATATTTTTATCTTTATAATGAATATTTATAGTCGAATTTATCTTATGTATAACCCTATATTAAAAATGATATACTTATTAATCTTTGATTTTAACTATTTTAACCATTCTTTAAATAAATTAATAATAAATGTCCTAATCTAATCCAAGTGGGCCTAAATGGTCATATTTTATTCCTAAGGTTGTTTTTGGTAGAATTACACTTATCCAATTGAATTAGGACATGTTTTAGGGTAATAATAATATCATTTTACCCTTAATTACCCTATTTATTTTTAACCGTGGTAAATAAAAGTAAAAAGTTACTATTCACAAAAAATTATTTTCATCTCATTGAACCAAATTTTACTTACTGACATCAACCGTGTCTATAGGATTTTTGAAATTCCACTCACAGAAGTGGTAAAATTAAGTTTTATGAAAAATTCAGTTTTTTTAACTACCACTTAGTGGTTTCACTATTCATCAAAAATTGAAAGTTTTCAGAAAAATACCAAAATTTCACCCTAGGCTAATTTCGATATTCCGAATCCAAAAATGAAGTCAATTTTGAAAAATAAAATTTAAAAATTTTCAAAAAGTGGTTATTACTATTCATAACGGCTAGTTTTAATAATATTTTAATAGCATATCTATGTTTAGTGAAACTCGGTATTGCGTACGATGCAAGCTATCGAGGAAGGTCGTGATTGCGTGTAAAGAAAGCCGAGAAAGTGTTGTTTGTAGTAAAAGATTCCTTTGATGATTTATATAACATAAAAACAAAATATTTCTCATAAAAGTCTCAAGTGTTACATTCTACCCCCCTTAAAATGAATTTTGCCCTCGAAATTCGTCACTTTGTAACAAACAGATGAGGATACTTCTCCCTCATCATATCCTCAAGCTCCCATGTAGCTTCTTCTAATTGGTTGTTCCTCCATAAAACTTTCACCAATCGAGTGGTCTTGTTTCGTAGGACTTTTTCGCTACGATCCAGAATCTCTATCGGCTGTTCTTCATAAGAAAGATCTTGCTCCAGCGGTACAACTTCTGAGCTGAGTACATGTGAATGATCAGGTATGTACTTTCTCAGGAGAGATACATGGAACACATCGTGAACTTGAGAGAGATTCGGTGGAAGTGCCAATCAGTAAGCTACCTTCCCAACACGATCCCGTATTTTGAATGGACCGATATATCTAGGGCTCAACTTCCCCTTCTTTCCAAATCTCATGACCCTCTTCCAGGGATATATTCGTAAGAACACTTTATCACCCACTTCAAACTCTAGGTATTTTCTTCGGTTGTCGGAATAACTTTTCTGTTGACTCTGAGTTGCTCTTATGTGTTGTTGAATAGATCTGACCTTTTCCGCCATTTCATCAATGAGATCAGGTCCTAATCTTTCCCCAACTTCATCCCAGCAAGTTGGAGTCCTGCATTTCTTTCCATAGAGAGCTTCATAAGGAGCCATCTTAATACTGGAGTGAAAGCTAGGTGTTGATCCCAAACACCTTTGAAATCCATAGAGTAAGCTCTCAACATATCTTCTAGAGTTTGAATTGTTCTCTCAGACTGACCGTCTGTCTGAGGATGATAAGCAGTACTGAAACTGAACTCGGTATCCAGAGTATGCTGAAGACTTCGCCAGAACTTTGAGGTAAACCTCAGATCCCGATCAGATATAATAGAACGTGGTACTCCATGAAATCTTACCACTTCCTTCACATATATCGTGGCAAGCTGGTCCAGAGAGAAATCCTCTCTAATAGCGATGAAGTGTGCAGACTTTGTAAGATGATCAACTATGACCCAGATAACATTATTGCCTTTGGATGTTTTAGGAAGTCCGGTGACAAAGTCCATAGTGATGTTTTCCCATTTCCATTCGGGTATGGGTAATGGTTGTAACATCCCCTTAGACTTCTGTCTCTCAGCTTTAACTTGCTGGCAAACTAAGCATCGAGAGACATATTCAACAACATCTCTTTTCATGCCATCCCACCAGAAGTACTCTTTCAGGTCCCTATACATCTTCGTGCTTCCAAGATGAATAGATAATGAAGAACTATGAGCCTCATCCAGAAGCCCCTTCTTTAATTTGGGGATGGGAGGAACACAAACCCGATTCCTGAACTTTATTATCCCATCACAATCAAGGTTGAATTCAGGAACATTTATCACCTTCTTTTGTAACTCGACATCTTCTTTCTGTGCCTCTTTAATCTTCACATGTATATATGGTTGAACATTCATTTGAGAAAGATATGATTTTTCCCCTTTCATTATAATTCCAAGATCCATCCTTTGTAAATCCATAAATATTGGATCTTTTGTGATCCTCATCATGGTTAAACTGGCATGGTCTTGTCGACTTAATGCATCTGCCACCTTGTTTGCTTTCCCAGGGTGGTAATGAATTGAGCAGTCGTAATCCTTAATCAACTCCAACCATCTTCTTTGGCGCATATTCAGCTCCTTTTGTGTGAAAATATACTTTAAACTTTTATGATCAGTATAAATGTCACACCTTTCTCCATAAAGATAATGCCTCCAAATATTTAATGAAAATATTACTTCAGCTAACTCCAAATCATGAGTTGGGTAATTTTGATCATGGGTTTTCAACTATCATGAGGCATAAGCTATCACCATATCATTTTGCATAAGAACACACCCCAATCCCTTCTTGGATGCATCACTGTAGATCACAAACCTTTCTCCACTACAAGGCAGTGTGAGCACAGGTGCACTGGATAACCTTCTTTTCAACTCCTTGAAATTCTCTTCACATTCCTCTGTACAGACAAACTTAACTCCTTTCCGAGTCAACTTGGTGAGTGGATTAGATAATCGTGAAAAATATTTTACAAAACGTCGATAATATCCAGCCAAACCAAGAAAACTTCGGATCTCCGTTACTGTTGTTGGTCTTGACCATCTTTCGATAACCTCTATTTTTGCTGGATCCACAGATATCCCCTCTTTTGAGATTATGTGACCCAAAAATGAAACTTTTTGAAGCCAAAATTCACACTTGGTAAATTTGGCATAAAGCTTTTCCTTTCTCAGTGTTTTCAATATAATTCTCAAGTGATCTTCATGTTCTTCCTTGCTCTTTGAATATACCAGAATATCGTCTATAAAGACTACCACAAACTGATCAAGTTAGTCTCTAAAGACTCTATTTATCAGATCCATGAAGATAGCAGGGGCATTAGTAAGACCAAATGGCATCACTATAAATTCATAGTGTCGATACCTTGTACGGAAAGCCGTCTTTGGTATATCCTCCCTTTTGACCATTAATTAATGATACCCTGAACGAAGATCAATCTTGGAAAAGTATTGAGCTCCGCGTAGTTGGTCAAATAGGTCATCAATGCACGGGAGATGATATTTTTTCTTGATAGTGATCTTGTTAAGTTCTCGATAATCAATGCAGAGTCTCATTGATCCATCTTTTTTCTTAACAAACAGAACAGGTGCTCCCCAAGGTGACGCACTAGGGCATATGAATCCCTTATCAAGATTTTCTTGGAGTTGCTTCTTCAATTCCTGCAACTCAATTGGGGCCATTCTATAAGGTGTCTTTGAAATAGGTAAAGCACCCGGTACGAGTTCTATTGAAAACTCAACTTCACGATTTGGTGGAAGACCCGACAATTCCTCCAGAAAGACATCATCAAACTCCCGTACAATGGGCATATTCTTAATCGTGAGTTTCTCACCAACCATTTGAGATAAATAATCTTCATTTAGTGGAATCAAGACCCATAAGATGGAAGAAATTTCCACTAGAAGGTTCTGTTCATCCTTGCATCGATAGACGATAATATATTGATCTGGAATATGAAATGTGACTTCCATTCTTTGGAAATTGATATGAGATCCATGTAGAGAAAGCCAATCCATGCCAAGAATCACATCAAATTTCACTATAGGAAGGATCACAAGATTTGCAGGAAGCACATTCCCACAAACTTCAATCGGAGAAGAATTATAAACTTTTGATGTGACTGTTGTGCCATTAGGGGTTGTCACAGCTAACTCAACATCTAATTGTTGAGGTAATATGGTGATATCCTTAGAAAATTCTTCAGAAATAAAGGAGTGGGTGGATCTAGAATCAAATAAAACATTTGCTACTTTAGAGTGGATGGTAAGTGTACCTTTCACCACATCTTTATCGTACTCCACATCACTGATAGAAATTGCATGTGACTTTTCTTTGTCTTTAGCCTTAAGAGTTTGTTGACATCGACCATCATCATCAACCCTTGGATTTGGGAATTGATTGGCATAATGCCCCATCTCCTTGCACTTGAAACATTGAAGTATAGTAGGTTCATTCTGTGTATCCCTCCCTTTGTTTGCATCATTAGAAATCTTCTCCCCATCATTGCGGCATTCAAATTCCCGATGACCTTCCTTTCCACATTTGAAACATTTTCTTGTCCCTTTAAGACAACTCCCTCCATGTTTCTTTCCACACTTTGAGCATAAGGGAAATATCATCTTCTTTTCAGTGTGCTCTTTATATTTTCCTTTGAATTCCATTTTCCTCTTCTTATCAAACCCATATGACTGATGAGTTACTCCAATCTCCATCTCGACTTGGAGAGCACATCGAATGATTTCCTTGTAGCTATTGAAGTCCCTTATGGCAAACGCCCTTCGAAGACTTGGTTTTAATCCACTAAAGAATCAATCGATCTTACTCTCAGGTTGGATAATAATACCAGAAGCGTACCTTGAAAGTATTGTAAAATTTGCTTTATAGGTACCAACAGATTCATCATCCTTTTGCTTCAGTTCAAGAAACTCTTTCTCCATCTTTGTTCGGAGAATACGAGGGAAGTACTTATTGAAAAATAAGTTCTTGAACTCGTCCCATTCCATGGACTCAATTTCATCCCTTTGCCTCGTATTCTTAATAAGATTCCACCATTGATCATCATCACCTTGCAAATGATACACTACTAAGATGAATTTATCATGTTCAGAACATTGAAGAACTGAAAATATTTTTTCAGTAGTACTAATCGATTGTTCAGCAACTAATGGATTAGTAGACCCGCTGAATGAAGGTGGACGCTATCTCATGAAGGATTCAACAGAATGTTGCTCCTTCCTTTGCTCATTTGGAAGTCCTGCATGATTCATAGCTTGAGAAAGTTGTGTGAGCATGGCTACAAGATTTTTCATTCCATCTCCCATAACGTTTGGTTGCTCAGGGGGATAATCATTGTATTTCCCGTCACATTCCGCATTAACACGGTTCCTTCGGGTTCCAACCATTGACTAAAACCAAGAAGAATAGTGTGAGCAACACTAATTATAATAGGAAAACCACATAATCAAGAATAAAATTACACACTTAAGGTCTTATCCCAGGTTATTCATGGCCAATTTTAAAACACTAAGATTGTGTTCTATGCTTAGACTTATCCTTAGGGTTCTTACTAAGGCTTTCACATCGTAGTTTCCAAAGGTTGACTATACCTTTCCTCTGATACCAACTATAACGACCCATACTTTACATACATTGTTATTACTTCAGAATTGAAGCCCACTTATTACAACATATAAAAAAACCAGGAAAGGACCGTATAGGTATAGAGTCTTTAGAAACTGGGAAACATAAACAACTGGTTCATAAAGCATCTACTTTGCCTCCCATTTATTTCATCATATCTAGAGTCCCTTTTTGGAATATCCTACTTAATAACCTTCTTCCTAACCTGGGGAAATAAAACATACAAAAGGGTGAGCTCAAATGCTCAGTAAGGGTAAACAAAAGAAATATCAATCACATCATATACATAAGAACATAACTTTTGAAAATCTTAACCTGCAAAAGAAATAATAATTTCATAACATGTGATAAATCATAGTAGTGAAATGTAATCCCAATAATCATAACTTAAAACATGAAACTTTGTGGCATACACACAAAATCATAGAGAATCATTTATCATTAGTCAAGACTCATTTCCAAGACTATCTTAGTGGACAAAGTCCATTTCTGAACCGAGTTCACTCCTCGTTTCAGTCCTGTTTCACTGAACCGGTTTAACCTGCCGTTCCAGCCATGTCTATCTCATGAGATATAAAATCTTTACCCAATGCATTGGAGGGAGATATAGGTCCCACCCATCTCATAATGATACCATTCTTATGTGTGCCACAAAATCATAAATCATACATCATTGCATAACTCATGTAATAAAAATGGGATTCTTAAACAACATGACATCATAAAACAATTCATATAAGATAAAAGAATTCATAGAAATAATTCCACCACAACATAATAAAATAAATGTAATAATAGGGATAGAAACAGAACCCTATATTATCTTATATGGAAAATAATTTTGATAAAACACTTGAACTCCATTCTTGAGGAAGATATCCTTTCTACTTCAAAAACATTTTCCTTTCTTAACATGTCATACATTTTTAAACTAAATAAAGTTGATTAAAAATAAACATGAAAACTTGTAAAGGAATCTTCTTGGAAATAATGTTTTAAAAATCCATTCATGCCGTATAAGTTAAAAAAAACATTCTTCTCGTACTTTTGTCTGAAAAGTAAAAAAGTACCTCGTACAAAAAATGACAAAAGATTCCTTTCATATATTTTACTAAAAACTCACCGAAGGGTAAAATTGGATATAAACTATTGTAGAAGGATATAAATATTACATATTGAGGAAACATGGATGTGGATGATAAATATTCCCCAGTAAATTCTGAAGTATAAACAATCTCGGATAAAAATTGAGATTGAGAGATTTTCCCTTACCTTAGGTCCGATTTGCTCTGTAAGTGTCTGAACCTCTTGTATAATGATTTAAATAATGTTATTTACATATTACAGAATCATAATGATTTTTATTATATCATATATGGTCATATTCTTAGCTTCTTATTAGTAATATTTCATTACTACTTGTTTATTCGGGTGTTTATTACTTTTTGTTCTTATGCGTGTTTTGTTGAATAAATTCTTATCCTTATTTTTAGGTTATAGATACCTCATTTCCAGAATGGTATTAGTGTAATATATATCATATTTATTCACTCAAGTCATTTATATAATCATTATGCAATGAAGATCAGGTAGAATGAGTCACATCACATCATGGAGACGGTATTCTGTACGTACGCACAAGCGATGATATCGTTCCCATGATCGTGGAATTGTATTGGAGTGTATGTATACTATTTCAGAATCAATATCACTTTAAAATAGTCATATATAGTCATTATTTACACCATTATACCCATCCAAGTAAGGTGGTGGTGGAAAATAGATTACACCACGGCGTGGAGACGGTTTTCCGTACCTACGCACGCGCGGTGATTTCATTTTCTGTAGGATGGATAGATGGTGAAATAGGGTTGTTTCATACTTATAATAACATATCAGTATATGAGTGATACTGATGTTATTACTTCATAATGAAACAACTAAGGAAGAATAAGTGGAGGAAGAAATAAAGTTGAAAGACTTGGTAACGGACATTACCTCTTCTTTGAAGCGCCTCTTTGAGATCTCCTTTTAGGTCACTAAAATTGGTCTTTTAAGAAGACCGGGACCTCTAGGATGTTTCTAGGGAATTGGAGAGGAGAAATTGTCAGGGGTTGGCCGATATTGATGGCTCAAAGTGGTGTGAGGAAGAGGGGGAGGAGGTGCCCTTTTAGAAGGGAGGAGAGGGGCTCCTTTGGAAAAACTAAAAATATTGGTTTATTATAAAGCCAAATTTGGTTTTAAATAGCTCTAAATTGATTTATTTCCAAGATATGGTGGGGATGGGTCGAACGCATCTCATAAAATATAATTTAGACATGTTTAGGTTCCTATTTTAACCTTATCATTTAGATTTATCATTAAGTTAAATAATTTTACTTTTACCGTGTCTTCTTGTGTTCTTATACTATAAGGTTAATAAACTTACTATAAGCAGCCAAACGAACCCCAAGTTGTTTATTATTAATATATATAACCTTATATAAGTCATTTGGCCTAACCTTAGATTTTTAGGAATAAAATAACAATTAATAATATAATATTTTTTTTTAAAAACTATTTTATGTCAATTTTGACACTATTTAGGAATTGATTTTTTTGGAACTCATAACAGAATGATTAGTTAGAAAAACGTTTATTAAATCAATACTAACATGTCATATCAACCTATAAAATAAGTGGAATTCATAAAAATTTCAATTTACATTTATTTGGGTATTTATAACATTAATTATGTCAATATTTCATTAATAAGATAATTATTGCATCATCTTTGTGTCATAAATAAATTAACTTATTTAAAGTCTAAAAATTAAAAATAAAATACAATTATTTAGGAAATATTTTTATATTTCTAATGAATATTTATAGTCGAATTTATCTTATGTATAACCCTATATTAAAAATGATATACTTATTAAACTTTGATTTTAACTATTTTAACCCTTCTTTAAATAAATTAATAATAAATGTCCTAATCTAATCCAAGTGGGACTAAATGGTCATATTGTATTATTAAGGTTGTTTTTGGTCGAATTAAACTTATCTAATATAATTAGGACATGTTTTAGGGTAATAATAATATCATTTTTACCCTTAATTACCCTATTTATTTTTAACCGTGGTAAATAAAAGTAAAAAGTTACTATCCACCAAAAATTATTTTCATCTCATTGAACCACATTTTACTTACTGACATCAACCGTGTCTCTCGGATTTTTTAAATTCCACTCACAAAAGTGATAAAATTAAGTTTTATGAAAAATTCCGTTTTTTAACAACCACTTAGTGGTTTCACTATTCATCAAAAATTGAAAGTTTTCAGAAAAATACCAAACTTTCACCCTAGGCTAATTTCGATATTCCGAATCCAAAAATGAAGTCAATTTTGAAAAATAAAATTTACAAATTTTCAAAAAGTGTTTATTACTATTCATAACGGCTAGTTTTAATAATATTTTAATAGCATATCGTTGTTTAGTGAAACTCGGTATTGCGTACGACGCAAGCTATCGAGGAAGGTCGCGATTGCGTGTAAAGCAAGCCGTGCAAGTGTTGTATGTAGTAAAAGATTCCTTTGATGATTTATATAACATAAAAACAAAATATTTCTCATAAAATTCTCGGGTGTTAGAACTATCATTGGGTGAATCAATAATAACACTATAAATTAATCATAAAATATTCAATACAATATTCTCTTTAATATATTTTCTTTCATTCTTGTTATCTCTCAAGGAATCATATATATCTAAAGCTCCCATGTCCCACACACCTAGATTTTGTCTTAAAAACATATTCCTTATATACTGCATTTGATAACAACTAAAACAATCCATCCATAAACATCCATAATTACTTGTTTTTTATAAAATATTTCATCACATACTTATGAAAAAAACAGGTTTATAGTTTTAGATAATTAAGAAAAAATTTTACTAAAAAAACCCATATCTTTCCTATCAAATGGAAATTTTTCTGACAAAACCATGGATTCGTTATTTTAAAAATTATCTTCAAAATATCCAATAAAAATATCCACTCATGATTCCCTTTATGGAAAATAATACGTAATAATATTCTTCATAACTCAGATAAATGGAAACATAAGAAGGGTGGGCTCAAATGCCCAATAAGGGGATATATAAGGGATAATAATTGAGTATCATAAGTGAGTGTAAGATGAGCATATGGGTATGAAAACATGATCAATTTACATGAACACATCATAAGGAAATCATACCCAATGAAACATGGATCATAAGACACAAATCATAACATAAAGATTTTTTATAAGAATTAAATATCATAGGAACATGAAATCACAATATAGTGGAAGAAACACAAAACATGACATCATAGACATAAGTCAAGGCTCACTTCCAAGACAACATAACATAATGTGCTAGGTTAATTTACTTCACACCATACTTAGTATCTTATGAGATGAAAACATTACCCAATTCATTGGGGGGATATATAATTCTAGTACTCCCTAACACATCATAATATGTACATACATATATCTGCCACATAGGAAAATATTTATAATTTCATTAAACAAAAATTAACCCAAGAAAAAAAAAATTTCATGAAGATTTCCAAAAAACATGATTATAGGTGATCCAGAAAAATAATATGGATGGTATTATTATATAATATCCCAATTTAATAATAATAATTTTTATAGGATGCTTATATAGATGAAAAAAAATTTAGAAGAACATTAGAAATTTTATTTGGGGAAAAAAAGAAAATATCCTTTTCTTTTTATAACTTTTATTTTAAAACGAATAACTCACAAAATAATGGGAATAGAAATTAAATTTAAAAACCAATAAAACTTTGAAATTAATATTTATAAAGAATAATGGATATAATGGCGGGAAATTTTTTTTATGGATAACGTTTGAAAATAGATTCATTTTAAATTTTTGTAAAGAAATTAAAAAATGTCATGTGCAGAAAAAATTTAAAAGATTGATCTCAAACATTAATAAAGATATTAAAATATAATATAATATGACATTAATTAATCATTTAATTATAGAAAATAACATTTATAAAACAATATAAATAATATATACTTGGGGGAAAATATTCACTTCCTTAAAAAAAGAGAAATGTCATCTCTACTTATAAGAAACATTTTTGTTGAATTATAAAACCAATAGAAGTGAAAGGATAAGAAGAAAAGTAAAAAACAATAATAAATAGGTATGAAGAATATTTATGGGTTTTAGGATATAAATATTATATAATTTCCTAGATTAAAACATAGTCACAAATAATCTCGAATAGTGATATTGGAAAGAAAACCCTTATGAACAAAGTAAAGTATGTACTATAAAAATATAATGAATGAAAAGAGAGAATGAATTTATCATAAATGAGTGTAAAAAAATATTATAAACACTAAATAAAATTAATTTGTGTTATATAAGAGAAAATATGGAATTTAAGGACAATACATCAAATAAGTATAGAATTGGATATGAAACCCTTATTGAGATAAAAACATGTGAAGTAAGAATATATAATGGAATATATTATGTGAAAGAAAGGAAAATCCTTATAAAATAAGTGGAAATGAAAAAATTTGATATTATAATGCACATAACATTAGAGTAACATAATCAATAAAGAATAAGTGTATAATTTGAATTATGTCTCAATGAATGGAAATTGAGACAAAGAACCCTTACCATGGATCATTGTTTGTTTTTACATGCTCTAATTTTTTTATAATAAACCAATACTAATTAATAATATATATTATGAACCTATTCATAATAATTACATTTTTTATTATTCTTTTAAATTCATTTATTACATCATTTTTATCTATTTTTTTTAGTATCGATTATCAGTTGTTAGTAGTTTCAAACACTCCTCGTTTTGTTTA
Source organism: Viscum album (assembly GCA_963277665.1). Classification (NCBI taxonomy): domain Eukaryota; kingdom Viridiplantae; phylum Streptophyta; class Magnoliopsida; order Santalales; family Viscaceae; genus Viscum; species Viscum album. Next base: position 361,411,235 of record OY728140.1, on the reverse strand, counting down.
CATATAATGGTTTTGGGAATCTTTCCATGTCTATGAGTTCATAATATCTAGAATATTCATGCTACCATAACAAAATTTCTATAATGTGTTATGAATTTACAAGTTCATTCTATAGGAGTTTTGGGTATGGTTATTTATGTCAAAATCCATAACATGTATGTTTCATCAATTTTCATCAAATAAAAGGATTAATACTAATAATGAGATAAATATTAATATTACCATTATAGAAGAAAAAAAAATTACTTATTTATATCATATATTATCATTATACAAGATATAATATTAATCCATGATGGAGATTTATAGTTTCATTTATATAGGTGGTAAAAATGATCCAAATAAGAACATTCTATAATGGATGAGTATGATTATAAAGTGATTTTGTTATAATATATCATCATAGTAGAATAATGATATTAAATGATTTTTTTTAAATATATAGATAAAAATTTATAAGAGGGGTAAAGAGAAGATAAATAAAAAAGAACAATAAGAAGGTATTACTTACAAATAAGAAGTTGTATCTTTTAATCAAAGACGTCCTGGTTTTCAAGGAATTAGAGCATTTTCTTGAGACAAGAAGTTCAATAATGTATAATAGAATCATTAGGTATGAAAATATATAAGATTATAGTGAGGAATTATAATTTTAGGTGTGTATTTAATGGGGTGGTGGACATATCCTTTTATAAGTTATAGGAGTGGAATTTTTATAAATACATATTTAATAATATAAGAGTAATTTCTTATTCAACCCAAGTGGATCCAAAATATAAAATTAATATAATATGAGTGTCAGTCAAGAAAACCCTCTTGAAACCATTTAACGATAAGGTATTATGATATTTCAAGGCCTTATCCCTTAATTTATCCTTTTTAACTTATTATATCCTTTACCATGATAACTAAATTTTAACTTAGTAACTTATTTTTATGTCTAAAAATTAAATTGGACATATTACCTAATTTTAGAATGTTTATTCTAAGTATGAAATATATTTTATTAGATTATATTTTGAAAATTGATAAAAAATAATTTTAACATCAGCACACACAACACATAATTACCAATTTTAGAAAAATTTATCTTTAAGAATAAAAATGAACTTATACCTATTTAGTCCAAATATTATAAATAATATTAATTCTCATGAAATTTATTAGTTTATGAATAAATAAAGGATGATTATTCTAATTTCAAGCTAATTCAAATTCTAATTCAATCTTGTGAATGCTTAATTGAAGGAAAAGGACCAAAAATAGTTTTGTCTTAACATATAATATAACCTTTTCCCCAAAATATCAAGAAATGTTTTCAAAATTGTAACACCCCAAGCTTCTACGGTACGCTTCTCTTTGAATAATGTGATAGCGTGTGTTGTACGCAACACCAAGTTCTAACACACCATAACCAATCAAACTAGCCGTTATGAATAGTAATACCTACTTTTTGAAATTTTATAAATTCTATCTCTCAAAATGGACTTCATTTTTGAATTTGGAATATCAATTATAGCTTAGGGTGAAATTTTGGCATTGTTCTGAAAAACTTCAATTTTTGATGAATAGTGAAACTACTAAGTGGTAGTTAAAAAAACTGAATTTTACATAAAAATTAATTTTACCGCTTCTGTGAATGGAATTTTGAAAATCTAAGAGACATGGTTAATATCAAGAAGTAAAATTTGGTTCAATGTGATGAAAATAATTTTTGGTGAATAGTAACTTTTTACTTTTATTTACCACGGTTAAAAGTAAATAGGGTAATTAAGGGTAAAACTGATATTAATATTACCCTAACACATTTCCTAATTCTATTAGAAAAGTGTATCTCGACCAAAAACAACCTTAGGATATTATCATTTAGGTCCACTTGGATTCGATTAGGACATTTATTATTATTTAATTCAAAGAAGAGTTAAAAGAGTTAAAATCAAAGTTTATTTACTAAAACATTTTTAATATATGGTTATACATAAGATAAATTCAATTTTAAATATTCATTATAAAGATAAAAAGATTTAATAAATAATTATATTTTATTTATAATTTTTAAAGATTAAATAATTTAATTTATTTACGACACAATGATGATGCAGTAATTACCATAATAGTGAAAAATTAAAATAATTGATATTATAAATACCCAAATAAATATAATTTGAGACTTTTAATGAATTAAACTAATTTTATAAGATAATATGACATATTAGGATTGATTTAAGTAACTTGTTTTGAATTAATCATTCTGTTATAAGTTTCACAAAAATGAACTATTGAATAGTGTCAAAATTGACATAAAGGAGTTTTTAAATCAAATATTATATTATTAATTGATATTAAATTCCTAAAAATCTAAGGTTCGGCAAAGAGACTTATATCATGATATGTGTATCATTAATGGACCACTTGGGGGTCTATTGGATGTATATGGTAAGTTTATTAACCATATAATATAAAAATACAAAGAGACATTGTAAAAGTGAAACTAATTAACTTAGAGTTAATACTTAAATATAAGGTTAATATAGTAACCCAAACCTGTCTAAATTCTATTGGTTAAGTGGTTTTCGACCCATACCCACCTTAAACTTTGAATAATCAACTTTGGAGCCATTAGAAACCGAATATGAATTTATTATAAATTAATATTTCTAGCTTTTCCAAAGGTTCCCCTCACCCCTCTTATAAAAGGGCACTCCTCCTTATCATTTCTTCACACCTTCAAAGCCTTTTAGTTCGGCCAAACTCTGCCCAAATACTCTCCCAACTTCCCTCACTACAACCTAGAGGCATTATTTTGATCAGAAAGCCAACCTAAGGAGCGCTTTGGATCAAATCAAAATGAAGAACCTGAAGAAGAGGTAATGATTTCACCACCCTTTTCCAATTTCCTTTTTTCTTCCACTAATTCTTCCTTTATTGTTACCATTCTAAAATAAAAACTCCAGTATCATATATATATGTGATGTTATTATAAATATGGTACAACCATATTCATTATTCTATCCATCCTTTGAATAACATGTCACCATACGGGCGTACGTACGGCTTACCGTCTCCACGTCGTGGTGTAATTGTTATTCAATAAATTATTATTTGGATGGGTATAATAATGATGTGTCATTCATGTAAATAATAAATGTAACTTGATAATGATTCTGTATATATGATATACCATCCAATTATATATTATTTTATTATCAAAAGAATGATATTGTCACTCATGCGTACGTACGGACTACCGTCTCCACGAACGCGATGAGATTCATTCTCCATCATATCCATTCAAGTATAATTCTCATTTGATGATTAATAATAGTATCTAAGGACTTGATATCATTCTGTATATGATTAAGATACAACCTATCCATTACAAACATGGCTTACGTAACAAAACATATAAAAGAAAACGAGTAAGTTAACACCCGAAACAACGATAATACTAAGATATTATTAACAAATCAATGTTAAAAGATCATATATGATATCATATTAATGTATATGATTCTTGTATAATTTAATAACAATTATTTCACCATTATACAGGAGGTTAACCTACCCCAACCAAGGAAAATTACAAGGTAAGGGTTATTTCACAATCTCTTCATTATCTGAGGTTGTTTATACGTAATAATCTACTCGGATCTCTTTATCATCCAAATCCATGTTTCATAAAAATGTATTTCAAAACATTTTTACTATTTAAAAGAATATGGGTTAAAGTCATTTATACCCTTGTTTGACTTTTTATAATAGTTTTATAAAGGAATCTTTCCTTCGTTTTCCAAACAAGGTGCTTTTAACCTTTTCGACAGAATTAAGGTAAGAATGTTTTTTTAACTTATACGACGGGTGCGGTTATTTTCGGCCGTTATAAAATCATCGAAGCTTCCCTTACAAGCTTATAAGAATATTTTCAAAGAAAATGTTTTATTTTATAAATATATGACTCTTAAATGATTTCAAAATAGAAAGAGATATTTCTCTAAAAATAGTTTTGATTTCATCTATGTCAACATCCTTTGATGGATTTTACGCTTATTTGAAGTTTATTTTTTATGATACAAAACTTCTATATTGTATTGAAGGTTTTGTGATATGTTTGACTGTGGATGTGCTATTTTTATACCATTCATAGTTTATGGTGAAATTATTGACATTTCATATGCTAGTTTTAATACGAATATTTATGTTATGTTTAAACCTTTTCATATGGGAATGCATTGGACTTAATATGTGACGGGTGGAGCCTGCTATAACTCCTCCATGCATTGGTAGGTCTCATGAGACAAACTAGGGTCTTGGTACAAGGCCTTGGAAAAATCTTATTTATAGTCTTGGCACGAGGCCTTGGCTATGTGGTTATGACAGTCTGGCATTATGCATTCCATCATTATGAAAGTGGTTATTGATATTTCATGTGATTATTCGATTAGTAGAATATCAATGTGAATAAGTAAATGGAATTATTTCATTTTACTTTTTCCATACTATGTTGAAGTTCAAGTTTAAAAGGCCTTTGTTTTAGTTATACATTTCCTTTAATGTTTATTCTTATTTATGAAAGTTTCTGCTATATTGTTATCCTTACTGGGCATTTGAGCTCACCCCTTTTCTATGTTTTATTTTTCCCAGGAAGTGAAGAAGTAAATTATGAATGACCTTCAGGGATATTATGTGGGGATATGAGTGTGGAATATGGAGACAATATGTTGTTGTAGTAGTTTTTCACTTTATGATGTAATGTAAGACTTATGAATATATCTAGTGTTTCCAAGGCTACTAAACCAATCGGTCTTTCGAGATTTGGTCTTTCTTGTGATCATGCCAATGTTATGTAATAATGCACCGAATCTAGGTAACTGGGGTCGGGGCATTACAGTTGGTATCAGAGGAAGTTTAGTACAAACCTTGGAAGCTAGATTTAGATAAACTCTGATTAGAGCACGTAGACCTAAGCTGAACTTTGAGGATTAGTATAGAAGAACTTCCTAGAATTTTGGTATTGTAGATATTTTGTGAGTTTTCCGAGTAATACATCCCTGTCTGGATACGAGCAGGTAGAGACGGCTCTGGCACAGATGTACCTAGGGGTAAAACCCGAAAACACCGCTTTGAGCTAGACTCGAACGGGAACTGGTGCATGACAACGGGCCTTGCTGCACTCTTGGTTACGACACTCCCGGGGGATATGATTAGGATAACTCTCATTTTCTTTACAAATCATTATGAAGGGTTTATGAGTATATACTTCCTCAAAGAAAACATTCTTATGATTATGGATTATATCCATAAATAGTTCAATTTATGTTAAGTGTTTTATAAGTATGGGATTATGTATATTGATTCATAAACTGATCTAGTTTATGCAATTGTTTAGAAATGGTGCCTAGTGGAAGAAATAGAAACCGTATCAATGCATGCACTCCATGTAGGGATTTCCCTCCTGCTCAAGATAATTATAGTGGAGCTGGTGATGCAACTGGTGATGATCAGCTAATAACCATACTGGGACAACTCACTCAGGTTATGAATAATAACCTTACCCGTATGGAGCACCCTGATCCGCAGCGTGGACGATCAATGTTAGATCGCTTCATGAGGAAAAAACCACCAACGTTCAATGGGAGTACAAATCCATTAGTAGCTGAGCAATGGATATTTTCCCTAGAGAAAATATTTCAGGCTTTGGGGAGTAGTGAAAGGGAAAAAGTTATCATGGCAGTTTACCGACTCACTGGAGATGCTGATCAGTGGTGGTCGTTGATTCAAAACACGAAGGAAGATGATAGAGTATCAAATATGGAATAGAGGGAGTTCAAAGATCTGTTTTTAGAAATATACTTTCCTCGCGACCATCGAGCAGATATGGAAAGGAAGTTTCTGAGTCTGAGACAAAAGGAGGATGAGAATGTCACAAAGTATGAGGCTAACTTTACAAGGTTATCAAGGTATGCAAGAGATTATATACGTAACCCAACAAGTAAGATTGATTGTTTCTTTGATGGGTTAAAACCATTTCTCCATCGAGAATTAGTATCACAATCCTTCTCGTCGTACGAAGACATTGTCTCATGTGCTATCAAGACCGAAAATGAATTCTCTAAGTATTATAACTTTAAAGCAAAGCAAGAGAAGAAGAGAACTGCTGATAAATTTGGGAATGGAAATAAGTGGAATAAGGGAAATGTTGAATATCCATCCTGTGGTAAATGTGGGAAGAAACACCCCGGCACTTGCTTGAAGGTAACGGGAGTCTGTTACAAGTGTGGTGAAAAAGGCCACCAAGCTCTTGATTGAAAGGGGAAGAAGGAATCCACCAATGTTTAGTGATACAATTGCAGGGAGATGGGGAATTATGAAAATGAATGTCCTAAGCGTTAAGAGAAATTACCTCAGAAAAGGCCAAGGGATCAAGGCCAAGCTTATGCTATCACTACTGCTGATGTAGAAGCTCCGAAATACGTGGTGGAAGGTAATTTAATGGTTTCCTCAAGTTTAGAAAATGCATTATTTGATTCTGGATCATCGCATTGTTTCATATCTTCCTAGTTTTCTAAGAAAATTAGATATTTCCAGTTTGATTTAACAAGGGAGTTTTCAGTTAAAACTCCTAAGGGAAGTATCATTGAAACAAAGTTTTTTGAGTCAGTCCCCATTAGAGCACATAAATGTTCTTTATCTGCTGATCTCATCGTCATACCTATGATTGAGTTTGATATAATCCTCGGTATGGACTGGCTTTCGGACTATGATGCAAAGATTTATTATAAGAATAAAGAGGTTACGATTCTTGATGATGATGATAAGGAACACCTTATCTTTAGAGCAGAATCGTCACCGCCTAATTCTTATCTAGATCCACCCCCAATAGCTCAACTAAATTCAATTATTGAGGAAGAGAATGAAATAACTATGGGTGAGGAAAAGAATGTTCAAATAGAGGTTGTACCTGTTGTGAAAGAATATGTAGATGTATTTCCGGAAGATTTACCTGGACATCCTTCAGAAATAGAAGTTGAGTTTTCCATTGATTTAATTCCTGGATCAAGGCCTATATCGAAGACCCCTTATAGAATGGCCACTGTAGAATTAGTCAAAGTAAAGAAACAACTAGAGGAATTGAGTAATAAAGGATTTATTCTCCCTAGTGTTTCTCCATAGGGATCCCCTGTTCTTTTTGTTAAAAAGAAAGATGGATCCATGAGGTTATGTATCGACTACAGGGAGATCAATGATATAAAAATAAGGAACAAGTATCCCCTACCTCGCATTGATGATTTATTTGACCAACTTCATGGAGCTCAATACTTTTCAAAGATTAACCTACGATCTGGATACCATCAGTTGTGTGTGAAGAAGGAAGACATTCCGAAGACAGCATTTCGAACCAGGTACGAGCATTATGAGTTTACAGTAATGCCTTTTTGATTGACTAATGCACCCTTTGTATTCATGGATCTGATGAATAGAGTTTTCAAGGAATATCTCGATGAATTTATGGTGGTATTTATTGATGATATCTTGGTATACTCAAAAAGATACAAAGATCATTAAAATCACCTGCGCATTATCCCGAAGACTCTGAGAAGACATGAATTATATGGGAAGTTTAGCAAGTGTGAATTCTGGCTTCAGGAGATTTCTTTTATTGGCCACATTGTCTCTAATGATGGAATGTCTATTGATCCTTCTAAGACCAAGGAAATCCAAGAATGGCCAGCACCTACGAGTATAACCGAGGTACGTAGTTTTATTGGTTTGGTAGGTTATTATCGACGTTTCATCTAGAATTTTGCCCGATTGGCTAACCCATTAACGAAGATCACACGTAAAGGGGTTAAATTTGTTTGGAAAAAAGTGTGTGAAGAATGTTTTGAATAAATGAAGAGAAGATCAGTCAATGCTCCTATATTGACTCTAAATTCGGGGAATGATGGGTTCGTTATTTATAGTGATGCATCGAAGAAAGGACTTGGTTGTGTCTTTATGCAGAATGATAGGGTTATTGCCTATGCATCACGATAGTTAAAAATTCATGAACAAAACTATCCTACTCATGATCTCGAGTTAGAAACTGTGATCTTTGCTTTAAAGATATGAAGGCACTACCTCTATGGTGAAAAATGTGAGATTTATACAGATCACAAGAGTTTGAAGTATATTTTCTCACAAAAAGAACTCAACATGAGGCAAAGGAGATGGCTTGAATTACTCAAGGATTATGATTGTACAATACACTACCACCCGGGGAAAGAAAACAAGGTGGCCGATGCTTTAAGCAGAAAAGACCATGGAGTTTTGAATGTGATGAGAATTGAAAGGGATCCAATTTTAATAGATCTAGTGAAGATGGACATGGGAATAACCAGGGAAGGTGAAACATCAATGCTTTTTCAAATGGTTGCCAAACCATCTTTACTAGAAAGGATTAAGAGTTCTCAGACTAATGATAGAGAATTTCAAAAGAAGATTAAAGCTGTGAATGATGGGAGATTGAGAGATTTTGTGTATGAAAATGGAATTTTGAAATTTGGGAAGAGGCTTTGTGTTCCCGATATACCTGATATAAAAAGGGAATTGTTGGATGATGCTCATAGTTCCAATTTCTCTATACACCCTGGGAGCACCAAAATGTATAGAGATTTGAAGGAACATTTTTGGTGGGACAACATGAAGAGGGAGATTGCCGATTTTGTGACAAGATGTATGGTTTGTCAACAAGTGAAAGCTGGAAGGCAACAACCTGGTGGAGTATTGCAACCTCTTCCCATACCTGAGTGGAAATGGGACAATATTACGATGGACTTTGTCATGGTGATACCAAAGACTCCTAGAAGGAATGATGAAATATGGGTTATTGTTGATCGTCTTACCAAGTCAGCACATTTTCTTGCTATAAGAGAAGATCTACCACTGAAACGTCTAGCAAGACTATATATTAATGAGGTTGTGAGACTTCATGGAGTACCCCTATCGATTATTTCTGATCGTGATCTCTGTTTGAATTCAAGATTCTGGAAGAGTCTTCAGAAATCCATGGATACTGAACTTAATTTGAGCACTGCCTACCACCCTCTGACAGACGGACAATCAGAACGGACTATTCAAACCTTAGAATACATGCTGAGATCGTGTTCACTTGACTTTCAGGGTATGTGGGATCAATATTTACCTTTGGTATAATTTTCCTATAACAATAGCTTCCATTCGAGTATTCAGATGGCCCCATATGAAGCATTATACGGAAAGAGATGTCGCACACCAACCTGTTGGGATAGCGTTGGTGAAAGAAAACTTGTAGGTCCAGAACTGGTGGAGGAAATGATGGAAAAGGTGAAGGTAATCCAAAATCACATCAAAGTAGCTCAAAGTAGGCAAAAGAGCTATGTCGATAATCAAAGGAAGGATTTGGAATTTCAAGTCGGTGATCATGTTTTCCTGAAGGTATCTCCATGGAAGGGAGTCATACGTTTTGGTAAGAAAGGTAAATTGAGTCCCAGGTACATCCGACCTTTCGAAATTCTAGAATTAATTGGGGCTGTAGCTTACCGATTGGCAATGCCGCCAAGTCTCTCAAAAGTTCACAATGTGTTCCACGTATCACTGTTGAGGAAATACATGCATGACCCAACGCATGTACTCACCTATGAAGAATTAGAACTGGAACCCGATCTGTCTTATTGCGAAGATCCCATCAGGATTCTTGATACGAGAGAACAAATACTGAGAAACCGGACGACGAGTCTGGTAAAAGTTTTGTGGAGAAACCATAAGATGGAAGAGGCAACGTGGGAACCTGAGGAACTTATGATAAAGAACCACCCGATTATTTTCATGTGATAAGTATTCTAGAAATTTAGATGACGAAATTATTTGAAGGAGGGGAGAATGTAACACCCCAAGCTTCTACGGTACGCTTCTCTTTGAATAATGTGATAGCGTGTGTTGTACGCAACACCGAGTTCTAACACACCATAACCAATCAAACTAGCTGTTATGGATAGTAATACCTACTTTTTGAAATTTTATAAATTCTATCTCTCAAAATGGACTTCATTTTTAAATTTGGAATATCAATTATAGCTTAGGGTGAAATTTTGGCGTTGTTCTGAAAAACTTCAATTTTTGATGAATAGTGAAACTACTAAGTGGTAGTTAAAAAAACTGAATTTTTCATAAAACTTAATTTTACCGCTTCTGTGAATGGAATTTCGAAAATCTGAGAGAAACGGTTTATATTAAGAAGTAAAATTTGGTTCAATGTGATGAAAATAATTTTTGGTGAATAGTAACTTTTTACTTTTATTTACCACGGTTAAAATTAAATAGGGTAATTAAGGGTAAAAATGATATTAATATTACCCTAACACATGTCCTAATTCTATTGGACAAGTGTATCTTGACCAAAAACAATCTTAGGAATAAAATATTATCATTTAGGTCCACTTGGATTAGATTAGGACATTTATTATTATTTAATTCAAAGAAGAGTTAAAAGAGTTAAAATCAAAGTTTATTTACTAAAACATTTTTAATATAGGGTTATACATAAGATAAATTCGATTGTAAATATTCATTAGAAATATAAAACGATTTCCTACATAATTATAGTTTATTTATAATTTTTAGACATTAAATAATTTAATTTATTTATGACACAATGATGATGCGGTAATTACTATAATAGTGAAAAATTAAAATAATTGATATTATAAATACCCAAATAAATATAATTTGAGACTTTTAATGAATTACAATAATTTTATAAGATAATATGACATATTAGGATTGATTTAATTAACTTTTTTCGAAGTAATCATTATGTTATAAGTTTCACAAAAATCAACTATTGAATAGTGTCAAAATTGACATAAAGGAGTTTTTGAAACAAATATTATATTATTAATTGATATTAAATTCCTAAAAATCTAAGGTTCGGCCAAGAGACTTATATCATGATAGGTGTATAATTAATGGACCACTTGGGGGTCGCTTGGATGTATATGGTAAGTTTATTAACCATATAATATAAAAATACAAAGAGACATTGTAAAAGTGAAACTAATTAACTTAGAGTTAATATTTAATGATAAGGTTAATATAGTAACACAAACCTATCTAAATTCTATTGGTTAAGTGGTTTTTGATCCATCCCCACCTTAAAGTTTGAATAATCAACTTTTGAGCCATTAGAAACCGAATTTTAATTTATTATAAATTAATATTTCTAGCTTTTCCAAAGGTGCCCCTCACCCCTCTTATAAAAGGGAACTCCCCTTCTCATTTCTTCACACCTTCAAAGCCTTTTGGTTCGGCCAAACTCTGCCCAAATACTCTCAAAACTTCCCTCACTACAACCTAGAGGACTTAGTTTGATCACAAAGCCAACCTAAGGAGCCCTTTTGATCAAATCAAAAGAAAGAACCCGAAGAAGAGGTAATGATTTCACCACCCTTTTCCAAGTTCCTTTTTTCTTCCACTTCTTCTTCCTTTGTTTTTACCATTATAAAATAATAACTCCAGTATCATATATATACTGTGATGTTATTATAAATATGGTACAACCATATTCAGTATTCTATCCATCCTTTGAATAACATGTCACCATACGTGCGTACTTACGGCTTACCGTCTCCACGTCGTGGTGTAATTGTTATTCAATAAATTATTATTTGGATGGGTATAATAATGATGTGTAATTCATGTAAATAATAAATGTAACATGATAATGATTCTGTATATATTATATAACATCCAATTATATATTATTTTAGTATCAAAAGAATGATATTGTCGCTCGTGCGTACGTACGGACTACCGTCTCCACGAACGCGATGAGATTCATTCTCCATCGTATCCATTCAAGTATAATTCTAATTTGATGATTAATAATAGTATATAAGGACTTGATATCATTCTGGATATGATTAATATAAAAACTATCCATTACAAACATGGCTTACGTAACAAAACATATAAAAGAAAATGAGTAAGTTAACACCCGAAACAATGATAATACTAAGATATTATTAACAAATCAATGTTAAAAGATCATATATGATATCATATTAATGTATATGATTCTTGTATAATTTAATAACAATTATTTCACAATTATACAGGAGGTTAACCTACCCCAACCAAGGAAAAGTACAAGGTAAGTGTTATTTCACAATCTCTTCATTTTTCGAGGTTGTTTATACGTAATAATCTACTAGGATCTCTTTATCATCCAAATCCATGTTTCTTAAAAATGTATTTCAAAAAATTTTTACTATTTAAAAGAATATGGGTTAAAGTCATTTATACCCTTTTTTGACTTTTTATAAGAGTTTTATAAAGGAATCTTTCCGTCGTTTTCCAAACAAGGTGCTTTTAACCTTTTCGACAGAATTAAGGTAAGAATGTTTTTTTTAACTTATACGGCGGGTGCGGTTATTTTCCGCCATTATAAAATCATCGAAGCTTACCTTACAAGATTATAAGAATATTTTCAAAGAAAATGTTTTATTTTATAAATATATGACTCTTAAATGATTTCAAAATAGAAAGAGACATTTCTCTAAAAAGAGTTTTGATTTCATCTATGTCAACATCCTTTGATGGATTTTATGCTTATTTGAAGTTGATTTATTATGATACAAAACTTCTATATTTTATGGAAGGTTTTGTGATATGTTTGACTGTGGATGTGCTATTTTTATACCATTAATAGTTTATGGTGAAAGTATTGGCATTTCGTATGCTAGTTTTAATACGAATGTTTATGTTATGTTTAAACCTTTTTATATGGGAATGCATTGGACTTAATATGTGATGGGTGGAGCCCGCTATAGCTCCTCGATGCATCGGTAGGTCTCATGAGATAAACTAGTGTCTTGGCACAAGGCCTTGGAAGAATATTATTTATAGTCTTTCCACGAGGCCTTGGCTATGTGGTTATGATAGTTTGGCATTATGCATTCCGTCATTATGAAAGTGGTTATTGATATTGCATGTGATTATTCGATTAGTAGAATATCCATGTGAATAAGTAAATGACATTATTTCATTTTACTTTTTCCCTACTATGTTGAAGTTCAAGTTTAAAATGCTTTTGTTTTAGTTATACATTGCCTTAAATGTTTATTCTTATTTATGAAAGTTTCTGCTATATTGTTATCCTTACTGGGAATTTGAGCTCACCCCTTTTCTATGTTTTATTTTTCCCAGGAAGTGAAGAAGTAAATTATGAATGACCTGCAGGGATATTATGTGGGTATATGAGTGTGGAATATGGAGACAATATGTTGTTGTAGTAGTTTTTCACTTTATGATGTAATGTAAGACTTATGAATATATCTAGTGTTTCCAAGGCTACTAAACCAATCGGTCTTTCGAGATTTGATCTTTCTTGTGATCATGCCAATGTTATGTAATAATGCACCGACTCTAGGTAACTGGGGTCGGGGCATTAAAAAAATTAAATATATTAATTTTAGTGAATTATTTTTCTCCTTAAATATATTTTTCATTTAGAAAATTGTTTTTTAAAATTTTAATTCATGGTTATATCATGATGATGTCATAAAAGTTACAATATTTGTAAAATTGTATTTTTAATTATCATAAAAAATAAATATTTTCAACAAAATCTCAAAATTAAACTTAAGATAATTTTGTAATTTTGAATCCAAAAATGAAGTTCATTTTTTAGTTAAAATTCTAAAATTTTATAATTTAACATTTAAACAAAAACATATATTATAATGAAAAACTATATTTTATAGTGAAATTATTTTTTAAATGTTAATTGTTTTTAATATTATTTCAAATCAATTATCAATTAAATGAGTATTAATCTATATTTTTTCAAATTTAAAACTTTTTATTATAATAATCCTTTAAAAGTTACTAATTTGTTTTAAGATAAAAAAATCATAACACTTATAAAACAGTTCTTTAAAAACACACTTTTTTCATTCTTATATGATTTTAAGCACATCTTTTTAAAATTTATTATTTATAAATTCATTAGTATTAGAACACATAAAATCATTTTTTTACTTATTATAATAATAATTTTTAAAGAATTAAAATACTAATTTTTACAATAAATCATTTTAATCAATTATTTATATTTAATTTACTTGATATTTTACCCTTCTTATAATTTTCTTATGTTTCTTCGCAATATATTCTTATAATGTATTAATATTCATATTTAATAGTAATAAAATATTTCATAGTTTGTTTTAGTTCGATTTTGTGTGTGATATGAGATATTCAATATAATTTTTATTTGAATAAAAAAATCATACTAAAATATTAGGGTGTTATATTCAACACCCTTAAAAAATTACATCCTTGAAAATTTTAATTCTATCACTGATGAAAATATATGATTGTGTTCTTATTATATTCACGAATCATGATATAATTTCAAATGATAAATCAACCTCATTATCATTGATATGACTAACAAACTCATTTTCCATTATAATAGAAATTTGTATAGATTTTGATTTTTCACAACCATTTTTGTCAAATATACTTCCTTAGTTGGTTATAAGACTTTTGAGTTTCTAGAGATGTACCTTTACTAGATTCATTTTCATGAACCTTTACTTAAACAAATATTAGAAACAAAATGGTTATGATATCAATCGATAAACATATTAATATGAAAAATAAATCATGAGTGTATTATCCTTTGACATGTTCATTTCAACCCAAGATACGATAATTTAAACTATTGGTTCAAAAAATAACTCTTTTAGTTCAACCTAAATTTCCTTATGTTTTATCTTCTTAATATTAAAAACGTAATATATAAAAATAACTAACATATAATTATCGTGATCTTTCTTACTATATTCTAAACCCAATAATCTTGGAAACCTATGCTCCCAAAATTATACTTAACCTTTACCCCCAAACAATGATAATTTCATACCAATCAATATATATCTTAGTCACATATATTTCTGAAAAGATATTAATATTTTCATAAATAACCTAAATTTCATTGACATAAAATGACTTTCCAGCCCCTAAAGGTTATCTCATTTTATATTCTTAAAATTAATTAACACATTGTCCCAATTAAGTATAATTACCTCAACAACATATAACATACCTACCATATAGGATATCTATACCTCAATCATGTATTCTTTATAAAACACAATAAAAATCTCTGAAAATATCATTAATCACCTTAAAATCCAATAACATAAGGCCTCAAAAGTGGTGCCTTTTTTTAAAGTTATGATAAACCTTAACTTAATTAACCCATGATGGTATCTAAAACTCTTAAATTATCATCATCTGATAACTCCTAACCTCTAAAGTTATATAAAACATACTTTGATACTAAATGGGGTTGACAAACGTCTCAATATGGAGTTAAAAACATATTCTTTATATATTTTCTTTGATACTAATTGAAATAGTAAAATCATTTTCATCCATAATAACATTATTTATAGAAAATATTTCATCTCCAATATACCAAATACCTTTTAGGTTTAGAGTTTTAGAGAATTTAAAAAACATTTAACTAATACAACCCATATATTTCCCATCAAATGGGCATATTTCCTAATAAACCAAGGATTTCTTATTTGAAAAATAGTTTTAGCATCTTCCACAAAATCCTACACACATGATACCATTCTAGAAATATCATATGTAATACACTTTTTTATAACCTATTGAAATGGAAACATACAAAGGGTGAGTTCATAAGATTCGTAATGGAATATATGATTTATAAAAATTGAGTATCATAGGTGATCTTAAGATGCACATATGGGGTTGAAAACATAATAAAGGTACATAAACACATCATAAGAAAATCGTGACAAAAAAATATGGATCATAAGTCCTAAATCATAACATAAGGATTTTGGAATAAATCAGTAGATATAAAATGTATCATGGATTCATAATAATGTGGAAGAAACATAAAACATTGAATCATAAGCATAAGTCAAGGATCACTACAAATACAATATAGCATAGTGTGCTAAGATTTTTTCCCATGCACCATAAGTTCTATCACATGAGATGAAAAAATTACCCAATGAATTGGGGGGGAGGTATAATCTTGGGTCCACCTATAACATCATAACATGTACATGAATATTTTTTTTACTTTAGAAAACATTCATAATTTCATAAAAGCATAATTATTATGAGATAGAAATGGGTTTCATGAAAATTTCCACAAAACATGATCATAATCCGTCACAAGAAAGAATATGGATGGTATTATTAGAGGATATATATAGTGATGCATGTAAGGACCCTAGTTTCATTGCTTGTACCCTTTGGAAATATATATATATATATATATATATGTGTGTGTGTGTGTGTGTGTGTTTTTGTTCAATATTGGTGCGGTGTTAGGGGTGTCTCAAGGACCTAGAATCTATATATTAAAAAATATTAAATTTATTAAACCACACACTTGCATATTTTTGGAAATAATGGGTTTTCACATTTATTAGAGTCTCATATGGGAAAACATAGATCATAGTAGAATACGGAACATGTGGTTTACCATATGTGTAAAATGAGTTTCACATGCATCATGTTTTTGGATGATGTATCATTATGTATAGATTTAAATAAATTAAATAAATTAAATTAATTAATTAATTATATTTTTTAAAATGATCTAATCTACTGTGGACCTCTATATAATCAAATGTATATCCAATATTCATGGTTATCTACATAATCCAAGGAGATTTATAGGTAGAGTAGGCGTTATGGAAGGAAAGGACCTTTGATGATCGAATAAAGATGGAATTTAGGATCTACATTATGTGATCATTGGAAATTTTGGAACAAATAGAGAACATATATGATTCTTCAATGACATCACTATATTACATATTATTATTGAATGAATGATCCATTATTGAGATAGTTATTTTTTTCTAGTTTTTTCCCAGATTTCAGATTTCTTTTTGATTATGAAGCAACTCTTAATAACTGCCCAAAAATCATTCATTTATAAGAATATTTTATTCATGATTTATACCTATATTTATAAATTGATAATTATAATTCATTCTTCATAGACAAATGATGTCTAACCTAAACATGGATATCAATCATTCTTTAATTTTGGGTTTTATGGATTTCTCCCTCTTTTCCATGTGTGTTCTTTTATAATATTCATTTAACCGGCTGTTTGACCATTTCTAGGAACCAAACTCATTTCTAATTTGATATTTTATTCTATTAATTGTTTTTGTGGGGCTAGAACCAAGGTTTGTGGTGTGAAAATGTTTTGATGTTGATGATGAGAATCCAAGAGAGGATCAGAGATGATGGTTTTGCAAACCAGCTCATATAGATGACATAAGAGGTGATGATAGATGATTTTTCAATAAAGAACTGTCAGAATATGAATTTTGAATGAGAATTGTTGATGTTAAACTTAGGTTATGTGCATTTTAAGCATGATTCATGGTGGAATTAGTGAATATCTGAGAGACCATACTTTACTGTCTATGAAATTCCCAACTACACTCTATGTGTTCTAAAAGAATACACACAGTGTAGTCCCCTTATAGTGGTAGATAGGGTTTCTAGATAAGTTAAATATCACAAGGCCATGTGGAATTCTCAAATACCATGAGACCATATCTGGACAATCGATCCTTATATCGGGAGTACATTTATAGGACCCAGGGTGGTCTCACATGACATGTAATTCTATTATAATGTTATACCTCTCATGTATTCTTCTCTAGGGCTCTAATTTTGGCATTTGAGTGGTCTATTATGAGAAGAATTCCATATAGTATGTGATAGTTGCCTTTATTTCAAAAATTTAGATATAATGTAGGATGATTATTCTAGTGAGGTGTGGGTCCTCCATTATATTTTTTGTGAGGTTACATTGGGTTACTAGCATTATGATAGTGATGGATCTTGGATCTATAAGAAAAATCATATTTATTAGTTGATTGTGAATATCGAAATTCATATCTATTTAAATGTCATTTATTTATGATAATATCTATTTTGGGTTTCTTTTTCCTCTTTTCCTATGGATTGAGTTATCTATCATCTTGTTA
The DNA here is from genome assembly GCA_963277665.1 of Viscum album. Taxonomy (NCBI): domain Eukaryota; kingdom Viridiplantae; phylum Streptophyta; class Magnoliopsida; order Santalales; family Viscaceae; genus Viscum; species Viscum album. The sequence continues at coordinate 361,393,149 of OY728140.1, read as the reverse complement.
TTACTACCATTATGTCATTTGGGGCGTCCTAATGGGACTGTATATACTTACCCCTACAAGGGATTTTCCCATACATGTTGTGAATTATAGAGATAAATGGAAGGTTGGAGATGAATTTGGTGGACCCATAGTAGGTGGATATTAGTTATACATAGAGACTGTGACTGTGTATGGTGTTCAGTTCTTGAGATTATGAGCATGGATATCTCCTTCATCTTTAGTATTATTTTCAAGTTGGGATTATTTCCATTCTTTGGGTGTGTATTTTCCCCCTATTTGTACTTAAATTATTTTTTATACATTTAGGTTTAAATATATGTTGATTCATGCATGTAATTATACTCTAGAGGTTTTAGTATATATTATCATCCCCTCTTTATTGTATGGAGATGTGTGTGTGTGTGTGTGTCTAGGTACTTTAGTATATGGCTAACAATTTTTTAAGATATTCTAACTTAGTACTAGACACTAGCCCTTGGACTATTAGAGTTAATCTTTGGGTGTCACTCTTGACTTATTAATGACCTAGGTGGGGCCTTATTGGGTCAAGTCATGATAGAGTAGTATCAGAGGATGTTTATACTAGATATGGTGTTGGAGAATGATGTGTTGTGAGGACTGGTCTAGGGACTTAGGGAAATGGTGTTAAGGTGTCTAAAGTTTTTCTATTATACAAGGGAACCCAGTGATGGTATAGTGAATAACATATACATATAGTTAGACTCTGATCACCTTCTTTTCAACCTGGTATGCTGCATCACTGGTTGTAGGGAAACCATTGATACATGTATCATATAGGGATGGGTATTTGAATTTCATGTCCTTATTGAGTTTGGTCCCTAGATATGTTCATCTAGATATGGTAAATAATATTAAATTTCATAAGTCCTCAGTGTAGATTCTAACTAGTATATAGATAAAGAATCATTAAAATGACTAGTTGAGTGATGATACCTCAGTGAAGAGACCTCTTCATGAGGTGTTCCCTCTAGGAGAGTAGAGAAGAGTGTTCCAACCTAATGAGGGGAACATGAACCTACCTACAACACTTGAGGTTGAATTTTTTATATATATTGATTATCTAATTGTTTAAGTGGAGAATAACCATGACACATGTAAGATTAGAGTGTATCATGTGTTTTAGTTACAATGGCATATCAGGATTTGTGAAAATACAGAACCTCAGGCAACAAAATATTGGCTTGATTCAGTTGTCTAAGTTTTCCAACAAGTGAAAACCTTAACTATCCATATGGTTGCATTTGAGACTATTCATATTCATGGAGAAGTAGGATGATGGTGGAGTTTGGTCACCCATACCCATGATGAGGTGACACTTTCATGGGATTATTTTCAACACTTATTTTGTGAGGAGTACCACCCTTCGACCTTATGCTTTGTGTGGATTATGGATCTACTAGAGACATAATAAGGTGAAGAGAATATTGTAGAGTAGTAAAAAAGGTTCAATATGTAACTCCCCTACCCTAGATACCCAGAGTCGGTGCATTATTACATAACATTGGCATGATCACAAAGGATCAAGTCTCGAAAGACCGATTAGTTTAGTAGTCTTGGAAACACTAGATATATTCATAAGTCTTACATTACATCATAAGGTAAAAAAACTACAACAAAATATTGTCTTGATATCCCCTCATACTATCCCTGAAGGTCATTCATAAATTACTTCTTCACATCCTGGGAAAAGATAAAACATTGAAAGTGGTGAGCTCAGATTCTCAGTAAGGATAACAATATTGCAGAAGCTTTCGTAGATAAGCATAAACGCCTAAAGCAATTTATAACTAAAACAAAATCCTTTTAAACTTGAACTTCAGCATAATATGGAAAAGATAAAATGAACTAATGCCATTTACTTATTCACATGGATATTTTACTAGTCGAACAATCACATGCAATATCAATAACCACTTTCATAATGATGGAATGCATAATGCCAGACTATCATAACCACATAGCCAAGGCCTCGTGCCAAGACTACAAATAAGATTTTTCAAAGGCCTTGTGCCAAGACACTAGTTTGTCTCATGAGACTTACTGATGCATCGAGGAGCTATAGCGGGCTCCACCTGTCACTTACTAAGTCCAATGCATTCCTCATATGAACATCTTTAAACATAACATAAACATTTGTATTAAAACTAGCATACAAAATGTCAATACTTTAACCAAAAACCATGAATGGTTTAAAAATAGCACATCCACAGTCAAACATAACTCATTCGATACAAAATTAAAGATTATATTGTATCATATTAACCTCAATCGATAATAATTAATGATATTTACATAGATGAAAATAACCATCAAAACTATTTGAGAGAATTATCCCCCTTTTCTTGAAAACATTTAAAAGTCACACTATTTGTCAAGAAGTCATTTAAAAATAGATTTTTTAATCAAAGTGTCCCATACCACTTTGAAACTTTTAAAAGTAATTTTAATTTTAAAACTTTAATGTCCATATAAATAAATTCTTAAAACCATTTTTAAAACATGGATATTAATGAGAAATATTTAGAAGAATAAATCTTTTAAACACTTAAAAATGTATTTTAGTTAGAGTTTATAACCAAAAGAGAGACACTTGAATACAAATAATTGAGGTAATAAAAACTTTATAATATCATGAGAATAAAGGGATTCATGATATACTATGTCAAAGTACATTATATACACCATATAAAAGTGATTTGGTGTATAACAACAAAGAAGTATCAATGGAATGTAAATTGAGATGAATTCTCTTATAAAGACCATATCCTTAGTTTAAGGATAAATCAACAAAATAATTATGTGTGAAAAATATAAATACACTAAATATGATTGGATATTTAGTGTAAATCAATCATATGACATTCACACATATTCTTGTAAAAATCGTACCAATGAATTTGGATATTTAACTCAACAAATGGAGATTGTGTTAAAATTACTCTTATCAAGTTCATACCGATGACTTGAGAATTTATAAATGGAGTGATTATGTGTATCAAAAGTATATCCACAGAAAGGGGAGTGGAATTTATGACATAATCAAATGAATAGTGATTCTACACATAATCTTGGAGTAAAATAATCAATGAAGTATGCGTAAAGCCGAAGAAATGGAAATTGAAATTTCAAATTCCCTTATCGATTAGGTAACTTACGAAACATACACCCATGAAAGAAGGATCTTAAAATAATTATGTAAATACCCATAAATTAAATTATATTACACAATTAATACAATCATGGGCAGTACACACACCACATGCAAGAAATAAGTGGCGAACAATAGAATTCTCACGAAATTAAGAGTGAGATAAGAAAACCCCTTACTTTGTACTTTTTCCTTGGTTGAAGGTAGTTTAACCTCATGTATAATGGTGAAATAATTTTTATTGAATTATAAAAGAATAATTTACATTAATATGATATCATATATGATCTTTTAACACTGATTTTTTAATAATATCTTAGTATTATCGTAGTTTTGGGTGTTAACTTACTCGTTTTATTTTATATGTTTTGTTACGTAATCCATGTTTTTCATTGATAGGTTGTATCTTATTCATATCTAGAATTATATCAAGGACTTAAAAATTATTTTTAAATAATAAAATGATAATTATACTTGAATGGATACGATGGATAATGAATCTTATCGCGTTCGTGGAGACGGTAGTCCGTACGTACGCATGAGCGACAATATCATTCTTTTGATGTTAAAATAATATATAATTGGATGGTATATCATATATAAATAATAATTATCATGTTATATTTATTATTTACATGAATTAAACATCATTATTATACCCATCCAAATAATAATTTATTGAATGACAATTACACCACGACGTGGAGACGGTAAGCCGTACGTACGCACGTATGGTGACATGTCATTCAAAGGATGGATAGAATAGTGAATATGGTTGTACTATATTTATAATAATATTACAGTATATAGGAGATACTGGATTCATTAATTTAGAATGGTAATAACAAATAAAGAAGAAGTTGAAGAAGAAAATAATTTGAAAAAGGGTGGTAAAAACATTACCTCTTCTTCGGGTTCTTCCTTTTGATTTGATCAAAAGGGCTCCTTAGGTTGGATTTCGGATCAAACTAAGGCATATAGGTTGTATTGAGGGAATTTGAGAGAGTATTTGGGAAGGGGTTGGCCGAAAAAAAAGGCTTTGAAGGTGGGAAGTAATGATAAGGGGGAGTCCCCTTTTATAAGAGGGGTGAGGGGCACCTTTGGAAAAGCTAAAAATATTATTTTATAATAAATTCATATTCGGTTTCTAATGGCTTAAAAGTGGATTATTTAACGTTTAAGGCAGGGATAGGTCAAAAAACACTCAACCAATATAATTTAGACAGGTTTGGGTCATTATATTAACCTTATCTTTAAGTATTAACTCTTAGTTAATTAGTTTCACTTTTACAATGTCTCTTTGTATTTTTATATTATATGGTTAATAAACTTACTATATACATACAAGTGACCCCAAAGTGGTCCATTAATGATACACCTATCATGATATAAGTCTCTTGGCCAAACTTTAGATTTTTAGGAATTTAATATCAATTAATAATATAATATTTTCTTTAAAAACTCTTTTATGTTAATTTTGACACTATTCAATAATTGTTTTTTGTAAAAATCATAAGAGACTTATTACTTAGAAAAAAGTTACTTAAATCATTCCTAACATGTCATATTAACCTATAAATTATTTTAATTCATGAAAAGTCTCAAATTATATTTATTTGGGTATCTACAATATCAATCATTTTAATTTTTCACTATTATGGTAATTACTGCATCACCATTGTGTCATAAATAAATTAAATTATTTAATGTCTAAAATTTATAAATAAAATAACATTATGTAGGAAATACTTTTATATTTCTAATTAATATTTATAGTCGAAAATACAACATATATAACCCTATGTAAAAATTGTTTTTCTAAAAGATATATGCTTGTGTCATTTTTGCATTCATTTTAACTTAATTAAAATAAAGTGTCCCTATCACTTACAAGTGGCACCATGGGGTCCCAAAATCTACCCAAAGATTCCCATGGTCGGACATGTATCAACCAATAAGGTTAGGACACGTTTTTGGGGTTATTGTTTGTTATTATAATATTATTTTCTTAACCCTTATTTACCAGATTTACCCTTTAACCATGGTACATAAAATATTTACCAAAGTAATTATTCAAAATGTCTAAAAATAAAAGTTACCTATTTACACAATTTTAAAATCCTGATTCAAAACATGGAATCCATTTATCCAAATTCCAAACACATAAGTGGCAGAAATTAATTTAAAATTAATTCCTGTTGTTAAAACAAAAAGCGTGTTTTTAAGAGATAATAACTATCAAAAGATTGACACTTGTTTATGTCTGGTTTAATTGTGAAATTATGTCCAATGACAAAAATTGAATTAAATGGTAAAAATATATTCTAAATATACTTTAAAACCACTCAAATTCATAATTTATAAATATTAATTATTTCGATTAAAAAAGATGTTTTTAATTAAAATCTAGTAATTTTCACTATTCATCAAAATATGAAAGTTATTCGAAAAGTACCAAAATTTCACCCTAGGATAATTTCGATATTTTGAATCCAAAAATGAAGTCCATTTTGAGAAATATAATTTATAAAATTTCAAAAAGTAGGTATTACTATTCATAACGGCTAGTTTGATTGGTTGTGGTGTGTTAGAATCTCAAACTTGCGTACAATGCACGTCATTGCATTATTCAAAGGGAAACGTACCGTGGAATATTGGGGTGTTACATTCTACCCTCCTTCAATAAATTTCATCCTCGCATTTTTTTTAAAATTGGGCTTGAGAATATAATGGAAAGTCCCACATCGGAAAAAGAGTCAATAAAACTATCACTTTAAAAGAAAGGAAGAGAGGTATAAAGGTCACCCAAGATAACCCATACTAGGATTCCAGGTAGGAAAACATGGATATGGACGATAAAATAAGTGTTATGTTCTGATGGAGAGGGATAGAAAACATGATCAAGAGAAAGTTAACAATAAGGAAATCACAAACTTGTGTTGGGAAAAACGGTCATTAGTCTCCCAGTAGGAAAAGTAAATGGAATTTTTTTTTAAGTTACATTACATAAGGACGAGGAATTCATTTATGATATTAACTAAGAACATAAAGAGATATACTTACTTTTTAATTAGAGTTTCATTTATTAATAACTTTTTACCACTAACACATTTTTTTTTGAAAAATGAGTATTCAAGAAGACTTGGTCACAATGGAAGAGCTATAATAAACATATATAGAAATAAATGATACACGTAGGATAAAATATATATTTACCTTGTCTTTATGAGATTAATCAAAACCAAAATGGTTAGTATAATATCTGATGATACCCCAAATGGATATTCCATTAGAGAAAAAAAACACTAATCTTAATTTCTAAAATTAAACCATCAATACCCCAAAGTTAAATAAATACCATTCAATAATCAATTATACTTAAAATACTTCAATATAATCCAAAATAATATTGAAACCCAGAACTTATAAGAATGCAGTCTTCCATGTTAAATTGTATCTCCAAATGACATTAATTACTCTTAAAGTCACATACTTAAAAGTAATTAACGTAATCATTTCCATAAATAACCCAAATCACTATAAATACACAATAAAAACATAGATAAAAATCCACCATTACTACTCAAATGAAATTCCATAATATTCTATTTTCCTTGGGCATATAGTGTTCACAACAAAGCGGACAACTTCCAAAATAACATTTATCACTTAATCACCAAATCATTTTCCTATACTAAGGGTATTCATTTGATAAGACACAAGATCCCAAATCAAATTATAACTGATCAATAAAATCACTAAAAATAATAGTCACACTAACCAGGGACTTCACGTAGTCTAGTGGTAGGCGATAAATCCCAATCGCACTTTGGTTGTGGGTTCGATTCCCACAGATTTGTCTGACGCGACAGGTTGTCACACGGTCTGCGTGTTGTCCTTTTTCAAAAACTATATTTTATAACATTACCAAAATGAGATAAATTACTCAAAATAACCATAACATAATTTAACCACAAATCTTATCTCATACCTTTCATTTTCATCCCAAAATATAATAACTTATAATTTCCTCAAACCCAATGATCATATAAAACCAAATGGTTATTAATAACTATATCCTCAAGAGAAAAGATAATTCTTCCTCAAATATCATTCTCACATGGAAAACAACAGGGTTAAAAATACAAGAGAAAATTATTCCAAAGTAAAACCATCAACTAGGAGCACTAATACTTTTAAACATTTCCCCAAACATTTATTTCCACATAGCTTCTTCTTTGACCAAGAAAATATCCTATAGAATAGGGCATTCACTCGGGTAATGGACAGGTCCCCTACATTTACAGCAAATGACTGTAAATGGATTCTTGGGACCATTTTTATCTTCTTCCATAGTACACTTCATTTTTCTTTGGCAATTCTTCACTTTATATACTTCCTTCCCGCACGTAAAGCATTTATTTGTCCCATTGAGACACTTTCTTGGGTGTATCCATCCACATTTCTTGCATGATGGAAATTGAGGATTCCTTTCTCCATGGTCTCCACTGCTGGATCTCTTATCATTCATCACCTTTCTCTTCTTTGTTGAGTCCGGGAGTTGGTTAATATATATATTGTTAATCATATTTTTGGAAAATTGATTTGGAATAAAGACGATATCTTTTACACCTATCAACATTCCATTTTGTTGCTCATTTCCACCACTGTTCCCACCTTATACATCATTCTCAAAGTCACTATGACTTCCTTGGAATCCAGCCATTGACTAAAACCAGAAAGCATTGTGTGAGTAACAGTAGTCATAAAATCATTTAGAGATTAACATGTCACCATATTCTCAATTTGAAACAAATTAGGATTAACCAAGGTCATTTACTCCCATCTTATATATAATACTTAAAATCGGTTTGTAAATAAAATGTAAATTATCCTAAGCATATCCCCTGGGAGTGTCGTAACCAAGAGTGCAGTAAGGCCCGTTGTCATGCACCAGTTCCTGTTTGAGTCTAGTTCAAAGTAGTGTCTTTGGGTTTTACCCCTAGGTACATCTGTGCCAGAGCCGCCTCTACCTGATCGTATCGAGAAAGGGATGTATTGCTCGGAAAACTCACAAAATCTCTACAATACCAAAATTTTAGGAAGTTCTTCTATACTAGTGCTCAAAGTTCATCTTAGGTCTACGTGCTCTAATCAGAGTTTATCTAAATCTAGCTTCCAAGGTTGGTACTAAACTTCCTCTGATACCAACTGTAATGCCCCGACCCTAGATACCCAGAGTCGGTGCATTATTACATAACATTGGCATGATCACAAAGGATCAAGTCTCGAAAGACCGATTAGTTTAATAGTCTTGGAAACACTAGATATATTCATAAGTCTTACATTACATCATAAGGTAAAAAAAACTACAACAACATCTTGTCTTCATATCCCCTCATATTATCCCTGCAGGTTATTCATAAATTATTTCTTCACATCCTGGGAAAAGATAAAACATTGAAAGGGGTGAGCTTAGATGCTCAGTAAGGATAACAATATAGAAGAAGCTTTCGTAGATAAACATAAACACTTAAAGAAATTTATAACTAAAACAAAAGCCTTTTAAACTTGAACTTCAGCATAATATGGAAAAGATAAAATGAAATAATTCCATTTACTTATTCACATGGATATTCTACTAGTCAAACAATCACATGCAATATCAATAACCACTTTCATAATGATGGAATGCATAATTCCAGACTATCATAACCACATAGCCAAGGCCTCGTGCCAAGACTACAAATAAGATTTTGCCAAGGCCTTATGCCAAGACACTAGTTTGTCTCTTGGGACCTACCGATGCATCGAGGAGCTATATTGGGCTCCACCCATCACTTACTAAGTCCAATTCATTCATCATATGAACATGTTTAAACACAACATAAACATTCGTATTAAAACTAGCATACGAAATGTCAATACTTTAACCACAAACCATGAATGGTATAAAAATAGCACATCCACAGTCAAACATAACTCATTCGATACAATATGAAAGATTGTATTGTATCATATTAACCTCAATCAATAATAATTAATGATATTGACATAGATGAAAATAACCATCAAAACTATTTTAGAGAATTATCCCCCTTTTCTTGAAAACATTTAAAAGTCACACTATTTATCAAGAAGCCATTTAAAAATAGATTTTTGAATCAAAGTGTCACATACCACTTTGAAACTTTTAAAAGTAATTTTAATTTTAAAACTTTAATGTCCATATAAATAAATTATTAAAACCATTTTTAAAACATGGACATTAATGAGAAATATTTAGAAGAATAAATAATTAAAACACTTAAAAATGTATTTTAGTTAGAGTTTATAACCAAAAGAGAGACACTTGAATACAAATAATTGAGGTAATCAAAACATTATAATATCATGAGAATAAAGGTATTCATTATATACTATGTCAAAGTACATTATATACACCATATAAAAGTGATTTTGTGTATAACAACAAAGAAGTATCAATGGAATGTAAATTGAGATGAATTATCTTATAAAGACCATATCCTTAGGTTAAGGATAAATAAACAACATAATTATGTGTGAAAAATATGAATACACTCAATATGATTGGATATTTAGTGTAAATCAATCATATGACATTCACACATATTCTTGTAAAAACAATACCAATGAATTTGGATATTTAACTCAACAAATGGAAATTGTGTTAAAATTACTCTTATCAAGTTCATACCGATGACTTGAGAATTTATCAATGGAGTGATTATGTGTATCAAAATTATATACATAGAAAGGGGAGTGGAATTTATGACATAATCAAATGAATAGTGATTCTACACATAATCTTAGAGTAAAATAATCAATGAAGTATGCGTAAAGCCGAATAAATGGAAATGGAAATTTCAAATTCCCTTATCGATTAGGTAACTTACGAAACATACACCCATGAAAGAAGGATCTTAAAATAATGATGTAAATACCCATAAATAAAATTATATTACACAATGAATACAATCATGGGCAGTACACACACCACATGCAATAAATAAGTGGTGAACAATGGAATTCTCACGAAATTAAGAGTGAGATAAGAAAACCCATTACTTTGTACTTTTTACTTGGTCGACGGTAGGTTAACCTCCTGTATAATGGTGAAAGAATTTTTATTTAATTATAAAAGAATCATTTACATTAATGTGATATCATATATGATCTTTTAACACTGATTTGTTAATAATATCTTAGTATTATCGTTGTTTCAGGTGTTAACTTACTTGTTTTCTTTTATATGTTTTGTTACGTAAGCCATCTTTGTCATTGATAGGTTGTATCTTATTCATATCCAGAATGATATCAAGTCCTTAAACATTATTTTTAAATAATCAAATGATAATTATACTTGAATGGATACGATGGAGAATGAATCTCATCGCGTTCGTGGAGACGGTAGTCCGTACGTACGCACGAGCGACAATATCATTCTTTTGATGTTAAAATAATATATAATTGGATGTTATATCATATATACAGAATAATTATTATGTTATATTTATTGTTTACATTAATTACACATAATTATTATACCCATCCAAATAATAATTTATTGAATGACAATTACACCACGACGTGGAGACGGTAAGCCGTACGTACGCACGTATGGTGACATGTCATTCAAAGGATGGATAGAATACTGAATATGGTTGTACAATATTTATAATAATATTAAAGTATATAGGAGATACTGTATTCATTTATTTAAAATGGGAATAACAAAGAAAGAAGAAGTTGAATAAGAAAAGAATTTGAAAAAGGGTGGTAAAAACAATACCTCTTCTTCGGGTTCTTCCTTTTGATTTGATCAAAAGGGATCCTTAGGTTGTCTTCATGATCAATCTAAGGACTCTAGGTTGTAGTGAGGGAAGTTGAGAGAGTATTTGGGCAGGGGTTGGATGAACCAAAAGGCTTTGAAGGTGTGAAGTAATGAGAAGTGGGAGTGCCCTTTTATAAGAGGGGTGAGGGGCACCTTTGGAAAAGATAAAAATATTATTTTATAATAAATTAATATTTGGTTTCTAATGGCTCCAAAGTATATTATTTAAAGGTTAAGGTGGGGATATGTCGAAAACCACTCAACCATTAGAATTTAGACAGGTTTGTGTCATTATATTAACCTTATCTTTAAGTATTAACTCTTAGTTAATTAGTTTCACTTTTACAATGTCTCTTTGTTTTTTTATATTATATGGTTAATAAACTTACTATATACATCCAAGAGACCCCCAAGTGGTCCATGAATGATTTAACTATCATGATATAAGTCTTTTGGCCTAACCTTATATTTTTAGGAATTTAATATCAATTAATAATATAATATTTGTTTTAAAAACTCTTTTATGTCAATTTTGACACTATTCAATAATTTATTTTTTTAAAACTCATAACAGACTTATTAATTAGAAAAAAGTTAATTAAATAATTCCTAACATGTTATATTAACCTAGAAAATTATTGTAATTCATAAAAAGTCTCAAATTAAATTTATTTGGGTATCTACAATATCAATCATTTTAATTTTTCACTATTATGGTAATTAATGCATCACCATTGTGTCATAAATAAATTAAATTATTTAATGTCTAAAATTTATAAATAAAATACCATTATGTATGAAATATTTTTATCTTTCTAATGAATATTTATAGTCTAAATTCCAACATATATAACCCTATGTAAAAATTGTTTTTCTAAAAGATATATGCTTGTGTCATTTTTGTATTCATTTTAACTTAATTAAAATAAAGTGTCCCTATCACTTACAAGTGGCACCATGGGGTCCCAAAATCGACCCAAATATGCCCATGGTAGGACATGTATCAACCAATAAGGTTAGGACACGTTTTTGGGTAATTTTGTATTATTATAATATTATTCTTTTAACCCTTATTTACCGGATTTACCCTTTAACCATGGTAAATAAAATATTTACCGAAGTAATTATTCAAAATGTCTAAAAATAAAAGTTACCTATTTACACAATTTGAAAATCCGGATTCCAAATATGGAATCCATTTTTCCAAATTCCAAACATAGAAGTGGAAGAAATTAATTTAAAATTAATTTCCGCTGTCAAAACAGAAAGCGTGTTTTTAAGAGATAATAACTATCAAAAGATTGGAACTTGTTTATGTCTGGTTTAATTGTGAAATTATGTCCAATGACAAAAATTGAATTAAATGCTTAAAATATATTCTAAATATACTTTAAAACCACTCAAATTCATAATTTATCAATATTAATTATTTCGATTAAAAAATTTGTTTTTAATTAAAATCTAGTAATTTTCACTATTCATCAAAATATGAAAGTTATCCGAAAAGTACCAAAATTTCACCCTAGGATAATTTCGATATTCCGAATCCAAAAATAAAGTCCATTTTGAGAGATAGAATTTATAAAATTTCAAAAAGTAGGTATTACTATTCATAATGGCTAGTTTGATTGGTTGTGTGTGTGTTAGAATCTCAAAGTTGCATACAATGCACGCCGTTGCATTATTCAACGGGAAACGTACCGTGGAATCTTGGGGTGTTACACAATAACCTCAAATTATAATCTCTAGACATGGTTAGAGATGGATACTTTCACATATAGAAGTTTGAGTAGTGTCACTACAGGGACATCTAGGCTAGTGTAGTCTCTCTATGAATTCCCACTTATACTAGGGTGCTAGAGTTATGTTGGTGATAGAGGGATCCATGGAAGAGGAATATTAAGAAACTATAGATATTAGTGTTCATCATAGAGAAAATCCATCCTCTACTTTTGGAAGATGTTGGACTTCAGGATCTCGATGTAAGAGGAATACTTATCCCCAGACTCAGGTGTGGGGACAAATGACACTTAGATTTCATAAAGGATCCAATAAAACTATATATGGATGATGCTATGGTTATGATGGGCTAGGTCACTTGGCTCATGATTTCCAAACCCAAATAACTATAGATTATGTTCATACAGTAGACCAACCACCATGATAGTGGTAACATCACAATAAGGGATAACCTAGGGGTGGAAAAGGTATACCCCAACGAGACAATTATAACAAATGGGGTAGCATAGCGCTAGGAGGAAGATATGATGGTGAATAAAGATTCCATGACCAACTCAAACTACCACACATAGGGGGTACATGATAAGACCAAATAGATGGAAGAATAGGGAATGGTAAGTTATAGGCTATAAATGGATATGATCATGATACACATGAAATGATTTGAGGTATGATCTATGTCTTATCTACTTTATATTTAGTACTTAGGGACACAAGAGTAAGTCATTACTTAATTTTTGTATATCATGAGCAATAGATGGAGATTCTTGTAGAGTATTTACTGCATTAGTTGTGGATAGAGGTTCTTATAGAGAACAATTATTCTATTTCACACAATTTATGATAGTGTGAGATGGTGCTCCATGAGGATATTATCCTATGGGACCTCTTTGTTGTTGTAATGAAACTATATAATGTTATTATGGGTATAGAATGGTTATTTATGGTATACACAAATATAGACTATCACCATATGAGAGTTATATATATATATATATAGGAATATGAGATGATATTTTCCTTCAATGGAGAGACAAACCTACTGGTAGAACAAGTGGGGATCATGAAAAGTACTCTACAACATATCTCCTATAATTTGGTGAGTATATGCCTTAGTGTAGTGAAATATTTAGGAATCTAGATTCTAGTAGCAATGAATGAGTACATTTAGTTATTCCTCAAAGATGTTTTGGGATTACCTCCATGTAAATATATTGATTTATGCATTGAATTGAACCTCGTGACTGAACTGTTATCTTCTACAACATATCTGATGTCCCATTTTAATCTACAAGAGATGAGGTTGAAATTGGAGGACCTTTAGGAGAAGGGTTTTATCAAACATAGAGTAACCCCCCTGGTCAGTTGTGTTGTTGATCTTCAAGAAGGTATACACAATTTTGAGTCCATACATTGATTATCGATTTCTGTACCAGGTGATGTTAAAAAATAAGTACCCCTTACCAAGGATCAATGACCTCTTTGAAAAACTAAAAGGAACAATATGGTTCTTGAAGATTTATCTCAGTTCTTCCTACTACTATTTTGGGGTTTATAAGGAAGATATTTTGAATATGTAATTATGATGTCACTAGAGGAACTATGAGTTCCTAGTGGTGCCCTTTTGTGTGATGAATGCCCCTAATATTTTATTGTGACTTACGATTCAGATATTTAACCCCTTCTTAGACCAGTTTTAGGTTACCTTTATTGATAAAACTATCATTTAATATATGTTAGATGAGGATAAAATTTATTATTTGAGGATGGTTCTAAAATTACTCTAGGATCACTAATTTTATGGTGAAATATTTAAGTGTCATTTCTAGATTAGATAGGTTTACTTTCTGGGGCGTTTCATCTCTGAACATGGTTTATCCATGGTCCCAAAAAAGATAGAGGTAGTTCTAGCTAGGGAACTATCCAAGAGTGAGTCATAGGTGAAATTTATTATTAGTTTTCTAGAGTACCATCAGAGGGTTTTAGTAGATTTTTATAGGATTTTGACCAATTTGGATGATTTGACACACAAAGGGGAGTTGTTTGACTAGAATTAGCGATGTCAAAAATCATTTGAGGAGTTGAGGAATAGGTTGACTAGTGATCCTCTGGTGAGACTACTGGGGGAGGGAGTCAAGTACATAGTATTATAAGATACCTCTAGAGAAGGCATCAGGTGCATATTAACATATAGGTAGGAAGTGATTGCTTCTAGGTCATGGCAGTTGAGACACCATGAGAAGAATTACACGAGCTGTGATTTAGATTTGGTAGAAGTAGTATTTTCCTTATGAATTAAGAGGCATTATATTTTGAGTAATTTCCTTGTGTTTTACTTATATCACTAGAGTATCAGGTATATATTTTCCCATATGAACCTTACCCTGTGATATATACCTTGGTTAGAGTTACTATAGGACTATGAATTAGAGATATACTATACACTAAGTAAAGGCTATGTGGCGGTAAATTCCCTTAGTCAAAAATATTGATCTCCCTTAGTGGATGAGGCATCAGAGTAGTTGGATTCTTTTCTATTAATCCTGTTGAAGGAGAGAGGGAAAACTATATCTAGTTGATGGTAGTGACCCCACTACTTCTCTAATGTGTTAGAGTGTCTCTATTGGAAGAAATAAATTGTGAATTTCTATGTGACTAGATATCTTCAAGATATGTACCAGGTAGTTTTTTTAAGGTATGGAGCATGTAATATTTTTTTGAGGGTAGAAAGTGGTTCAGATCACATTGCATGAGGAGGTGCTGATATAGTTTCATACCTACCTCTTAGAGGTATATCTTGTAGTGGTTAAGATGCACCAAAAACTTAGATGACAGTTTTAGTGGACTATTATAAGGAAGAGTGTTGATGAGTATGATTCTCTATGCCTCACATGTCAGTAGGTGAAGGTTAAAACATTAGGTTCCAGTGGGATCAACTCTGTATCTTGAGATCCCAGAATAAAAGTGGGATGGAATATCAATGAATTTTGTGATGGGGATTCCAAAAACATGGAGAGTCCAAAATGCCATCTAGGTAGTTGTTGATCACCTTAACAAATCATCTCACTTATTCACTATAAAAAATTATAGTTCAATAGAGAGTTTGGGAAACATGTACATGTGAGTGATCATTCAACGTTATGGGGTACCATCAAATATTGTCTTTGAACATGATTCTCGGTTCACATCCTGGTTGGGGAGAGGTTTTCAAGGGGATTTTGGGACCCATTTATGAACGATAATGATGGTTCACCGACATAAGAATGACCAAAATGAGAAAGCTTCCAAGTTTTAAAGGATATATTTAGAGCATGTGTGTTAGTCTTTAGTTGGAGTTGGGAGGATCAATTTCTATTGGTGGAGTTTGTTTATAATAATACCTATCACTATAATATCAGTTTCATCCATTCTAATATCTATATGATATGACTTTTAGGGAACCCATGTGGTGTCCAGAGATACAAGAGTCATTTATTATGGGACTACAACTGGTGTAGAAAATAATGGAGAATGGTCAAGTGATCTATGAGGAAATGAAGACTACTTAGAGTCAACATAAATCATATACAGATCAATGTTATAAATCCTTGGAGTTTGAGTTGGGTGACCATGTGTTCCTGAATATATCTCCATGATGAGGTTTTTGGTGGTTTGGTTGGGGTATAATTGTCACCAAGTTTCATCATGCCATTAAAGATCCTATACAGGGTTGGATATGGTGTTTATCACTTATACTTACTCCCACAGTTGTACCGGGTGAATAACGTCTTCCACATGTAAAATTTGAGGTGACTTGTGCATGAACCATCACACATTATTGACTAGGGAGAGCTAGATGTTGATTATAGAGACCTTTTTAGATTACCCAATGTCTATTAAGGATCAAAATGATAGGATACTATGTGGGTGAACTATCCTGATGGTGTGAGTTCTTTAGAATCATGGGAACATCCAAGAAAGATCATGGGATCATTAGAGCCAGATAGAAGCTCAATACCCTCGCCTTTTTGAGTATTTTTTAATTTTTTGGGTGAGAATCCATGAATGTGGGGAGAATGTAAAGAAAATAGTTTTATTGTTTAGACCCTTTGGATATATATATATATCCTAGTTTTTATTCAGAGTTCACATGGTCTTAAAAGGTTCACAAGGACCTAAAATAGATATATTAAAAATTATTAAATATATAAAACCACACACAAACATTTTTTTAGAGTAATGGTTTTCACATTTATTGGAGTCATGGATGGGAAAACTGAGACTGCTGTTAAATCCCAAACATGGGTTTTACCCTATGTATGAAATAAGTTTCATAAACATTAGTTTTTAGGATGATGCAACATCTTAGAAGGATTAGAATGAATAGAATTAATTAATTAATTTTATTTTTTTAAAATGAACTAACCTAGTAGAGACCACTATATAATCCCCTTTATATCCAATCAATAGTGTGATCTACATAACCTTGGGATATTTAGAGGTAAAAGAGACATCATCTGGGGAAACAACCTTTAATGATCAAATGAAGGAGGAATCAAGGATCGACATCATGTGATCATGGGGAATTTTCAAATGAATGATGAACATAATATATTCTTTAAAAACATCACAAGAAAACATGTTCTTCACTAAAGGTCAATCCATTCTTAAGGTATGACTTTTGTTTTGTGATTTTTTACCTAGTTTTGTATTTTGTTGAAATTTCAGAGTAATACCTAATAACTACATAGAAATTATGCATTAAAATCCTATTTAATTCATGATTTATAAATAAATTTATATGATGATAATTACCATTCATTTTATATCAATAAACAGTGTCTAAAATGAACATAATCATCGGTCATTATTCACCTTGGCGTTTCATGGATTTCTCTCTCCATTCCACATGTTTTCATTATCAGTATTCATTTGACCAATGGTTTGACCATCTCCAGGAACCAAAATCATTATGAATTTTATATCTAGTTCCATGGATAATTTTTTCGGTTTAATAACCGAGGTTTTTTATATAAAAATGTTTCTATGTTCATGACATGAATATGAGAGAGGATCATAGATGATGGTTTTGCAAACCAGTGTCTGCAGATTACACTAGAGGTAATGATGGATGATTTTAAGGTGAAGAACTTATATAATACAACTTATATCCAAGACTTGATGAGGTCGAACTAAAGTTTTTAGAATTTTGGACATGATTTATGGTGTAATCAGTGATAATGGTGGACATGTGAAGTTTTAGTTGACCAAAATTTACTATCTGTGAAATTACACACTACATACCATGTGTTCTAGAAGAACACACACCGTGTAGTCCTCTTCCTATAGAGGTTAGGGCTTCTAGACCTATTAAATATCACATATAAATTTGGTGGTCCCATGCATCATGTGAACCTACCTAGATATCCAATCCATGTATATGGAGTACAAATCTGAGACCTTGGGTGGTCCCACTGAAAGGTGTTGTTGTGGGCGCTCTAAAACGATGTGTGAATTTTTTCACTACTTAGGTTCATCTGAGTGGATGACCATAGTCGTTGTCTGAGGATGAATTACTTCAAAAACATATTCAAGGTATTTTAAAAATAAAATTAAAGAATCTCACCATTTAAAATGATGGGGTGGGGGGTTAGTTTGAGGTTTATAACATAATAAGTTTCATGTTGGAAGAAGATTATATTTTTTGTTTTTTTAAATAAATTCTTTGATAAAACAAAATGAGAAGTTATTTTTTAGAAAATATCTTTAGAAGGAATAATCATTATTACTCTACCATATTACTTACTTATTAATAAATATCATTAGAATTAAAATCTACTTAATTATGATCCCAAAATTTTCTTACCCCAAAACCCGATGGGAATTTACCTCAACGACAATGATGAAATGAATTTAACCCTAGGATAACATTGGAACATGAAGTCATAGAACACTAATTTTTTTGTTTTCCTAAGGATTTATTATTGTTATTGGTGAATTAGGGATCATATCCATATTATAAATGAGGATGGAGTTTTTTAGGGAATATATTTGAACCCTACAAAATAATCATTCTTGTTTTTGTTTTTATGATTAAGTTTACACTCTTACGATTCACATGTATTCAACATCACATGTAAAATGATTATCTCTTGGGTGTTTCTTTTTTAAATTAAAAACAAAATACATTTCTCATTTTAATATGAATTAAAATAATATCATTTATTCAAAAATAAATAAATAATTTAGGTTAGAGTTTTATTGATTACTAAGAAAATATAATCTTACATGGGTGGAGTAGTCATCATTGAAAAAACGTACATATGAAAAGGTTAAGAAAGGGTAAAAACAAATAAAATTTATAATCTTGGTTTATATCCAAAATAATTTAAGTAAATAAGAATAAAATTAAATAAAACTAGTGAAATGGAATATAAATAGATATTTTTATTGTAAGAAAAAAAGTTTCAACATGAAGTAGGAGAAGATTGTGTTGTATAAGGGACCCCATCTTGAAGAGATCTCCCCTTGAAATTATTTGAGAAAAGGAGTGAAAAAACTTATCATCTACCATAAATACTCCAATTCATGGTCACCCACTTTAAATGAGAGAAACACAAATTTATAGAGTATAGGGGAGGCTAGGGTTCTAAGAGTTTACAAGTGTGAATGATAAATTCAGAGAAATATTTTAATCCAAATCGTAAAAAATTGTTGACCTACAAAACATTTGAAATAAATTCAATTACTAAAGGATAATTTCTAAGGAATTGAGACTTCTATATACTCTCCAAATTTGATACAAATATAATTCATAATGTATAATATAAGTCCCAAATGTTTAAGTGGTGTCCATGTTAATGAGTTATGTCTAACTTTTACTTCATGTCCCATTTTATCCAATTAAGTATGTGATCTAGTAAGGATGGTATGAATAAACTTTGTATCCCAAAAAGTGAAGAATACTATAAAAACATTTCAAGTCCACATAAGTACCAAAAAAATATTTATGTCAAAAATACAAGATTTTACTTTAATGGTTTAAAACTAGAATTTTTATCGAATTTTAAAATGAATGATCTAATCCAAATTTTTCTATAATTGAACATATATAGAAAAATGTGAGGAAAATATATCATTTATTATTAAAATAACATTCAATGAAAATATGTTTTATCAACTCCCCTACACTTAATTTTATTTACTCATGGTAAAAAATCATATATCCCATTCATAATCCAAACATAAATAAAAAGTTAGAAAATCTAAAGCATTGTTTTCAAAGTTGAACCCATCATGTATTTTTTTTATAAAATAAATCATCATTATTTTTCCTTTTTAGACACTCAATTTTTTTCAACATAATTCATTCACCCATGAATTATCTTTCAACCTACATTAAAATAAATTCAATATTTCACTTCACTCAAGAGAATGTATCTATATGGAGTTATACACATACTTGGAAATTGAATATTTACTATAGTCCTATGAAAAATTTCATCTCTATAAAGTATGAGGTATGAACAAAAATAAATCACGATGGATTGAAAATGTTGTTCAATGGCTTATGGTTTGGTTGTAAGTGTTTAAAAAAATAGATGAAAAGTGAAAGGTTTTACTCTTTAAGTACAATTTACAATCAATCATGTTAAGGATTGAAGGTCCCATTCACTCAAATAAAAAATGTGACTCTCAAACTTACCAACCCATGATTCATAAAAATGAATATGAAAAATAAATTCATTATTATTGCCCTTTTTCTTTTTTATTTGTCTATTTTTTTTGGTTTTTTATATTTTTTAGGAGAGCGAGTTGTCAATTGAGTACAATAAATGGATATTCATTCCATTTTCTTTATTAGGGCCACAAATAAAAAAACAAGATTAATATATGTTTCAATATCATCTAGTTTTTCCTTTTATATAGTTTTTTTAGAATAGGATGAAAAAAATTGAACTTAATAGATAAAAATGAATGAGGACCATTTCCCCCTTTCAAATGCTAAAAAATGATGCACAAACCTCTAAATTTCACCTTAACATTTAATGCTTCCCAAAGAAAAACACATGGAAATCCTTTCCATCCACAATTAAAAATGAATTTATCCTTCAAATGTATTTTTGAAAAGGTTAGTTAAAGGATAATTAGGCTTGTAATTCATATTAAACCTATAAGTACATTCATGATCCTTTAGGGGATTAATAAGGAACTACAGGTTGTGGAATGGATTCTCATTCCCCTAGTCCTCTAGTCACCCTTCCGCTCGGTGCTCATGGTTTCTAGGGTTTCTCCCTGAAATCCTTCTCAGTGACGCCGACGCTAATTGAGAGTGTAGTTTTCTTTCGGTTTTCTTCTTCTTTTTTTATTTTCTTCCTCATCTGGATTATTTTTCTCCTTGTCTCATTCCAGGTTCCTCTCTATGCCCCTAATGACTTGTTTTTGCCTTGGTGTCGGCGTCTTCACTATGGAGGGCTTCTTAAAAATTTCCTCCCTTCCCTTTTGGCCTAAACCATCACATTTGTCTCCATCTATGGTCAGCATGATGGTGTGGATGGTGATTTGGGACTGTGGTGAGGGATTGGAGGTGAAGTCTCTCTGCATCGTTCCCTCTTTCTGTACAATCTCCTTCTCTGCCCTTTATTTACTAAACCATCATGAAATACTCCACTCCAGTTAGGCGCGGTGGTGTAGTGGGAAGATTGAGATGGTACTGATGGATGTGCATGGAGGATGCTATCATGTTGGTGTTTCTCATGTATTCTTTGGTCTTCTATGATTTCCTCCTGTGGGTCTTTGGGATTTTTCACTTTGGGTGTTTCATGTTCTGGCTTGATCTGCGATGTTGGATACTAGTTTTCAGCTTCGATGATAACGGTGATGCTTAGAGGTTGTGGTTTGGGTCATGGTCTGGCGATGTTCATGGTTCGATCTAGTGAAGTCACTTTAGCCTTGATGACGACTACAAATTTCAAAGTTGGTATCTTTTTCTGAAGGGTTTGGTTCTGAGGGAAGTTTCGGTGGTCCCGACGAAGGTTGATGTGAATCCCTTAGTTTTTCATCCATGATCTGACCCCATGTTCCTCCACCCGTCTCCATGTTCGGTCTAAAGCGGTGCTAACAAAAGGGTTTTGGGATGTGTGGATCGACAATCGATGGTGTTCTAGGCATGACTGGAGTTGGCTGCCCTTCTTCCTAGTTTTCTGCTGCTCTACCAATATGGCTCGGGTGCCACATTCCCGGAAATGTTTTCGGTTGATTTTTATGTTTTTGTTGGTCTGGTGGTGATAGGTCATGGTCGTCAATGATGTTTCAAGTGGTTTGAACTCATGCTGGTATGGCCTTCTTGGCATGTCGATGAAAATAGTTTTAATGATGACACATGGATTGGTTTGTAAAAATTAACTTCATTTATTTTAGGATCTTAAAATCCGTGTTTATCACATAGATAAACAAAATTGAAAATAAGATAAAACATACCTTTATCTATGAGATCTTTTAGATTGGAATCTCCTTGATTTTATCCCACTTAAAAGGATTTCTATCCTCTTCCAAAAATTGATGGAACGTACTGGAATTTGATTGAGATTTAATTGTCAAGGACATGACCCTTTAAATAGGGATAAAGCAGTTATATGGGTGGTTACTTAAAAACTATCAAAGTCCATCAATTGACAGTTTTTTATCCCTTAATATCCCATTATAATAATGTTAAATTATATTACGTGAGTTATTCTAACATTATCCCACTTAAATCATGTGATATTTATTTATGATATTTAATATTCTATCAGTCATTTATGCGCATTTATATATATTCTATCATGTATACAACATTCATCATAATAAGGGATAATGTCCACATGAGTCATAGCGGTCGTATATTCTCTATTAATATACTCTCTTCCATGTACTACATTATGAATATTTTCCATATCATAATTAAAATGGGATATATATATATATATAATTGGTCCAACAATAATGTCTTTATTAAAGACTATGTATACTATCATTATTCAATCCAATTATGTATACTTATTGAAAAAACAGACAACATGATTAAAACATTTGTAAGTCCAAGTGTCAACTGTAATAATCATAACATTCAATACATACAATGAAACCTACTCAATGATAATGACCATACTTTCAACATGTCCAATAAATGTCTTGGGCGGCAACCCTTTCGTCAAAGGATTGGCAATCATAAGATTTCTGCTAATATGTTCAATTGAAACCTTACGTTTTTGAACTTCCTCCTTAACTGAAAAGTACTTTATTTCCATGTGTTTAGAACCTTTGGAATATCGGTCATTCTTGGAAAAGAATACTGCTGCGGTATTGTCACAATAAATTTTCAAGGTCTTGGCGACACTGTCGACAATTCCAAGTCCTGAAATAAATTTCCGCAACCACGTACCCTGAATTGTAGCTTGAAAGCATGCTACAAATTCAGCTTCCATGGTCAAAGCAGCTATAACCGATTGCTTTGCACTTTTCCATGATATTGACCCTTCGTCTAGAAGATACACATAACCAAAAGTGGACTTTCTTGTATCAATACAACCAGTAAAGTCTGAATTAGAGTATCCAATCACCTCAATATTGTTGGATCTTTTATAAGTAAGAATGTGATCCTTTGTTCCTTGAAAATATTGCAGAACTTTCTTTGCATCTCTCCAATGATCGAGTCCAGGATTACTTTGGTATCTTCTCAACATATCAACTGCAAAGCTAATATCTGGACTTGTACATGTTTGAGCATACATCAAGCTTCCAACAATAGATGCATAAGTAATTTCTTCCATCTGTTTTCATTCCAAATCATTTTTAGGACATTGACTGAGATTAAATTTATCTCTTTTCTGAATTGGAACTGGTGATGCTGAACATTTTTCCATCCTAAACCTCTCTAAAATCTTAATGATGTATGGATTTTTAGATAAGCCCAATATAACTTGATATCTATTATGAAATATTGCTATTACAATCACATATTTGGCTTCTCCCATGTTTGTCATTACAAAATTATTAGAGAGGAATTTCTTGGTCTCAAATAATAGACCAAGATCATTTGCAGCAAGAAATATATCATCAACATATAGAATCAAGAATATAAAATTACTCCCACTGATCTTCTGATATATACACCGATCAATTATGTATTCCTTAAATCCAAAAGATAAAATGGTATCATTAAACCTAATATACCATTTCATGGCATCTAACCATTTATCAGAATTATCACACTTGATGGATTGAGAATATGAAACTGGATCATTATTAATGCCAATGCCATTTTCAATTTCATGTAGATATACCACATAATCATCCGAAATAGCTGACCTTCTTTCCCTTTGGGATCTTCTTAACACTATTTCTTGTCGTTCTTTAACCATTTCTTCATTGTGAATTTGGGAAACATTCTGTTGTGGTTCTACTTGATTATTTTGTGATGCAATAATTTGAGGAACAAAAACATGTGAAGTTGGAATACAAGAAAATAGAACATTAATTCTAACTTCTTTAATTTCTACGTTTTGTGGAACTTCACTCCCACTGGATTTACCATTCTCGATAAATCTAGCATTTCCAATTTCAACAATTCTCATACTATGGTTAGGAAAATAAAATAGATACCCCTTTGATTTATCTGGATAACCAATGAAATGTCCACTGATTGTTCTTGAATCTAGTTTTCTTTGTTGTGGATTATATGCTTTTATTTCTTCCTAACAACCCCATACATGCAGGTGTTTTAAACTAGGTTTCCTACCAGTCCAAAGTTCAAAAGGAGTCTTTGGAACTGCTTTACTAGGAACCCTATTCAATAAATACGCGATAGTTTTTAAATAATACATCCACAAAGATAAGGGTAAATAATAATTACTTAACATACTCCTAACCATATCTATTAATGTTCTATTATGCCTTTTCGCTACACCGTTTTTCTGTGGTGTACCAGGCATAGTGTATTGTGCACATATGCCATGACTTTCTAGAAACTTTGCAAATGGACCAGGGTTTTTTCCACTTTCATTAAATTTTCCATAATATTCACCACCCCTATCAGACCTTATGACCTTTACCTTTTTGTCTAATTGCCTCTCAACTTAATTTACATAAATTTCCAAGGCATTTATTTCTTGAGATTTCTCATGAAATAAATAGACATATCCATAACGTGAAAAATCAACAATAAAGGTGATAAAGTATTTTTCCTTACCGAAAGACTTTACATCAAAAGGTCCACATATGTCGGTATGTATGATCTCAAGGAGTTGAGTACTTCTTGTGGCACCTTTCTTTGTGTGTTTTGTTTGTTTTCCTTTAATACAATCCACACAAATGTTTATGTCAGTAAAATCAAATTTTGGAAGGATTTAAAACTTAACCAATCTCTCCAATATTTATTTGGAAATATGACCTAAACGTTTATGCCATAAATAAGAAGACCTTTAATTTACTAAACCACATTTAGTACCAGAATCTTGATGCAAGGTCATAAGTGTTTCAGCATACATATTATCAAGATTTAGTTTATATAAACCATCATACAATAAACCAGATCCAATCATGCGTGTATGCTTAAACAAACTAAAATATCCATTCCCAAAATTAAAAAGGTATCCAACAGCATCAAGTTTTGACAAAGAAACCAAATTTCTAGATATACTAGGTGCATAAAAGGTTTCACATAATTCCAAACTATATCCACTATCAAGGATTAAACGATAAGTCCCAATAGATTCAACTGGAACCTTCACTCTATTTCCCATGAAGATAAACTTTTCAGTTGGTCTTGTGATTTGGGTTGAAAGGAATCCCTAAATTGTATTAGAAACATGAGTTGTACAACCAAAATCAATCCACCATGTATTATGTGGAACTTCAGCTAAGTTTGATTCATAACATGTATAAGCATTTTTCTTACCTTTTTTTTCAAACCAAGCCTTCCGTTTCAGACAATCCTTTTGGAAATGTCATACTTTCCCACAGAAATGGCATTTATCTTTATTTGTGTTCTTCTGGTTCTTTCTAAAAGACCCATTAACCTTTAATGGTCCCTTTCCTTTTCCATGCTTCTGTATTCCATTCTTCTTTCCTCCTTGATGATGCACATAATGGACAGAGTGGATTCCTTGATTCTTTAAACGTGTTTCCTCTTGAAATAACATGCTATGCAATTCATGCACATTCCATTTATCTTTCATGGTGTTGTAGTTCATTTGGAAAGGTCCATACTCAGATGGTAATGAGATTAGGACAAATTGTACAAGGAAACTTTCTTCCACTTCCATTCCTAAAGACTTAAGTATTGCTGCAATATTTTTCATTTCAATGACATGCTCATGCATGGTACGAGAACCATCAAACTTTATGGTGGTCAATGTACTCATTAATGTTCTAAAAAGAGATTTGTCAGCAGTTTGAGATCATTCTCCCATAGATTTCATAAATTCTTTAGCACTTTCAGTTTTAGGGAGACCTAACTTGATGTTACTTGCTATGCTCATTCGCATGAACATCAAACTTAATCTGTTTGATCTTTCCCATGATGCATAATATACTTTATCATCATTGATACTTTCATCCATTGTCGTAGCAGGTTTCTCTACTCGGAGTGATAAATCAAGATCCAATACACCAAGGTGAAATTGGATTTGCTCACTCCAATCAGAGAAATTTAATCCATTAAAGATCAGAATAGATGATGTCTGTGAGTGCAATGATGATAAAAATCTAACTGCAATAAATACATGCTTAAAATTCATGCTTTGAAATAATAATAATACATTGATTCAGACAAATTATTTAACATAAATGTGTATTAGTGTTCTCCTTTGGGTAAAACACTAATACACAAACATAATTGATACTAATTAAAATAACTTTATTTGGAAATAATATACACATCAATTAGATTTATTTATTTTATTTGGATATATAAATAAATCTCATAATTCATAATATATATTACCAAGAATTATATTCATAAATTATAAGAATATGAAAATTTCCTTTGGAAAATTAATAAATATCTTATAATAATGAATTTTAATTACTCATAATATATCATAATAGTATCAAATTTATGAGCAATCAATATATATCATTTTAACATAATTTTTGAAACAATTTTAACTTTATGATTTGACCACTTTGGGGATTAACAAATCTCATGCAATAATGTTTCAAATAAAAAATATTATAATCATAACATAGTTATAAATACAAATAAATTTTAATAAACATAAATCCAAATTTTATTTAATCTTTCTTTAATTTGTTTTGGCATAAAATTTAAAACTCCAATAATTATTTCAAATAATGACAAATCATTTTTTTATAACAATTTTGTTAAGGTTTGAAAACCCAAGACAAAAAAGTTGATAAATAAATAATAATAATAATAATAATAATAATAATAAATGCTAACACGTCACCTTTAAAACCATTATGTCAAGGTGGGTAACCTTATCCATTTTTTTAATCATTAAAACAATTTAAAATATAAAATTCATTCTATTATCAAAGATAATAAACAACTAAAAGGGAGATTTCAAAAAATCTAAAATCAAGGAGAAGATGCTGCATATTGAGATTCCCAAAAAATAGGCACTTCATATTTGGGAAGAGAATAACAAATGCACAACGGATTTCATAATTTAAAAATAATAATAATGATTGCACAACGATTATCAAACACTAAGACAACACTACAAAACACCCCATGATTGAAGGGAGAGACAACGTATTCTCTTTTTATAATAATAATAATAATAAATTGAACACCATATTCGGGTTTCAGAAAATTCCACCACATACTATTGTTATTAATATTAATGACTATTTAATATAAGAAGAAAAGAATTCAGATTTAACATAACACGTTACTTGAAGAACGTAATCCAGATTTTCAATTCTTATTTTAACTCAACACATAATAAATTTATACATGGAAAACCATAGATTTCGTAACCCTACTCTCATACCACATGTAAAAATTAACTTCATTTATTTTAGGATCTTAAAATCTGTGTTTATCACATAGATAAACAAAATTAAAAATAATATAAAACATACCTTTATCCATGAGATCTTTTATAATTGAATCTCCTTGATTTTCTCCCACTTAAAAGGATTTCTATCCTCTGGCTCTTTTCTCTTCCGCAACAAAAATTGATTGAACATACCAGAATTATATTGAGACTTAATTGGCAAGGACATGACCCTTTAAATAGGGATAAAGTAGTTATATGTGTGGTTACTTAAAAACTATCAAAGTCCATCAATTGGCAGTTTTTTATCCATTAATATCCCATTATAATAATATTAAATTATATTATGTGAGTTATTCTAACATGGTTTCCCAGTGATGCTTGGGGATGCTCTTGAATGATCGATGGTGAAGACAAGCACAATGATTATTTTTCATGGTTCGAGGTTTGATGAAGATTCTCAAGGGTGGCCTACGGATGTAGTTTAGGCATGTGGAGGTGCTAGGCTCAAGGGAACCAATTTTTTTATTTTCAAATTTTGAACTTTTGACTGGTCTCTGTTTGAATTTTGATCTTGAATGTAGAAATAATCTGGATGTTGATAGAATGTAAGGTTACCAATAACCCATTAAATGACTTTTAGAAAAATTTAAAAAATAGTTCGTAGGGTTTAGGGGATTAAAAATGATATTTGTTTAAGGTTAGTCTCAATGATAGATGAGGGGATGTCCAATTGAATTAACTCAATCATGTTGAAAGTATCTCATGAGCTCTAAATATTTGATATAGAATCACTGTAATTTATATTTAATAAACTAATTCAAAGATTATATCAAGAAGTTAGTGTACTAGAAAGATGATGTGCAAGCAGTTTTGAATATATCTCAAGATGGGGATTAATTTTTTATTAGTGTTAATGATTCATGGTTTTAAAAAATCCATCAAAATCCTAAGAATGTTTTGAAAATTAAAAATCTATAAAAATATACCATATCAAGAAACATTGTTTTCAAAAACAAAGGAATTTCCTCACAAGTTATTGAATAATGTAAAATGATGTGGGATATTCAATCTCAGCTCAATGTTTTTTTTGCGAAAAATAAAAACCCATAAAAAAATAAAAAACATAAAGAAGATAACCTAAAATGTTGTCCTATATACCACACATAAAATGTTACATTGTCCTCAATGTGATCCTATGAAATGGTATATGGTTTTGAAATGTATAATTTTGAATAGGAAAATTAATATAAAAGTGGGAGGGTTGAGGATAGACTGATGTTCTCAAGTGATGATGGGATCATGCAGTGTGATGACATCAATCTCATGTGCGGGGAGTCCCTTAATTTATTGATTTTATGACTTCCCATTAACTATAAAACTCCTTCCTGTAGCCTCTTATGTGATATCTACTACACCGTAATGGAAAAAATTATATATAACATAAGGGCCTAACTATCCGGAACACAACTTACTAGGAATCAACGTCATTCATGTACTGTAAAAAACCATTTCCCCCTTATAAAACCCCCTACTATGGGTTATATTATCATGGGTTTCTTTTTCACAGTCTTTACAGAGAGTTGAGTTCTCATATTATTATAATCTAATCTCGTTGAGTACCTATAGTTGTAACATCCTTTGATCTCCATCGTAGGATAAATATATATTTCACTTCTTTATAACCCAAAATGCTTAATTATCGACTTCCATATGAAGATAATAGGCTTTCCGAAAAACAATACGAATCAAGAAAATACCAATGGGAGTTTCATACTCCATCCTATAAGACCAATTAACATATTCAAATTATATTCTATAATCCTTTCTATTTGGTTTCACATTTTTATCTAATATCGGCTTCTAATCTTAATTTAAAACTTCATCCTAGACATTTTTTAGGTGTTAAGGAGTATATGTTTTGTGTTTCACCCCATACTTCTAAAATAGGGAAGCCAAATTATGGTTAAAAAAGTGTAACCCTCGGTCGCTAATGATATAATTCAATATTCCAAACCTATAAATAATCTATTACATAAATAAATCCACTAAAATATGAGAAACATCAGAACTAATAGCCTTGGTCTCCAACCATTTGTAAATATAACAAAAATAACCAAGGATATATAAGAAAATAAATGAGATAAGAAAAGACCCCATAAAATAAATTTCCCACACATAAAAAATCTCACAAAATAATATGGTTTGTTGAGGCATCTCATGTATCTTATAAATATTAACATTGTGTTGGAAATGAGTACATGAATTTAAAAACATTTGGGTATCATGGAACAAATTAGAAAATTATAAACCTGAGTCTAAGAACTGCCTAGGTGTCTATTGGGGGCCAAATATTCCTTCAAAAGAATGTGTTTGAAAAAAATGTAGAACATACCCATACTCATGATCAGTGATACATCTCATAAAAAGTTGGTCACTGAATAAGTTCCAAAGGTATAGTTTATTCCACACAAAAAATCCTTGACTCACTTTTCAATTTTTGGACTTAGTGTTTCTTTAATATTGTAGTAATTTTAGAGGAAAATAGGTAATTCAAAAAATCATAATACCAAGGGTGTGTAGCTATGAGGGAATAATTATCCCTATTGGGAAAAGTGTCTCAAAGGGGGTACATGATCTGGGGTATCATTCTCTAATGTGTGAGAGATCTTACTCATGTTTTCAACCACCAATTTTGTTGAACATTTCTTGTTTTTTATCTCAATTTCAAAATCATAAATCAATAACATCTAATGGTTAATTATTTGTTCTACATCAGGCTTCTTCAAGAGGTATCTCAAAGATGCACGATAAGATAAAAAAATATTTTATATCCTAAAAGATAAGAAAAATATTTATCCAAAGAAAATACGACAATAAGAAATTAATTTTCCATGTATATGTAGTTCACTTGAGATTAATCAAATGTCCTTGAAGTATAGTAAATCACATGGTAATTCCCTTACACCCTCTGATATAAGACCCCTCCAACTGTAAAGTTTGACATGTGACATATAAGCTCAAATGGGATCTCCCACCATGGGAGATGAATGATCAATTGTGTGGTGATAATTTTACTTATATCATCAAATGAATGCCTTCAAGAATCATAAAACACAAAATTAGAATCATATTGAAGAAATATTTATAATGGAAGATAAACATTACTAAAATATCTGATGAAGTGCCAATAAAATCCTATATTCCCTAAGAATGATCTAACATTTCACACACATATAGGGTATACCAATTTGAAAATAATATCAAATTTAGATATATCCACCTCAATATGATGCTCATAAATGACATTCCTTAGGAAAATTCCTTTACCATGAAATGACATTATTCAATGTTCAAAAGTATATTTTTCTCAATACAATGATGCAGTACTTTTCACAATCCACAAAGACATTGATCAAATGAGGATCTAAATATAGTAAATTCATCCATGAATACCTCCAAAAATGTATCAAGTAGATCAAAAAAGATACTTACCATATATATCTGTAAGCTACCCAAGTTATTATAAAGTCCAAATGAAATCCTTAGATGTGAAAATGTACTGAATAATCATGTGAAGGATACATTCTCATGGTACTATAGTGAAATAATAACTTTGAAATTAGCATACAAGACATCGAAGAAACAATAGTGTGTATTACCAAAAAGTATCTCAAACATATGATCAATTAATGGGATGAGTAAATGGTTCTTATGAGTGGATTGATTTATTTTCCTATAATTATTACACACAACAACTATTTTTCACCCTCATTATAACTAACTCTTCCATCTAATTTTTACAAATGTGAAACTGGTTTTCTTAGGAACAACCTGAATGGGGATAACCCATTGAGAATCTTATATGGGATAACTGATACTTTTTACAAGAAACATCTCAACCTCTTTCTTTATGACTTCTAATAATGTTGGATTAAAACTTCTTTGTTTTTGTCTAACTACTTTAAACCTATATTCCAAATGAATATTGTGGATGATAATGGATGGGATAATACCAAGAATATCATTTAGTATCCACAAAATAGCCCAAATTATCACCCTTGAAAGATCTAAAAGTTTCTCTTCTTGTTTAGGAAGTAGACTGTTAGAAATAAAAACACATAATTTCTCACCACTTAACAAATAAGAGTATTTGAGATTCAGTGGTAATTTCTTGAGTTCCAATGTTGGTGGGTTCTATGTGGATGGAATAATTGATGTAATAGAGATATGTTCATAATGAACATCATGATCCAAAAATATATCATCAAAATCAAGGAATAATTCTCCCATCCTTGAGCATACTCAAAAACCATATCATAATCAAAAAGTATATGGAAAGAATCAAAATATGAATCCCTATAAAAATAGAAACCAAGAGAGGTATTATAATGAAAAATATATATGGAAATATTCTTATATATTAATCTTAAACTAATGATTAAAATATCTCAAATCATGGAGTAATTAGAATCAGAGGGGTTTTTACAAGATGGGTCAAAATGGGATACAAAAAAATAATAATGATCCTCTTATGGGGGTACTTTATGGATTCTATAACTTTAAATATCCTAAATTCATCTCCAAACTCTATTTAAAGTGTACACTTATGGAAATTTATGATCGTTTTTATATTTTTGAGTAAGGTTGTACTTAAGATAATGGTATCATGAGAATATACCTGATCATCCTCCATCGTAAGAATGTAGAAATCACTAGGAAAGATCATGTCCCTTACCAAAAAAAGTACATCCTCAAGTAATCCCATCAGATATTCCATAGTTTTATTTTTAAATAACACTAGTACTCATGTCATATTAAACTCACCAGTCTATAAACAATAGAAAACATAGTGAGTCACTACATTTATTAAAGCTCCCAAATCACATAAAGTATAAGAAAAGTGAAACTATACTATAGTTCATGGTATAATGAAAATACCAGGGTCCTTAAACTTCATAGGTATCCCTTGATTTGGGGTAATTAGTGCCAACACATTTCTTCCATGACTGATTCTTCTGTTTCCCTTGATCCTTTTTTGATGGGTAAAAAGTTATTTCAAGAATTTAGAATACCTAGAGATATATTTAATTGCCTTAAAAAGTGGGATATTGATATCAACTCTATTGAATACATCAAACACTTATTTTTTTCATTTCCCCATTACTAATATTTTTCATTTTCACCACACATATAATAATGGAAAGTTGGAATCTAGCTATGAAAATTTACCTCAACCACAAAGATGAAGTGAATTGAACCACAATCAAGCTTTAGAATGTGAAATTGTGGCACCCTGATTTGATTGTTGTCTTAAGGAAAGATTATGTTAAATGGTGAATTATTGATGATATTCATATTTTAAATGAGGATAAATTTAGTTTAGGTAATATTTTTAAACCCCATAAAATAATCAAACTTTTTTTTTATTTTGGAGACTAAGTTCCCGCTCTTATGATTTTCACATACTAGACCTCATGTGTAAAATCATTATCACTTGAGTGTTTATTTTTAAATTAAAAAAAATAAATTTATCATATCGATATGAATTATAGTAATATAATTGATTCAAAATTAAAAATGTATAATGTTATACTTAGATATATTATCAATAAAATTAACACATCCATGGTTAGAATAGTCATTGAATAAATGAATTGAATATAAAAAGTCAAGAAAGGGTATACCAAATCATGTTTCTAATATTCATTTCCACAATAGTTCTAAAAAATAATTTTTCAAATAATTTTTTTAACCTCTATTACTACACAACATTATTATAGGTGACATTATAAATAAGTTTTTAACCATGGTTAATAAATATGGATGTAATAAATACAATTTGGTGGAATGTTTTCATATCATTTATTTCATAATCAGCATGAAAGTTCTATCATAATTGATTTTTCACATCATTTATATAAAAATAGTGGTGAAAATAATATTATTCATGATTTACTATATTTATTATATTAAAACCGATGTGAAAATATTTTAGCACATCGATTTTTTAGGAAAACCGGCGTGGTAAATCTTGTTTTAAAATTTTCAAATTGGTTATTAAATAATCGAATTGAAAAATATTTTTTTAACATAAAATTATATTAATTCATCACTTAACAATAGAAAAGTAGATTATCTATAGGAAAAAAAATAACATACCATAAAATTATCCCCAGAAAAATAGTAGCAACACAAACATTTACAATTAGAACTTTTAACATTACAATGTATATTATATATAAACTAAAACCCAATCATACCTATTAAATTATTAACTCATTTATTTTTTATATTTATTATATATTTTATAGTATAATTTTGAGGGTCATAAAAAAGTTAAATATTAAAAATAAATCATAACATGTATTCTAAATAAAATGAATGAAAAATTAAAGGAATTGTTTATAACAAAATCTAACCTTATGGAACTTTGTAACTGCCCTGATTGAAATTATTTCAAACATAAATATTAAAACACAATATCCAAATTCCTTTAATCCTTCTTGTTTATGAAACTATTTTTTAAAATAATTTTTAAATTCAAAATAACATTTTAAGTACTTACAACCAAATTGTAGTAATTGTAAATGAAAATTCAACTTCGATTTTACATATTTGATCTTTGTGCTCTTATTTATTGTTGTCTCTATTAAGTAATTACATGCCTTGTTTGAAAATAAAATTAATGAAATAAATTTAAATTTCTTTATAATATATAAAATAATTAAAATATTTAAACTTACATGTTCAATACATTCATACAATTTTATCACACTTCACCATGGATAGAGAATATCTAGTAAAGTGTCCCTTAGACAAAAAAGCCCAATATCCATGGACACTAATATATAGGAAAATATAATTTGATTGGTTAATATATTAAGAGATATATAACACTTTATGAGATATTTTTTTATACACTTGATGATAAGGAAGCATTAAACATTGAATAATTTCATTCTTTTGAAGTCTTTACGCAATATAAACCATTCTTTCTACATAATTTATTATACTTGCTATAAATGAAATTAATTGTGGGTCTATAAATCCATATATTGTAGTCATTTCATGATGCATAAAAATTGTATAAATATTCCTAATAAAAAACAAACATATGTATAAAATTTCAATAAAAAATAATAGAAAGATTTATATTAATAGAATTACCTTGAAAAGACATGCATCGTATTTATTCCCAAATCATCTCCAGTTACAAGATCCATGATATCTTATTTAAAAAGTGTCACATTCCTTGAATGTCCACAAATTTCAGTTTCTATTAGAATTTTATAAACATCAAACAATAAACTTTAATATATTGACAATCTATCAATAGTAGAAGAAGTTGTATCTCAAGTAATAAAAACCTGTATTTGTTGATGTCTATGTAGTATTTATTTAACTTTAAAGCATTACTATAAAAAAATAGATAAATATATAAACCTTAAAATGTTAAAACAATTTAATAGAAAAAATGATGTAAATGATATAATATACATATACCTCTATGGTAATTTTTCGAACAAGTATAAATAGAAAAACTAAAAAATGGCTGATACTTTTCCAACAATACTGACCCCATCTATAGGAAATGGTATTCTTTATTATCTATCTATAATATCCTATATAGTGACCCTGAGATTCTCTATCTCTATCTGTTAATGATGAATGGTATCTCTAATATAATATATCATCTCATATGCAACAATATGATGTTGGGGATCATTAACATATAACTCACAATAAATGGGAATCTATGGAGGAGGAGGTGTACGAGTGGGATAAGTAGGAGGAGTGGGATATATAGGTGTAGGTGGAGGAGTGGGATTAATAGAATGAAACTTTCTTCACATTTCTATAATCATCTTTACTAAATCTATGAGTAGTAGTGGGATCTATAGGTGGAGGTGGAGGAGTGGAATTAGCAGTCTAAAACTTTCTTCACATGTCTATAATCGACTGTACTGAATCTATGATCCTTCCCTATATCATCTCATGAATATACTTAACTTTAGCTTCTAAAGATTCTATTTTTCATTTATAAACATCCTCCATTGAAGAATCCGTAGAATATGGAAACACATTTTTTTTATTGATACACCTATTAGGTATCCTTGTACATGACCCAGGTGTTCAGGCTTTCATAATGATGTAGCTAAAATATACTTCCCACCCTAATCTATAAAGGCCCCCTGTCACTACTAAAAAATGGATTATTATGAAGGGTCATTTACGACGGGACCCATCACATATATTACCTTTTTTAACAGACCGTCACAAAAACTTATTAGTTGCGACGGGTAGTAGCACCGTCACAAAAAACATTCGGAGAATTTTTTAAGAAACTATTTGCGATGGGCCAGCGACCCATTATAAATAGTTTCCCATTTTTTTAATTTTTTAGCAATGGATCATTGCAATTACTAATTGCGAAGGACCGTCACAATTACTTCTAGAAATATTAAAGATTAACCCATTTTGCGACGGCTCGTTGCAAATAATTAAAAAAAATTGAAAAAAATAAAATAAATTAAATAATATTAATAATAATATAATATTAATATAAATAAAATCATAATATTAATATTAATAGAATAAAATTATTTATAAAATAATAAATATAATATAATATTATTATAAATAAAATAATTATATTAATATTCATAAAATAAAATTAATTATAAAATAATTAATTTGTATAATAATATTATTATTAATATAAATAAAATAATAATATTAGTAATATAATGAAAACATGAGTATTCACAAAAATATGAAAATATATTAATTAATAAAATAATAAATATATTAAAAAAATTAAATAAATAATAAAAAAAGTAATTTTCAAGGCAATATAAAACAAGCACTATTTAAAACTTTAAATAGTTAACATTACAAAAAAATACATTCAAATGTTTCATAATAAAATAAAAATACATCACTGAGAGGGAGGGTCGCCTGGAGGTGCTGGAGGAGATGGTGGAGGGAACTCCATCCCTAAACTGCGAGTCAAACGTCACATGTAATACGTCTTCTACTACTAATCCTACCACCATTGATGCATCTCATCCTGAATCTTCTATTTCTACTGCTTCTGTTGTCATAGGAACTCTTCCTACTGCTGTTTCTACCACTGACACATCTCCTCCTACTCCCTACACATAGTCTCTATAATGTCATTCTGAGCTCGCAGCTTCTCCTAATACTATGTCTTGGAACCACGACCATTATATGCAAGAAATGGAGTTTGGTTTGTGTTTTTTTTCAATCCTCATTGGAAGTTTATAATGATTTCTAGTAAATGGATCATATAGTTCGAGTGGACAACAGTATTGAAGGTGGCATCATTTCCCAGTGTTTTCCGAATTTTTGGACCTAGAAATCGAAAAATGGAGAAATGTGTGTTTAGTAAAATAAGTTGCACGGAAGATTGTAGGTGCTTTGGAAACTTGCGCGCAAGGCCTAATTTGGGATCAATACATCAAAATATGGAAAAGGCAAAAAGTGTGCGCAAGTCATAAATGTGCGCGAAAGATGAGGTTGCGTGGAAGAATCTTACGCGTCCAATGCGACGTCAAAAGGGTTTTTGCACACTCAGGAAGAATCCCGCGTGCACCGACAAAAATGCGTTGGAAACTTGAGCACAGGGTCATCAAGGCCTATAAATAGGCAGATACCCCATGAAAGACAAAATAATTTTCCATTGAAAATTTGGTTGCTCTACTGCGCGAAATATTTCCACGTGAAAGAATTACAGAGATTTAATCTTGCACGCAAGGTGTTCCTTTAGTCTAAAAAGACCAAGTGAACCCTTCAGTGTAGTTGAGTGAAAGATAAGGGTTATGCGGAAAGTAGGGGTTGCGCAAAAGTCATCTTTTGCGACAATTCCCAAATCTTGCGTGCAAAGTGAGGTATTTCACGCAAGTGTGGTGTTATGATTCCGACAGGATTTTGAACATCTGGTTTGTGTGATCAGTGCCTTCAAGAGCATCAATTTAGGACTTCGATGGAAGTAGTGTCTCGTGCTGGACTGAGACAAAGACTTCAATGAAAATCCATTGAAGCGACCTTCAAGTCGATAAATTGAGTATGACTTGTCTCAAGGCAGTGAGCTAGGGGGAGTCGAAAGAAGTGATTTGAGGGACGCAGTGAGCTATCCTTGAATCTTTGTAAAGGTAGTGTGCCTGGGACAGAGTGACTATACCTGAACTATGTAATCCATAGATAGTGAAGTTTAGTGGAATTGGGTACAACCAACAACCTGTCGGTGTATTCTCCTTGGACTTAGACCTTAGTGGTGAACCAAGTAAAAGTGTTGTGTAGTCTCTTTTCTTGTGGTTGTTTTCTTTCTATTCCATTCAGTCTTATAGGTTTAATGAGTTCCAACCACCATGGGAACAAGATAATTGTTTTAAAAGAAAAAGTTGACACCCTAATTCACCCCTCCCCTATCAGGGTGTCCCGAGGTCCTATACTATGCATGAGATGATGATGACTCTCTGTGATCTCCTCTCGAGATGGACAAAGACATCGCAGAGGTTCCATAAAAACCTCCAGGGGTCACTTGAGAGACGATACCAACAACTTGAACTTTCTCAAAGCCATAGTGGGTCTCCTGCATCCATGATGTCTCATCAAATCAGGGGGCACTAGTCTGACCATCGGTCTCATTCTGACTCTCAACATCTATATGAGACATCGTAACCTCATATGACTCCTTCAATTAAAATTTAAAAATAAAATAGTTAAAATATTATTTGTAATTAAATTTAAAACTAAAAAAAAACTTATATTGACCACAATATGACATTGGCGAGAACCTCTAATCTCCCTAGTGGTCGGATCACTGTACATCCTTCAATAAATGTCGTAATCCATAATATTAGGCTATGAGAATGCCTATATAAATATAAAATAAATTGTTTATATTTAAAATTATATAAAATATTTTAAAAAATTGTACTTACCATATGCTCTCTATACGTACTGAATTTACGACTACCAGCTCGATGTGTCACCTCCTATCTCCCCCAATTTTGTTAACCTACTGATGATCTACTCTAAAACAACCTACCCAACTAGTGTGTACATAATCCATCCCAAACCTGAGATGAAATATAATCAGGTTGTTGGATGCGACATGTCTCATCAAACTCCTTCACTCCTGCTTTCTTCATTTCTTTCCTTTTCAAATTGTGAAAAAACCAAGTGCAATGCGGACGCATAGCTCCCTGTCATGCCGTCCAAATAGCCTCACACATGCTATCCTAAATAGGATACCATAAAACCTACAAATAATATATTATATCAAGTCATTAATTAAATTAATTTCAAAATAAATATTTTTTATTTAAGTACCATCCAATTCATGAACATTCTTTTCTAAACATCAATAGGAATCTGATCCCACAACACCCATGCATCAGAAAAATAATTATGCAATATAGCTTTCCCCTATCCAACAACTATATGTGTAAAGCTATGAAAATAACAATAATTAATCAAAAAATTAGAATATAAATAAATTAATGAAAAATAACTAAAATTCACAGGTAAACATACCTTTGCATGCGTGGATCGAACCCAATATGCGGACGTCACTCGGGGATAGGGTCGGGAATGATCAGTCGGGAAAGACCACACACTACAAAAAAATAGTACATTAGAGGGGGTTATTTAGAGGGGGTTCTGCACAACCCCCTATAAATTCATTTTCTATAACATTAGAGGGGGTTCTGTACAACCCCCTCTAATCATCAAATTTAGTGGGGGTTCACAACCCCCTCTAAAATCTTTAGCATTTTTTAACATGTAGTTGGATTTTAGAGATGGTTATGTTAAAATTGTCACTACAATAATAATTAGTGGCTCTATATATTTAGTTACAAGCACTATATATTCGATTAGAGGCGATACACACACACAAACATATTTAGTTGGATTTTAGAGGTGTTATATATGTGAGTGTGTGTGTTATACAAAATTTGTTTTTTTAAAGAAAATAGTGGTGGTTCAAAACCCCCTCTAATGTAAGACATTAGTGGGGGTTCAAAACCCCCTCTTGAACCCCCACTAATGTCTTACATTAGATGGGGTTCACAACCCCCTCTAATTTAAGAGATTAGAGGGGTTGTGAACCCCTACTATTTTCTTAAAAAAGTTCATAATATATATATAGTATATATTGTATACATATATGAATGTATTTATAAAATGTATAATATATTATATTCATATACATATAATATATATATATATATTAATTGTGTACGCATAAATACAATATATATATATATATTTGCATAATATATTTGGGTAATATAAATATATATATAGATATATGTGTATTCAAATCAATATAAACAATTACAAATAAATATATAAATACACATTTGCGTTTGTGTGTGTTTGATATAAATGTATTTATAAATACATACATACATAATTTTATTTAGATATATGTAAATGTATAATTTATAGAGGTGTGCATAAAATATATATATACACATATATTTATATTTATATAAATATAGATACAAGTTATTTACTTAATTTATTAAAATATATTATGAAAATAATGTTTTTCTTAACAAAATTATTAATATATATAAATACAATAATATATAAATTATGTGTAATTTTTTTAATATATATATGTTTATTAATATATAGGCTTATTTTAGTAAACTCATTATACGTATTTAAATATATTGTTTTAATAATGTTTATTTTAATAAACTTATTAATATATATAAATACAATAATATATAAATTGTGTAAATTTGTTAATATATATATATATGTTTACTAATATATATGCATATTTTAATAAACTTATTATATGTATTTAAATATATTATGAAAATAAATTATATTTTAATAAACTGATGAATATATATAAATAAAATAATATATGTATTATATAAGCAAAAAAGAGATGTGGGGTAGTGGTTTAGGCGCAGGCTTTATACTGGGACGGAGGACTGTTCGAATCCCTCATGTTTCCAAACTTTTGAAACCCGCCGAATATGCTGACTGAGAGGAGACCGGTGGATGGACTAGGAGTCACATAGGAGAACCAGGTCTGTGAACTGGGGGCTGGGCTGGAGGGAGAACCGGGGCGGGGTTGGACACTCATGCAAAGAGACTGGGGCTGTCTGGGGGACAAACATGACGTGGAGGACACATAGACACATAGGACCGGTGGGGGACAGATACGAGACTTGGGGAGGACACACAGACACAGAGGACCGGTGGTGACTTGGAACAGTACAGGATGGGGGACACACACAGGATAGGAGGGACTCAGGGAGGACACACAGACACAAGAAGAAGACTTAGGACTGGGAACAGACAGGTGGGGGAGACCGGGACTTGGGGGATAGACAGGCGGGAGGCATGGGGACACGCACAGGAAGACTGGAAATT
This sequence comes from Viscum album, assembly GCA_963277665.1. Lineage (NCBI taxonomy): Eukaryota > Viridiplantae > Streptophyta > Magnoliopsida > Santalales > Viscaceae > Viscum > Viscum album. The sequence goes on along the minus strand of OY728140.1, from coordinate 361,351,970 downwards.
AGAACAGGACAGGTGGGGTAGTGGGGCAGGGAGACTTGGGGGATGCACAAGAGCGGAGGGAGGGGGAAATGGAACAGGACAATCACATGGATTGGGTTTTAAAAAAAGGCATTAGGGGTGGTTGTGTAAAACCACCTCTAATTAAATTATCAATTTGGGGTGGTTTGAACCGCCCCTAATCCCACTATTAGAGGTGGTTGGTGCTATAACTACCTCTACTGACTACCATTTGTTCTAAATTTTGGATAACATTAGAGGGGGTTTAAACCCCCTCTAATGTAACAAACGCTAAATTCACCACGCATTTACCAGCACTTCCTTAAAACCGCCTCTACTAACAGTAGGCGGCCACATTAGCAGTGGTTCTTCATAACCACCGCTAATGTCTTTAGAAGGGGTTATAACCCCTTCTAAAGTAAAAAATAACCCCTCCTACAGTGGTCATTTTTTTTGTAGTGACGCCCCCTCCGAGAACCCCCTGAACTACCGACAATTTGAGGGGTCAGTTGGTATGACCTCTTACTTTTCCAAAGGTAGATCAACCTCTTGTAACATACGATACAGATCCCCATTCATCGAAAACATGAAATTATTATTGTTAGAAAATAGTTGAAAACAACTATTATATATAAATATATATTTTATATGATTATAACCAACATTTTACTGTGTCAATGACCATATTCATCCTCATCTTCATAACTGTTGATGTCAATGTCTTCATCTTCTTCCTCAGCATCATCAATTTCCATATTAGTTTCAATTTCATCATCTCTTGTCATTTCAAATTCATTTGTAACATCATTAACACCGTCGTCACCATCAGCCCTCAACTATAGGGTGTCATCAATGATATTTGTGTCTCTTCTTGAAAAAGATGGATTCAAAGCAGTCTCTTGAAAAATATCAATTCCTTTCACTTCAGCGAAACCACATTCACTTTCAGTAAACTGATTCTCTTGAGATTTAATTTTTATTATGCTTTACTGATCACCCCACTCCCTTGAAATAGCATAGAAATTTTCACAATAAATTTTATGTTTCTAATGATCCAATAAAAATGGTTCATTTACTGCAAAAATAATTTTTTATTTAATATAAATGATTCCATGGATGAGATGAACACGCAAGCCTCTCTAAGTATCCAACCACTAAAATTTAAACATTGTTATGTAATGTTGTTCCAGATAACACAGTTTAATAATTTATTCTAACATGCCATAAAAGGAAACTTCAATTTCTTTATAATGATATCCTCTTAAGAAAACACCACTATCCATTGTATTTTTATTCTCCATATGCACATGTTTGAAATCGAAAACCATTAACCACATATGCATTATAAGATTTAACCATTTTTGATGGTGGGTTACTCAATACAGACAATCAATTATCAATTTTATTAGCATGTTGATATACCTGAAAAGTTGTAAAACAATTATCACTATAACAAGTATTAAATTTATTTTTTATATGAAATGAAAAATAATTTACGTTACTAGTTTTTAAAACCAGTAGGAATTTTTTTTGACGCCGTTCTTTAAGAGAAGCTATTGTAATTTGTGGAAAATGTTTCTTGATTTGATTATAATATAACCTAAAAATAAAATAAGATTAATGTATTGTTATAAAAATTATATAACACGTGATAGTATCACTCACAATAAAAATGGTGTAATTTCTTCACATTTGAGAAGAATATATGTATAAGCTTTTTGATGTTCATCATCTGATAGCCATCGTTCATGAACTCCACCGAAGCCAAGAATGGGCTGATTGAAAACTGATAATTTATTGCTCATGTCTTCATCAGAATTTCCCTCATTATGGATCACGTGGTTTTGTTTTTAAGGATATTCAGATTGAAAGTAATGAGTGCAGAAAACAATTTACCCCTTGAAAATAACCTTATGCAATTGATCCTTAAACTAATGATTTGTTACATACTTTTTTTTCAATTTATGCATGCATATCTCAAATGGGTACATCTATCAGAACTATACTGGACCTCCAAATTTTGATTCACGAGAAACATGTAATATTAAATGTTCCATTGAGTCAAACAAACCTGGTAGGAAGATTTTTTTCTAATTTACATAAAATTAAAACGAAATCTTTTTACGGCTTTCTTGAAGAATCGTAGTCTACTTTCAATTCACAAATGTATTAAAAAAATATGATATTTCTATAATAACATACCAAATCATAGGATTTAACAAACCTCTTAATCCAATTGGCAGAAGTCTTTCCATTAAAACATCACAATCATGACTTCTCAATTTGGTAATATGACCATTTCTAACACATCTGCCCAAATTGGAAGCATAACCATCTGGAAGTCTCAAATATAAAATCCACTGATAAAATAATAAGTGACTCTCTTGGGACTGTGTATAAGCTGCTTTTGGCTTCATTAACTTATGTGGTCTGACATTTTCAAACAATTCAAGTTCTGGTCGCTTAAAAATTTGGGAATGATCTAATCGCACCTTTACATTATTTTTGGTCTTACCTGGTGTATCCAAAACTGTATGAAATGAATTATCAAAATATTTCTTCTCAATATGCATCACATCCAACATGTAATGGACCAACAAATCAGACCAATATGGAAAATCCCAAAAAAATCTCTGTTTTATCCAATTGTGCTTTTTCCAAACCCATCAATTTTCTATTAGTTTATTGTTGGTCCAAATTTGATGGGAGGTAATGAAGAGACAATTGATTTTAACTTTGTACCTGAGATCATTTTTTGAGGTCCATCTTTTCAAAATGTTCCTTTCCTAAAATGATATTTTTTTCTTCGAAAAGGATGATCGGTTGGAAGAAATCTGCGATGACAGTCAAAAAAACAAGGTTTTTTCCACTAACAAGCACAAACACTTTGTTGTCTCTCATACAATATGGACATGATTTTGGACCATGTGTACTCCATCCAGATAACATACCATATTCTAAGAAGTCACTAATTGTCCACATCAATGCAGCTTTTAGTAGGAAGTTTTGTTTCACATCAACATCATATGTACTAACACCATTACTCCACAATGAATTCAACTCATCAATCAATGGTTTCAAATAAACATTGATATTCTTTTTCAAATTACCTAGAATTAATAAGGCCAAAAAGATATATGGATCATTCATAAACATCCACGGATTTAAATTATATGGAGTTATAAAGATAGGAAAACTTTAATACTGACTACCTTAAGAACCAAATGGACAGAAACCGTTAGTAGAAAGACCCAATCACACATTTCATACTTCAAAAGAAAAAGACGAATGCAATTGGTCAAAATGTTTCCATGGATTTCCATCAGAGGGATGATTTAAGATTTTACTAGTTTAAATGTTGGTTTTATTCCATGACATCAATGATGCTGTGTTTTGAGACATAAATAAATGTTGTAATTTGTGTGTGAGTAGGAAATATCTCAATTGTTTTACAAGAACAAATCCAGACTTCCCTAGTTGAGTTTCTTTATACCCTGATTTTCCACATGTAGGACAACTATCCAAAAAATCATTTTCACCATAATATAAGATTCATTCATTTTAACATGAATGAATCTTCTGATAACCAATACCCAGATTAAAAATCAGCCTCTTTCTTTCATAGAAATTTGTAGGTAACACATTTACTTCAGGTAGTAGTGTTTTTGACCAAGAGAATATATGATCAAAACAAATATTTGACATTCCATTATCTGATTTAATAGCCATAAATTTAGAAACTGCTTCAAACTTTCTTATATTACAGTCACAATATAAGGCATCCTCAGCAGACGTCAACACCTAATATAAATGAGATGGTTCTAACTCAAGAGTTAAATCAATATCATCATGAGTTTCGGTTTATTGAACAGACAGAACTGCCACATCATGTACTAAATTTGGAAACTGTGATGGATCTGGAACCAAATTATTAATATCTTCTTTGGAACTGCATTCACTATATTGATACAAAAAAATATAATTTTGTTGAAAATCAAAACACAATAAATAGCCTACAACATTGTCAAATGTGTCATATGCCCTCAGAGAATATTTTTTTACAAGGAAACTTAATTATCCCTTTTGAAATAAATTTTGGTTTCGATGATGAAAATGATATGAAATCTTGAATACCCTCAATATATATAGGATTTAAACCAGGACTGTTTTGATTCCTGCACTGAGTTATCCAAGCACAATAATCTAATAATGACTATTATCAACTTCCCCATTCCATATTTTTCTAAAAATATGAAATAATTAGTTATTTTTTATAATTAGATATAAGATAAACATTATCCAAAAAATAGAAGACAATTAAATTATCATTTCTAGCAATTTATAATAATTTATATTTTTTTATAGTTATTTATACTATTTTTTAAGCTTTTATACTAATCTACACTCATTTATATAAATTTATGCTAATTACCACTAATTATTATTAATTTAAGGTATTTTTTACTTATTATTTTTAATTACCGGTGACACAATTTTCAATGGATTAGAGGCATCTCTTTTTCCCGATGACTTATCCTCTTGCAACTTTCTATGACTAAAATCACTATGAAAAGTCTACTCCACAGTATGAATATCTATTTTTATATATATGAGGATAGAGAGCAGAGAGGCCTCACTGTGCTGCTCTCCATGTTCTCATGCTTACAAAAATGAATATTTTTACGTCAGAGCATACTATTCAAAGTGATTTGAGTCATAGAAAGTTGTAATGGAATGAGTCATCAAGAAAAAAAGCATCTTTTGTCTGACGGCTCACCTCCTTGCAACTTTCTCTGAATTAAATCACTATAAAAAATCTTCTCCGATGTATGTCTGAGCATATTTTTCATATTGATTTCATTCAGAGAAAGTTTCAAGGAGCTGAGGCGTTAATCAAAAGGAATGTCACCAATCCACTAAAAATTCTGCCTGTTTATCAATGTACTCGAATTTATATGATTTATTATGATTTATTCCTAATTATTATTAATTATTCCCAATTATTATTAATTATTCCATGTTATTATTAATTATTCCTAATTATTATTAATTATTACGAACTATTATTAATTGTTACTAATTATTAAAAATTATTACTAAATTTTGATAATTATTATTAATTGTTAATAATTATTACTAATTTTTAATAATTATTACTAATTATTTGTAATTATTACTAATTAATCCTAATTATTACAAATTAATCCTAATTATTACTAATTATTCCTAATTATTACTAATTATTCCTAATTATTACTAATTATTTCTAATTATTACTAATTATTCCTAATTATTACTAATTATTCCTATTTATTACTAATTATTACTAATTACTCTTAATTATTACTAATTAATCCTAATTATTCCTAATTAATACTAATTAATCCTAATTATTACTAATTAATCCTAACGATTACTAATTATTACTAATTATTATTTATTATTACTAATTATTACTAATTATTACTAAGTAATCCTAATTATTACTAATTAATCCTAATTATTACTAAATAATCTAAATTATTGAAAATTAATCCTAATTATTTATAATTAATCATAATTATTTCTAATTATATCTAATTGTTCCTAATTATTACTAATTATTACTAATTATTATTTATTGTTACTAATTATTACTAATTATTACTAAGTAATCCTAATTATTACTAATTAATCATAATTATTACTAAATAATCCTAATTATTGAAAATTAATCCTAATTATTGATAACTAATCATAATTATTGATAATTAATCATAATTACTGATAATTATTGATAATTATTGATAATTATTTCTATTTATTTCTAATTATTACTAATTATTCATAATTATTTCTAATTATTGATAATTATTGCTAATTATTGATCATAATTTCTAATTATTGATAATTATTGCTAATTATTACTAATTATTGATAATTATTACTAATTATTAATAATTATTACTAATTATTGATAAATATTACTAATTATTGATAAATATTACTAATTATTGATAATTATTACTTTTTATGGATAATTATTACTAATTATTGATAATTATTACTAGTTATTGATAATTATTGATAATTATTACTAATTATTAATAATTATTACTAATTATTAATAATTATTACAATTTATTCCTAATTATTACAATTTATTTCTAATTATTGATAATTATTCCTACTTGTTCCTAATTATTACTAATTGTTACTAATTATTACTAATTATTACTAATTATTACTAATTATTGGCAATTATTACTAATTAATCCTAATTATTACTGATTATTGGTAATTATTACTAATTAATCCTAATTATTACTAATTAATCCTAATTATTACTAATTAATCCTAATTATTACTAATTAATCCTAATTATTTCTAATTAACCCTAATTATTGATAATTATTACTAATTATTGATAATTATTGCTAATTATTGCTAATTATTGCTAATTATTGTTAATTATTGCTAATTATTGATAATTATTACTAATTATTACTAAATATTACTAATTATTAGTAATTAATCCTAATTATTACTAATTATTGCTAATTAATCCTAATTATAACTAATTAATCCTAATTATTACTAATTAATCCTAATTATTACTAATTAATCCTAATTATTACTAATTATTATAAATTGTTACAGTTTTTTACTAATTATTACTAATTATTACTAATTATTACAATTTGTTACTAATTTTTCATAATAATTGATAATTTTACCAAATTATTTCTAATTATCACAAATTATTTCTAATTATTTCTAATTATTTCTAATTATTACAAATTATATCTAATTATTAAAATTTATTTCTAATTATTACAAATTATTTCTTATTATTATTGATTATTTCTAATTAATACAATTTATTACCAATTAATACAATTTATTACTAATTAATACTAGTAATTAATAATTAATACTAGTTATTACTAATTATTAAAAATTATTTAAAATTATTACTAATTACTACAATTTATTACTAATTAACACTTAGATATAACTATTCATAAAAATAAATACTGAAAAAAATATCTAATTCAAATTTAATTAATTGACATCTAATTAACAAAAACTATAAATAATTTAAAATAAAATAAATTAACTAAACAATAAAAAAAGATAAATACCTTGAAACTGAAGATTTCAGAGCATTATAGTCGTAGATAATGATCTGATTTAAAAGTTTAAACTATGAAAAATTTGGGAAGAAATTTTTTAAGAAAAGGTAGAGAGAGAATTTGAGTAAAGAGTGAGATGAGAAGAAAAACCGATGGGGGGTATATATAGGGTAGAGTATTTGCGACGGGGGTATTTGCGATGGGCTACCCGTCGCAAATAATGCTGGCAGCATTAATTACAGTGGGCTGTTAAAAACTTATTTGTGATGGGACCCGTCGCAAATGTGTACCTACCGGCACAATACTTATGACGGGGCAAGTATCTCGTCACAAATACTAAAAACCGCAACTCGTTATTTGCGACGGGGTAAGTATCCCGTCGCAAATACCCTTACCTGCGGTTTGGCGCGTATTTCGTGCCAAACCTTTTGCGACGAGTTCTTATCTCCCGTCGCAAATACTAGTATTTGTGATGGGGTAATCGCCCCACCGCAAATATCTCATTTTGACGGGTTATTTACAATAGGTCTCGGACCCGTCACAAATATCCATTTTTCCCATAGTGTGTGTGCTCTACTCTTGAAGAGATTACTATATAGAATATTTGAAAAAATCCATAGTGAATCAAAATATATAAATAATTAATTTAATTTTAATACATAAAACAAAGTAAACATCTTACAATCCACTTATCTACAACCCTCAACTCTTCTGTAAGATATTGTCATTTTTTCTCATCCGATCCCTCTTCCATTTTCATGTCTTGCTGGGGGGAGGAGGGTTAAGCTCTATAGAGCCTGAAGACTCATCTCTCAATTTTTGAATTTTTTCAACTAATATTTGTTCTTCCAATAATGTATACCCTCTTTTAGATAAAGTATGAGGGTATACATTTCTGGATTGGATCTCCTAATGAGATATCCTCATTTTCTATTAATTAAGAATAAATAAATCATTAACATGTTCATTAATATAAAAAACTTTTAAAATGTAACATTTCACTTACCAAAAATGCTTCTTATCATCTACTTTCAACAAACAACTTCCATGAATCTTCATCTAGAAATGGATATATATCACATGGATTTTGATGTTATCTATGACAAAAAATGAAATCTGTTATGGGGGTTAATTTAAAATCCCTCCATCTCCTAATAAGAAATGATAAACATTTCCTCTCAACTCCTCCAATATCACGCATATCATATGTCATATGATAACAAGGGGGGAAACCTATATTAGTATAAATATTTCATTATAAGTAAAATAATAACAAACGTTCTTACCAAAACTATGTCCCATAATTGATATATTATCATTTTACCAACACTTCTCTAATCACCCATCAAAATACTAAATTTTCTTTTAGCCTGCACTACAATAAAAGTCTTGAATTTTTTGGAATTTAGATCCCTTGGAATATTATTATCATCAAAGTCAATGTGTATCCTCTGGTTTTGGCTATGGACAATAAATAACTTTGGTAAAAAGTATGCCCTCTTGTTTACCAACCCTCAAACTCTTTTTTTCTCAAGTAAGTAGACGCCTCTTGTGAAAAAAGACGAGGAGGCTCATCAACAAGAGTATGTATACATTCCTCCCCGAGGTATTAGTATGATCCTTCTTAGAAGTATGTGGTGGATTAGATATTTCATATGTCATTATCCTAACAATCAAAGTAACAAACAATTAGTACACATATATAAAAATACTACTATTATATACAAATGTATATAAAAAATAAAAAAATGATCAAACAAAAAGTAAACTAAATTAAACATATTTTTATTCGTATTTGTTATAGTTAAATAAAACTTTAACAACATAAATGAGATATGTAATGACATAAACGAATGAAAACAAATCAAAAAATGGTGTGTGAATAGTAAAAATCCTTCAACGCATTAGACCATTTTTTACACCAAAAAAAATATTATTTCAATATATGAAAAATGACCCAACAAAACGTAAAATAAAATGAACACATTTTTATTTATATTTGTTAGAGTAGTTAACTAAAATGATAACAAAAATAATGAGAGATGAAAAGATATAAAATAATGAAAAAAAATCCAAAAATAGTGTGTGAATAGTAAAAATGTTCTAATTTATTACATCATTTTTTACACACAAAATAATATTATTTGACTACACTCTTTTATACAATTATTTTATTTTTATTTAGCATATTAGATTTAAAATAAATTTTTCCCAAAAATCAATAAATAGACAAGTCATGTAAGGATAAACATGATAAACTAAACATAATCAAACTAATATACATAAATAATTTAACTTATTAGTTATAATATGTGTTTTAATAAAGAAAATAAAACTAATATATCTAAAATTTTATGAAATTTAAAAAATTAAACCAGAAATAAACATATGTTACCTATAATATTAGGAATTTGATAAAGGATCATTTTCCCAAATTCCTTCCTCATGATCGTTCTGTATGACACAAACCATTTCTATGATGTACAAATCAATATTATCTATTAATCATTCCATGGAAGAAGGGATTTCACATAGATCAACTTCATTTTCAAATTTTTCAACACCAACATACTATTTTTTTCCTTGTATAACAATAGACCACTGCATATCAGACTGATCACAAACATAGAAAATTTATTTTCACATGTTTCGTTGATAAAAGGATTAGCTATGTATTCCAATATATTCTTATTAACTAGTGGCAGTCAAAATTCATCATTTATAACACTATTGTTATAGTTAACCCATTTTCAGTTAAATAATGGAGCTCGACATTTAATACAATAAACCTCCCATATTTCTTCAATGAATCCATAATATGCACTTTGTACGGAGATTGGTTTTTTTCTTTGGCACTCAAAAAATGAATTGATTCTTTGAACACCAATACAATTCTATTATAAATTGTACCTCCTTTTTCCTAATCTTTCATATGATATGTATAGGCATAAATTTCATACCCGAACCATGTTATCAAATTTAAAATTAGACCACCAACTAACCATATCAATGTTTACAATGTATTTGATATACCAAAAATGGTCTCTTTAAACCATCAAAAAAAGTTTTTTGTGCTCATTCAAAATCCACATATCATTATTCATTGGATAACACTATTTTACAACATTAATATACAAATTTATATATGTCCGAACATCATCAATGTTATTCAAGATGTATAAATATACCTTCTTTATTTTTTCACCTATCAATGATTTTAATTTCAATCCATCGATCCATTTTCCCCCATAATTGACTCATTCATAGAAAGATGTGGGCAAACCGTTGTGCTCCAATTTAGATAAATAGATTGTACAAAACTCTACAACCACATCAGAAATATACAACTCAATAATTAAGGCTTCAGATCAATATGGATTCTTAACATGCCCTTCCAATATCTTCATATATGTTTCAAAATAATACATCCAACGTTGATATACAGGTCCAAAAATCTTTATTTCTTACACAAAATGAACCATCAAATGGACCATTATGTTAAAAAAAGATGGAGGAAAATAAATTTGGAATTTATAAGGTATAAAAACCACTTTGTTCTCTAAATTTCTCAAAGAATTTAGATTAGTCACATTATTAAATAATTATTTGAAAAAATAACACACCTTTATGATAGTCATTATAACATGGATGGAAAAAATTATACATAATACAATAGGTAGAAGTTGTTTCATCATGATTTGGCAATCATGAGATTTCATACCTGTCAACTTCAAATACTTTAATGAGACAAAATTTTTAACATTTTACGAATAACCCTATGACACTTTGATATCCTAAAGAAATTGAAAAAATATAATTTTCTCCCACCTGGATAATGTATGAAAAGATGAAGGCAAGTATGTTCTCCTCCATCAGGAGTGGGAGATAACATCAAACACATTCACATTGAGAGTAAGTGCAATTTTTCATTCAACCCATCTACAATATTTCCTTTAATATCTAACAATGTTCCAATAAAGCTGTCACAAAAATTATTCTCCATGTGTATAACATAAAAGATATATTTGAACTCATGATATCTTCAATATGACAGATCAAAAAATATTGACCATTTATTCTAAATATTGTTGTCATTACCATATTTTTATGTCTTCTTGAATGTCACAATAATGTTTTTCACCCTATCAAAATAAATATTAGTGGAAAATGATTTTGGAGTAATATAAAATTCTTGTGAGCCTTTGAATTTATTTTTTAATCTTTTATAAGAGTGATATATAGAAAAAAACCATTGACGATCCATGTATACTATTTTTCTTCCATGTTTTAATCGATAATATGATGTTTTTTGTTCATAAATTGGACAAGATTTATACCCATCAACACTATATCTCTATAAATTTTCCTATGGTGGGAATTCATTTATATTAAACTTAATCATTTCATATAGTTGAAAATATTCTTTTTTATAAGAATCATACACCATAATACCTTCCTCCCATAAAATCTTCAAATCATCAATTAATGGTGACAAGAAAACATTAATATCATTTACCGGCTATTTTTGAATAGAGATCATTAAACTCAACAAGACATTTTTTTTATTCATAAAAAATCCCAAAGATAAGTTTTAAATTACTAAAAAATAGGTCATGAACTATGTGTTCTAATAAGGATTTGATATGGATTCATTCCATATGTGAACAGTCCAAGTTTGAGATTTCTAACTTTGTTTCTGAACATAGGAAACAGTTGATCAATTTTATTACACTATGGAAAATCAACTAGATAACATAATTTTACATCACATATCTGAACATATGCATGCCATCTTAAACTTTTTGCATCATTTTAATTTGAAAATAAATGTTTCAAATAGGAAATTATAAGAAGATACCAAAATGACGTGGTATGATTCTTTGTAACTTCTAAATTAGCCTGTGATTTTTCTTCCAACTTATAACATGATATCCCACATTTAGGACACTATAATAGAAATTCATATTCCTTCCTATATAACACATATTCATTTGGGAGTACATGCATTTTTGGTACTCCAATCCCATTATGTATAATATTTTATTTTCATTATAATGCGAATCTAGAATATCATTTTCTTTAGGAAGTATGTATTTCAACAATTATAGAAACTCTATAAAACTCTTATCACTCCATCCATTTTCACCTTTAGGTTAATCAATATTAACATTATCGATAAAACCATAAATTATATACAACCCAGATAAAATGGTTTTTTAGCATCACTATATAGAGGGTCAATTTTCAGTTCTTTATCAATTGTATCTACTTCAATATCAAAAATTGTTTCTTCAATTTGATCAAATATATCTTCTTGCAAATCATAATCATCAATAGATATGAAATTACTTCCAGTTTCACCAAGCCAAATCCAAGTGATGTAACATGAATTAGAACCATGAAAAATTAAGTTATCTTTGATCTCATTGATTTTCAAATTTATCATATTTAAATAGTTCAGGCATGGATTGAAAATAAGTTATTTTTTGGAATATTTTTCTTACAATTTTACAAAATAGTATCAACACCTTCCTCATATTCATCACTTATTCAAAGTGTAGTAATCCAACCTCGACTCATTATTATCTATAATAAATATAAAAAAGTGGACGTAATTTATTATAATTTAAAATTTAATTACAAATTTACTTTTATAAATAGAAATAAAAAATACCATAACATATTTCACAAAAAAATCAACATATTTAATAAACAAAAATTTAACTTTTAATATATTAAATTATCATTATTTAATAAAAAAATCACAAACCTTAATCTAAAAATGTTCATTCATAAATTAAAAAATATCTAAGATGTGAGAATAATCAGAATTGAAAATATAAAAAGAAAATATGAAACAACATCAATGGAAAATTGAAATTGAAAATGTAATTAAAAATACCTTGGATGAATATAAAATTAAAAAATAAACACAAACTATAAATTGATATCGGAATTGGGATGATTGCGATGGTGAAACTGACGGTAATAAGATGTAAGCGACATCCAATAATGGTTAATGGTGGATGGTGGTGGTAAATGAAATCCAAAAGATAAAAAAACATAAATGGAAATTTGGAATCACAAATAAAAATTCAAATACCTTGGATGCATGAAAAAGTGAAACAATAAAAATAAACCATAAATTGATATCGGAACTGGGATTATCAATAAGTCAAAACCAATAGAAAGAAATTATAAGTGGAGGATGAAAATGGATGATGGTGGTAGATTCCAACTCAAAGATAAAGTGACATAAAATATAAATTGAAACAAAAAATAAAAATAGTTAGAATTCATGGAAAATTGAAACAATAAACACAAACCGTAAATTGAAATCAGAACTGGGATGAGCGACACTAATGTGAAGAAGCACGAGTAGACGTCCATGAAGGGTGGTGGTGGATGGAAGTGGTCGATAAAAAATGAATGATCTATCAAATACAAGGATCAAATAAAGTAGTGATATAAGGCTACATAACAGAGAATGAATAAATTCTAGGAAACTGATCAAAGATGGAAGGGTTAGGGTTTTTCGTGTGAAAGAAAAATGAAATCTCTCATAGGAAAAAATAAAACAATATTCACTCCTCCAAATCCACAATTAAAATTATAATTATTTTCCACATCGATTATTCAATAAAATATGTGGAAAATTTGAATTTTCACATTGGTTATTCAAAAACGGATATAGAAAATTAGATTTTTCACATCCGTTATTGAATAACTAACATGAATTTTTTTGGTGTTTTATTTTTAACGTCGATTATTGAATAAAAAATGTGAAAAACGTGTTGTGTAAAATCAATTTTGTACTAGTTCCAGCCCATATAATTAAAGTAAACAAGAATAAAATTAATAAAACAAGGGAAATGTAAGAGAAACATATACTTTTATTACAAGAAACTAATGATACAACATGTAGAAGGAGAAAAAGTAATCGTAGAAGGTATTCTTTCCTCAAGAGATACCCCTCTTTCAATTCTTATAGAAATGGACTGAAACCACATATAATCTACCCTCAATAATTTAATACACATATACCCCTCAAAATGAGAAAAAAATATTTATATAGTGGAGGGGAGGCTAGGGTCCCAAGAGTTTACAAGTGTGAATTATAAATTCATCCAAATATTTTAATCCAAATTTAACAGAATTGTTGGCATATAAAACATATGAAATAATTTCCCTTAAAAATGATTATTATTTTAGAATTGGGTACTCTATCTACTATATAAATTTGATCCCAATAAAATCTAGAGTGAAGAATATATGTCATAAATGGTGAAGTGGTGTCCATGTTGACGAGTCCATTGTAGATTTGAAATAATGAACCATTTTCAACCATCAAATGTGTGATCCAAGAAGATGGTACAAATTAACATTATATCCTAAAGAGTTAAAAATATTTTCACAAAATTTCAAGTCCAAATAATGAATAGAAAAATATTTATTTCAAAAATAATAGTGTAATTTGAAGGGTTAAAATTATAATTTTAATCATGTTTTAAAATGAATGATCTAATACATTTTTTCCGTAATAAAACTTATTTATCATATTTTTGGGAAAATATATCATTAATTATCAATAAAATACTCAAATTGAAATGTGTTTTATCATATACACACTATGTTTCTCGGATCACATGCCATGTAAGTGATCCTCCATGCACCGAGTGGATCATTGAGACATGGGTATGATTGAACTTGAGAGTAAACTCTATTCACACTAAGGGAAACACTATATAATTCACTCAGAATATTTTACATCTCATATATACTTCTTTAGGGAGGAGTTTTCGGAATGTGAGTAATCCATTCTGAGTAGAAATTCCTTATTGGATGCAATGGTGTTGTTTTTCTTGACACCTGAGATATGACACAAGGTAATGTGAGAAGGACATTTCTTCCAGTGAGGTGTGAGTACTTCAATATATTTATAGAAATGTTACATTGGGACAACACTGGATCTTGGATCTATGAATATGGCCATCTTTCTCAGCTCACTGTAAAGATTGAGATTCGTCTCTCTTCAATTGATATTTTTATAAGAATGTATATGTTGGGTTTCTTTTTACACTTTTCTTGTGGTTTGATTTGACCATATTCTTGTTTTTTCTCCCTTTATATTATTCAGGTAATCCTACTGGGTATGTATATACATAACCATTCATGGGATTTTCCCATATGTGTTGCGTCCTATGTAGATGACATATATCTTAATAGAAACTTTGGTGAACCCGAAGTAGTTGGAGTTTAGTTATACCAAGAGACTCTAACCATGTATGGTGGTCTCGTAGATTGTGTCTAGGGATCTATCCTCCATCCTTAATAGTCTCTTTAGGTTGGGATACTTTCTATTTCTTGGGAGTTTGTTTTACCCTCTTTGTAGTTGGCTTCTTTTACTATACTCTGATGTTTACCCAGTGGTTTTTGTTCAAATTTGATTACAATCTAGGGGTCTCAAAATTTATTATTATCCCAAATTCTTTGTATGTGTGTATATATATGTGTGTGTGTGCATAGGAACTTTAGGCTAAGTCCTACTATTTTGTGAGACATGCCTACTCGGAACAAGTCACCATCCTCTAGCCTATTGGAGGTGGGATTGGGGAGTCATGATTAGCTTACTACTATCCCAGGTGGCCCCCAGTAAATTGGTCCATGATAAAGAATAATAATGTTTATAGGATGTTAAAATAAATGAAAAACAGTTTTATATGAACATTATAATTTTTTATGGAAATAATAAGAAATTTACTTTTCTTTTGATAACATTTATTTTAAAAAGATAAATTCACACAATAATGGAAATAGAAACTAATTTTAAAAACTGATAAAATATGGAAATAAATCCCTATAAATAATAATATATATAAATTTGGTAAAATAAATTCTTATATATAACATTTTAAAAAATATTAATTTCTCAATTTTGTAAATAAATTAAAAAATGACCCATGGGGAAAACATTTAAAAATATCCCTTTCAAACTTTTGTAAAGATAATCAATGATAATAGAAAATTTCCTTTTATAATCTTTAAATTATATATAATAAAGTTTATGAAATAATATAAAGACTTTAACATTGTTGACACTCGATAAATGAGTATAAAAACATTTACGTTTGAAGAAACACCTCAAGAATAAGTATTATATTCCCCGAAAAGGAATGAAGGATGAAGAATGAATAGATGGATATTAATTTCCTAGATAACACAAACCACATGACCTTAAATAATACTCATGATCTCATTTCCCTAGGAGCATCACACGAAAGGGTTACATCTTCGTATGATCTATAAATTGATCATGCGAAATCCGTCCAATATGCTAACTGGGTCACACGAAATCCATTTTATATCTTGTATCAATCACATGAAGGATTTTAAAATACCCCTCATGATCAAGAAAAAGGATTTCTGAAAAGTGAACTTAATCATATGAATCCCCTCACCTGAGTTCTTATGATTATGAGATATTTTGATTAATAAACACATAAAAATCACTCAAGGGGATCATTCGATGGAAATTAGAAAATGATGGGATCCTTACGTGATGGAAGTTTCATTGGTTTTCATATGATAGGCTTATGAACTTTGTGTTATCAGCTCATTGATCATGTGATGGACCTTGGATAAGATAGATTATTATGGAAAAGGGCCCCAGACATGCTGACGAGGTCATGTGAAGGTTGTTCGAAATGTAAGATCGATCATGAAAAATCCTCTCTAATAGGTAGCTTGATCTAATGAAGAATTCTTGACATGTTGGCCTAATCTTAAAAACCCCATTTAACATAAAAATTAAATCATGTGAAGAACTTTGGGCCCATAAACATGATCATGTAACACCCTATTGGATGAACGCTTGACAATCTCCCAAGGCCTTTACGTGAAAAAATTAGAAAATGATGGGATCCTTATGTGAAGAGAATTACAATTTTTTCATGATAAGTGATTATAAACTTCACATGATCAGTTCATTGATCACACGAATTCCCTTTGACATGCCATCTTGATCCCATGAAGGCCCTTTAACATGTTGTTAGATTCTGTGAAGGTCCCTATACATGCCAACAAGATCTTGAGAAGGTCCATTGATATGTCAACTCAATCATGTGAAGGCTCTTAGACATATTGATTCGATCATGTAAAATCCATTTGGAATCTCAGATTGATCATGCGAAAGCCCTTTGGAAAGCTACAGATTCAAGAAATATGTTAATGATGGTGTGATCATATGACTATTGTTTATCATGTGACACAAATATGATGTCATCAATAACATACCGATGGATCATTTGAAGCGTATGATAAATTATGTGAATGATCACTCCACTTAATCAAGATAATATATGATATTTAATAACCACGAAAAGTGACACAGATTCTAGGTGGTGATACCTATAAAATCTCCCTTGTAAAATGAAAAAAACACATGGAGGAAAGAGTAGACTTTATAAGGTGGGGGACCATGCAATGGAAATAATCTTCCACCTCACAAGCTCAATGAGTGACTTAAGGGATGATGTAGTAGGTTTATATTATTTTCATGATCAGTTCATTGATAATTCAAAGTATCTACAACGTTTTTGTTGGATCATGTGAATGAAATTCAACATACCAGCTTGATCACATGATACCTCAATAGGAAAACAACTGATAAACATTAAGGAATTTATGCGATGAAGGATGAAAATTATATAATCTTGATGTAAAGGTAGATACAATGATCTTCATGTGAAGGGGTCATGAATTTCACATGATTTGATCATTAAAAACAGCATGAACAATGAATATATAAGCCATATCATTCAATGACCTTCAGACATGTCATCCAGGTTCACATGTTTTCCCTGGGACATGGTAGCCTGGTTCACATGACAACCAATAGACAAGTCAACCAAGTTCATATGATGAACTCTGGACATGTCTATAAGATCATTCGATGACCTCTATACATGTCACCTTGTTCATATGACAACCCTAAGACATGTCATCTTAATAATGTATAATTTCTTGAACATATCATACAAACATCCTTAGACATGTCATCCATCTCATACAGGAACCCTCAGACATGTTAAGAAATCCTAATAAATGTTAGGAAGGCATCCTCAAACATGTCACCCATTTTAGGAAGGAACCCTCGAATATTCCAGCCTTATCAAGTGGGAATATTTTGGAGATTTACCCTTGAACAATGTGAATCTTCAACTTTGAGTCTAGATAAGAATTCCCCCTCAATATAGGGAGTGTTCATAATGGAATATGGTTATGAATTCATGAAACCTTATTCATATTATGGGTCCCTCATTCCATCCAATCATGTTTAATAGGTCTCTTTTGGTCCTTACTCTTTATCCATGATAGTATAAGGGCTAGATATGTGACATGAAAATCCAATTCAATGTTATTCCCTCAGTATTATATTTACTCTAGCTTATAGGACCCACCCCATGTGGGTCCACCATCCTTTCCCTCCCATCAGAAGATTGGGAAACCTAATTGAACTAGGAGAAATTTGTTTCTTGTTATAACTTGGATATGTAGGATTCCTCTAAAGGCCCAAGCTCCACATCGAAAATTCAATTAGGACTGATTTAATGCATAAGTCCCACATCTATAAGCACTGAATCTAATCAATTGATATTTTTTTTCTCACATTGATCATGAATCACATGAGTTTAGGGATTTTAAATGATCTTGTCACTAAAATCATAAACCCCCAAATAAGGTAAACCTTAGTGTGTAATCCCCACTCAAATATCAGGGAAACCTTAGAGTGTAGGCCCTACTTAGAAACATGATAAAAATTCCCCCATACATGGGAATCTACTTTAGTGTAAGTCCCTAAGGTATTCCTATATTGTTAAACTCTGTGGTTGTAACCATCACAAGTATTAATTATCGTTCCCCACCCATATGGGGGTTGAAGAAAAATTGAACTATGATGACTTTGATTATTGTTATAATCAGGATACATAGGACACTTTCCTAAGGCATGATGTCCATACCCAATGATTAAATTCCATCATATACATCCTTTTTAAAAGACATTAAACTTCACAACATGGTCCTAAATGAACTACATGGGTTTTGATTCATGTTCTCATAGGATATATAGGATTTCTCTTAGAGGTTGAATCCCAATACAAAAACACCAACATACTTCCTGGATGAAATTAAGCTCTAGAGTTCTTGGTTATATGGATTCAATGAACAAGTAGTTCCTCAATATTAAGTAATAATGGGAAATATATGGATAACTTTTGATACATACAAATGGTGTCATTAATAAAACACCATATTTCAAGTATAAATATTCAACAACGGATCATTTGATTATAGAAACCAATGCTATTTTGGGATTTGGTGAAAATTCATGAATATATATTAAATCTATTAGGGAGTCCCATAGTATATAATAATTCCCCCAAAAATGGTGGGATAAGCCCGACAACCCATCCACTCAACCAATGAGAGATCCAATGCATCATTGGGTTTGAAACCACAAATGATTGTTTTAATTTGTAAAAAATCTTGATACTCATTATAGATGTGGCATCTAGTGGGAGTTTCCATTGGGAAACAAAAATGGTGAACCTGGTGTGAACCTTGCTATAACAATGGAAAATGGGTTTACACATGTTGGGCCATTTTTCTTCACCTTTTCCAAAAAAATATGAACCTAATGCAAATATTTTAATAATTAAATATAATTGGGTTTTCCATGGGTGGAAAATTTTGAATATTCCACACACCAAATGGAAAAAATGAAAATGAAAATAAACAAAAGGATTCACTATGAATAACTAATGAAACATGTGAATTACTTGCAATGTTGTACTAATTGGTGACCTTGTTTATTATTTTCCACATGATTACAGATAATGTACTATCAAAATCCACCTTAACTTGAAGCCATGGAATCATCAAACAACTATGATAGAACCTCGACTACGACTACAACCTCTACAAATAAAAAAAATACATAACCCACCAAGAACCATTGGTAATGGGTGGAAAACGTGATGGTTTTGGAATACCGCCAACAAGGTATAGTCTTGAACCCCAATTCCTCACTCTGAGGTCTCTAGGAAATGAATAGTATAATACCACCTTTCTTGGGGAAGGCTATGACAAAAATGAGGATTCCAGTCACCATCACTAACCTCATTGGGATTTTATAACCAGATCATGACATTAACACCTTCCTTACCTTAGGAAGGTGGATCAAGGTGTAAACCCCAACTCTATTCTGATTTAAGAGCTACCTAGGAGGGCTCTAGTTAATCATTGTCACCAGCATAATCCTACTGGTTCTCCTCAGTCACCTACTAAGGGCACTACTTGATAGGTCACTACCATGGACACTCATACCTGAAAAAAATATCTCACTAGGTGCATAAAGCTACTGATCAAAGGTATTATTCCCATATTCCCACATCTAATGATGGATTACATAAACATATTCTAGAAACAAAAATTGAGAATGATAATATACCTACTCACCCAGTTCAATTTTACCTGTATATTACGAAAATGATGCATATACAGAGATATGTACATAATCCTATCCTAATGTCCAAAGTAGAATATCACCATGATCACCATGATCATGTGGATACTCCAGAGAATACAATTTTTTTTGGTCGAGACCATGAGTATTATCAACATATTCTAATTAAGGATGAGGTAGAGGAATAAAATCACATTCTCGTTCTGACTGGGGCTCATTAACCTAGTATGGAAACAACCTTAGGATAGACACATATTAAAGTCAAATAAATACAATGATATATTTTAAAGGAACAATATTATGCTTTTAGCCCCACTCTAACTGAGGTTCATTAGGAAAATTTTCCAATAACCTTAGAGCATGATCATATCCCTACCAATGATGCTACTTAACACATTTTAGTTTCTTACAGAAGCCATGATCATATCCCTACTCCTTCCAATGAATGAATACACCAGTATACATTAGAGGATGCACAAGAAGAGTCCCTTATACCTTCTCCCATTCCAGATATCCATCAGTATTTTCTAATGGAGAATGCATATTTGAACTGAGCCTATACCCCCAATTCAACCAGTATTGACTGGTATTTTCTGGAAAACACCCCCAGGTAGGCTGATATACCTATTGATGATACAAAATCTTACCAACATACTTTTGCAGTTTCTCAGTATCAAGATAATATCCATTATGAAATAGAATTAAATCAATATATCCTAATGAACATCATGAAACATTCTCATATCCCAACTCAACACTAAAAGTCAGGTCATAAAATTTCAAACATGTGAAGGATGAGGCATATATTTTTACTCTGATCAATGCTAGTGTTCTCAAGGATATACAACATGTATCTGAAACACATAGAGGTTCCTATGACTCTTTTTATGAAGTAGAAAGAAATAACTACCCTAATAGTCCTCCTTGTGGTAGTATAGAGATGGATCAAAAGGAATATACTCTTAAAATCCATAGTGGACAACCTTCCCATGGTGATATCCCAAACAGAAAAGGAAATAATCCACTTTCCAAGAAACCTTATATAGAGAGGTGTTACAAAAATGGTGTTAATGATATATATTACCCCATCAACTACCAACACATTTCCTCAGTAAACTGGAATCCAAGAGAAGTGACCTATGTGGTATGACCAGGTGGAGAAATATAAATCTAATTAAGAAGAGTAATAAGTTTTTATATGGAGGGAACTAACCAAAAAAACCTCTCGACTATATTTTTTTAGATAGCTACCTCAGTCTATGAGGTCCTAGATGGGCCATAGGAGGAATGAATTCCTTATTTACACCAGGATATGTGGGAGACCCATAAAAAATTGAAGCCTAGATACCTCCTTTTCCAAGGATATAAGGGTAACCTCTAGATCATAAATTCATTCTGATTTCATCTAGAACTGACCACTTTCTCCATGGCTCGGGTCCGAGAATCAGAAAATCATAGAAAAATTATATGGTGTGTTTTCCTATGAAGCATAAAAAACATCTAGAAAATGATTTTCAAAGATAGGGAAAGTATGGATAATTTCACTTTACCCAATCCCAAGGATAGTAAATCTCCCCATATATAGAATCCTATAATTTCATATCCTTAGGAGAGATCATGGGATTAGGTAACACGTGGGAAAGTTGTTTAATACAACAAAGCTCCTCCACTTTGAGGTTATAAAGGCACCGTGAATAGAGGTCTACCAAAAGGATCATAGTATGGTCCTATTAATAAAATGGGAACACATCTCAAACTTGGAATCTAAATTCATGGACTACTAGATAGCTCCCTATAGTAAGTGGGTCCTATCATAAGTAACCATTGCACTCGACCCATGAATGAGAAAGATTGTGTAAAATTAAGAAGATTATAGTTGTTAACCCCATGGAATCCATTAAGGATTTAACTTATATTATAGGACTGGGGGATTTATATCTCAATCACCACTCCAGGAGTCATTGAATTCTCAATAATAAGATCAATGAGTTCTAATGGTGGCCCCAAATTATCCCAGTCCCACAGGGATAGGGGCATTTCTCCCATTTTATCATCACCATAAATGGAATTAGTCTTTTCTAGGCTAGGAGGTAAATACCAAAGTCCTAAATCCTAGTTGTTCCTCCCATTGTGAGATACAACCCTTCATTTGGGGCTCGCTTGGCAATGATGATTAGAAAGTCCCTTAAGGTCACTATTCACAGACCAAGATAGGGGGATGTCTCACAAAGCAAATTAAATCCCACAATAGTCATAAATGAAGATGGATGAATGATACTTGGGTCCAGATAAATAAACCTAATGAAACCCTTGAATGTGGAGTGAATAGTGAAAAACTTCCCTATTATCTGAGGAGTAACGGGGTAACTATTATAGAATGGTAAACATTAGTAAACATTTATCACCATAAATCTAAAAAATTATGTAGACTAGGATAAAAATACAGAGGGGAGCAATGAAGAAACCATACCTCAAGAGATAGGTGATCTAGATGTAGAAACTGAGGCTGTATATAAACAAAATCAAAAAAGGATCCAGAAACTAAAACCTCAAAATAATGAGTTTCGACCTCCTCAGCCAAATTACACCAAGGATAAAGGGAAATGTGTAGCTACATACCAATCACCACCTATATGGGATGAAGTTATCTCCACAGAGAAACAAATATCACGATACGAGTATGAGATACATAACCTCAAATAGCCTAATGAAGAATTACATAGGGAAACCATTCCCACTTGGTATCTTCTTCAAAAAGAAACAATTATACCTCCTTCCGCCCATCATAGGAGATAGAATATTTTAGAAAGAATAGAATTTGACCATCAGAAATATTCTGGATCAAGGAAACCGGTCTACACAAATGAGTAAGTTAAGGATGATCATAGATTTCCCCCATTATGGAAACATCCTCCTCCTTATCAGGGTGATCATCGAACCCTGTCAAGGATATAGAATCAGTAGGATATAAAAGCAGGGAAACCACATCAGGTCTCACCCATCCCCCATACATAGGATGTGGTCTAATCATAAGTACCTCTATAAATCCTCAACAACATCAAGTCACTAGTTTCATGGATGGAACCTATGGAGGGGTGGTGCGCTCTCTTGCATCTTTAATGGAATCCATATCCTGAATGGGTTGATGACACTTTTCACCTACCCAATATCAATAATCCTATATTATCAACCATAGATGGTATAAGAGACCTAGAAAAAAATATCACACACTTTTTATCATGATGTGGCTCGATTATAGTACCTTGAGACCCGAAGGAGGTTAAAAAACAAAGATTATTTATGTAGACTTTGGTAGGGCTAGACTTTTTTTTGGAACAACAATGTTCAGGTAGAATCTTTCATGGATTGGGAAGTCCATATTTATCAATTTTCTTATCAATTCAGCTCCACACTGAGGAAAATGATGATCATGAACCTCATAAATTGAAAATAGTGTGAAAATGAGAGGGTATCTAACATCATATCTAAATTAAATGGCTCACCATAGTCACTATGTATCCCAATATTGTAAGAGAAATTGATGAATTTTTTTTCTGAAAATATCTGAGATTAACTACAAAAAACCTTTGATCCTAATGAAATATCTAGGAGTATTATATGTTTTTTATGAAAAGGAACAATACCAAGATGATTTCATTCTGAGAACATGGGAACAATCTCATCCCACACCCATGAAATATGGAAAAATTCATGGTAGATAAGAGACTTCTTCTGTCACCGTTAAATTAGTAACAATTCCAATTAGAGCACCCATGCAAGCCTCAAATCACTTAATGTCTCCTCTCAAGTGCCAGCACCAGAAAAAAATCCCTCAATTAGAGGTCATGTGGGATATAGGGAACCCATGATTTGAGAAATAGAAGAAAAAAGTGCATTACTTCTGAAATGAATAGGTTCCTTGTTATTTCCACACAGCTATGGAAAATAACCACCTCAAGATATTGGATCCTAAGAAAACCAATGAGGCCAACCTCAGTGACCACCCTGATTACATCTCTTTTCATAGGATACTTAGTCACACCATCTATGAATGATTTTTCTCCAAACACATCCTCCAGAGCATGGTTGATTTAGGATAGAAAATATTAGGAAAATCCATGGTGTAGTTGAACCATGTTACCTCCACCTAACTTGAAGAATAGGGTGATTGTAAATAAGTTTCATCTAGGAATCAGTATATGTTTAATAATTAAATGAATAAAAAACAATCGACTGAGATCCTACCACCCTAAGAGAATAAATTTGAAAACTAGTCACAATCCTGGTACCTAGGAAAAATCTATTGAATCTTCATTCGAAAATTCATAATTAATTTTTAGATATAGGAAAATACCCAAGAGAAAGAGCCATATCCAACTCCCTCAAAGACTCAAAATATTGCGTATTTTTTTCCATTAGTATCCAGTGAATGGGAATCGACCCAAAAAACATAATCTTTATCTAATAAAGAGAAATTTTTTGTTTTTTATTGATATTAAATTAATAGAACCTTTATCTAATGTTGAATATTCTCATTAATATGAGTTCCCTATACCTGATTGGGGAGACAGAGGCTAAGGCCATAGAAGTCAAGGGTACAAGGGACAATGTGCTTATGGATGAACCCAATATGCTACTAACATCCTCACCAAATCCATATAAATAGTTTAGATCCATGGGTGATCTCTTAAAAAAGACTAATAGATACATGGAGTTTACTTAGACCCCTATAATGGTCATATGAACCCAATAATTTTAAATTACTAGTTTGTGGGAGTGCTATTGTCTAATTAGGCCAAAGGGAGGGTTATGCCATCACAACATAAACCACTTACAAAAAATTATCCCTCAACCTATGCCAAACCACCATAACCATATACCTAAAACACATCATCTCTTAATCCACATAAAAAGGTGAAACCCCAACTTGGGAAGCACATACCTCTAACACAAAAACTATAAAATTCTAAAATAGATGGCATATATCCCATCCAAACTCTCAATCATATATTCTTTCCAACATTCAAAAGAACCTAGATAGGCATTTAATGAGGCCCTAAGGGTTTCCCAATAGATTGATATATAAGTAACTGTATTTGATGTTTACTGAGTGGGGACTACACTAGAAGAATGTTGTACCACCATCTCATTTATGGAGAAAGGCTATCAAGAAGTTATCCAGGGTCATATCCGACAGATTTATATTTTAGAAAATATGGACAATGTCAACATCTGAAGGATACTGGAAGATAATGGTTTTGGAATCAACCATATCTCCATTTATACCTTTTTATTTTTGGGATATAATGATGATGACTTGTATACAGAAATCTAACCATTCAAGGGTATGACAAGAGTGAGGAAAGTCCCCTCTAAAGGATGAAGTTCAAGTATTTGTTTGGGAATCTCACGTATAATGCTGAGTTCATAGTTATCCAATAAGACAATGTCCTAGTTGGAATACTTTGGCTTCATAACCACATGGTAGTACCATCAATATTCCACCAATGTTTGAAATACCCAATCAACAGGAAGGTCAGCATACAACATGGTGATAATTCCACCTTTGAATCTTTTGTATCCATATATGCTGAGGCAAGTTTCTATAAGTGGGAAGGAAAAAAATTATGGAGGGTGAAATGAAGGTTTATACTCCCAATGGCTTGGAAACCACCCCTAAGAACCCCTATATCATGCTTAGCAGGGATTATGTGCTTCATATAAACCTGATCAAGGTTGAAGAATCAGTCCTAACAAGATGTTATGAAACAAAAATTCACTAGTCCATGCCCATGTTATAATAATCATTCTAGATATAACAAGTTTTTCAAAGGGAATTCAGACTAATTATCTATTAGGATCTGATAATTCCCTTGTTCCATTAGAAATAATTGAAAATACCCCTAGGAAATCCACTACAACTTGGGATTTTGATTCCTCTCCTACCACAGTAACAACATAAAAGAATAAAATCATCCCCATAATCTCCATACAATGATTGTGGTAGTTAAAGATGTCAATTTCCCTTCTCATGGACTTTCTTATCTTTATAAAGATAGATACGCCCCCAAATTATCCACCATGCATGAAGATGCTACCACAAACCCATATATTAATGAATAATAGGATGGCCTTAGGAATTATCCTCCTGCATTTGGGGAAGGCATCTACACAACCATTAATGAGATCTGGTAGGTGAATCTGAGAACAAAAAAAGATCCAAAAACTACATTTATTAGTGCCACCATTCCTCTTAAAGAGTATGAGATGTAAATTTTATTTATTAATCAGCACCGATATGTGTTCACTTTGAATTATACAGAAATTACCAGGATAAACCTCATTGTGGCTACTCATCACATTGGCTTACTCGATGATCTATGAGGTTTTAATCAGGAAACTAAGACAATTCACCCCTCTCATTCTACCAAGGTATAATTCGATGTTGAAAATTTGATCGAACATAGATTTATCTAAGTGGTAAAGTATCTGAAATGTCTTACAAAAATCATCCCCATCAAGTAAAGTAATAAAAAAATCATGGTCTACATTGATTTCATGGACCTTAATCAAAACTTCATGAAGGATGATTTTCTAGTACCAATCATAAAACTTCTGATAAATGTAACAACTATCTTCCAATACATTTCCTTTATGGGTAGGTATTCAGGGTATAACAAAATCAAGATGGCCCGTAAATATGAGGAAGACACTACCTTCAAGTCACTTTTAGGGATATTTTTTATGAGGTCATGCCCTTTGGATCAAATAATTCTAGCACTACTAATCAATGAACCATGTATTATATATTTAAACCCCTCTTGTGTAGAATTACGGAATGCACTATCAATAACATGGTAGATAAATCTCGACAACATTGTGATAACCTAACTAATCCTTAAACAATTTTCAGAAAATTATAGCAACATAGTTTGAAGATAAATTATATGAAGTGTTCTTTCAGAGTAATATCCAGAAAATTTCTTGGATTTGTGGTATACCACTATGGAATCGAGGTTGACCTAGAAGAGAATACTATAATAATGGGAATTCTAACTCCTAAAAATCTTAAATAATTTTGAGGGATCTAATAACTTTTATTATAATTGGCATTTCATTGCCATGCTAGATAGAAAATCTCAATATTTTATTAAATTAATGAAAAAGGGAGTCTCCTACCGATGAGACATGGATTTACAAGAATTTTTCAAAAATCTCAAGTAGTGCATTTTATATCTACCGATGGAAGGAAATTAACTTATAATATATGTGGACACTATAGAAAGACTGCTCGACACTCCTTATATAAAAAAATGATGAAGGAGAATGAAATCAATCTCTACCATATCATCTGAACACTGGGAGATAATGAGCCTCAATATTCTAATGTTGAGAAGAACTTCCTTATACACATGTTCATAGTGAAAAGGATGAGGGATTACATACAACATCAAAAATTCCACCTGGTCTCTTATATCAACCCAATATAGTACATCCTAAGATTCCCTATGTTAACTGGGTGTCTGGCCCGATAAGGGGTTATTCTACAACATTATAAAATTCAATTGATGTTGAAAAAGGTAGTTAAAGGGAAGGTTCTAGTGCATTTCTTAGCAGCACATCCTACCCCAAAAATCATTCCAGTGGAAAGCTAACTTCTAGATAAATAATTTTTCAATGTTCATGACACTCCAAATGTGGTAGATATATTTTGGTGGGGCAACCTAAAATCCTATTGAAAAAATAATGGATGTTCTGAAGCTCAAATGGATTATTGTGGGGATTGTATTTGTTTATCTAGAAAAATAATATTTTCCCTATTATTTCTCACCATTTTAAGGCTACAATAATAATGATTCATAATACCAAGAACTTATTGTAGTCATGGAGATAGCCCTATATATTTAAATAACCCACCTTAATGTATATGGTATTTAATATCCAATAATCAAACAAATTAATGGCAAGCATGCCATCAAGAAGGAATAATTGGACCATATCATCGTTTACATGAGAGTACTGATGGTAGATTTCCCTTTTGAACAAAGAATGCATCATGTACCTTAGTTAGAAAATTATCATGATAATGCACTAGCTAATTTAGCCATAATTCTGGTAAATCCCAATAATGAAAAGGTGGTTTTCCACATCACATACTGAAGGGCAGTCTCACTAATTATCATCTATGACATAGAGTAAATAAATTAGGTAAATGCTATCCTAGAGCATGATGAGATGATATCCACCCTTATATGTATGGATCCTACAATAGATTACCTTAAAAATTGAACCCTCTAATCAGATTGAGTGAAAATGGAACAAATTTGACATTGAAAAAAATTCACCTTTCAAGATGTGCCAAATGAGTTGAAATCCATCTATAGATGAGGATTTTATAGAGTACTCCTTAGATGAATTTTATAATGAGATACTCCCACCATTTTTAAGGAATTCTATGTTGGATCCTGCGATTCTCAATAGCTTGGAACCAGACTCTCCCACCAAATTAGGATTCTTGGTTACTACTGGAAGATGATGTTGCATGGCTACGTAAAATTCACCAGGAAGTATCACACATATTAGATTCATGAAAAATTCATCCATCATCCACTATAGTTTCTACACATAGCTAAGTATTCCTTACCATTCTCAGTATAGAGGATGGAAATTTTGTGAAAAATATCCCTAAGCTACAGAAAAATAGTTTGAGTACATCTTTACTATTACTGACTTATTTTCCAAATGATCTGAGGCCATATCCCTCAAGGAAGTTGGGATGAAGAGTATCATTATCTTTTTTAAGTCCAATATTATCACTAGATGAGGTTTCCCTCAAGTGATATTGATGAAAAATGGAACCAAATTCTATTCTACCAAGTTTCTTTGGCATATCAAGAGTATAAAATCTAGTCCATAGATTAATCTCACTATCATGCAACAAAAATAAATAGATATATTCCTTCAATAAGACTTTTTCAAACATACACTAGAAAATGGTGGAGAAAGACAAGGGGTTGTGGTTAGAAAATATCCTATATGATTTATGGTCCTACTATACCACTGTGAACACTACCAAAAAAGTGGTACAACATTCACTAGTTTATGTGACAAAGTTAGTATTTCTCATCAAAGTCTAGTTTCCCTCACTATGAATATCAATCTATACAAAACAATTGGATGATGAATAGACATCTAAGTAGCTATATGAGATAGAAAGACTAAATGAGAAAAGGTTATGTGTGCTACATAACCTCTATTTCTATCATAATTGGATTGCATGAGCCTTAAAAAAAATGGTTCACCTCTACTCATTCCTCCAAGGAGAATTGGTATTGTTCTACATAACCCCAATGCTATTGGGGAAAATATCCAAAAAATTGGAACCCATATGGGAAGGTCCTTACATCATACATAAGGTATATTATAATGGATAATACTCATTGGTCATGATGGATGGGGAGTTCATTATTCACCACACCAATGTGAGGCTTCATTATAAATACTTTGTGTAACTGAAACTATGCAAAGAAGTCTTGGTAGAAAAAATTTAAACTACATAACATTCTATATCCTTATAGCATGAAATTAAAATACATGAAATATGTCCTTACCACATGAAATTAAACAACACAGAGCATGGTCCTTCTTATAAGACCTTAAATTGTACAACATGTTCCCACCCTATGGAGCTACCACCTCTTCTTATGTTTG
This sequence comes from Viscum album, assembly GCA_963277665.1. Taxonomy (NCBI): domain Eukaryota; kingdom Viridiplantae; phylum Streptophyta; class Magnoliopsida; order Santalales; family Viscaceae; genus Viscum; species Viscum album. The sequence continues at coordinate 361,321,622 of OY728140.1, read as the reverse complement.
AGAACGATCTATATAGTAGGTTTTTAAGGTAGGGGTTTAATATCTCACACCATGTTTTTTCCAACAACCTTTTCATGACGGTGACACATACCTATCGTGGGGTGTGAAAAAAAAAATATTTCCCAAATTAAAATGTAGCATAGTGGTTAACCTAGGTTTTCTATAGAGAGGATCACACTACAATCACGATGCCTCCTTTAATTAGAGGAAAACATGGATTTTTTGAAATTAATTTAATTTGAAAAATAACTAAATCAATGAAACAATGTAAATAAATTAAGAAAAATATTAAAATTAAATTGACAACAAAAGTGATTGAAAATAGTGATATGAGAAGGGTGATCAGGTTGGGGTCAGTTTTCTAATTTTAATTCTATCCTAGTTCCAATTTATCCAATCCTATTCTACTAAGCACATGAAATTGGGATTCCACAATCACTTCTACTTACTCTCTTGGTGAAATGGTGATGGTGATAGTAAACCATGACAAGATCTTAGTTTGGGGTAATCTCCTTCTAATGTGTGAGAGAGTTTTGGAAAATATCCTCAATTGACTTAGGTAATACCCAATCAGGTCTTGTTTATCCCAAACAATAATGAAATACCCACTACCCCTCCCACACATACTAACGACCGCTGATCACTTAAATACTAAGACATAGTCCATTCTGTCATATATAAACCAGAACCTAGAAGAGGGAGATAATGATCACTGAACATAGAAATAATAATAATTGAATTTAAAACCAAATACAATTGTACTTGATAATAAAAACCACTATTATAAATGGAAATAAACTTTATAAAAGAGAGATAGAAATTTATTCCATGATGTTCAAGAAATCAAGCATTACAAAAGGAAAACCCCCTTCCCCAATCACTCACATGTTTTCCCATCCATGTGACAGGTAATTGAGAAAAAAGGGTGAAGTAGAAGGAATTGAAAAACTAAGAAGAAAAGAGGGAAAAGGAAGAACCATAAATTTATTCTACAAAATATATCCTCCAAAAGATTACTTATGTTATTCTAAACAAAGGAATAAAAATGAACAAGGTTTTTCTTTAAATTTTTTCAAAATTTATTTAGATATCGACACTCAAAATTTCATTTCATTTTGACACATTTATAAAATTTATTCCAAAATTACTCAAGAAAACTCTTTTTATCCGAAGATAATCTTCATCTTCCTCCAATTTGGAATGTTCAATAGATGCCTTAATGTGAGAAATTATATATGAAATTTAATTTGATCATGTTTCATCTAGTCCCATTACAAATATAGCTGGAATAACCTCATTTGGAGGTATAAAACTCAAGTTATGCCTCATTTACTAATGTGGGGCCCATTCTATTAGCTAGAAATATTTTTCAACTTGATTTATTTTTTTGGCCTGTTGAAGTTTTAATTTTCAATATTTCCTGAAGAATAAGTTGAATCTCACAAAAAAAGAAATCCTTAAAAAAAGAATCACCCCAATTGAATCAATATTGTAAACTTTATACTCTAAATATATACCTGATATAAAACTATTAAAATTATATAATTAAGTAATTTTTACATGTTAGACTAAAATTTACCAAAAATTCAAAAAATGCTACAAATGAGATCAAATTGTAAAATTGGATGGGATTAATTCATTTAAACTCACATTAAAAATAATGAATATATTATATCTATCATATGGAAAAGTGGTCCCATTTGAGTTTGGTGTTGAAACATCATTCATGATAGGTTTCCTTCATCCCCAATTTGAGACAACACTTCATTAATGATTCACTGCACATGATTCAGAACTATGGAGAAGAAAAAAAATGATGTTCTCCCATCCCTATGTGTGATTAAGATCCACATAAGAGGTCATATATAATAAATATGGATGAATTTATTCATATTACCATAGGATACATAATGATGCGCATATCTCAAATCCTGAGTCTAGCCAGAATATAAAAGGAAAAACGCCCCCTCTCTACATATGGGGAATACTTGCATAGATTTTTTTTATATGATAACTACATGTGTCTTGATTATATTACCACATGATAAATAGTGATACCCAGATCTCAAATCCTAGGACTAACCATAATTTAAAAGAAAAAGAGAGAAATAAATTACTCCTCTAAGCATATGGGCCAGACATATACAAGGAGATTTATAAAGAAATATATGCATCTTTATTCCTATTCCCGCATGATACATAGTGATACCCAGATCTCAAATATTGGGCCCAAAAACAATATATAAAAATGAACCCCACCATTACTATGGTCCAAAACTATGAAGATAACTTTTTAAAGAACTATGTGTGGATTGATTCTTGTTCCCACAAGATATGCAGTGATGCCCTATTCTATAACCCTAGGACCATCCATAATGGAAAAAATCCCCCTCCATGTATATGGTCTAAATATGTGTAGGGTAATTTCTCAAAAAATACATTTGGATTTAATCCTATTACCATAGGATATGCAGTGACACCCAGATCTCAAACCCTAGATCTAGCCACAATATATAAAAACATTTCCCCTTTCCTTGCATGTGGGACATAACTGCACATTGGAGTCTTTATAGGAACTATGTATAGATTTATTCTTATCATGATATGACATGTAGAGATTCTTGGATCCACCATTCTAGGCCCAACCATTAGTTTTCATCCCAATAATACCCCTCCATGAGAGTCAGATTCATGTTAAGGTTCTATTCCACATTAAAATGTGAAGACCCTTAGAAACTCCCTACCATGAACCATCACATAGCTTAATAAACTATTCAGTTGTCTCTTATTTCTCACTCTGAGTATGACACATGTGATCTTCTAGAAAATGAAAATCCACTCTGACCAATGTGACCGAGGTACTTTTTATTAAAATATAGGGAACCACATCCTAGTTGTATGATGTTAAATTTCATGACAATGTCCTTGTCACATGATGTTAAAATGGACAAAATGAGTTACTCATTATAAAAAGATCATCTATCTGATGAATTATTACTCAATAATTAAATTTTCTATCCCTTCACCCTGAAAATGTGTTTAATACATGTTTTTTGTAGCCTATAGGGTGCTCAAACCCTATTGAATCTTACGTTATCTATGAACCATCTTCATATCTTCAATATTTGTGTTAATACCAACAAATTCCTTGAGTTTATACACTCCTCTTGGAATCCCATGGACATCAAGCCCACATACTCTTAGTTATCACATGTAGTGTATTGGTAATGAGGACTGCTTAATCTAAAGGGACCTTTCTAGGATTCATTGGTGAATAAATCAACACCTCAAAGATTGTTCTTAGTGGATTTTTTAGTCCCAAAGGAGAGACCCCACATAAATCTAATTTCTATTATCCTCACTTTATCAAATATTTGTTTCTTCCATTATTAATGGAAAACCTATACCCATCAGTCTTCAACTCTCATTGACTCAGATATTCTTGGATTATGATTTACACCTCCCACAACCCAACTATTCAAGAAGGCTTATATATCTTTGATTCCACTCATATTTTCATTGTACTCATCAGAAATTCAATATTATAACATTTCATTATTTTACCCTTTAATTTTGGGGTATATATCTCCAATGCAGACCCAACTTCCATGAGTTCCTAAATCCCTTTAGGCACCACCTATTCCACAAAATGAACTTCATGCCCCTTTTTCATGTCTAAATCACCAAAATACTTAATTTCATAATCCATTATAATTTCATGGACCTTGACACCACATCATATAGGTAATCCCTTGTGGAATATTGGTAATAGGGACTGAATAATCTGAATGAACCTCGCTAGCATTTTTTGGTGAATAACACAATGCCTAAGATCATGTTCATAATGGATGTTTTGGTTCCTAAAGGAACCCTGCTAGGATTCACTAGTGAATAACACAATTCCTTGAAGATTATACCTATTGGATGGTTTGTTAATAGAGGAAAGGTCCTCATTAACTCCTTGAGATATTTCTCTAATGGTGTGACTCTAATCCCACCAATTTTCAAACAACCATCCTTGATACATGCGTTCAAATAAAAGACTTATTTAATCCAATTTTCTCCATGTACATAAGGTATCAAGAATGATTCAGTGGTTTATTCCTTAATACTTAAGTTATGAAGGCAAGACTCTAAACTTAACTACTTCTATATAAGAACTACTTGTGTATTGATTCCTATTACTATAGGATACGTAGTGATGATTGGGTATCCAACCATGGGTGTAGTAATAATATAAAAGGAAAATCCCCCTCCCTATATATGGGTCTAACCGGTGTAGGGAATTTTTCATCTAAGAACTATGTGTGGATTTATTCTTATTATCATAGGATACATAGTGATGCCTGGATCTTTCACTTCAAGCCTAGCCAATAATTTTTATCACTACGAACTAGGTTACTTGATGTGAACCAAGTTGGTGTAGAGATTCTCGATAATATAAAAATGTGAGTACCCCTATATATTCCCTATCATGCATCATAACATAGCTCAATCTACTACTTAATCATTACTTATTTCTCACACTGAACATGAATCATATGTTCATAGGGAAACTGGAAATCCGCTCTGACTAGTGTGATCGAGGTTCATTCTATTCAAAGATAGGGAACCATGTACTAGTCACAAGACATTAAACTGCATTAAAACTTACTAATCGCATGATGTAAAACTGTATGAAATGAGGTCTTCATACTAAAAAGATTATCCCCCTGGTATATGTGCACTTTATAATTTCATATTTTATCCCTTCACCTTGAAAATGTGTTCAATACACATTGGTGTAGCCTTTATGGTTCTTGAACCCTTATTTAATCTTATATTCTCCATTATCCAACTTCATATATTTGATATTTGAGTTAATACCAATCAATTCCTTAATTTAATAAAATTCTCTTGGAATCACATGGGCCTAGAGCATGTATTCTTAGTTCTACCCTTTAGTGAACTAGTAATATGGAATGGTTAATCTAAAGGTATACCACTAGGATTCTATGGTGAGTAACACAATGCCTCAGGGCTTATCTTACTTGATATTTTATTCATAGAGGAGAGTTCACCCTTAAATATAAGGTCTATTATCCTAAATTCACGGGATATGGGTTTCTTCCTTTACTAATATTTTTCCTATACCCACTGGTCTTTATCTCCCATTGAATAAAATATTATAGGGTTATGATTTAGACATCCTATAACAAAACTATTCAAGAGGGTATATATACACTCATTGATACTCATATGTGCACCATACCTATTTTTAAAGAAATATTTTAACATTGTATTCTTGTACCCCCTCCATTCCATGGTATGCATCTTTGTTGAAAACCCAAATTTCTTGATCTAGTCATTCCTCTTAGTAACATGTCATGGTCATATGACGTTAAACTACATGAAATATGGTCCATCCTATAAATACCTAAAAATGATTAGATAGGTCCTTATTATCCATAAATATATGTTGGAGATGAATATTTCTTCTCTATACTGTGATAGGATATAGAAATTCCCTTTATCTATGTATGAACTCAATCTACTTAGAGGACCCCTTAGACAACTATGATGTCAAGGCTCACTAAGAGAATATATAAAATCCCACTATATACATATGAGCCTAATCTATATAAGTATTATTTATAATATCTATGTGTGTATTGATTCTCATTACTTTGACATATATAGTGACACCTAGATCCCATGTCCCAGGACAAACTGAAACATTTAAAATAATAAATTCCTCTTTCCTTGTGTATGATATTGATCTGTGCAAGGAAAATTCTCTTATCAGAAACACATATATCTTTATTCATACCCCCATAAGATATGTAGTGATTCATGACTTAACTACTATTGGTCCCATCCATAAATAAAAAAAGGATAACATTCCCTCTAACATAAGTGTTTGAACTTTTGGAGTAATATTTCACTTCCTCAAAGGATCTTCATTATGGTAGGTCTTAACTCTCCTTTCATACACATGATCCAGATCCATGCAAGGGAAGCCTCACACATATTATGTATGGATTGATAAAATTTCTCTATCCACAAATGTGAGTTTGATCCCTGTGGTGAAATATATAAGAAAGAAGACCACGACATGATTCCCACCCTTACAAAATGCATAGGGAAAACCAGGTAAGTCCATCTAAAAAATTACAATTATTTCCTTAATATCCCTAATGATTATGTAGTATCTTTAGGGATACATTTCATAATTTCACACCGATTCTCACATACTTACCACAATACATTAACTTACATGGAACATATCCTTATCATATGATGTTAAACTGCAAAAAATATCTACTAGTTATATGATGTCAAACTACACAACAAATCAGTCCTTATCATATGGCATTAATCTACATGAAAAATTTTAACCTTTGCATGACATTAAAAAATGTAGTTAATCATCCATAATCAATCCTTATCAAAGGTCCAAAAGATCCTAAGCTTGGTAAACCAATGTTTGTGGTCATTCAATCATCATTTTGAGCACCTATATTGAAATGGTGATTTTGATGGTGGCACAAGGGGAGAAGGGAGAAGACCCTAAACCATGAGATATATGGATCAGTGAGAAGATAATCGCTGCACCAAATCCTAGTGGGGAGGATGTAGTGAACCCTCAAATTGACCACCTAAGACACTAGAAGATATTATCTCTTATGAAAAAAAGAAATTAATTGCAGATAACCAACCCCCAGTTGACGTCGTTGGTCAAAAAAAGAATTTTGTGGAAGTTATCAAGGCTACATCTGGAATTTCCTTCTCTGATTTTGATTCACCTCCTCCTGGAAGAGTGATCAAGAAAGGGAAAATTTCCCTTGTCTCAACAAATCAATAATTAGTTTATGAAAGGGTCATCTTATGAAAATATTCAGTCATCACATGGGTCTTGACCCCAAATTGTGAGAAATTCTAGATATTCAATGATCTCACCAAACGAATTGCAGAACTATGGGGATTTGATGAATGGAGTATGAAATAGATGGGGAGAGGATATTATCATGTCATCCTTCATTTTGATGAATGTAAGAGGTTTCATGGAGCATGTGATAAATTTCTTGAAAACCTAGATTCTTGTGTATACAAGAATGGGACAAGAATTTTTATTCCACCAATGTCTGAAATACACATTAAAAAATATGGATACATATATGTAGGATGAATTGGCTCTACTGGTACCCAAGGATTATATGTGATATTGAATCTTATATGGGTAATATTTTCCATTTTTATGGGAAGAAAGATAATCCATAGTTTATACATTATGATAGAGTGATGGTGGAAGTTGACATGTCCACCACTTTGGTTGAAGAAGTTGTTCTGACAATATGAGATGATATCATGAGGGTTGAAATACAGTATGAAAGGAGGCCTAATTTCTATTCCGGTTTCAGGTATTTTTTTACAACTTTTCACTGGTTTTAATAGAGATAAATAATGAATATTTTGTAAGGTTAAAGTAAATGATGATGCCACATGTTGAAGGAGAAAGGGGAAGGATAAAAAATTTCCAATAGTCATATCCCTACAAAATATGGAACCTCTAATAAGAAGAATAGGGTTGTACCCTTGATTGATGACCCCTGTGGTCACTCTATGTTGCAATTGAATGGGAAAACAATGGAGGTTGAAAATGAACAGGAGCCTCCTATTAATGACTCTATGATCTGTATGAAGCATGGTGATGGTGAGGCCAACCGCCCTCATTTGAATAATAATGAGAATGTGGATCTACTAAGAATCACATCAATTGAGGATCCTATTGATCCTCTATCTAATAAAAATCCTTTATCAATGAATAAATCCACTGATTCACTTGCTATGAATGAATATGAGGGTAATGGAAAATCTAATGTTGAGGTCAATCTAGGACATGTTTGACAAGGGAAGACATTGATTCTTGACACACTTGAGGGTGTAAAGGGTGTTGAAAAGGATGAATTAATACCTGAGATTGGGAATGAACCTCCACTGTGCACACCTTCTCTCACTGCTAGAAATTCCAAGCAAGATGGAATGGATGTGATCCCCACCAAAGTTAACTCTATCACTGAGGAACCTTTCCTTCATTTTCATCATTATAAGGCTTCCCAGAAAACCCTTTACACAGAGGGAATGTCTGAGAACCTACAAGCCATAAATAAGTTCACACATATCAATGGAACATTATGGGGTGATGATACAGATGAAGTGAAAATCTCTAATCAAGGGGAAAATTTTATAAGTATGGATGAAGGCCGAATTAGATCTGTACCATTTTCACAGGTTAACAAGGATAAATTAGCAGTGAATGAAAGAACTACAAGCTCAAGGAAGAAAAAAGGTAAGGGGAAAAAAGGTAAAGGCCATAAAGATTTGGCAAAGGGTGGAGGTCCCTGGACAAGGATACCCCCCCACAATGAAGCTCCTATACTAGAATTTTCAAGGTATTGAGAACCTCCCAATGGCCAAATCCATTAGATATTTTATTATGGCCCATAAACTGCTGCTTATTGGTATTTTCAGAGCCTGAGATTTTCTTTGAAAACTGGAGATCCTTTAAATGGGACTCTATTGGATATAGTTTTGTCTCAAAAAACCTCCATGACATGAATATGGAATATCTTTGGGTCTTAAAACATGTCATCCTTCACATTTCATCAATTAGTGCTAAACTAAAATGTATATCTGTCTCTCTTGACCTCCGAAGTTGTAGATTTTTGCTCTCTTTTGTCTATGAATCAACATCATATATTATATTAATGGATATATGGAAAGAAAATGAGCATATATCTAGAAGCATAATCCATAAATGGGCGATTTTGGGTGATTTCAACACTGTATTGAAGCCTAAAGAAAATACTAGAATGAATTTAAATAGATCCACTTCAGCTGATTTTTCCTCCTACATTGATCAATGTAATATTGAAGAGGTGCCAATTTTAGGTGATTATTTTAATTAGACTAGATATAATATGCATGGAATACATGCTTGTAAGATGGACATATGCTTTATTTATATGGATGACATGAATGCTACAACTGGAATATCAGGTCACACCCTACCTAAGCACAACTCTGATCATAATCCAATCCTTATTGAAATTTACACTCCCACTTAAAGTTCAGTTACCATACCATTTCACTATAAAAATGTATTTATTACCACTCTTGAATGTAGAGAAATCATCATGCAATCTTGGAAGATAGATTTTTTTGGTATCCCACTACACATATTTAGTGAGAAGTTAGGGAATTCTAAAAGGATTATAAGGGTCTAGAGCGGGAACTCTTTTTTCCAACCTTGAGATCGATATTAGAAATGTTGAAGAGTACTTATAAGGCTTTCCAATCAAGAACCAGCAACAAAATAGTCTTTCAAGGGAATAAATACAAGCTATTGTAAGACTTGATGTCCTTATGAATGTCAAAGAAAGGCTAGAACACAATCATTTAAATTTTAGATGGTAGAAATATGGTGATAGAAACTCAAAATTCTTTCAATGAATTCACAAAGAAAATAAAGTAAAAGTAGGGATTAAGGTCATCTATTCTAATGTGTGTCTTTACACATCTAAAAGTGAAAAATCAAGTGAAGTGGTGACTTATTTCAAAGACCTTTACTCTGATGATGGGATTGAAAGAACTCATAAGATGGTTGATAGCATTTGCCCTTACATTTAGGAGTATCAAAATAATTTCCTCACTATAGCCCCTTCCAAGGAGGAGATTAAGGAATCCCTTTTATCTCTTAACATGGAGAGTGCTACTAGACCAGACGAGTTCACTAATAAAATTTTCATGTTCTACTGGGATTTCCTTTAGGATGAAATGACTACTACAATAAAGGATTTCTTCAATCATGATTCTATTCCATTTTGAATTTACATAAAATTCACTCCTCTTATAACTAATAAGGAAAATTCTACTGATATCAAATATTTCAGGCCGATTTCCCTTGGGAACACTATTCCAAAAGTCATTAGAAAGATCTTAATGACTAGATTGGGAGGAATCATCAAAGATCACACTACTGGAAATATGACTTTTACCAACGGTTTTGGCCAAACCGTTGTTATAGTTCATTAATTTGGACCTATACCAACGGTTTGGCCAAAACCGTTGGTATAGGTCACTTATATGGACCTATACCAACGGTTTTGGACAAACCGTTGGTATAGGGGGGACCTATAGGACCTATACCAACGGTTTTGTCCAAACCGTTGGTATAAGTCCATTATAGAGACCCTATACCAACGGTTTGTCCAAAACCGTTGGTATAGGTCCTAAAATCCAAGGACCTATACCAACGGTTCTCAAAACCGTTGGTATAGGTCTATACCAACGGTTTTGAGAACCGTTGGTATAGGTCCTTCAATTTTTAATCGAATATTCTTACCAAGAACATTATATAAATCAAAATTTAAAATTATTATAACAATACATATATATATGCTTGAAATTATCTTCACAAAAGTCATGTTAGGTTAGTGGTTAAGTCATTCAATTATAAACTAGAGGTCCTGGGATCAAATCCCACCGAATGTTTTTTTTGAAATACATATACAAACGGTTTTGAGAACCGTTGGTATAGGTTTTTATATTAATTATACCAACGGTTTTCCCAAAACCGTTGGTATAGACCTAGTGTCACAGCTTACTTGCCAACGGTCCTCCAAACCGTTGGTATAGCCTATACCAACGGTTCCAAACCGTTGGTATAGGGTATTTTTCCAGTAGTGTCACATTACCCAACATCATTTTGGGTTTGTTCTAGGAAGAAGCCTACAAAATTGGTTATTTACTGCCACTGAAAGTATCTAATTAATAAAAAAAATTTAAGCAAGGGAGATTTTCCATCAAGATTTAAATCTCCAATCCTTTTGATACTATCAAAAGGATCTTCCTTTTTGAGGTCCTCATAAGGTATGGATTTTATAATGACTTCATCAGACTGATCTATATTAATCTTAGTTCTTCATGAATATCCATTTTGGTTAATAGATCCCCTAGGTGTTACTTCCAATGCACTAGGGGTGTTCCCCAAGGGGATCAACTTTCATGGATCTTATATTCTATTTCTAAGGACCACATGATTAGATGTTTCAATGAACTTACCCACATTGGGATTTATAAGAAACTTAAAGCTGGTCAAGACACCATCATACCATCTAATTTGATCTATGCCAATGATATCCTCTTTTTTGGGAAACCATTAAGAAATGATATTTTTACACCAAATAATTTTTAACCATTATGAATATGTGGCTATTTAGCCTATCAACTAGAAAAATATTTTATCATTTTTGGAAATGGAATCCCTGTTGGGAAGAAAAACAGAATTACCAGAACACTTGGGATGAGAAAGGGATCACTCCATTTCACTTACCTTGGTGTTACCTTATTTTTGGGAAAGGTTCAATTATATTATATAGGGAACATATATTCTAGAATCATTTATCATATTTCTAGATGGAATGGAAAGACCATGTCACAGTATGGTAGGGTATGCCTTGTTATCTCAGTCATCACCTCTAAATTTGTGTAATCATTTTCCCTCTATAGATGGCCAAAAAGTCCACTGAATGACCATCAACACAGGATAAGAAACTTATTATAGATAGGATCAATATATGAAAGGAATCTTATAAACATTTATTGGAGGGATTTTATTAATCCCTTTGACATGGGAGGTCTTGTGGTCATGGATCTCAAAACCTTTAATGAGGGACTCATAAACAAGTTTACATGGAATCTTCTATCTTCAAATTACTGCTAGACTGATTTTTTTTCATGAATATTCAAGAAAAAATCTTAAATGGATACCCAAAATACATTACTTCATTTGTGTGTTCCTCCCTCAAGAACTCTTTCATTGATATCATGCATCAATCAAAATGGTTGGTCGGTAGGGACTCTAATCTCAATTGTTGGCATACCCCATGGATGGAAAGTCCCATTGACATCGCTATTGTGCCCTACACTATGCTTTATATAGCTATGTATAATCTCATGAATCAACATACTACTATTGTTGACACTCTCTCCCCTCAAGATTTTATGAAAATATAAAGCTATGATTCTATGGATGAGGACACCATGATTTTGAAACCCAACCAAAATTTCCACTCCAATGATAAAGAATATTATATGTTGTAATATTATGGTTCCAATAAACCACCAAAATGGATGAAATAGTACAAATAATATATTGTTCAATCATCAAGGATTATTCTTCTATGGAGGTTATGAAAAAATCAGCTCTATACACATGACCAACTGAATATGGAAGGGAAACATGTTGTCTCCACATGGCATCTTTACATGAGAGCTAAAGAAACTATGTAGCACATATTTCTAAATTGTACTTATGAAAAGTATTTTTGGAATTATATCAGTATTATATTCTATATTGATCTTTATTTGTGAAGGAACCTAGAGAAGATCCTTTTACACATCAGTATGAGTGGGAGGAGTGATCAAATTCACAACCTCCTATTGGAAGCATCTGCATTAGTCATCTACACAATCTGGTTAGCTAGAAACCAATGCCATATCAACAATCGACCTGTATCTATACATGTAAGATCTATTTCTATTTATAGGGACACCCATACTACGATAAATATTCAAATAGGCACCATGAGAAATTACATTACTGATCTGCAGACACTTCATTTGCTTAGAGTTGTAGGGAAACCGAGGAAGCCACATACTCTTAAGTTAATTCGATGGATCCCCCTAATCTCATCCTTCATCAAAGTTAACATTTATGGGGAATCTCTTGGATAGCTTGGACCCTCATTCTATGTGGGAGTATTCTGCACCTACTGTGGATTCATTAAAGGATGCTTCCATAACTTTATCAGACAAGGTACTTCTTATGAAGCCGAGCTTTGGGCTGTTATTTATGCAATTAAGCAGAATGACCACAAAAATTAGACACCATTATGGATTGAATAAGACTCACAAATTTCTTTTAATGCACTTAAAGCATGAACTAGATATATTCCATGGAGAATCCACCCGCACTTGATCGAATGTATCCATCATACCAGACACCTCCAACTATCTGTATCGCATGTCTACAAAGAATCAAAACAAGTGATAGATGCTCTTTTGAAGATGTAAATTATGGAGCTGAGTACCATATGGTCATTCAGTATACCTAATTATTTTTCCAATATGGTCGATGATTACATGTGGGGTTTGAAACACTCTCACTTTTGTAAAATGCCTTGTAATTCTTGACTTTATACTTTTTATTTTTCATTGATAATATTAGGGTTGGCTTATCTAGGCCTTAGATCTTCTTGGTCATTTTGAGTATCTCAATCCATGAATCACACTTATTATCTTGAGAGTATTGGGATTTTTAAAACCTTATACAACCCTTGAAATGGATAAATGATCCCTCTTTTTGACCATATATGAGTTAGATCTATTGAAGGGACTTAGAACCATCACCTAGAGGTATACATGACTTGTAAGAGGGGACTTATAATCATTGTGACCCTTGACATCATTGTCATGTAACTCATCACTATAGTGTGATTCAAAATCATCTATGAAATGACTATCTCATATCATTAATCATGATTCATAAAACTTCAGACGAAATTTACCTCACATTCATCCTACATTTGTAATGGTGTTAGAGTGATCTTTACCGTGGGAATACTATTTAGGATACTATGAAACACTCTCATGATACCAGGTCCATGTGTTTCAAGACCTTGAATTGAATTCACCTTGGTTAAAGTTTTATTACCATAAATTTACCTCTAATGGTCTAAATTAAAATACCCTAAAATACCAATGAAAGACACATAAAAGTTTTTAGTCTAAAAACCCACCATGGTAGGTATGAGAAAAATTCAATTGTTTTATTTCTAAGAAGTTCATCTTTGGGTTTAGGAATAAATTTCAGTGTGAATAAAAAAGTGGGACAAATATCATAAGGGATATCTTATGGCCCTAGTAAAAGCTAATCCATGCTCGATGGACCCCTATGGTCCAAGAAAAAGATAGAAAAATTATTTATTACATCCCCTCACCATGATAATGTGTTCATTAGCTGGAAAAAATAGGGTTATCAAATAATTCTTGAATATTATATTTTTTTCTAAACCACCTCCATGTATTTGAAGTCTGAGATGATGCCCAAAAACTCCTTAATTTGTTATAATTCTCCTAGAACCCCATAACCTTGGGATATTCCTCTTGGTTATTCCTTGTAGTGCATTGGTAATAGGTATTGATAGCTCTAAAGGGACCCCACTGGGATTCTCTAGTGGATGACATAATTCCTAAGATCATGTTCCTAGTGGATGTTTTGGTATTAGAGGAATGAACCTCCTTAAATCCATGAACTATTTCCATGGATACATGTGATACTGTTATGCACCATTAGTAATGGCCGAGTTGTACCCACTAGCATCCATTTTCAGTAGACTCAAATATTACTGGATCATGATTTATAATTCCCATTATCAGACTATTCAAGTGGACTCTACATCCTTCACATTATATCATCATGTATTGTAGGCGTTCTCAAAGCAAGAATGTGGTACTATATTCTTAACCCTTTTGGTGGCCTCCACCATGTGTCATAGAATCACATTATGTGGGGACCATGATCCATGACCATTAAACCAAACTACCCCAAGGGTGATAGAACCCTTATTGGATATCCTTTTCCTTATATCCAACATCATTATCCAAATGCTTGAATCCTCATAAATCATTCACAACCCTTATAAAGGACTGATGAACCCTCTACTTGACCATACATGTAAGAATATCTAGGATCAATAATATGAGTCTTTATCCCATCAACCAGATCATATCCTCCTTCCAGGAGTGGTCCTCCAATCTTTATGAGCCCTAGAAATAGTGTAGTGGAAGTCAGTAACATAGATTGTTTTGAAACCATCCTAGAAATGTCTACCCCATCTTATCATCCTCAGATCAAAATAAACGAAACATGATTTATGCAGCCCATAATCTTACTATCCAAGTGGATTCAACATCCCTAACATTATGTCTCTATCTACTAACAACCTTTGAAGTAAGGATTCTAGGTTCTAGAATCCTTCATGAATATTGAACCTTCATAACTTCTCTAAGAATGAATTATGTTAGAACCCTTAATTAATATTAATTATTTAGAATAATAGAAATTATGAAGTGTGAGAGAACCCTCAATTAATACACATCCTCCGTGTATTCAATATCTAAAGATACAACATGCCTAATCTAGAAGACCCTAAACTACAGTAGAAGTAGGTATGAGCTATACGACCCTAAACCACAAAACATCATCGATATGAATAATAAGACGTTAAATAACCAATTAAATGGCACACAATTCTTGAAATGTTGTTAACCCTAAAGGGAAACCAGTGAAAAAATCATGTCTTTACTCATTGGAAACATTCATGATTTGATTTAGGAAACATTAACCCTCGTGAAACAGAAAAGGAACAAAACTTGTTAGGATGAAAACCTATAAAGGGATACCTGAGAAAAAGATGAATCCAAGCCCGCTAAGTCTTTCCATAGATGTATTGGGAAAACATTAGGTCTCAAACAACAAAAAGAGATGAAAATATTGTAGTTACCATTATCTGGCCCTATAAAAAATTATTCTATGCTATATAAAACAGTGACTTAGGAAAAAATTAGAGTACTCTCCCTCTGGGAAATATTTACCCAAATTATTCTTTTAAAATAGGTGATCTTGGAATGACTGGAGAAGATACATCAGTGAAGATGATTCTGCAGTTAGTCATTCATGGTTAATTCTCATGATAGGTCTATTATGATATTACCATTTTCAGTTCAAATTAGGGTTCTCTTAGTATTATATAAAGGATTGATGTCTTTAACATTATATATGATTTTGAGTTGACAAAATTAAATGCACATGATGAATGAAAAATTGATGAAAAAAAATTATAAATTTTGAAATATTTGATCATTGATGATGTAAATTAAGGGAGGAATATTCATAGACATAAATCTCTCTATGGACCCCCAAACAAAATGAGGCTCTAAAAAGTACAGACCCATTACAATATTTTCTCAAAAGATTCCTTGAACTCCACTAACTTATATTACAGATAGGATTTAGAATGGAATAATTGATTAACTAAATAAATATCTACCTCAAAAACCTATTGTAATTATACTACACTAGAAATATAATCAATTATATCCTTATCATCTAGGTCAAGGAAACCTTGTTACACTAACACAATTTATTCTGTGGTTTTTATCCTATACTAAAACTGGCATAACTTCTACTGAATCTAGTGAACTGTTGAATGCAGCCTTCCAATATTATCCTTCACAAAATTTATTTTTTTGGTGTTTTTACCTTTATTTCATGATGGGAATCCTCATTTAGTTCATCATTGTAACTTCGATTTATTGAAGATGAGTCCTTTACTACTATTACCCTCAATTCAAGGGCCCATTTCTATTCTCTTAGAGAAACTATTTTTTTCACCCATGCATAAAGAAATCTGGAGTCAAATCCTCTATAGATGAGGGTGGTAAAAGAATATTTTAGATGAATCAACTAGACATTTTTCTCAACCAAAGGTACCTAAGATATCAGACTCTAAATACCCACCCACACTGATCACCACATCTATTGATGGAATGTTGCATACTTTGAGCCTCAACTCAATCCAAACATGGGAACATGAATATATTATAGGACTTATTCATAGAGAAAGGGGATCATAATCACACCCTTTTATGATCCTGGTAAATAGGTGACTTCCATGTTAGTTTACCAAGTTTGGGGGAATCCCAAAGAAGAAGGGGTCAGGGCCTCTAAACTCCAAGGTGAAGGTAATGAAATTATACCTACAAAAGATTATTAACAAGTCGATGAATAATATAATTATATTAGATATGCAATGGCCATGATAAATAAAGAGAATATACCTTTTTTAGTTTCATCATTAGAAACATTTTTTCCCAAATACAACCTTAAGGGGAAGAATAAATGCCCTCTTCAATTGAACAACATGGTGGTATCACTGATATCTTCTCCATCAGCATAGTATACATGCCGTCTTTATAGGATGTAATAGAAAAGAAATTTTAAGAGGCATAATTCAAATTGGGAATTTTTTAGTCTCTAAATAAGTGCTAAACCTCTCTCAATTACACCTTTATTATATAAAAGTTGATGGTAGAATAACTATCGGTATCAGTCTCATCTAGAAGTGAATCCACCCATGATGGGTCCAAGGGCATGATTGCTGATACATTAGTAGTAGGCACTGGTACCAACCTTTCTGCCACCACAGACATATCCACACCTACATGGATTGGGATCAATATTGATGTTTCCACTAGAGGGGAAGAAGGCCCACCTTCATCTAATAAAATAAATGTTTATTCATTCATAAAAATCTATTGAGCAACTGCATATGTAAGAATATAAAAATAAGTTTTTGAAATCTTCTAATAATAAGTAGAAATAAAGTGTTACACTTACTCGATGATTATGGGTAGGAAACATCCAATGAAATGGAATGATTCCTTTTTCTTGTATTCTTTTAGGAAGGATTAATAGAAGGGGTGGACACTGAAGCTACTGAAGAAGGAACAAATAGAGGTGTGTATCATGATGCCTCAGGGATGGAAGTCATCACTTTCCTTATTTCCATCTGACTTGGAGAGCCATCATTCTTGGTTTCCTAGTCATCATCAGGGTCAAGTACAATAGCCTTACCCTTGGGGAAATACATTGAAAATGCCATAGGTGACTGATCTCCTTCAACCTCTTGTTATACATCAAGAAATAAAAAATATATCAATATGATTTTGATGAAAATGAAATCATTTAAGGATGGTATTAAAGTCATGTTTTTCCTATCCTTTAGATATAAGATGTCCCCCTCATCTAAAAATACGACTATCATTCCAAGAATCATCATCTACTACATCAGGGTGGATAATGGATTTTTCACTTCACACTTTAGACCTCCACATCGAGGTCTTGAAGGAAATCCTAGACCTTTGTGGAATAATCTCTAAAATATATTCCCTCATGGATAAGTGATGTGTGAAAATACCTCTAATTCATTTTTCAAATGACATAATAAACCCCATATTTTAGTGGCTGAGTTCTCTTTCCTCCAAATTTCTGATCACTAACACGCAGTAAGAAATGATTGCACAATTGAGGCTACACTTATGAGAACCTTGCTCACTGTAATTGTGCCAACAAAAAACTTTAATGGAAACAAAAATGATTCCATATGACTCACTTACTTATGAGGCTTCTCTGAAGTCATGGGTTTGTTGGAAGAATGTTTCTTTACAATTCTAATATTGTCCTTGAACATCAGTGGTAGCTCTGTGTCCTTAGGAACTAATGTGTATAATTTCTCGTTCAGGTATGAGTGGATCCAAAAATCAACATAGACCTTGTATAGACCAATATCAGTGCCAATTGGATAGAAGTCTACCTAATTCCGAGTCTTCTCCCTGGTAAACATAAAAAAAAATTGATGAACCACCATCATATGGATTTTTGATCAAACATAGATAGGAGTATAAAACCTCATTTGAATACATATAAATTTATTCCCAAACCGGTTGGGTGTGTACTGCTCGTAGAGTATTTTACTATCAATCCATGTTTATAGGACACCCTTATGAATGAAAATGAAGTAATCTTGAGCCTCAGGGTTACCCTATCTATTTTAGGTTATATCACTAGTGGGTTCCTCATAAGTAATGAAAGTAAAATGATCATAATGGCTCAAGTGGGCCTTGATTTCCTATATCTTTAGCGCAATGGGCCTCAAACCACTCATGCATTTTAAAAATGGATTGAAATAGACACCAAGGATATTATAAAAACAAATATACTCATATCTAACTAGTTAATCCCTTATCCAACCCCACAATAATTGGAAGGGTTAAGGACTCTCTATGTGGATTTTCCCTTGAAAATATGATGTAGAAGGTGATATATTCTAGAAAAAACATGAATGTACACAAAAATGTTCCTTCCTCATACCATGTATACTATAATCATGAAAGTGTAAACCTTGAATCCATCCTTATCCCAGTTTAGAATTTGGTACCCACTCAGGTACATTTCAAGGAATCCAGCCAATTGAACGAGTTAGTAAATTTATGGGAATACCTCCCACCCATATTCATTGAATACACATTATTTATCCATAATCCATTATAATACTTCATCCCCATGGGAATATTTCAATAGTAAAATCTTTGACTTCATAACCTTAGGTTTAAAAGTATTATTCTTGATAAAATAACCATCCCATTTCTTAAATGAGATGTTTGACTTGGGAAATGGGGCCTTCCCACGGGCCTTTTTGGTCAGCCTGATTAGCTCCTTGGTAATGGTAGGGGTCTTCTCTACATCATCCCAAGAAGATAGTGGTGGGATAAAGTCATCATATCTATCTCTCAAAATTGGTGCACTGCAAATTTTCTCGACATATCAGAGACTAATGCCAACTTCACCATGTGTCAGATGAAATGTATTCTTGTTTGGACTCCATCAACTGACCGGGTCCATAATTAATCTCTTGTTATAATAATAAATTATTTTCAAAATATAGGTAACCTAATACATTAAATTCAATTTAACTTATAATTGAATTTGGTGGTGGTATGTTTCACCTATAAAAGCTAGGTCTAGTCTATCCCAAACCTCCCCCTGATCAAATATCCCAGCTGGGAAACCATATAAAATTCTAAATCAAGGAATATTTCTATGTTATCAATCAGTAACTGAAAATGTTAGTATTATATTTATTATGAACCACATTTTTGACCTCTATTGAAATAAATTGTAGCATATACCCGTCAGAAAGTTTTTCTTAAGAAATTAAGTGGCCACATGAGAGATATTTTATATAAAGGTGTTATGGGTCTTCAAGATCCAATAATAAGGCATGATCTATGGCTATGGTATCGGGATATGAGAATAATTTTTAAGGCTAAACCCATATATAGTTAATGAGTATGAAAAAGGATATTCCAGAATATTTTTCTCCATTAGGGATGATAGATGCTCTTGAGATGACTGGATGAATAGATATTGATCAAAATACATATTAGAAACCAAAATATTTTGACGACCCACTAATACTCGGCCTATATTTTTCAACTCACCTAGAATAATATATAATAAATAGATATTATATGAGTGAAGAATATTTTCAAAAGGAATAGAAAAATATTGAATGGATATAGTGGAATCATGCAGATCATGTGGCCCCTATAAATACTCGTAATCACGTGACCTATTATGAGTCTTGTGATTATGTGACCATTATGAGGTCAAATGAATCCCATAAGTCTTAAATGACAACAACACTTCCCTTGTAAATTACATGAAGCAATCCTATGGCCATGGAAACATAAAAAATTTAAGAGACTTACTATTGATTAGATTAGAAGATATGCTGCATAAACTGTCAAGACAATTTTATCATGTTAAGAGATAACACAGATATATCATATGAAGAGATCATGTGTGTATATCATGATAATGTTTCTTGTTTTTGAATCATGTGTAGTCTTGTGAAGTAATCACTTGAAAGAGATGAAATCTCAAGTGATCTATAGGTTTTAGTCGCAAGTGAAACGACCACCCCCTTAAGAACCTATTTATAGGGAACCTTATGGAATACCAAAGGTATATTGTAATATCAAAATATGTTTGGAATACCAACCAATAGAAAACCAAGGGACTCAGGTAGGAATTTAATTCCTCATAATCAAGTCATTGATCCTTCAGACATCACTTATAAGGGGTGGGTGATTTCTTGATTCCCACCAAATGATAATCAGGAAATTTAGGGTTAAAACATAGGTATTGTTTTCCATTGAAAGGAAAGAAGGAAGAATCATAAATACATGGAGATTAATCACCTTGAAGATGAAAATAACATAACATTCAATAATACTTACGATCTCATGACCCTTGGGGAATCACATGAAAGGGTTATATGCTTTTCTTGATCTATACACTGATCACATGAAATCCATATGGAATGAAGACCAGGTCATGTGAAAGTCATTTGACATATTTTATTGATAAAATTAATACTTTAAGAATTTACATCATTATCAAGTGAAAGGAATTGATACAATTTATCCTAATCATGCAAATCCCCCTATACAAGTTCGTTTTATCATGTGACATGTCAATTGAAAAACTCCTAATAATCGAAAAAGGGGATCATGTGATGGAAAGAGGAAAATGATGGGATCCTTTGATGATGGATGTTATATTTTTTTCATGTGATGTGATTATTAAATTAATGTGATCATTTAATTGATCATGAAAAGTACCTTGGATATGTTATCTTGATCTCACAAAGGGACCCAAACATGCCGATTGGGTCACACGAAGGTTGTCTGACGTGTCGAACCGATCATGTGAAAGCCTATCTAACAGGAGGCTAATCTCAGGAAGACATCTAGAAATATTGGACTCATATTATGAATTCCATTTGACATGTTAACTCAATCATGAAAAGACCCTTGGTCCCATCAACTTGATTATGAGATGCCCTATTGGATGAATGCTTGAAAATCACCCAAGGCATTCATTCGATAAAAGATGAAAATAACGGTATCCTTATGCAAACAGAGTTACACTATGTTTCATGTGAATATATTATATTATTTATTAGATAAATTCATTGATCATGTGATGGCCCTTTGACATGCCAACTTGATCTCAAGAAGGCCCTATGACATATGGCTTAATTCCACAAAGGACCCTAGACATGTCGATAGAATCTCACGAAGGCCATTTGACATGTCCACTCAATCATGTGGAGGATCTCATGCATGTTTATTAAAAAAAAAATATATTTTGAGTCTAAGATTGATCATGAGAAATAAATTTGGAAATAAATGGGTTTAAGGAAGATGTTAATGATAGACTGATCATGTAGTCGCCGTTTATCATGGAACAAAAAAATGAAATCATTGATAACATGCATATGGATCATGAAAAGAACATAATGAATTTTTTGAATGATCCCTCAACCAAATCAAGACAAGATATGATATATAATCAAAATGAAAAGTGGAATAAATTAATGGCGGTGATGAATAAAAAATCCCCCTTGACACAAAAAAACACAAAGAGGTGAGAGAATAATTTCTTGAGTGGAGGACCATGAAATCATAATATTCTTCCACCTAAAAAACCAAGTGAGTGACTTAAGGGATTATGTAATAGGTTTATTCACATTATGTGATCAGTTCATTGATTAAAAAAAGGATATTTAGCATGTATTAAAGATCATACAAAGGACCTTAAACATGCCATATGGATCAAGATATACCTAAATAAGAAAAAAAATTGAAAAACATCGAGTCTTTACTAAAATTTGGGTTGAAAATGACGAAATCTTTATGAGAAGGCATATATACTGATCTTCATGCAAAGGGGTCATACATTTTGTGTGATCTTCTCATTGATCACATGATAACCTTTAGACATGTCACCTAGATCACGTGAACAACTTCATACATGTAAGCCTAGTTTATGTGATAACCCCTGGACATGTCATCCTTGTTCACACAACATCCCATAGACATGTCAACCAGTTCATGCGATGAAATTTGGATATTTTAGGCATATCACGAGATGACCTATGAACATATCACCTGGTTCTTGCACCAAACCCTAGACATGTCATATTGATCATGTGGATATCCTTATACATTCTAGACATACATCCTTAGATATGAGATACATTTTAGGAAGTCACCCCCGAACATGTCAACACATCCTCAGACATGTCAGGTAGGCATCCTAAGACATGTCAACCATGTTAGGATGGAAACCTTAGACATGTCAGACTTATCAAGTGGGTATATTTGGATATATACCCTCGAAATGTGTGAACCATAATTATGTGTCTTTGGATGATCATTCCACCTCTAAATGGGGTGTGTTTATAATGGGCTAGTGTTATAAAATCATTAAACCTTACTCATATCAGGGGACCCTCATTCTATCCAAGAATGTTCAATTGAACTCTCACAATCCTAACTCTTTATCTTCTAGAGGATAAGGGCCATATATATATATCATGGGAAACCACATTAGTGCAATTCCCTCAAAATTACATTTACTCTAGCTCATAGGTCCTACACTGTAACAACCCAAGATTATGTGATTTATTTTTTTCGAATTAATTAAACCTTTATAATATTTTTCATTTCACATAACACTAAAAATAGTTTATTTTATATTAAAGAGCTATGTTTGGATTTCACTATACAAAACACCAAGTCAATAATTAACTAAAAACAACATAAATTTTAGCTTTATCTACACAGAACACTAAATTGGAATATGCAACATGCAACATAGACTTGGCGTACGTTACACAGAACACTGGGTTTCTATAAAACATATTTTTATTTTTATAATTATTTAAATAATTTAATTATAATCTATCCATTAAAATTTGTAATAGGAATATTTATAAATACTTTTAAAATATTTTTTATAATGGTTTTATATAAATAAAACATATTGAAGATGAAAGATATAATTTTTAGTGAAGTCATTATATGTTTAAAAATACTATTTTCTCAAATGAACTCATTTTAATGCCTTTCTATGAAAAATAATAAATTCAATTTTAGAAACTTTTAGAAATTTAATTTTATAAAATAAAATTCATTTTTGAATTTAGAATATCTAAAATATCTTAAGAATTTTTTTTGGGATATTTATGAGAAACCTCATTTTGGATGGATAGTAAAAAATACAAAATTTTAATTCAAAACTTCTTTTTCATCTAATTTATTTGTAAAGTTAAATTATATTTTAAATTGGTTTAAAAATTTAATTAGATAATTTTTTACCAATTAATACATTTTAGGTCATTGGAATCAATTTCAATTTTAAATTTGGTATAAAAACTTAGCAAAAGTTTAGACATTTTTACTTTAAAAATCCGCAGTGTTGTCCCATTAGCGGGATTAATTTTAAATTAACTTCTGACACTTTTGTGATTAGAATTTAGAAAAATGGAATGAATATTTTGAATCATAATATTTTTTAATTTCTAATATGGTCAAATTTTTCTGACCAAAAATATTTGTAAAAGTGATTAAAATTAATTACAATGGTTAAGAAAAAAATTAGGTTAATAAAGTACTAAACCTAAAATTTAAGACCCAAAACTACCTAGAAACTTGTCCAAAATCCATTTTATAGACATTATTCGTCCCTTAATCATCAATTATTAAGTTTTTTTGTATGACTTTTTTTAGGTAAAAACGTGGGTACACCTAACTTAGTTTCAAAAATGCCACGTGTGCCCTTTCTCTTCCATATAAACAGTCAACACCACTTCCTCTTCTTCACACCTCTCAAAACACTTAGTTTCAGAAAATATATGACCAATAGACACACCAACACCCCTAACTTCCTCTTTTAAGCCTCCCTTTTTGAATAAATAAATCCAAGGATTCCTTTTGGAACAAACCAAAAGGAGTTACCCGATTAAGAGGTAACATCTTCTTTCAAGGTCCTTTATTTTATTTTATTTCTCCACCCCTCCACTATCTTTATTACATTATTGTATAAAAAACAGTATAATAAATATACTAGGATGGTTTTATTCTATGTTTTTGACCTATAATTACACACACCTCCATCTAATGAGTAACAAACATACTGTTTACGTGTACGACAAACTACTGCCTCACGAAACGATGATTGATCATTTTTTCTTTACCGCCTATCATGGTGGACATTATGATGGAAAATATATTTATATATGTTATATATTATATTTATTATTTCTTTAATATTATGTAATAATTTTATAAAAAATATATTTATACTTTCACTTGGTGTAAATACGATAATTTTGTTTGAGGAAGTGTCGACTACCACCCCCTCAAAGTGATGTGATTCATTCACACACTACATGGAATGTATTAAGGATGTGTTTAGTAAAAGTATATGATATATATGAAATAATAATTCTTCTGTAACTATAATATATACATATACATATATATTTAATTTTATTTCTTTCTTTTAATATGAAAATAAAAACAGAAACAACATTCATGCATACGTACGACTTACCATCTCCATGAACAGTGTATTCCATTTCATACTTCTATATTATATAGATTATTATAATACAAATATAATTAATATAAATTATATTTATATCATTTTTTACATTCCGGAATCATGATATAAGAATAATGACTAAAGATATAACAAATTAAGACACATGCAAAGAACAAAGCTAATATTACCCGAAGTGAAACCTTATCATAGGATTGTTAACAAGAAGGTAAAATATGGTCATAATAAAAAAATATATGGTATTATATATAATAATATGATTTTTTGAAATATTTATAATAAATTTATATTGATTATACAAGTGTTTTATATGAGTAATAAGAGAGTCAAGACACAAGGTAAGGGGATTTCATCTCACTTTTTATTTCATGAGATACACGCTTTATTAACCACCCATTCCTTTTGTGTGATCTGTATAATAACCACAGATGTATTAATTGATTCTTATAATTAAATTTTCAAGTATTTAAATAACCATTATATGTTATTTATTTCATCGCATTTAAGTTTCAAAAGTTATCAAACCGGTAAAAAAATTTTGTCTCAATTTTCGTTCTCTAAGACACATGCCATGTTATGCACCTATATTTTCCATGAGATGTATATACTACCTTTGAAAAGTTACATCATGAATCTCATTATTTTAATGAAATATTGAGCTTCATATAATTTCATTTTCTTACATGGGGAGTATGGTTCAAAGTTACCAAGTGGTAAGAGTTTATTGAATCAATCTCATCACCTTTCAAGATTGTTTATGTTTATACTTCCTTTCATAAAATATTTTGATCCATCTATCAAGAAAATTAACAAATTTTTTTATCCTTTAGTTATTAATGATTTATTCATCTATTAGTGCCATTATTTTCTACCCTTTTGTACACAATATAGTTAAGAAAGTGTTTTTAAGAAAGCATGACTTTACCCTCTCTTTAGTCAAAAATTTGTATTCTTAAAAAACCATGTTTTCTAAAAAGGGTTTCTGAGAATATTGTACTATTATAATATAAGATTTAAAATAATTTTTTTCTCTTTTTTTCTTTTACTAATGTTTTGAAAGGAATTTTCCAATTGATTTCCAAACATGGGATTTTTCTAACCTTTTACCATGAAAAAGGAATGTTATTCTTACCTCATATGACATGTATGAATTTACCTACCATCATTTATGTGAAGATTAATTTTAATGTTTAAATGGTTAATTTTTAAGAAATATTTTTTAAAAAATAATTTTTAAATAAATGGTTTTCAAAACATTTTCATGATTTCTTTAAAAAAAATTGAAGTCTTTTTCAAAGAAAGTGTTTTTTCTAAATGTTTTTAATATTCTTTTATAAGTATTGAAGGAAAATGGTTTTCAAAATATTTTCAAGGTACTTTTATAAGTTTTTAAGGGAAATGGTTTTCAAATTATTTTGAATCATCTTTACTATGTTTTGAAGGGAAATTTTTTCCAAAATGTTTTAAAGATTCTATTATAAGTTTTCAAGGAAAACCATTTTCAAAATGATTTCAATCCTTATTTATAAGATTGAAAAGTATTTTTAAATAAATTATTTTAAAAACAATTTCAAGCATATTTTATAAATTTTCAAGGAATTTTTTTTTAAAATGATTTCCAACATTCTTTATAAGTTTTCATGGTATTTTCTAAGAAAATGATTTTAAATGGTTTTATTTATTAAAAATCATTTTTCAAAGAAGAAAGGATATTTTCGTTAAGAATTTTTTAAAAGATATTTAAAAGTTATTTTCCATCTAATATGACATATTTTGATGTTAATCATGCCTTTCTAGGAAATTATATAAAGGTTACATTCATATTCTTTCTTAGAATGAGTTATACTTGATATCATTGTCTTTAAGAAAACTATTTCTCTTTCATGGGTTATATTTTTATAAAATTAATTTCTATTTAAGGGGTTATATGTTTATGAAATATATTTATCTTTCATGGGTCATGTGTTTATGAAATACATTTCTCTTTCATGGGTTATATGTTTATGAAATCTATTTCCCTTTAACAGGTTATGATTTTGATGAAATGATTATGAAACCTCTATCTTTTTCCACAGGTTTGGATATGATTACATGTTTATGATACCCATTTAATTTTATAAGATGTTATATGATTGTTTATGATTTTTTGGAACATGTTTGTATAATTTCATTATGATATTTGTGGGACCTATAACTCCCTCTAATGCATTAGGTAAAGATTTATATCTCATGTGATTGATTGATATATTATTGGGAATGAACCTTGACTACTAAGATGTCAATGGGAGTGAACCATAACTACTAAGATGGTATGTGGAGTGAACTCATGATACTAATATGTCCATGGGAGTGAAATATGACTTCCAAGATGGTATGGGGAGTGAACCCAGAATACAAATATGGTCTTGGCAATAATTCCTTAGCTACTATATAAATCATATTATATGCTTATGTGTCTATCATAATTCATTGTTTTATTCCTATGTTATGATTTCATGTATTATGTTCTTTATTTCTTTATGATTCATGTCTTATAAACTAATAATATTCATGCCATGATTCATGTTTATGAACATTTATATGTAGGGTATGATCTTCTATTTTCATGATCATGTTCTCATACCCTTATTCTCATGATTATGCCTACGTATGTCCCTTTTTTACCCTTATTGAGAGTCTGAGCTCACCCAATTTTATATTTCCTTCCCCAATGATATGAAGATATGTATTATGTTTGATGAGGATAATAAGGGTTATAGCCAAGAAGAGCCTAGTGGGAGATAATGTAGCTCATTTATGTACCAATTTTTATGTTTCCATATTTCCAAAGGCACTAGACTAATTACGGTATTTTAGGTATCTATTTTTATAATGTTTTAAGTATTCTTGAAAAATTAAGTAATGTTAATGTTTGAAAAGAGTGGGTCACTATACACACCCTATTGTTCCACCATCTTTCCTCATCCATTAGTAGATAATGAAACCCAACTGAACTATAAGGACTCTATTTCCTATTATAAGAAGGATACATAGTAAAACTCTCCAAGGACCAATCTCCATACCATGCATATTCACCATATATATACATAGCTCTTCCTGTCATTCGATATCTCTAATTTCCCACACCAATCATCAAACACTTGAGCTTAGGTATTTTCAATGATCATGTCACTAGAACCATAAATATCCCCCCAATTACAGAAACCTCAGTTTGTAAGCCCTGATCAAATATCAGGGAAACCTTAGTGTGTAATCCCTACTCAACAACATGATAAAAATGACTCCATACATGGGAATCCAAATTGTTATAAGTCACTAGGGTATTCCCATATTTTAAAACTATGTGGTAATAACCCTCACATGTATTAATTTTCTTTCCCACCCATCAGTGGGGTGAGGACAAGATGAACTACGAGGACACTAATTCTTTCTATAAGAAGGATATGTAGGATTCCTTACGAAGGGTATATCTCCATACCCAATTATTATATTCCCTTATATTTTTCATTTAAGAAAGACATTGAACTGCATGACATGGTCCTAAACAAACTACATGGGATTTGATTCTTATTCTCACGGGATACAGAGGACACCTCTTTGAGGTTCAAACCCAATTCTAAAACACCAATTTCCTTATTGGATGAAAAAACTCCATAATTCCTGGCCATATATATTCAAATAATAATACGTTACTCACTGTTAATAAATAAAAGAAAATATATGTAGAACCTTTGATATATACAGATGTTGTCATTAATAAAACACCCTCTTGTATGTAAAACGACTCAACACCAGATCATTTGATTAGGGTTACCAAATCTTGTATCAAGGTTTGGGAAATATTAATGAATATATCTCAAATTTATAAGATAGTCCCAGATTGGGAAATAATTCCACCAAAAGGGTGTGAGGAACTTAACCTTCCATCCAATCAACCAATGTGAGTGCATAAGCATCATTGGGCTTGAAACCCCAAAAGATCACTTGCCTTTGGAAAGCAGGCCTATGAATATTTAATAAAGTGGGAGACATTAAGAGTTTTCTTTAGGAAGAAAATAGAGAATTTTACATGAACCATTTAAATAAAAAATAAAAAAAAGGTTTATTCATATTGGGCTATTTTTCTTCACCTTTATCGAAAACATACATTGTGTAACAATATTCCTGATTGTAATGATGAAATAAGGTCAAATATACTTATAAGTAATATTTTGGTTGAATTGAGAACTAAAGGGATAAGAAAGAGTAAAAATAAATGTAAAACAAAGAATAACCAATAAATACCAAGAAATATTTGGGTCTAAATGTGAAGTATTATACAATTTCCCCACAAGGAATATTAGTCTCCAACAATCTTTAATTTTAAGTGAGATTAGAAGGAAAACCCTTACAAACAAAGTAATATATGAAATATAAATCCATAATAAAGGAAATGAGACAATAAATTAATCAAAAATGAAATTAAAATAATATATTAAATACTTATGAACTTTAATTTGAGTTATAGAAGATAAAATATGGAATTCAAGAACAATACTTGAAATGAGTGGAGACTTGGAAAGGAAGCCCTTATGAAGAATTTTACATGTGGATTAAAAAATATATCAGGGAAGAGATTATGTGAACGAAATTTAATTACACATAAAAAATATGGAAATAAAACACAAAAAATTATATATCATAATTCACATAATCTTTTATTATCATAATTAATGAATAATAGGTTCATGATTTGTAATATGTCTCAAAGAATAAAAATTGAGACAAAGAACCCTTACCTTAGAATATTTCTTGGTCATAAATAATATGAAATCATTTATAATAATCTATGACTCATTAATAATCTAGTTTAAAACCATATTCATATTAATTTACATTTTTATTAATATTTTAAATTCACGAATTACAAAGTTATTATGTATTTTTAGTTAATATCGATCATCGGTTGTCGGTAGGTTAAACTGTTCTGCATAAGTTTCAGTATAACAGTTTTGGTCATCATTAAATATTCATGAGTTAATTATCTCTATAATAGTAAATATACTATAATTTAAGTAAAAAAATTATTTATGGACTTATAGTTTCATTCCATGAGAGTTTTAGGTATGGTTTTTTAAGATGAAATCCATAAGAATTTTGCATTAGAAATTGTTAACAAGTAAAAGGTGGTATATTAATAAAGAGATAAATCTTAGTATTACCATTACCAAACCAGAAAAACATTATTTAATTATTAATATCATATTTTACCTATAATTAAGTTTTAATATTCATCCTTGATGGAAATTTATATCATCATTCACGCTCTTGGAAAAACCAACCCAAATAAGAACATGCTAAAATCAATGAGTAAGTATGATTATGAAGTTTTCTTTTTTAACATAATTATTCCGGAAGTATAATAATATTATATAAAATTTATTTAAAAGATAAATAATAATTAATAATAGGTTAAATAAAGAGATAAATTGAAATAATAATAAGATGGTATTACTTAAAAAGAAGAGGTTGTATCTTCTCATGGAAGTATTCTTGGTTTTGAAGGAATTAAATAATTATATTGAGAAAAAATTATTAATAACATGTGAAATTATTATTAAGGATGGAAATATAGTAGATTATTAGGGGGAATTATAATTTTAGGTGTGTATTGGGTGGGTAGTGGAGGGGTAATTTTCTATGTGATAAGGATGACTTTTTTTAGTAAACACTTATTCATTAAGATAAAAGGAATGTAAAATTCTAGTCAAGGGGATCCAAATTTTATTATTAATATAGCTTATGTTT
The DNA here is from genome assembly GCA_963277665.1 of Viscum album. Classification (NCBI taxonomy): domain Eukaryota; kingdom Viridiplantae; phylum Streptophyta; class Magnoliopsida; order Santalales; family Viscaceae; genus Viscum; species Viscum album. The sequence continues at coordinate 361,290,694 of OY728140.1, read as the reverse complement.
GGTTGATCATTTCCTCATCCACCCATTTAATGATAATTTTATGGGCTATTTCTTGATCTTGTCCCTTAATTAAACAATTTTACCTTATTTTAGTCTTCAATATAAAAACTAAATTTTAACTTGTTAATTAATTTTTATTCATAACTTATTTTTATGGAAAAAAATAAAATTTACCATATTATCTAATTGATACATGATTATTACAAATATGTAAAATATATTATTATATTGAAATTGTAAAATTGATAAAAATAAATTTTAATATTTTCACACATAATTATTAATTTTTTCGATAAATGTATCTTTAAGAATAAAATTGAATGTATACTTATTATGACAAAAAATTATGAAAAATATTGATTTACATAATATTTATTAGTTTATAATTAAAAAAAGATTGTAATTTGAATACTAAACCAAGATAAAACATAATTACATCATGTAGACTCTTAATTAAAGGAAAATGACCAAAATAGTTTTATTAGAATATAATATAACTTATGTTACAAAAAATTATTAATAGGTTTATAAATTCAAAATAATATTTTTAAATTAATTATTTTACTTATTAAGTACATTTTTAGTTATAAAAATATTTCATAAAATTTTTAATTCGAGTTTATGATATGATTATTTCATAAAACATATAGTATTTATAAAAACTATATTTTTACTCTTCACCAAAAAACCATAAATTTTAGAAAAATCCCAAAACATCACTCTAAGATAAATTTTTCATGATGAATCCAAAATCAAAGCTCATTTTTTTAAACTCAAATTCTAAAATTTTTTTAGTTTAACTTTTAAACTCAAATCTAAAATATAATGAAAAACTATTTTTTAAGGAAATAAATTTTTAAACTCTAAGTGTTCTTAATCATATTAAATATCAAATAAAAATTAATTTAGTGTTAATATATTTGTTTTTAAATTAAATATTTAATTGGAATAATATATTAAATGTGAAAATTTTAATTTATGTTGCAAAGTATGTGACACTTTAAAAGGAATTTCTTATAAAAATAATTCTTTTATGGAATTAAGTGATTTTAATCAAATCTCATTAAACTTTATTATTTATCAATTCATTTTTATTAGATAACATCAAATCATTATTTTTGAACATATTAATATATAGAAAATTAAGATGCCTATTTTGATAAATTTACATTTTAATTATTTATTATCTTTTAGATTACTTTAGTTTCTACTCTTATTGTATTTTTATTAATGATTTTAACGATTTTATTCTCATAATGTATTAATGTTCATTGAGATACACATACCTTTACTCCTAAATACAATGAAAAAATTTAAACTTTAAACATATGATTTGATACCAAGTGAGATGACCCAATCATAACACACACATATTTTACATCATTTTCAAAATTTAAACACTTCATCTCACAATTTCACACCCAATCACAAAACCCGAATCTTTAGTGACATTGTAGATTATATACAAAAACATCTTATTTTAAATAATGTGAACAGTTCTCCATAGTCTCTTCCCACTCTAAACCTTTCTATTCATGTCATATGTTACACTTTTCTTCATATACCAGGGAATGGAAACCTAATAAAGGGGTGAGTTCAGATTCCCAGTAAGGGTAAACATAATAGAAAAAAATTGATTATACAAAGTGGTCATAATATGAACTTGTGGTCATGATAAAAATAAAATAAAATTCTTGATAATATCATAAGACAATCTATCCTAAATATACATAGATCACAAATCACGATTCATGATATAAGGATTTTAAATAACATAATACGTGCGTCATAAAATTATGGAAACATAGGTCTATAATAATGGGACAATAATATAATAATGAGAGAAGTATTTGATTAAAAATATCATGTAAAGGAACAAAAATCCATGGAAGGGTCAATATAGAAGCATAACAAATATCATGGCATACAAATGTGGTTTAATGGGGTAATAGATTCGGTCAATGGAGCTGAAAATAGGCATGTTGTATAAACATAAACAGTTTTAACCATAAATTTTTATACATAGCTACCCACAAATAGGTCCACACAAAGAGTTGTGAATTTATCAATATGATCCACACTTAATATAGTGAATATATTAATAAATTCCATTCTTAAAACTATAAATGTATCAATAAAGTTTACACTTAACATTATGAATAAATAAATAAGGTCCCCACTTAACATTGTGAACATTTAAATAATATCCACATTTAATATTTTGAACATATCAATAATGTCCATGCTTAAGGTTGTGAATATTTCAATAAGGCTCATTTATAACATTGTGAACATATCAAAAATATCAACACTTAGCATTGTGAACCCATCAACAAGGTCTAAGCTTAACTCATTAGACATAAATATTTACCCAAATCATTAGAGGGATATAATATACCTACCTATAACATAATGATAAATCATATATAGGTGTGCTATAAATACTTTAAAGCATTACATAGTTATTTGATGATAAAGAAATAAGTTTTATGAAAAATTCTGCCAAATATCATCATAATACATCTTGAGAATAGAGGATGATATTATCAAATCATATCCTTGGATAATCATAAGAATAATAAATGTATATTGGCATGGATGAAAAACACATTTATAATAACATTAGAAAAATTCTTTGAAAAAAGTAGAAATATCCTTTCTTTTGATAACTTTCAAAAAATAAAAAATTCAAAAAAAGGAATTGAAATTGTGTTGAAAACCCATAAAACAAGGAAAGGAAAATTCATTATAAAAAATGATCATGATGGTTCGAAAATGAATTCACATGAAAAGTGTTAAAAACATCATTTTCACACTTTTGTAAAGAAATTCAAAAATGAAAAAACATAGAAAATGTTAAAAACATTCCACTTAAACATGTGTAAGAATGTAAAATATTATAAAAAATTATGATAAGTAACCATTTATGAATAGAGAATAAAATTTAGAAAATAAAACATTGAATATGGACAAGGAGAAAAAATATTCCTGAATGAAAAGAAGAGATACGATTAGTCTCACTTATAAGAAACACTTCAGGTTTATTATGAAGAGAATTGATGTAAAATGGTAATAAGAAATATAAACCCCAATAATAACTAGGGGAGAATAACATTAATGTTTTTTATAGATAAATAACATAAAATTTTCCCATATGAAAATTGATTTATAAAAAATCTTAATTTGAAAATAATATTTGAAAAAAAACATTAAAACATTGGTAACCCTAAAATAAAATTACCTTAAAATAAATAACATCTTATGGATTTGAAAATACCATTAATAATAATAAATTCATGTTAAAAGTAATTTATGATGTAGTATATATAGAAAATAAATAAATAAAGTGGTTATTTCCTTTAGAGATGGTATGAATCCCTTGGTTTGGGAGACAAGATGTCGATGCCTATAAGGATTCAATTATTCAATTCTTACATAATTTCACACTAGGTTCAATAGTTTTGTTTCCCGTTTTAGGACTAGGGGATGGTGATTGATTGTGAGGGGTTCAAATATGGTTTCACAATCATTCATGTCGGGTTTACCATTTTCATATCTTATGGAAACTCCCAAAAGTTCCCACACCCATGACAAGGTACATACATAGTTTCCAATGGTAGATAGTCATTCATATTTTTAGACGCAATGAAACATAGTAAATTACATTGGTTAAGAGGATGTGTGGTTAGGCTCATTGCTCCATCTTTTATGGTGGGGGGATTATTTCCTATTCCGAGACTCTCTTATAGATTTAAGATATGATCATAAATCTCTTCCAAATACCAAAACATGACTAGTTACCCTAATAAAATGATTAGGTGTTGAATCCTTATGCACATAAAGTGGATCTTGTTAATGAGACCATCTATATGTATCCAAGTCTCTACATTCTTTTATTTTTATTTTTTAGTAATCAGAATATGTTTATATTTTCAATCCGTATAACCAAGAGCTCTTGATTTTACTACTATCCAAGGAGGAAATTTATGTTTCTAAGATAGTATTCAACCTTCATGAGGTGTCCTATGTTTCTTTTTTATAATAGGAATCAAAACCCACATTATTCATTTTATTCCAAGACATGAAGTTTAACATCGTGTAGAAATGACATATAAGAGGGCACTCTAACACTAGGTCTGGAGATAAAAACATAAGATGAAATCCTATGTATCACTATTATAGTATGAATCATAGTCATCGTACATTGATCCTACCTCAATCCACTGATGGAAAGTGATAGATAATTAATTCTTGTGATGGTTTTTCCCCAGGGTTTACCAATGTGGGAATTACTTTTGGAGTTCCACCAAGGTGGATGACATTGTATGGGGGCAATCATATCATGCCACTGAAAGTAGATTACATACTAAGGTTTCCCTAGATGGTGGAAATTTATGATGTGAGTAATATAATTGTTTGAAATATCTAAGATGATATGATCCATAATTGATGTGATAAACAGGGGATAACAAGTGATCAGACTCACTATATATGGATACGGGTCTTATGAACTAGGGAGGCCCTTATGGGGTGTTTGTTATAAAGCTCAGGGCTTAGAAAGGCATCCTACATAACTAGATTATAATAGGAATCAATACCCTTATAGATAAATTCATTCCTAACCAACCAATGGTATGGAATGGTTTATTATAGTAAGAGAAATGTTTGTTATCCTTAAGGTCTTAGGAATGTTAGGGACTTATACAAGGGTGGATTCCCATTAGAATATATCTGAACCTTACCCTATAAAGGATAAAGATTAGGAACCATGAGTGGCTTGGTGATCATGTTGGTATGGAATAAAGATCCCATAATACCCATAGGATTGTATGACTATCCATTTCTAACCCATTTTAGACATTTACTATATGAAAAAGGAATGCCTAGCCAAATACATGTCACCTAGATTATTCGATCACCTTCATACATGACAACCTAGTTTACGTGATAGCCCATAGACATGTCATCCTAGTTCACACGACATCCAATAGAAATGTAAACCTGGTTCATGTGATTAACTTTGTAAATGTCAGGTATATAATGAGATGACCTTCGAACATATCTCCTAGTTCTTATGATAGCCCTCAGACATGTCATATTGATCATGTAGATGTCCTTAGAAATGTCAGACATATATCCTCATATATGGAATCCATGCCGAGAAGTCACCCTAGAACATGTCAATAAATCCTCAAACATGTTAGGTATGAATCCTCATACATGTCAACCATGTCAGGATGGAACCCTTAGACATGTTAGCCTTATTAAATGTGAATATTTGGAGATGTACCCTTAAACTATGGGAAAATTCAACTATGAGTCTTTGGATGAGAATCCACACTCTATATGGGGTGTGTTCATAATGGGCCAGGGTTATACACTCATGAATTATTATTCATATCAGGGGACCGTCCTTCCATCCAAGCATGTTCAATATACCTCTCATGGTATTAACACTTTATCTTGTGGAGGATTAAGTCTAGATATGTGACACGGGCTTCCACATTAGTGTAAGACCCCCAAAGTTACATTTATTATATCTCATAGGACTGATACCATATAGTACCACCATCTTTCCTCATCCATCAGTAGATTATGAAACCCAACTTAACTACAAGGACTCTGATTCCTGTTATAAGAAGGATATGTAGGATACCTCCCCAAGTCTTGAGCTCTATATCAATCATTCCATCAGGGATGATTCAATGCATATGTCTCATATATATACACAGTGATTCCTATCAATTTCTATATCTTATTTCCCAAAACAAGAATAACTCAAATGAGATTAGGGATTTTCAATGATTGTGTCACTAGAATCATAAAAATCCTCACAATAACAGAGACCTCAGCGTGCAAGCATTACTCAAATATCATGGAAAACATAGTGTGTAATCCCCACTTAAAAAATGATACAAATGCCTCTATACATGGTAATACACTTTGGTTTAAGTCACTATGGTATTCCCATATTGTTAAACTATAGGGTAATAACCCTCATGGGTATTAATTATATTTCCCCACCCATTAGCAGGTTGAGGACAAGATGAACTATGAGGAATATGATTCTTCATATAAGAAAGATACGTAGGATGTCTTCCAAAGAGTTTATCTCGATACCTAATGTTTAATTTCCCTCATATATGTCCTTTTTTAAGGACATTAAATTGCATGACATGGTCCTAAATGAACTACAAGGGGTTTGATTCTTATTCTCACATGATACATAGGACACCTCTTGGAGGTTCAAACCCAATTCTAAAACACCAAATACCATCTTGGATGGAAAACAATTCCAGAATACTAGGTCATATGGCTATAAATAACAGGAAGTTACTCAATGTTATGTAATAACAAGAAACAGATAGAGAACCTTTGATACGTATAGATGGTGTCATTATAAAAAACCCTCTTTCATGTACAGATACTCAACAACCAATCATTTGATTAGGGAAACATGTACTGTGTTGATATATGGGAAATATTCATGAGCATATCATAAATCTATAATATATTACTGAATTAGTAAATAGTTCCCCAAAGGGGTGTGATGAGCCTAACCTCCCATCCTATCGACCAATGTGAGTGCCCAAGCATCATTGGGTTTGAAACCTTGAATGGTCTTCTTCCTTTGCAAATAATGCATGTGACTCTTTAAGGATGTGGGAGCCATTAAGATTTTCCATTGGTAAACAAAAATGGAGACTTTGACATGAAACATTAAATAATAAAAGAAAACAAGTTTATTCATGTTGGGCTATTTTTATCCACCTTTTTCGAAAACAGACATAGTGAAATAATATTCTAGACTGTAAAGATGAAATAACGTCCACTCTACTCACAATAAATATTATGGTTTAATTATGAAATAAATGTTCATGAAAGGATAAAAATAAATTTAAAAACAAATAATAACCATAATAGAATAGAACAGATTGTTTTTAAGAGATAAACGTTATACAATATACCCATACTAAATTATAGTCATAGACAATATTGAATTTTAAGTGAGATTAAATGGAAAACCCTTAGAAATAAAGGTATAAAATATAAATATATAATGAAGTAAATGAGACCATAAATTCCTCAAAAATGAAATTAAAATAATAATTTAAGTACTTATTAACTTGATTTTGATTCATAGAAGATAAAATATGGAATTCAAGGAAAATACTTGAAATGAGTGGAGACATGGAAAGAAAACCCTTTTGAAGAATGTTACATGTGAAGTAAAAAATATATAAAGGAGGAGATTATGTGAAATGAATTTAAATCCAAATAAAAAAAATATGAAAATAAAACAAAAATAATTAATTACAATTCATATAATCTTAGAGTATCATAATCAATGATGTATAGGTTCATGATTTTCAATATGTATCAAAGAATATAAATTGAGACCAAGTACCCTTACCTTGGATTATATCTTGGCCGGACATGCTTTAATATCATATATAATAATCTAGGACTCATTAATCATCTAGTTCAAAACCTTATTCAGATTCATTAAATATTTTATTACTCTTTTAAATTCATCAATTATATAGTTATTATGTAATTTTAGTTTATAACGACCACTAGTTGTTAGTAGTCTCAACTGTTCTGTGTCAGTTTCAGTATAAAAGTTTTATAGATCATTAAATATTCATGATTAAATCAACTATATAATAGTAAATTTACTATAATATAAGTTATATAATTAGTTATGGTGTTATAGTTTCATTCCATGAGAGTTTTAGGTATGGTTTTTAATATTAAATCTATAATAATTTGGTTTTAGAAATTGCTAACAATTAAAAAGTGGTATATTAATAAATATTTAAATCTTAATATTACCCTTATTGAAACAAAAAAATATATTTAATTATTAATATCATTTGTTACATATAGTTAATTTTTAATATGCATACATGATGGAAATTTATATCATCATTCATGTAGGTGGTAAAACCAACCCAAAAAAGAACATGCTATAATCAACGGATAAGTATGGTTATGAAGTGATTTTGTTATAATATCATTATTACTGAATTATAATGATATTATATATATTTTATTTAATAGATAAATAATAATTAATAATAAGTGGAAGAAGAAGATAAATTCAAAAAATTAATATGATGGTATTAATTAAAAATAAGAGGTCATATATTCTCATGGGAGTCTTCTTGGTTTTGAAGGAATTAGATCATTCCCTTACAAATGGAAGATCAAGAACATGTGAAAGTATTATTAGGTATGGAAATATGGTATATTATTAAGAGGTATTATAATTTTAGTTCTGTCATGAAAGGGTAATGGAGGAGTTATTTTCTATGTGATAAGGATGGATTAATTTTGGTAAATACTTAATTATTAACATAAAAAAAATTCATATTCAAGTCAAGTGGATCAAAATTTGATTATTAATATAAGATTATTTTTGGTGGATCATACCCTCTTCTACCAATTTAAAGATATTTTTTTTGTTATTTCTTATTCTTATCCCTTAATTTAACCTTTTTACCATATTTTAGTCTTTACTGCAAAGAATAACTTTTGACATGTTAACTTATTGTTATTGGTAAATTATTTTTATGGATAAAAATTAAATTTTACATATTACCTAAATTTGGCATGATTATTCTAAATATCAAAACTATATTATTATATTCAAAATGTAATATTTATAAAAATTAATTTTATTATATACGCACATAATGATAAATTGTTTTTTCAGATAAATGTATCTTTAGGCATAAAATTAATTTTTACTCATTATGACCATATATTATGAAAAATATTGATTTCCATGAAATTTATTAGTTTATAATTAATAAAATTATGGTTATTTGAAAATTAAACCAAGATAAAATTGAATTACATCATGTGAATACTTAATTAAAGTAAAATTACTGAAAATAGTTTTTATTAGAATATAATAGAAATTAGGTTTGAAAAGGTCAAGAATAGATTTATAAGTTAAAAATATTATTTTTAAATGAATTATTTTCCTCGTTAAGTACATTTTTAATCGATAAAATGGTTTCATCAATTTTTAATTCATGTTTATAACATGATAATGTCATAAAAGATATGGTATTTGTAAGAACTATATTTTTACTATTCACAAAGAAGTATAAATTTTAGAAAAATCCAAAATATTTACTCTAATATAATTTTTGAATGTTGAATCAAAAAACAAAGTTCATTTTTGCAAACTCAAATTTAAAAATTTGGGAATTTATCTTTTAAACTAAAATTTAAACTACAATGAAAAACTATTATTTAAGGAAATAACTTTTTAAATTCTAAGTGTTCTTAATCATATTACATATAAATTAGAAATTAATTTAGTGTTTATATATTTGTTTTAATATATAAATATTTTATTAGAATAATCCATTAATTGTGACAAATTTAATTTATGTTACAAAGTATGTAACACTTTAAAAGTAATTTCTTTGAAAAATAAGTCTAGTTTAACATTAAGTGATTTTAATTAAATTCCATTAAAATTTATTATTCATGAATTCATTTTTATTATAGAACATAAAATCATTATTTTAAAAAATATTAATATTTAGAAAATTAAAATACCTATTTTAAGAATATTTCATTTTAGTTAATTATTATCTTTTAATTTACTCTAGGTTTTACACTCCTTATATTTTTCTTAATGATTTTTCATATTTTATTCTCATAATTTATTAATGTTCATTTAGATGCTCATACTTATACCCCCATATATAGTGCTATAATATAAAATTTATGCATATGATTTGATACCAAGTGAAATGAACCAGTTGTAACACACATATATTTTAAATCATTTTAAAAATTTAAACATTTCATCTCACATTTTATCACCCAATATCAGAACCCAAATGTTTAGTGACATCAAATATTAGATATATAAACATCTTATTTTACACATTGTGAACATTTCTCCATAATATATCCCCACTATAAACCTTTCTAGACACATCATATGTTATGCTTTTATTAATATACTAAGTAATGGAAATCTAAAAAAGGGGTGAGTTCAGATACTCATTAAGGGTACCCATAATAGATAATAATTTACTATCATAAGTGAGAATAATATGATCATGTGGGTATGAGAAAAAAAATCAAGTTCTTGATCATAGCATAAGATAATCTAACAAAAAAATACAGAGATCATAAATCACGAGTCATGAAATAAGGATTTAACATAACATACTACATGAGTCAGAAAATTAAAGAAACATGAGTCTATAATCATGGTCCAAGAATATAATAATGATAGAGATATCTGAATAAAAAGATTGTGGAAATGAACATAGATCCCTATAAGATTCATTATAGAAGCATAACATATATCATGGAATAAGAATGCGGTATAATGGGGTAATAGCCATGATCTATGGAGATTAAAATAGGCATGTGGTATAAACATAAAAATTTGTAACAATAAAACTTTATACATATTTACCCACAACTAGGTTCACACAAAGATTTTTGAATATATCATCACACTTAATATTGTGAATAAATCAATAAATTCCATGCATAAACTATGAACATATCAATAAGGCTTACACTTAACATTGTAAACATATCAATAAGATCCATGCTTAGAATTGTAAATATTTCAATAAGATCCAAATTTAATATTTTGTACATATCAATAATGTAAATTCTTAATGTTGTGAAAATATCAATAAGTCCCATTCGTAGCATTATGAACATATCAATAATGTTAACACTGAGCATTGTGAACATATCAATAAGGTATAATATTATCTCATGAGACATAAATCTTTACCCAATGCATTAAAGATAAAGAATATAACTACCTATAAAATTATGGTAAACCATATATAGGTGGGCCATAAGAACTTTAAAGAATTCATAATTTCATCATAGCTTAGATATTTTATGAGAAAGAAATAGGTTTTATGAAAAAATACTTTAAATGTCATCATAATACATCTCGATAAAGGGGTGGTGGATATTATCAGAGCATATTATTATCTAAGAATAAGAATCATCAATTTATATTGATATATATGAAAAGCACATTTATAAGGACATTAGAAAATTTATTTGTAAAAAAGAAGAAATATCCTTTATTTGATAACTTTTAAAAAATAAAAAATTCAAAAAAAATGTTGAATATAATTTATGATGAAAACCCATAAAAGAAGGAAATAAAACTTCATTATGAATAATGATCTTGATTATGGAAAAAATAGTTCACATGAAAAGCATTAAAAAAACCATTTTAAAACTTTTGTAAAGAAATTTAAAAATTACAACCACAGAAAATGTTAAAAATATTCCATTTAAACATGTTTAAGAATGTAAAATATAAAAAAATGATTATAATAAATCATTTGTGTGTATAGAAGGAAATTTATAAAATAAAATATTGAATAGGGATATGGAGAAAAAATATTCCCAATCGAAAAGAAGTGATATGGTTAGTCCAAATTATAAGCACAACTTCAGATGTTTTATGAAGTGAATGGAGGTAAAATGTTAAGAAGTCATGTAAAACCCAAGAATAACTAGATGAGAAGAAAATAAATGTGGTTTTATAGATAAATAATGTTAAATTTTCCCATAGTTAAATTGATTTATAAACAATCTCAATTTGAAAATAAGATTTGAAAAGAAATCCTTACAACTTTGGTAACCTTCAAATAAAATTCCATAAAAACAAATCAAATATTATGGATTTTAAAATACCATATATAACAATAAATTCATGTTAAAAGTAATTCATGAGGAAGTATATGCACCACATTAATAAATAAAATTTTTATTTCCTTCAATGATGGTATGGTTCCCTTGGTTTGGGAGACAAGATATTAATGCCTATAATGATTCAGTAATTCTATCATTACATAATTTCACATTGGGTTCACCATTTTTATTTACCATTGGAGGAATGGGGGATAATGATTGATTATTAGGGGTTAAACTATGGTTTCACAACAATAGTTCCAGGTTCAACATTTTCAAATCTTATGGAAAGTCCCAATAGCTCCCACATCCATTATAAGGAACATACATGATTTACAAATTAAGGTAGTCATTTGAGGTTTTATACCCAATTAAACTGAGGAACTCACATTGGTCAAGAAGATGGGAGGTTAGTCTCATCGCACCCTTTTGTAAGGGGGTATTATTTCCTATTCTGGGACTCGCTTATAGATTTAAGATATATTTTTGAATCTCTTCTGAATCCTTATACAAGACTAGTTACCCTAATAAAATGATTAGGTTTTGAATACATATATGTGTAATGGTGTTACTATTTCTTAGAAAATCTATATGTATCCAAGGTTCTATATCCATTTACCATTATTTCTTAGTAACGAGAATCTATTTATATTTTGAAGCCATATAACCAAGAACTCTAGAGTTTACTACCCTCCAAGGAGGTGATTGTTATTTCTAGGATAGGATTAAACATTCATGAAGAATCCTATGTATATTATATATAATAGGAATAAAAACTCTCATTAGTCATTTGAGTCCAATCCATGTAGTTTAACATCATACGAAAAAGACATATATGAGGGAACTTCGGAATTGGGGTTGGAGATCAAACCATAGGAATGTGTCTTATGTGTTAGGATTATAGTAGGAATTAGAGTCATCTTATTTTTATAATACCTCAAACCATTGATGGGAATTGATAGATAATTAATTATTGTGAGGGTTATTTTCCCAGTGTTTACCAATATGGGAATGCCTTATGCATTTACACTGAGGTGGATAAAATTGTATGGGGGTAATCGCATCATGCCACTAAATGGGGATTACATAGGTTTCTATAGATAGAGGAAATTTATGATGTGAGTGATATGATTGTTTCAAATCCCTAAGCCCATATGATCTATGATTGATGTGATAAATAGGGGACAAAAAGTGATCAGACGCAATGAATATGGATATCGGACTCATGCACCTGGGCGGCCCTTTTGTGGTGTTTGATATAGAGATAGATCCTTAGTAAGGAATCCTATATATCCAGATTATATCAGGAATTAGATTAATCATAATTAAATTCATTATTAACCCTCTTATGGGATGGAATGGTTGATTACAGTAAGTGAAATTATTTTCATCCCCAAGGTTTTGAGGAAGTTAGGGACTTATATGAGGGTGTATGCCCATAATAAGATATTGGACCCTTACCCTCTAACAAATAAAGAGTAGGAACCCTGAGTGGCCAGCCGAACATGTCTAGATGAAATAAGGATCCCATAATACCCATAGGATTTTATGAGTGTCCATTTACTAACCCATTTGGTACATTTCCCATATGAAAGGGGAATGACCAGCCAAAGACTCATGGTTTGGGGCTCACATGGTTCGAGGGTACATTCCTAATTACTCATGCTTGACAAGACTACCATATCTAGGGGTGTCCACCTGACATGCTTTGATTGTTAGCCTAACTTTTCTTGGTTATATTCCTAAAATGTCTTGGTTTTATATCTAACATGTCCTGGGTGTCTATCGTATATGTCCTTGTTGTCTGCCCGACATGTCCTAATTGTATTCCTGATAAGGCTGAAATGTCTCATGGTTCTTCACATGATCAAATATAACATGACAATGGTCTATCACATGAAAATAATAACTTTTTTTAGGCACTTCACACAACAAAGGAAGATAATTCCAGGTCCTTTCATGTGATGAAGGATGACATGTTGGGGGGATACTGCACGATCTGGCTGACATGTTCTGGGAGTCTTCACATGATCAATGCAGACACATCCAAGGATTTCATATGATCAAGGTTGATATGTCCAAAGGACTTACCATGACTTGGTTTATATATCTGGATGAATTCACGTGACTTGGATAACATGTTCATAGGGAATCATGTGACTTGGATGATATTTCTAGGTGTTTTCACATGATTTGGATAGGTCATGAAAAGCACATGACACCTTAGCATGAAAATCTGTGTATCTATCTTCACATATGGTTTCTGATTTTTTTTGCCTTTATTGCATAAATGAATCAATTTTTATAAGTAATTATCATATTTATACATTGTTTGACCAATTATATATACAGAAACTCCTTCGCATAATCTGGATAGCGCACCACAATTACTTCATGTGATTAATAGGGTTATCACACAAATCATATATACATTTTTTGTAATCCCTTAAGTCATTCCCTGAGTTTATCCAGTGGAAGACCCTAGAAATTTTGTGTATTTATTCTATGATAAGTATTTTCTTTCCTCTAATATCCTGTGTTTGTTTTTTTTGTGCCACGAGGGAGGAATTTACAGTCCTCTAAATCCCAGTTTTATGCTACCTTGCATGGTGCATATATCATAGATATGGGATTGAGTCGGTGGAGAATCACATGTTTTGTATAAACCCACCACATGACATCCATGAAGTCAACCTTCTATCATGTGATAATGAAGTCAACCTTCTATCATGTGATAAATAGTAACTATGTAATCACTCTTTCATTGGAATTTTTAATAGACCCATGGATTTTCAAATGGATTTTTCATAATCAAATCAACTTGTCAAAGGGCCTTTACAAGATTAGGCTGACATGTCAGTGAGTATTCATGAGATCAGGATGCCTATCGAAGTGGATTTTTCATGATCAAGGGAAACTTGTCTGTGTCCCTTCATGCGACTATACTAGCCTATCAGTGGGCATTCACGTGATCATAGGTTGATCACATGAGGTGCATAACCCCCTTATCTTGAAAATAGCGTACCATTTCCTCACATGAGGGTACTTCCTTTTTCAACTTTTATTCTTTATTTTACAATAATTTTATCATTTTCCCATTTATTTTTCATCATGACATCAAATTATTGATAATGGATCTCATGATGGCATGTGAGAATTGTCATGTATAGTTTTTTCACTTGTATGTGGTTCTTTGAGTGATCAATGATGGATCTTTCGGTAGTGTGTGAGCATTGTCATAGACAATAGTTCTACATGTCTGTGGATCTGAAGGGGTGTCACATTATTGAATGGATGTGTCCGAGGGACTTCACATGATGAAGGTGACATACAAAAAGGATTTCACATGATATTAATGACATGAATCTTGGGATTCTATATAATCTTTTAACTGATCATGGGATGCATATGAGCCCTTCGTGTGAAAATCAATGTAACTTTCATCATATGAATCATTTCCCTTTTTCTTTTTTTTTATTTTATAAAGTGATTTTGATGATTATTAGGAATATTTCAATTGAAATATAACATGATCATAGGAACTCATCTGGAATCCTTTTCATGATCATGAGGGCCTGTCATAGGGGCTTTCTATGATCATGAAAAGATCATGTGAAGTGCATGACTCACTCATGTGATGTTCTCAAGGTCATGTGATCACATGTCTTCTTAGGGATCACATGATCCACATAACCTAACTTCATGATCTACATGTATCCATGCTCCTCATTCCTTCTATGGAGAAAATAATACATATTCTTCATGTAATTATTCAATTATAAAATTTTTTATTCTCATTTTATGGGCGTCAACAAATTCCCCCATCAGAAGCAAGGTTGAAATGGAAAAGGACTCGGTTATGTGGTAATAAAATTCCCTCATAAGTCTATGAGTATTTTTCTGGTTGGTATCACAAGAAGATCTCGGTCTTTTGGGTGAAATTTGGTATTCCACAGGGAACCCTATAAATAGGGTAGTGAGGGATTCACTCATTACATCAAAGACTCAGACATCTAGAGATCTTGTGATATCCCCTCTTATGCAGCTAATTTTCAAGAACACTCCATGTAACCCATATCATGATAACCATTCACAAGATATAATTTTTTGGTCACACCGTGTGATCATGTTTTTCTTGGTACTTGATCAAATAATCTATGAACCAATTTACATTAATTTTTTTGAACCTTAACATATGTTCTCAGTCGTATGGCTCCCCCACGAGCTTCTTATGGTCTTTAAATTCTGTCATGTGATCGCTTGATTATTATGAAATTCACATGATCACCTCATGTTCACATGATCGAAATTATTATAATGGTTTATGAAATTGCAAGATTATTTGTGTTTTGCATGAATCATGAGACCTATATCGGGTCATGATATCATGAACCCTTTTTGTGGTTCATGTGATTCACATGATGCTGTCTAGGTTATGCACTTATTTTGGGAAGGTTTATTGATCAACTAGAATCTAATTATTTCCCTGTATAGATGGATTCTGTTTCTTATTATCCTTTAATAAATAGGTTGAAATAGTGGTGTCTCTTTAGAATTTCATAGTCATAGGTGTGTATTCTATCTGTTATTTTATCATTGAGTCACCTAGAAAAACTTGATAGACCCGATGGGGATAAGTTTATAGAATACCCCCTATCAAAAAACCTACCCCTTTATCTGTTTGGTCTTATATATGGTCCTCCCATCCTTCCACCAAATTCATAAATCATTCCTCCTTCTTAGATCTTAAGGATATATAATACCTTCAGATCCAATATCTCCCACATGTTACACATTATTTACAAGTAAAAATGCTCATATTGGTATATGATAAAGTTTATTCGAATAGAATTTGGTGGAAACCACTATAAATATAATTATGAAATCCATATGTACCAATTAATAATTCATAAATCTTCCATAAACTATAGGTTCATATGGATACCTTGATGAAACCTTCGATTAGGAGGGAGATTCAAGATTGAATGGGGCTAGACCCTATATTTGTAGAAAACTTCTTCTGAATTTACACATATTTTAAATACATTGGGATGTATGAAGCCATATGGATCCCCAAAACCATTTCCTATTATAATAAGGTATTGATGGAAGACATGGTTCGATAGAGTCTAGACACTAGTAAATTTAATCTAACACACGAAAAGCTGGGAAACAATTTCTGGGATGTCAAGAAGACTTATGACACGCCAATTTTAGGAGATATGTATGACAACTTTATCCCTCCATCATCTATGTGGTATGATGCAGATCAAAACCCTCTCATTTCCAGGGAGTTTATCAAGCTATTTGAAAAGGCACTTAGGAACCTTGATTCCTAGGGAATACAACCCATTAATGCAATGGTAATGATATATTTTTTAAGAAATCCCATTATAAAACCAAATCCAAAAATCTAAAGGATTTTTTCACAAAAGAATCCTGCAATGATGAGGGTTCCTATTGGAACATAGTTTAAGAGGGATAATTCAGGAACTAGGGGTGGTAGGTTCTTCCGACCATTGACTAAGATTTTATGTTAGCTGATTTTCTTATTATATACCTAAGAGGGTACCTTCTCCCAAATTGGGAGAAGAGTAGAGTTAGATTTTCCAAATTTATGATGGTGGAATCTATGGAAGGATGGAGTCATGTTGGGTTGGACATTTCTATGTTGGAAAAACTTTACCACCTTGTGCACCATATATATAGGGAAAGATACCCAAAAATAATATATGGATGCATCTAGGTTCTATGGGGTTGGATGGAGGCTCTCTTGGGAGGATACAAATACATTAGCATCCAAAACAACCCTGGAATCCATTTAGAACATTTTTTTGTAGTGCATCAATGAGATGATGTCCATCACATTAAAGGACTTGTAAATCAAGGTATGCTCGAGCCATCATGACTACTTATCTTTTAATCCCTATGGGATATCCATTGGTAGTATAATTGAAAATGATGGGGGAAAATCTGAGGCTAGGATTATATGATGTCAATCCATGAGGTAATTTTTTCTACCTGAATTGATAGTAGCATTATCTTTGAATGGTATATTCCTGATCTGTTCATTCTTTAGTTTTGATGTATTTTGAAAAAATACCCTTCCCCACTTCATGTTTGGTAAAAAAATAACCCAGTGGTGGCTCACTAGTTTTGGTTGATGTTTATAAGAGAAGAGACTCAAATTTTAATAGACTTTCCTCTAAACAATACTGAGATAAGTTTGTATCAACATTATTCTGATAATTTCATTCACTCATATCAAAATAGGAAACAATCTACATCAATACCCAAGACCGTAAAGTTGACATTGACCACTAAATCTAATCTAATTCCTAGTAATAAGTTCACTTCAAGCAGGCTAACAACCTTAGAGATACCTTACAAGGAGGTAAAACAATTATTATCAGTGTCATTACTAGGAGAAGTGTTAACTAGCATGGCTATAATGAGCACATGGACTATGAGAGAAGCCATGTCTACATTGGTATTTACCATTGAATTTTATAAATGGAAAAATTATAGGGAAATGAACACATATTTTGAACTCCAGAGGATATTATGCCAAGATGAGATACACTTGTATGTATTTTCATTTGTTACTTCTCTTGTAGGTGTCTCCATTAAATACCATCCCTCTGAGGTTGAAGCTTTTGTTCCATACCTCTATGTAAATATGGAAATAATGAAGGTATATATCCACTACTCGCCCTTGGGGAAACATATTGTGGTTCTTGGAATAATGGAGGTCTTCATTGATGAAAAGGGACACCCTATCATTGGGGAAATAGTAAGACTATATTTTCTACTATATTCAATCGAACATGCTACCATTAAACTCATAATAATGTCTTTTTTTATTTACATGGTTATGGTAGGAAACTAAAGGAGACCAGTCACTCTGAACATCCTTGATATATTCTCTCAGGGCACAGCTACCAAAGCTGACTTGGGCGGTGAATAGGGGACCAATGTCGAGGGATCCCCAAGTCAAATGGATTTGATGAGAGTAGTGAATATTTTTTTGAGGCACTACAATATACACTTCCATCAGCACCATCCTCAATGCCTTCAGAATCAGCAACTTTTGGGGGCCTTTACTTGGATATTAAAGGAAAAATAAAGTGCTCTAAACTTTAATATCCCTCAAACCTATAATCCTCATGTAAGAATTAAAATTTACTTATTTTTCTATTCTATATCATTTCAATAGCTCATTCTGGTTTATAAAAAAATGTGAAGGTCCATACCAAGCCCTCTTGGAGGAACATACATCTATTCTCGAGCATATGGGTGGGCATTCTGTCTCTCTAGAAGAACCTTAAAAATTTGGATCGACCCATCAAGAAGTGGAAATAGTTGAGGTGTTGGCACGGTCAGGCCTATCACCTACTACGAATGTTCTATTGATCATTCCATTTGACACAACATGGTAAATGTAGTTGTGGAGGAGGCTATGCTGGTAGCTATTTCACTACTGATTTAGCCTCGGTGGAGGTGTATCTGGGTGATGGTGGTCACTTCTTCCAAAACTCAACAATAATTACACTTTGTATTATTTATTATAATATTTCATTCACTTTTTCAACCCTTAAAGGTGTATAGAAAAGTATGTTAATGGAGAAAACATTTGTGGTGACACTAGGTCTCTCATCAATAGAGGGAATCACCTCTTCAACTAAAGATGGGGTTGGGGTGATAGATGTTTCTAGTGATGCAACTGAGAAAGTTATGTTTCCATCATTGATCACATCCATTGATTTTATGATAGAATCGTATTATTTATCCACCTGACTTAAAATTAAACTTTTTATTAAGAAAAATATAAAATGAGGGAAGATAAATGATGTCTAAAATGATTAATCCCAAGGGAATAACCTATTAAAATCAAGATAAAACCAAGTGGGAGAGAATCAAAAGTAATGAAACAAATATAAGAGCTTTCCATGCTAACTCTTGAAGCCAAAAAATCTGTCGTCGAGTTCCCCTCAATCAGAGTGCGAAGCAGTGTAGTGTGGTCATTAATAAGATCCTTGCATCTACATATGAAATTAATAATCAACCATGGAAACTGAATCCATCTCTATAGAGAGTGAAAGATGATCACTGAATCAATCTCCACATAGGACATACTAATATGGTTTCTCCAGCACATTTCCAACCCATCCCTAATAGCACAAGCCTCCACCATTAAAGAGTCACCCAACCTAAATGACGCACTGAAGGCGATAATGGTTGAGCCTCCTGGATTATGAAACTAACCTCCTCCATGCATAAAACCATTACAACATGACCTATAAACATTAAGTTTGAATCCATTGGGTGGAGGGTTCTAGAAGATCCAGTGCCCATGAGAGGCCTTACCCTACCTGTTGGATTAATCACTAACTGCTCACCTAATAACCCATATAGAAGGTGTCAAACCTAGAAAAATGAGAATAGGCACCAGCTCAGATGCCACAAGGCATGATCTGGTAGCCAATATCCTGCTTGACGCAACAGTCCCCTCACAATGTGCCCTGTTTTGCACTTCCCACAAGAACAAGTATCCCGATAATAGTAAGAGAACCCTCTCCAAGGGTTTAGGGAAGTTCTCATTGATGTCGTTAAACCAAAGGTGATGAAATTAATCTTCATTCTAGTCATTATGAATAACACTAGATAAAGCATCCAGCTTCCACCTATAGATATCCTAATAACCTTTGAAAAATAAATGAGAAACATACTCCTCTTGCAGGAAACTAGAATAGTTAGACTTTGAATCCATATGAATACCCTTGCACCTAACTAAATCCCTCTAGGAAGTTTTATAATGTTTTGATCCTATTGTTGAAGTAACTTTACCTTAGAATTCATAAGTTTCAGTCCCTTATTCTTTTGGATTTTACCCAACCGAGTCGAATAATGCGATGTCTGGATCTATAACCACCACATCAAAGTCCACTAGTATGATTCCATTACTTAGTGACTTAGTCCTGGAATATATTATTATTCTTGGATTGGGCCTCAGTCAAGTCTCAGAGTTTACAACACAGAATTAACTAATGTTGAGGCAGTGTGGGTGTAAATTTGGATCATAATCTTGGAGACCCATTTAGAGGATTTGAATGACCAACCGTGTCATCTTAGGTATATTTTTTCCTCCCTCATCAACGAGAGAATTGACTATAAAAATATTAATTCCTAGTTGAAGGAATTAATTTACCTAATAGAGAAGAGGTGGTAACTTAAATATAGGATATTAGTTGTATATGCTTCATCTTTTTTTAAACGAAGCTGGGACAAGGCCTTAAACAAGGCTTCCTAACATGCAGTAGAGGAAATGGATTATCAAAACACGATTAATGCTAAGAAGGATGAAATTGGATGGTTGCAGTATAAAATAAATCATCTTTAGGGGGATCTATCTTAGTTGTATCATGCACTAAAAACTTAAGAGAGAGCCATGTTGGATCAACATAGACTCTTTGGCTTGGTGGATAAAGACAGACTACATGTTATTTCTAGGAAAAAATCATTGTAGTGTATTGTAGAGGTGGAGACTGAATCTATTGATAAATTGTTCCAATCCATGGTCTCCCTATAGTAGAAGTTAGAAGATCTGAATGAATCCATGGGGTAAATTCTATAATGGGCCTGTAGTTTTATGAAATTAAATTATTTTGAGGATTTATGGGATATAATTTGGGATGTAGATATTGTTTCCTATTTTTTTACATTATTAATGAAAAAACCTTTTTTAATGATGCATGTCACTATCGAGATTTATTTTATTCATGATGTGAATGGAATTCTATTGAAATAATATCATATAGACCATTAAAGATTCCCATACTTTTTTAACAATGAGTAAACCAATACACTTGTATTTTAATGCTTTAATCATAACCAATTTCTCTTGAGAATTGCACATGAATGACTACTAACATGAATTACTCATGAATTTTAACCCTTTTTATAATTTTTTCCTAAGATAATAGACTTAGTGAGCATAGCCTAATTTTATATTGTGATAAATAATGATCCCTAAAATATTTGTATATTTTTCACTAACCTATATTTTTACTATGTTTCATTTGGGGAAATATTAGAGGGTGTGGAATTGGATGTTTCTCAGGATACCATTTTATGGGTTTTCAACCTGACAAGTTTTATGAACTTTTCATTTTATAATTGATTAATATTGTTTGGATTACACAAATATCATGTCTAGTGAGCAGAGACTCAACTTTTTACTAGGTTTACCTTTTATTTTTTTCAAACTAACGATCATTGCATCTATTTCAATTGGTTTCTTAAGTTCTAGAAAATTAGAAAATTATTGTATTGTAGTTTAGGGTCTTCTAGTCTAGACCATATATTACTATTATTTATATTAATTAATATCAAACCTTCTGTTTCTATAGTTTAGGGTCTTTTATCTTGGACCATTTACTACTGTAGTTTAAGGTCTTTTAGATTAGACTATATATTGTTTTAGTTTATGGTCTTCATACTCATACTGTATATTTCTATATTTTAAGGTAATCTATATTAGAGCATCTATTTCTATATTTTAAGGCCTTATATATCAGACCATCTATTGCTGGTAGTGAAGGATGAGTATTCAAGAAGGGCGCAAGAACCTTGTAACCCTGATGGGATTCTGTAGAAAGAGTGCCTATGAAGGATTATGATACCTTTCATTCTTAATTGATGTTATGAATAATTAATGTTCATAAAGGGTTATAACACCCTGTGTTCTTATAGTAAACATAAAGGATGAATGTATACGATGTGTTGTCACACCCGACATCCTTACCTCAAATGGTATTAGTGGATAGTAAAATATTAGTTAAGTTAACTCAACTTGGATAGTTGGAATATGGATTGTGTAAATCATGTGTCTTGGAGATTTAACTGATGAACATGGAATAGGGAATTCATGCCAGGATTGAAATCAAAACACCCAAAGGTGTTGAGTTCCGATGTGGTGTTTTCTGGGATCATAAGGATTTTGGGTCCTTTCTATCAAGGAGGATAGGCTACTAGTTGATGGGTAAGAGACCCTTTTACATGATCCCATAGGGTTTACATGCGTGGTTAAGAAATTGGGATCCCTAATCTTTTCCAAGGTACATGAAATATTTTGTGATTATTCAAACACTTGGATGATTTAGTGGGGGTATGGATAAAGGAGCTATCTAATAATGGTTATAGAATAGTATGGCATTTTATTTTCTGGTTGGAAATATTAGGCCCTACAACATGTGTTTTTAAGTCACTTAGTGTGGGCCATCAAAATGTTCGTGAATGGAATATCACATTCCCTATTTGATAAAGGGTACAACACACAATTACATAACATCTAGGATATCGAATCCACTAGAATTTTCGGATTATGGGGATTTTAAATCATGGTCTTGGAATATATGAGTTAACAAGAGTTTGAAATCAGTGTTTATAGCTCAACCATTAATAATGGAAGAATCTCATATTTTTTGTAATTTGAAAAATAAATCCTTGGTTTAAGGGGGGACTCTCCTTTGGGACTAAACATCCTCTAGGCATAAGATCTTTGGCCGGGTGTAAATTCTACAGCAAATCCTAGTGGGGCCCTTTTGGATTAGCCAATACCTATTACTAGTTTTCTACAGGGATGAACCAAGATCAAGGGAGTCCAAGGTCCAATGAGTTCCAAGATAAGAACATCAATTCAATGAATTGGTTGGTATCATATCATACATCAAAGACATGAAGTTAGTTTATGGAAAACATAATATTCAAGAGTGGCTCAAGCGCCCTAAAAGTTCATTTACTGCCTAGTGAACACAATATCATGGTGAGTATATGTAATAAATCATCACTTTAACTTTTTCATGAACTAGGGGCTCTAGTGAGCATAGATCGACCATTACTAGGTATATAATATGGGCCCTATGAGATTTATTCCTTGTTTATTTACACTATCACATTTCCTAAACTTCAGTGATGAATATTATAGTGAGAAAAGACTTTAATTTTCCTCATATTTTCCTTTTTTTGGTTTTCAACCTGACAAGTTTTATGTATCTTTCACTATCTATTTAGGGTCATTTGATTTAGACCATCAAATGATAATGTTCAAGGTTCTATAGTTTTGACTAAATTATATACAATTTAAGGTCATGATGCGCATATACCTGTTACAAGGAGAATGTTATATAATAGCCTAATTTGGATACCTAGGTTCAAGAGTAATCCAACTTCCTTTTGACTAGGAGTTGAAAATATAGTAAGTCATGGATCAAATTTCTCAGGTCAAGAGTAATGGTATGAGACAATCATGCTGAAAATGATCATGAATCACTCTAATGTGATGAGATCCACTATGATGATGTTAGGGATCACAAGGATCAAAAGACCCTTCCTATATGGCCAAGATGCCTCTAGTTGATGGTTCTAAGGCCCTTATATATATATATCCAACACATGCATGGTCAAACAAAGAGATATTTTCTTCTTTCCTGGGGATATGAGAGGTTAGAGGAAGCCTGAGATGCTCAAGACATGAAGTTTGATCTAAGGGTTAAGGTTCTTAAAATATTATGGAAGCACAAAGTACTCTATTAGAACATGGTATAGATCTTATGGTCCTTTGATAATGAATGAAAATGGGTGATGGTCTTCACATTTTATCACCATGTAGTGGGGACATATCCATCGTGCAGTTTAATGTCATGTGACAATGGCGTATGAACTGATGTGAAATTGTAAAAGATATCCTTAGGGAAAAGTTTCACTATTTTGGGTAATTTAGATATGGGAGACAGCTTTTATCCATTCACATATTTATTGATTAGAGTACATATATTGGATCCCTTCTTGCACCGATTTATCTCATGTGTAAGCAAGAAGTACATAAATTTGACATGTATATATGCAAAGTGAGTCTGTATGACTTAGTCCTCATTAAAAAAAGGTATATGCAATCTTCACGGCTGGTCATCACTAGGTTTTACTATTAATATTATAAGGGAAGGAATGATTCTATAATTATCTCCTTTAAGGAGATCCCTCCATGTATATTTTAATTGTATGCAGGGGAGAGGGTCATTCTATCTTCATCCCCTAGTGATTCTCAACACTATGGTCAGATAAGGGGTCCTTTACCTAGATCATTCTCATATATATGGATAGGGGATTTCCATATGTTATTATTGTATGTAGGTGAGAAATTCACCCCTAGCATAGATTCAAGGATTTGATGGCCTGCTCTATATAATTTTGGGTCTTACAGGATATGCCATATGTCATGAAGTTTAATGTCCTACAACTATGAAATTTCCACGTAGATTAACATCATGTGACTAGAAATTATCACTGAGAGGAGTAACTAACTTAGAGAAATTAGGTCTTCATAGAAGATGCGTACCTCAAAATGGAAGGTTATAAGGACATGATATAAAAATATTTCTTTGATAATGGGTATGATGCATAGATGTATAACATTGGGAGCATCTGAATCTGATTAAATAGTTAGGTTATGTAAGGTGTAAATTATAACCTAAGAATATGTGAGTGTAATAGAAGTGTAAAATAGTGGGTACAGATCAACCATTGATGGTGGAATCCCTTATTTCACATAGTCGGAATAGTAACTTCAATGTTTAAGGGGGGCCTCTCTTATGAGACTAAACATCCTCTAGGAAAAAGATCATTGGAAGGATTTCAATTTCCAAGTTAATCCTAGAGGGGTCCTTTTAGATTATCTATTCATTGTTACTAGTTTTTTATAGGGAAGAACAAGGATCAATTAATCCCAAGGTCCATGGTTTTTCAAGATAAGAACATCAACTCAAGGAATTGGTTCGTATTAAATTAGATATCAAAGACAAGAAGATGGTTCATGGATAAAATAAGATTCAATAAGGGTTTAACCACCCTAAAGTATATTCTAGTATGTATTGAACACATTTTTGTGTAAAAGGGATGAGACATACAATTCTTGAATACCTAGTCATCAAGGAAGTGATCTATTTAGCATGAAGACCTCTTATCATGTAGTTTGACATCATGCGACTAGTAAGTTATCATTCAGTTTAAAATAATGTTACCAAAATTTTGTTTCATGTCCAAGACATGTCTTGGTCCCACTATCTAGAGCATCTTTACAAGTTCACACTGACATGATCCATGCTTAGCGTAAGAAATAAGGGATTACTAGTTTATTTATTATGCCACATGAGTGTATGTAATAGGGAATACATGAGGGTGTCCACAATTTATTTGGGACTTTGACCACTATATGGATCTAACTCTCATGGAAGGAAATGATTAGGAGTGATGATAACTCATATATGGGCTCTGAATAGAGGGTCCATGCATTACTATTTGTAGAGACCCAGAGCCTGACGTACATGAACATTACATTACTTTTGCAGAATACTTAGTACATAACAAAAAATACACACACAAGGATCGTAATAGTTTAGTGTCTTTGGAAACTCGGAACGTAATATTCTAATCGTGGTGAAAGATCTCCAATATCTCCCATAAAGATCTTACCTTTTTTTTTACCTAAAACCTTTCTTTATATCCTGGGGAAAAGAAAACATAAAAGGGTGAGCTCAAATGCTCAGTAAGGGTAAACAAAAGAAATATAAATCTCATCATATACACAAGCACATAACTTTTGGAAATCTTAACCTGCAAAAGAGATCATAATTTCATAGCATGGGATAAATCATGGCAGTGAAATGTAATCACAATAATCATAACTTAAAACATGAAACTTTGTGGAATACCCAAATAATCATAGAGAATCATTTCTTGTTATCCAAGACTCATTTCCAAGACTATCTTAGTGGACAAAGTCCCTTTCTGAACTGAGTCACCCTCGTTTCAGTCCTGTTTCACTGAACCGGTATAACCTACCGTTCCAGACCTGTCTATCTCATGAGATATAAAATATTTACCCAATGCATTGGAGGTAGATATAGGTCCCACCAATCTCATAATGATACCATTCTTATGTGTGACACAAAATCATAAATCATACATCATTGCATAACCCATGTAATACAAATGGGAATCTTAAACATCATGACATCATAAATCAATTCATATAAGATAAAGGAATTCAAAAAAATAATTCCATCACAACATGATCAAATCAATGTAATAATAGGGATAAAATAGAACCCTTTATTATCTTAGATGGAAAATAATTTTAATAAAACACTTGAACTCCATTCTTGAGGAAAATATCCTTTCTTCTTCAAAAACATTTTTCCTTTCATAACATGTCATACGACTTTAAAATAAAAGAAGTTGATTAAAAATAAACTTGAAAACTTGTAAAAGAAGCTTCTTGGAAATAATGTTTTAAAAATCCATTCATGCCGTATAAGTTAAAAGAAAAACATTCTTCGTACTTTTGTCGGAAAAGTCAAAAAGTACCTCGTACGAAAAACGACAAAAGATTCCTTTCATATCTTTTACTAAAAACTCACCAAAGGGTAAAATAGGATTTAAACAATTGTAGGTGGATGGAATTAATATTACATATTGATGAATCATGGATGTGGATGATAAAATACACCCCAGTAAATACTTACGAATAAACAATCTCGGATAAAAATTAGATTGTGATATTTCCCTTACCTTAGGTCCGACTTGCTTTGTAAGTGTCCGAACCTCCTGTATAATGATTTAAATAATGTTATTGACTTATTCAAGAATCATATTCATTGTTATTATATCATATATGGTCCACTTATTACTTTATATTACCCGTTCTTTTGTAAATTTATGTTAAAGTAGCATTTTGGGTAAAATCGTCTCATTTTTCGTTCGTGTTTTTAACTTGTAATTATTCATATGATTACTTAGATAATGATTACTTAATTCCATAATATAAAACATGATATATATATATATATATTCATAATATACATATATAATAAATCAGTAAATGGAAAGAAATACATCGTTCATGGAGACGGTAGTCCGTACGTACGCATGAACGCTGTTTTCGTTTCCTTATTGAATTGAATGGAATTAAGTAGATGACATACATATAAATATAAATAATTCCAGTATCATTATCAGGTCATATATTTCATTAGTACTTATTATATATACTTTATAATCATTCATGAATGGTTAATTATTGAGAATGAATCTCATCGCGTTGTGGAGACGGTAGTCCGTACGTACGCACGAGCGATGATATCGTTCCCATAGTCGTGGAATTGTGTTGAAGTGTATGTATACTATTTCAGTATCAATATCACTTTATAATAATCATATATAGTTACTCATTACACCTTTATACCCATCAAATTAATGTGGTGGGGGAAAATAGATTACACCACGGCGTGGAGAAGGTATTCCGTACATACGCACGCGTGGTGATTTCCTTTTTCCGTAGGATGGATAGAAGGTTAATTAGAGTTGTTTCATATTTATAATAACATATAAGTATATAATAAATACTTATTTTATTACTTTATCATGAAACAACTAAAGGAGAAGAATTTTAAGAAGAAAGAAATTGAAAAAGATCGGTAATGGATATTACCTCTTTTTGACGCGCCTTTTCTTGGCCTCCACTTAAAGAACTAAGGATGGTCTTTGAAGAAGACCAGGACCTCTAGGATGATACTAGGGAAGTGGAGAAGGGATTTTGGCAGGGGTTGGCCGAGTTTGAAGGCTCAAAGTTGTGTGAGGAAGAGAGGGAGGAGGTGCCCTTTTATAAGGGAGGAGAGGGGCACCTTAGGAATATCTCAAAATATTATTTTATATTAAAGTAAAAATCGGTTTATAATGGTTCCAAAGGGTCTTATTTAGAAGCTAAAGTGGGGAGGGGTCGAAATAATATCAACCAATAGGATTTAGACAAGTTTAGGTTATTATGTTAACCTTATCAATTAGATTTAACTTTAAGTTAAATAATTTAACTTTTACCGTGTCTTTTTGTTTTCTTACACTATATGGTTAATACACTTACTATAACATGCCAAACGAACCCCAAATTGTTTATTATTAATATATATATCATTATCTAAGTCATTTGGCCGAACCTTATATTTTTAGGAATAAAATAACAATTAATAATATAATATTTGATTTAAAAACTATTTTGTGTCAATTTTGACACTATTTGATATATGATTTTTGTGAAAGTCATAACAGAATTATATATTCGAACCATTTTGATTAAATCAACAATAATATATCATATTAACCTAGAAAATTAGTGTAATTCATCAAAAAGTCTTAAATTACATTTATTTTGGTTTTTATAATATCAATTATGTCTATATTTCATTAATAAAATAATTACTGCATCATCTTTGTGTCATAAATAAATTAAATTATTTGATGTCTAAAATTACAAATAAAATACCATTATGTAGGAAATCCTTTTAGATTTCTAATGAATATTTACAATAGAATTTAGCTTATGTATAACCCTATATTAAAAATATTTTCGTAAATAAACTTTGATTTTAACTCTTTTAACTCTTCTTTGAATTAAATAATAATAAATGTCCTAATCTAATCCAAGTGGGACTAAATGATAATATTTTACACTTAAGGTTGTTTTTTGTCGAGATACACTTGTCCAATAGGATTAGGACATGTGTTAGGGTAATATTAATATCATTTTTACCCTTAATTACCCTATTTACTTTTAACCGTGGTAAATAAAAGTAAAAAGTTACTATTCACCAAAAATTATTTTCATCTCATTAAACCACATTTTACTTACTGACATCAACCGTGTCTCTCGGATTTTTGAAATTCCATTCACAGAAGCGGTAAAATAAAGTTTTATGAAAAATTTAGTTTTTTAACTACCACTTAGTAGTTTCACTATTCATCAAAAATTGATGTTTTTCAGAACAATGCCAAAATTTCATCCTAAGCTATATTTCATATTCTGAATTCAAAAATGAAGTCTATTTTACCAAATTCATAACATAGAAGTTGCATTAATTAATTTTATAATTAAATCCCGCTGTTAAAATAAATAGCGTGTTTTTAAGAAACAATATCTATCAAAAGATTGACACTTGTTTATGTCTGGTTTAAATGTGAAATTACATCCAATGACCAACATTGTATTAAATTGTAAAAATATATTCTAAATATACTTTAAAACCACTCAAATTAATAATTTATCACTGTTAATTATTTTGATAAAAAAAGTTGTTTTTAATTATAATTTAATAATTTTCACTATTCATCAGAATATGAAAGTTATCCGAAAAGTACCAAAATTTCTCCTTAGGCTAAATTCGATACTCCGAATCCAAAAATGAAGTCCATTTTGAGAGCTAAAATTTCTACAATTTTAAAAGGTGGTTATTACTATTCATAACGGCTAGTTATAATAATATTTTAATAGCATATCGTTGTTCAGTGAAACTCGGTATTGCGTACTACACACACTATCGAGGAAGGTCGCGATTGCGTGTAATGCAAGTCAAGTCAAGGATGTGTGTTGTGCAAGCTCCTTTTGGTGTAGCATACAACAAAAGACATTAATAAAATTAAAAAGAATATTTTTCACAAAATCTCGGGCTGTTACATTCTACCCCCCTTAAAATGAATTTTGCCCTTGAAATTCGTCGGGGTTATAAATGGTTTACTATTAGAAAGTTTCTTTAATAGAAACCCACATCGTAAAAAAGAATACCAAAACTTGGCTTTAAAAACTAAAGTATGAAATGTAATGATTACCCAAATAAACTAATCACTGGGTTTCCACATAGGTGAAAATATGGATATGGAAGAGAAATCTAACCATCATGTTCTGATGGAGAGTGGTAGAGAACATGACTATGGAAAAGACAGTAATCACAAATCCATAGATTTGTGATGATATAAGGTACCATCTGATTCATCAGGTATAAGATCACTAGGACAACATTTTTGGTTTTCAAGATCATTTCCCTAAAGTTGAAAATTTGCATTAGAATAAATACTTACTTTATTTTGGTACAATCTCAATGTTGTTCGTGCCTTGAACAATTTCCACTTCATATCTTAAATAAATGAAGTTGAATTTGTTATTCGTGAAGTGTTAGCAGATCATGTGATAGAATGACGGGTCATTCCATCTGTCTCAAACAAAAGGTTAGAAAAAATTATATACATAAGTCGATCTATAGTGAGATTAATCATATATGGTTCCTAAAATGGACTTATACTTCATATATCATACTGCTTAATATAATAAAACTAGTTTCTACTAAACAGGGACTTCCTGTAGGCTAGTGGTAGGCGATAAAGGCAAGTCGCACTTCAGTTGTGGGTTCGATTCCCACAGCCTTGTCCGACGCGATGGGCTGTCGCCCGTTCTGCAGGTTGTCCTTTTTCTAAAACTATATTACTATAACATCCCATCAATAATATCGAAAAAAAACTTCTATCCTTAAACAATAATAACTTATGTTCAACATAATCCATTCCAATCTTTAGGCTTATCCATAATACTGCAGTCCACTCTCATAGTGAAAACGATTACCAGAGATTTAACACCATCATCGATCCCCATATATCATAAGATATGTTTTGTTGGTCACATTCCAAACATTCAAAGTCCTTAATCATGTATTCTCTTGAATACCTTAGTGAAAACATGAATGCAGTTAAAAGTTAACACTTTCCACATACCAAAATCCTCAAAATTATATATACTCAAACCATGATATCACTTAGTCCTTATATCAATCATGAGCTCATGAATACTGTCAAACATTTCATCCACTTTCCAAAAAATATCTGAATAACCCTTCATTGTTACTCATACCATTAATCATAAACATTCAAAACTTAAGGAAAGGCAACAACATAACAATCATTAGATGTCTTTTTATTCTATAGTACAACATTACACTTGATAAACATGTAATCATTCCACTACCTTCTTAAACCATTGACCGAGCTTCAACAATTCTTTCATCTCACATATCATTTGTAGTCTCTTCATCATCATCAACATAAATACTTCCCATATGACCATACTGATTCTCTTCATGAGACTTTCCCTTAGGGAATTGGTTTGCATAATTCCCGTACATTCCACATTTAAAACATTTAACCATTGTTGATGTCGTAGCAATACCATTATCCTCATCCATGGTGTTAACTGAACCTTTTCCTTTTCACTTACTTGCTTTGTGTCCTTCTTTTCCACACCCAAAGCATCTTCCAGTTCCTTTGAAACATTCTCCTTGATGCCTCTTCCCACATGATTTACATAGGGGAAATTGAACTTTCTTTCCTTTATGATCATCATGAAACTCCATCTTTCTCTTATTAGCCGAGTCAGGAAACTTACCAAATTTTACTTTATTGATCATATTATGAGATTGCTGATTCGGCATAATAATGATGTTTGGACTTCCAAATCCCATTTCATTTGATTTCTTATGAAGAATATCATTCCATTTTCCATCATATCCTCCATTATCGTGAATCATCTTGTTTCTAGCCATTTTCTAAAACCCAAAAAGAATAGTGTGAGATGCAAAAATCATGCTAGGGAAAACAACATAATAAAGGGGGAGTAACTTCAATATCTAACATCTTAGGTTTAATTCTATGATTGTTAGCGTAGTTCTAGTACTATAACCTATACGTATACTTTACCTTAGAGACATCCCTAGACATACCTTAGAAATATCTCTAGGGATCTCACTAAAGTTTTCGCATCCTAGTTTCCAAAGGATGACTAAACCTTTCCTCTGATACCAACTGTAGAGACCCGGAGCCTGACGTACATGAACATTACATTACTTTTGCAGAATACTTAGTACATAACAAAAAATACACACACAAGGATCGTAATAGTTTAGTGTCTTTGGAAACTCGAAACGTAATCTTCTAATCATGGTGAAAGATCTCCAATATCTCCCATAAAGATCTTCCTTTTTTTTTACCTAAAACCTTTCTTTATATCCTGGGGAAAAGAAAACATAAAAGGGTGAGCTCAAATGCTCAGTAAGGGTAAACAAAAGAAATATAAATCTCATCGTATACACAAGCACATAACTTTTGGAAATCTTAACCTGCAAAAGAGATCATAATTTCATAGCATGGGATAAATCATGGTAGTGAAATGTAATCACAATAATCATAACTTAAAACATGAAACTTTGTGGCATACACACATAATCATAGAGAATCATTTCTTGTTAGTCAAGACTCATTGCCAAGACTATCTTAGTGGACAAAGTCCCTTTCTGAACCTAGTCACCCTCGTTTCAGTCATGTTTCACTGAACCAGTATAACCTACCGTTCCAGCCCTGTCTATCTCATGAGATATAAAATCTTTACCCAATGAAATGGAGGGAGATATAGGTCCCACCCATCTCATAATGATACCATTCTTATGTGTGCCACAAAATCATAAATCATACATCATTGCTTAACCCATGTAATACAAATGGGAATCTTAAACATCATGACATCATAAATCAATTCATATAAGATAAAGGAATTCATAAAAATAATTCCATCACAACATGATCAAATCAATGTAATAATAGGGATAAAACAGAACCCTTTATTATCTTAGATGGAAAATAATTTTAATAAAACACTTGAACTCCATTCTTGAGGAAAATATCCTTTCTTCTTCAAAAACATTTTTCCTTTCATAACATGTCATACGACTTTAAAATAAAAGAAGTTGATTAAAAATAAACTTGAAAACTTGTAAAGGAAGCTTCTTGGAAATAATGTTTTAAAAATCCATTCATTCCGTATAAGTTAAAAGAAAAACATTCTTCGTACTTTTGTCGGAAAAGTCAAAAAGTACCTCGTACGAAAAACGACAAAAGATTCCTTTCATATCTTTTACTAAAAACTCACCAAAGGGTAAAATAGGATTTAAACAATTTTAGGTGGATGGAAATAATATTACATATTGATGAATCATGGATGTGGATGATAAAATACACCCCAGTAAATACTTGCGAATAAACAATCTCGGATAAAAATGAGATTGTGATATTTCCCTTACCTTAGGCCCGACTTGCTTTGTAATTGTCCGAACCTCCTGTATAATGATTTAAATCATGTTATTGACTTATTACAGAATCATATTCATTGTTATTATATCATATATGGTCCACTTATGACTTTATATTACCCGTTCTTTTGTAAATTTATGTTAAAGTAGCGTTTTGGGTAAAATCGTCTCATTTGTCGTTCGTGTTTTTAACTTGTAATTATTCATATGATTACTTAGATCATGATTACTTAATTCCAGAATATAAAACATGATTTATATATATATATATATTCATAATATACATATATAATAAATCAGTAAATGGAAAGAAATAAACCGTTCATGGAGACGGTAGTCCGTACGTACGCATGAACGCTGTTTTCGTTTCCTTATTGAATTGAATGGAATTAAGTAGATGACATACATATAAATATAAATAATTCCAGTATCATTATAAGGTCATATATTTCATTAGTACTTATTATATATACTTTATAATCATTCATGAAGGGTTAATTATTGAGAATGAATCTTATCGCGTTGTGGAGACGGTAGTCCGTACATACGCACAAGCGATGATATCGTTCCCATAGTCATGGAATTGTGTTGAAGTGTATGTATAATATTTCAGTATCAATATCACTTTATAATAATCATATATAGTTACTCATTACACCTTTATATACATCCAATTAAGGTGGTGGCGGAAAATAGATTACACCACGGCGTGGAGACGGTATTCCGTACGTACACATGCGTGGTGATTTCCTTTTTCCGTAGGATGGATAGAAGGTTAATTAGAGTTGTTTAATATTTATAATAACATATCAGTATATAAGAAATACTTATGTTATTACTTTATCATGAAACAACTAAAGAAGAAGAATTTGAAGAAGAAAGAAATTGAAAAAGATCGGTAATGGATATTACCTCTCTTTGACACGCCTTTTCGTAGCCTCCACTTAAAGAACTAAGGATGGTCTTTGAAGAAGACCAGGACCTCTAGGATGATACTAGGGAAGTGGAGAAGGGATTTTGGCAGGGGTTGGCCGAGCTTGAAGGCTCAAAGTTGTGTGAGGAAGAGAGGGAGGAGGTGCCCTTTTATAAGGGAGGAGAGGGGCACCTTAGGAATATCTCAAAATATTATTTTATATTAAAGTAAAAATCGGTTTATAATGGTTCCAAAGGGTCTTATTTCGAAGCTAAAGTGGGGATGGGTCGAAATAATATCAACCAATAGGATTTAGACATGTTTAGGTTATTATTTTAACCTTATCAATTAGATTTAACTTTAAGTTAAATAATTTAACTTTTACCGTGTCTTTTTGTTTTCTTACACTATATGGTTAATACACTTACTATAACATTCCAAACGAACCCAAAATTGTTTATTATTAATATATATATCCTTATCTATGTCAGTTGGCCGAACCTTAGATTTTTAGGAATAAAATAACAATTAATAATATAATATTTGATTTAAAAACTATTTTGTGTCAATTTTGACACTATTTGATATATGATTTTTGTGAAAGTCATAACAGAATTATATGTTCGAACCAAGTTGATTAAATCAACACTAATATATCATAGTAACCTAGAAAATTAGTGGGATTCATCAAAAAGTCTTAAATTACATTTATTTTGGTTTTTATATTATCAATTATGACAATATTTCATTAATAAGATAATTACTGCATCATCTTTGTGTCATAAATAAATTAAATTATTTGATGTCTAAAAATTACAAATAAAATACCATTATGTAGGAAATATTTTTAGCTTTATAATGAATATTTACAATAGAATTTATCTTATGTATAACCCTATATTAAAAATGTTTTAGTAAATAAACTTTGATTTTAACTCTTTTAACTCTTCTTTGAATTAAATAATAATAAATGTCCTAATCTAATCCAAGTGGGCCTAAATGATAATATTTTACACTTAAGGTTGTTTTTGGTCGAGAAAAACTTGTCCAATAGGATTAGGACATGTGTTAGGGTAATATTAATATCATTTTTACCCTTAATTACCCTATTTACTTTTAACCGTGGTAAATAAAAGTAAAAAGTTACTATTCACCAAAAATTATTTTCATCTCATGGAACCACATTTTACTTACTGACATCAACCGTGTCTCTCGGATTTTTGAAATTCCATTCACAGAAGCGGTAAAATTAAGTTTTATGAAAAATTCAGTTTTTTAACTACCACTTAGTAGTTTCACTATTCATCAAAAATTGATGTTTTTCAGAACAATGCCAAAATTTCATCCTAAGCTATATTTCATATTCTGAATTCAAAAATGAAGTCTATTTTACCAAATTCATAACATAGAAGTTTCATTAATTAATTTTATAATTAAATCCCGCTGTTAAAACAAATAGCGTGTTTTTAAGAAACAATATCTATCAAAAGATTGACACTTGTTTATGTCTGGTTTAAATGTGAAATTACATCCAATGACCAACATTGTATTAAATTGTAAAAATATATTCTAAATATACTTTAAAACCACTCAAATTAATAATTTATCACTATTAATTATTTTGATTAAAAAAGTTCTTTTTAATTATAATTTAATAATTTTCACTATTCATCAGAATATGAAAGTTATCCGAAAAGTACCAAAATTTCACCTTAGGCTAAATTTGATACTCCGAATCCAAAAATGAAGTCCATTTTGAGAGATAAAATTTCTAAAATTTTAAAATGTGGTTATTACTATTCATAATGGCTAGTTATAATAATATTTTAATAGCATATCGTTGTTCAGTGAAACTCGGTATTGCGTACTACACACGCTATCGAGGAAGGTCGCGATTGCGTGTAATGCAAGTCAAGTCAAGGATGTGTGTTGTGCAAGCTCCTTTTGGTGTAGCGTATAACACAAGACATTAATAAAATTAAAAAGAAAATTTTTTTCAAAAAATCTCGGGCTGTTACATTATTTATCCTATTATGGAAGGAATCAAGCCACACATAGTTCTTAGATGGTTCCTTCCATAGGTTTAACCCATACATAGATAGGATTGAATTATTATACATATTGTGGCTGGACCCATGATTTGAGATCAAGTTATCACTATGTATGTGGTGATGGTAGGAATCAATCCAAATGTAGTTTTTGAATGAAAAACTCTCTACATAGGTTAGACCCATACACAGATGGGGATATTTTTTCATTTATATCAGGGATATACCCAACATTTGATATATGGGTGTCACTATGTATCCTAAAACTACATAAATCAATCCACATGTAGTTATTGAATCGAAAACTATCTATGAAGTTATGAACCATGTGTAGAGGGGGAAATTGTTTCCATTTATATTGTAGCTAGAATAGTGATTTGAGATATTGGTGTCATTACATATTCTATGATGGAAGGAATCAAAACATGAGCCTCAACCCAATTGGCGAGTACTCATTAAGTGCATTCACGAGACATAGGTTCAAAACCATGTGGAGGCATATTTCCAGGGTATTGTAGTAGTACTGTAGCAGTAATGTAGTAGGAACTGTAACAGTACTGTGCAGGTAATATAGTAACTAGTGTAGTAGTTGCTATATTAGGTACTGTTTGGTACTGTAGCATTTGAAACTATTCATCTTGGGCCACCCGTTTGGTCTTGGAGTCCTTAATGCCTTTGGTCCACCCATGCCTTCGGGTCAGTAAGGCTTTCAGGTCACCTCAAGGCCTTTGGCCCACATGATCAGTACAGTTTTCCCAGATAGACTCTACAAAAAAAGGAGCATCCCCATAGGAGGATTCAGAGAAAGTGCACTCACTAGAGACAAACCAAATGTATTTGGAAGAATGAGAGGGTATGTATATGCCATAGAGACTAGCCTGTACTTTCACGAGAAGCCTAGGTAGACTGCTATGCGAAGGTGGAGAGCTACCATCCTGATGCAGATGCTGGGGAGGGGTAGTTCCTTGTAGTTATAGTCTTGTTGAATTCCCTAAGACCTTTGGGTCATGTAATATATTAAGCCTATGTGCCATGTAATCTCTAATCCTACAGGCCTTGTAAGGGTTCCCCCTCATTCCTTGAAAGAAGGGTTATCAAAAATCAATAAAAATGAAGGCATTCAGGCCATTCAGGCTGTGATGGAAGGAATCAAGCCACATGTAATTATTTAATGGAAAAATCTCCACATAGTTCTAACCCATATATAGAGGGGGAAATTGTTTCTATTTATATTGTGGCTAGACCCAAGATTTGAGATCTGGGCTTCACTACATATCATGTGATGGAAGGAATCAGGCCACACATAGTTATTTCACGGAAAAATATTCATCTAATCTAACCCATATATATATATAGGGGACATTTCTTCCATTTATATTGTGGTTGGACCTAGGATTTGAGATCTGCGTGTACTATATATTCTATAATGGTAGGAATCAATCCACATGAAGTTCTTGAATGGAAATATCTACACGCAAGTCTGAGCCATATACAGAGGGGGAAATTTTTAGGTTTATATTGTAGATGGACCCAGGATTTGAGATATGGGAATAAATAAATATCCTGTGATAGAAGGAATCAATCCAAACATAGTTATTGAATGGAAAACTATCCATGAAGGTCTGTCCCATATGTATAGGGGGGATTTTTTCACTTTATATTGTGGATGGACCCGATATTTGATATCTTGGCATCAATACATATCCTATGATGTCATAAATCAAGACACACATAGTTCATGAATGAAAAAAACTCTACATAAGTTTGACCCATATGTAGAGGGGATAATTTTTTCCATTTATATTGCAGCTGGATCCAAGATTTGAGATCAGGGAGCCACTAATTATTGTGTGATAGATGAAATCAAGAACACATAGATATTGAATAGAAATATTCCTAATGTGGATATGAATCACACAAAAAGGATGATATTACTTCATTTTCCTTCCACACAAATCCATCTTATACACAGTAAATCATCCATGAATTATCGTTATCCATATAGGCTACCATTGTTAGGACCAATAGGGGCCTATATACTCTAAGAGGGGGGGTGAATCAGGGTATGGATATTCTTTTTCAAAATTTTTCCTGCCCCACTGGATCTTGACCTCTTTATTATAGGGGTCAATTTGTATGAACTTGTGTGTTTATTATGATCACTTTATCCTTTATCTGATGGTGATGCTTTGAATGCAATGCAGGGAATTAAGCAGGTAGACACATAGATTTTTACTTGGTTCACCCTCACTGGGCTACATCCAAGGAGCATACGCGACAAGTTTCCGGTCATACCAAATTCCACTATACTTCACTAACTGTGGATTAAAAGTTTCGGGTACAGTCACTCTATCCCAGGCTCACTGCCTTTACAAGGTTTAGGGTCAGCTCACTGCTTTCCCAAAGGTCACTCCCTGTTTCTCTCTCTCTGGCTCACTACTGGTGGAGAGGATCACTTTTTTCCTCTTCCTATGCTCACTGCACTTGGAAGGGATCCACTCACAGTTTATAGACCTGTAGGTCTCTTCATTTTCATGAATAAATGCATCCTCAACTGTTGATATATGCTCTGTTAAAGTCCAAATTTCATCCACAGATGAATACCACTTTTCCTCTTAACCACTGGGCAATTCCTTTGGAAACACCTTCGCAAAGCACCCTAATTCGCTAGGCTCCCAATTTCACGAAGCTCAAACAAGCCTTCGCAAAGCTCCTGCCTTTTCACAATTCCACCGACCCTCGACCCTTTCGCACGAAGTCAATGCCACATCATCTCAAATCGCGAAGCTCTGAAGTTTTTGCCGAAATTCTGTCTAAATCGTGAAGCACCATGGAAATTTTCCGATCGCGGAGCTCGTCGTAATCACGGAGTATCACCGTCAACATTCCTTCGCACCTTCGCCGCGAAGCTCCCTCACAAAGCCCTTCACCACCGTGATGCGCTTCAACTCTGCCGTTCGCGAAGCATTGACGTAATCGCGAAGCATCACCGCCTCCATTTTTTTGGTCTTCATGAAATCAAATCCATGCATCCCATCTTCGCAAAACTCATGCATTTTCCATATAAAAATATGATCTTCATGGAAATCCTATTTTCGCGATGCTCACCAAACTCCAAATTTTGGACCCCAAAATTTGGCAAACACTGGGAAATGGTGCCACCTTGTACTGCTCTTTTGTACCGCCTCCAGATCATCCATTACTTTGTCATCGTTCTTTGTCAACATGGATTGTCAACAACTTCTCAGGAACTCAACAATTGTCCATGGAAACCTGCTTTGTCAACAAACACAATCAACCCAAAAATACTGCAATGTTACCTTGAGGAATTTTTGCCCAACAACCATCATGTGGTAAGGATGTATTCCATGCATTTTAATTCCATGCAGTAAGGACATCTTCTGTGCAGTTTAAAATCGTGTGGTATGTATATAGGATGCTATTTATTTTAAAGTCTTATTTACAGGACTTGGGATACTATGAAATTTAGAGTCATACTCCCAATAATTAGTATACAATACATTTTAACATCTTGTTAAAGGAATTAGGATTATTTTCACTTTAGTGTCTTTCTTGTAGGACTTGGAATGATTGATTAAAGTTATAAAAATTTATTATTGAGAAAACCTTATTGGTGTTGGGAATAAAATGTTCCCAATTCATTGTGGACAATGAGTAAGTTCCATTAGAAGAGACCTTATATATGAGGTATGCCCCTTACCACTTAGGTTCAAGATTTTGGGGTTTCTTTCTAGGTATCATCAAGACTCTAGGATCCAATAATAGTTATCCTTGTAGGAACGAGTGGAGGAAAACCTTTTTATTAAAGTGTTTCATGATACTATTTTGATGAACATTGAGTTTGTTCAATGTACACAACCTTTTATCACTGATATATTCCAACTCATCCATCCAATTTTGTGATTTATCATCACCCGAGAGTATTCCACAGAAGACATTACAGAGTAAGGGAAACTAGAATTCTGTGGGCAACACTACTTCAATTCCTTGAACTAATGAATATTGATTTTCTTCTTTGGAAGTATGCATGGTGGTATGGTAGGCCCATAAAACATGAAGCAGCTTGCTGAATAGGACTTCTTGTCCCTTTCCACCATTTTTTGGAGTATATTTTATAGATTATTATTGAAGGTAGCTATTTTTTTTTGTTTTTTTCTATATGATACCACAATAAATTTTTGGATTTGATGTTTTATTCCTGGTACAATTTCATTAATAAGGTATAACATAAGTTGGTTCAATTTTTTTGTCAATATTGTGTGAGGGATACTAAATCTAGTTATGATATTGGACTTTATGAAGTTAATGATATTATTTATCCTAACTTCCTTGAGGGGTATTTCCTTATCCCATTCATAAAATAAGTCAACAGCAGTAAGGATGTACTTCAACTACTTAGCATTGGCTGGGGGACATGGCCCACAATGTCCTTTCCCAATACGATAAATGAACAGGGATAATTAGTTATATGTAGAAACTCTAGGGGTTGATGGATGAAGTTTTCATGAATCTAGAATTTATTAAATTTCCTAGTGAATTCCACATAGTCCTATATCATTTTTTTCCAGTAGTAACTAGGCTTCTTAATTTAGTGGGAGAGTTTGGTATTTTTTTCTCACTTGTCTTATAAAAATGGTTAAAGATCACTACTCATCATCAAGTCTATTCCCTTTCATCTCAATATATGGGAGGGTCCCAATTCGGAGGTAATTGACTATAGGGTCCATCCATCAAGGGGTGTATATCAGTTCATCACACTTTGGGGTAGTGTTCAACTAATTTATTTCATTCATGTCATAAACAATGACTTGTGAGACCACACTTTTATGCATGATGTGGAAAACCACTTCATCTTGTTTGGGGTCATCCAGGACTGTGGATGCATTAGCTAGTGTGTCGTCAAAATAATTTTGTGGTCAAGGGGAATGAAATAATGTTGGTTTAAAATAGAATTATTCCATCAATCCTTCGATATAACCCAAGATATGGTCCAATTATTCCTTCTTGATGGCAAACTCACTGTTGATTTATTTGATCACTAGATCTAAATCCTCTTTGACATTTAGGTAGGATATATTCAACTATAGGGATAGTTTTAAGACAACAATGAGGGCTTAGTGTTATTCCTCATTATTAGTGAAACCTTCAGATAATAAGAAATAGTAGGTAGAAATTGATTTCTCTGTGGAAACAAAAACAATACCCAGAACAAGCTAGTTGAAATTCGGTATTTTCGTCCTCTTTCCTATAGGACTTTGGGAGGAACCATCAAAAATATATCTTTCATGTTTGGGTAGTTTCATGGTCATAGAAAACCTCTTATTGAAGATGTTTGGTGTCCACTAGTGTTCTTTTTTGGGTGGTAATTTCCATATGGAAATCATCAAAGGCTTTCCCTTTAGCTGCCTTCTATGAAACGAATTGGATATCTTATTATTACATAATAACATCCCATAGGGACAAAAACCCAATAAACATATGGTGACAAAGTATGTACTTGAACGGGTCAATAAGAGAGACC
This sequence comes from Viscum album, assembly GCA_963277665.1. Classification (NCBI taxonomy): domain Eukaryota; kingdom Viridiplantae; phylum Streptophyta; class Magnoliopsida; order Santalales; family Viscaceae; genus Viscum; species Viscum album. Next base: position 361,248,466 of record OY728140.1, on the reverse strand, counting down.
AAGTGTAATTTTTGATGCTTCAAGTAATGCCTTATCTTTTTCACTACAAAGATGAGTGTTAGGTAGTACATATTAATATCAAAATACCGGGTCTCAGTACCAAACATTATTTGACTGATGTAGTAGAGGTTTTTTTCATTCCCTGCAACATTTTTCTATATGAGGAGAGCATTGAGCGATCATTCCATGATGGCCACATATAATAAAAGTGGATATATATCTACTAGCGGCATCAAGACTGGTGGGTGAACTAAGTAATTCTTGAGATTCTCAAAGGCTTCATGGAAGTCCTTGTCCCATTGATAGGCAACTATATTCTTCATTAACTTGGTGAAGGGGTGATATTTATCATTCAGGTTAGCTATGGAATGCTAAATGTAAGTGAGGTTCCCTTAGATCCCACTCAGTTCTTTAATATTCCTAGGGGTTTAATTTCTAGGGTTGCACTATTATTTTATAGGTTGACCTATTTATACTATAGAATACCCTAAATCTAAGTAATTTCCTTGATGTTACTCTAAGTGTAAACTTTAGAGGATTCATCTTCAAACTATGCCACTACAACTTGCTGAAGATTGTTTGAAGATTCATGAGGGGATCACATCGCTATCAATATTTGACTATGAGTTCATCAACATAACATTATTCAATTCAACCTAAAAGGGATTAAATATAAGATTAATGATGCGTTGGTAAGTACCTCCAATGCTATTTAATCCAAAGGGAATGACATGATATCAAAATATCCCTTAAGGTGATCTGAAGGTGGTGGATTACACATAACAAAGAGCCATATTTATCTGATTGTACCCTAAATACCCATCCATGAAGGAAAGGTCTTGGGATCTAGTGGCTACATTGATGAAAAGTTCTGTGATAAAAAATGGGAGATTTTCCTTTGAGTAGTGTCTATTAAGGTCCCTGAAATCAATGAAGACCCTTATCTACCCAATATTTTTCTTGATGGGGATGATGTTGGAGAGCCATTTTCGGTGCTGTACTTCCAAGAAATTTTTTTCTTTGATCAAGTTGTCAACTTACGATTCTACATTAGTATCATAAGAGGGGTGAATCCTCCAGGCTACCTTCTTGAATGGTAAATGGTTATCATGTAATCCTAGGAGATGTGTAGCCACATTGAGATTCACCCCATTCATTTCTATATAATTCTAAGAGAACACATATGGATGTTTATTTAGAAATTAAATATACATCACATGATCCTCAAGTGGATTGGAGACATTAATCAATATAGGACACATGTCATCTTCTACTCCCAAATTCCCCCTGCTCGATCTCACCAATTGTTGTGGAGACACCTTCCTCAAATTTTGGAGGGGAGTTCTTGTGGTCATCCTCTTCTTCTTTAATTTTTTATTCCATGGAGGAATTTTTATACATGGTGGGGAATATTATGGAATATCTTCCCTATTGAGGTAAGAGAGGCCTTGGGAAGAGATGTTTCATCAGTAACTACTAGAGTCATTACAAAGATATTTTGGGGATTCCTTTTTAATTTTATATCACCACCAGAGGATGGAGGATCCTATAAATCCTGAGTTTCATGGAATTCCTGGGGGGAATCATCAATTTTTTAATATGGCTTGAGGGAATTATTGTTTCCTCATAGAGTATTATAATTATCCCATTTTGATGAGTCCCTTTAAACTAACATGGATTTTATAACATGGGAATGAGCCAATAAAGTTTGTAGTTCATGATAAATTACTTGGATTAAATATTCTACCTCAATCAAGTTTATGGGTAGCACATAATCACTATCGAGCATGCTTTAGAGATTTGTATGGGTGGTCCCCAAGCTATTAGGGGTTTGAACATGCATATCATCATCCACCATTGGTTGTTTTCATTCCTTCTTGTAGAAAACTACCTCAACATATATGGCTTCACAAGACTCAAAAGGGGCACCTTCACCATGTATTATATTGACCTTCCCATCTATGGGGGTATTTAAAACATTGATAAAATCTTAAAGGTACCTCTATATGGTAATGTATCCAATGTATTCAAAGCAGAACAATATATGATGTGTCTCGCTGGATAACCATGAACATATCATTATATGTGAGATCCCCAAACCATGACTTGAGCTAGAAATTTTGAATAGGTATTTTATTACTCTTATCATACACTTTAATGGTTAGCTTTTTTGAGATAAATACCCCTTGTTATATCCCAAATGTTGTAGGGTCTGAAATAGGATGAGGTTGATCCTAGAACCATTGTTTACCAAAGCCCTTCAAATTTTGACATTATTGAATTTTTCTAAAATAGACAAGGGTCTGATATGTCCCTAGATAACTTCTTTCTATTACATTATTGTGAAAAATATGTTAATATGAAATTATGATGGCATAGTCTCCAATCAGAAAACCTCGACACTAGAAACTTATGTCTTGAATTCCAATGGGATTTGGAGTGCCTCATTTAGTTCTTTGGAAAGATAGAGAGAATCCAATATTAAGAGTCTGTATGAAAAAAATGCAAACTATTTTAGAATGTCATAATTTTGTTCCATAGTTTCATGCTTCCCAATCTGGGGTTCGTCCCTATTATGTGGATTAGGAGTTGTATTGTTTGATGTGAATGAGCCTGGTGATTGAGAAGAATTTGAGGGAGTATCAATTACTAGTAGTGTAGGTGACGCCGAGCTTCCCCTTCTTCTGGGTTGATCAGAAAATCACACCCCACCAGGAATTATTATAAAATAACTAGTCTTGAATGACTATTAGAGGGATCTAAAGCATCTACATGATTCTGTTTGGATTTTTGGAGTACTCTTCCATGGGTATCAACTACATATATGGATTCCATTAGGATGTGATGAAAATATTTGGTTCTTCCATTCCCGCACCATCCCCTATATCATTGACTTTTGTGTCCTCATCCTCCATCTCCCTATTCAGCTATGGGGAAATAGTACTATGATGTGTATTTTTCATCATATAGGGGAACTGTTAATTGGATTATATTAATATAACCAAAGATGATCTCTTCATCAGATGAAGGTTTTTTTGGTGGGGTGGTTCTCATTCTCCAGATGTTGAAGGAAATATATATTCCAGAGTCAAATCTTATGTGGTAGTTGGATGTAGATCTTTCTCTTATGTCTTTTCTTATACCTGATAATGACATTTAACTCTGAGAGGTATATCCAATGACTTCTCTCTAGGTACTGGGATTATTTTTGGTTTTTAAAGTTATTCTATTAGGATGGAATGATCTCGGTAAACCATCATTCAAGTCCTCCATTTATCAAACTTCTATCCATTCCTAGTCAGAACTTATTGTAAGTCACCCTCTTTTTTTGGTGGTGTGATAGTTACACAGGTCACCGTTGTCAGGCCCTTATCTAGTATCACCTATCCAAAATCAACCATGCTACGAGGGACATATTTAAAGACAAATCAGTCTTGGATGGTGTGAACTATCCTTATATGAAAAGTTTTTTAGTCAGGATGATCAGTGAGTTCGACCTCATTGGGTTTTCTGGGCTTCAGTAGCTTGAGTATGTTATTTTCCATGGCTATAAGGAAATAACTGGGTAATTTCTCATTTCAGAGAAAGTATGATTTATTCTTCCATTCATAAAATCATGGGTAACCTTGATATATTTTTTTTCTTCATAAAGAGGTATATTTTTTTTTCTTATTCCACTTGAATGAAGGTTCCCTAATATTCAGGGCCTATATAAGTTCTTGAATGGGTACTACTACTTGTATGTGGGTAATAATAGTAGTCTCTTCCATACTGGGTATTTTCCCCTATACTGATGGAATATGATATGATTTATATTGGTCCTAGTTAATTGAATCTTCTAGAACTTGTGCCATATCTGTGAAATCATAAAATCCACCATGAAACTTCATCGGGGTCAAAGGTGTTTTTAGCTTATCCTGAAGATTTTCAGCATAGAGTTTTAGGAGTTGTTCTTGCAAGAGAGGGATACTTAGTGAATATTTTAAACCTTTCCATTTGGTGATGAAGTTATTAACCCTATCATTTTAATTACTTTAGTTTTTGAGGTTGATTTTTTTGTTTTCCATAGTGTAGATCTAAATTAAAAAAGGAATTAATGACACAAGTTTTCATATCCCACAACCAATCTTGCTGGAAGGCTGTTGTACCAAACAAAGGTTGTCCCGATCAAAGTTTGTACAAAAAATATTTGATTGGTTGTCTCCTACTAATCTTGAGGGCCTATCATTAGGATACATCATGACACAAATTGTTTTATATTATGTTATGGATCTCCCACACTATCAAAGGTTGAGAATATGGGATTTCTGAAATTGGGTGGATAAAATGTTTTATCCACCCATTCAGGATATGACTTCTTTTCAAGATGCATAGAAGCACACCTCTCTTCCACAGATTCTATTTAAGTATCCAAAGACATAATTTCATTGAGGGCTTATAGAGGTACTACTTTTTGGACCACATCCCATCAATAAGGAGCAGGTGGGACTTGATGAGGTGTCCTCATTTCTATACCCCACTGATTGTTGTTCCATGCTAGGACTAAATGACCACCCTAATGGGGGAGAAGATGTCATTTTAATGGATGGAGGTTTTGATCATCATCAAATTATTCATTAATGTAGACTATTTTCCTATATCCAGTTACCACAAGATGCTTGAATTCCACTCTTGAAAGAATATTTTCTCTCTCCTAATGTATGGAAGGAGGGATATTCACTTTTGTTTGAAGATGAGACCTAGTGGGAATGTTTCCATGGAGTAGTTACTCATTGAACTATCTATTATGCTAGACATTAATCCATGGAGGTAATTTCATCTCATTTTGATGGGGAGTGGGATTTAGCCACACCTTTCCCTTTGTAATTGGGAGTGTTATTCTATAGAGGTGGAAATTTATCATTTAGAGGTGTTGAGTTTTGGATCCTTCTCTAATTTCCTATACGTACAGCCTTAGTGCATCTAGATCACCTACCTCTCAATGAATGGTGTCTGCATTGTAACCCACTATATTTAAATCTAGGTTTACATCATCTATTTTTTTGATGGAAATTCCATTCACTGAGTTATATTAGGAAATTCTTGTTATCATATTACTCTCTATGTAATAGTCTAATTCTGCACCACTTAATCCTCCTTCAAGGGTTGTATCAGGGTCATTTATCTAACACCTAGATATATGGGAACATTTTTCCATATGAGCATTATGAGGTTTTATTTCCTTTTCCATATGTGTATCCCTTCTTGGTATGTGAATAGTGACTTAAGGGAGTTTCCGGTCATGCTTGTTGAATGGGATCTATATGGAAAGGGTATGTCTCACAATGGGAAGAATGGATGTGATGCCATCCATTGATATTTACCTCCCAACTTTGATAATATTGATTCCTTCTGAGATGATGATAATGATAAAAAATACCCATCCCTATGGGGTGGGGATGATTCAAGGCCACTATTGGGACTTTATGATTCTTTTGTGGACTAGATTATTCCTGTCAAGGATCTGATGGATATTAATATTAAAATTGATATATAAATGCCCTTATCCCTATAATATGAGGTTGATCTGGAACCACTAATAATTTCCCCAGTACCCTTGGATGTGACGAACCTGGTGAACATGATTGAGATAAAAATTCTCGTAGCCATAAGGGACGAGGTTGGTCTACAGTTGTTGCTGATATTTCCTAGATCCTCTTAGGGTTTCATGACCTAAGGGGTGGAAGCAGTTGTAAAAATTACCCTAGCCCTATGGGTTGAGTTCTCTCTTGGATGGCTACTATGGAGGATTCTATTGAGATCTGTTTAATTTGGTGAAATTGTGATCGTGTATGATCTGTGTGCAATGGATGACTATGATGTGGGTCATTTTCTATGAGAAACTATTGAGTATTATACACTTCAAATTTTGTATCTATAATACATTCCCATTTTTTGAGGGGCCTAACATAGGAGTCTGTTGGAATCCCTCTCCCTATGTTCATGATGTCTTTACATATTGAAAGTGGGGAAGTCTCACTGTATTAACCAACTGGCCTCAACATTACATTGTCCCCTTTTTTCTCTTATGCCGATGACATTACAAGATTCCATATCTAGGGAGTTATACTATTATATGGATGATGTGAAGTAAAAATCCCTATAATATTCCCATCATTGGATACATAAATCTGATGAGGCTTCAATGATTAGTTTTTAAAGAGTTGTGGTGCAATGGAGGCAAGTGTATTATAGATTTTTTCTATCATTTTCTAGTCCTGGTTTCCAAGGTATAAAGATATAATCCAAGTCTATTTGACAATAGAGTATATGTAAGGTCATAAGGTGACCCTCATATCCTGGATAGGTGAGGTGTCTAGCCTTTAATATCTAATGCGTCACCCATTGGTTTTGTTATAGGTATGGCCTAATATCCTTCTCTAGCTCATCTGGTATCTCATTGTCGTATGTGGAAATGGGACAAAACATGGTTGGGAGGTTGTTTCTGGATAATTCTATTCATATATCCATGGTAGCATCATATGCCTTCACTTCGTCAAACCAAAAAAAAATCTTTCTTGGGTGACCTTTTGAACACTATGAAGTGATTATAATAGTTAATGGGGTAAAATATATGATTAACCCTTCTGTTTTGAGAACCTATCTATATGAAGGTTTCTATGTTATGAGCACCTCGGTATAAGAAAGTTCATCGGAAAGGGGAGGATTTCCTTATCTAGGAGAGATATAACTGTGGGGAGGTGGGCCATGACAGATGTTAGGAGTAGAGTCCCTATGATTAATATATACACTACTATGAGGAGGACTGTCAAAGTAGTGAATTCATTCTACTTTAGTTGTAGAGTTTAAAGACACTTTAGGTGTTATGAATATGCATCGAACAACCTCAAGGACATTGGAATTGACCAAAACAGGGATATGAGCCTCATTCTATGTCACAAAAGGAATATGTTGACCTACCTTTTGGGATTGAGTAGGGATATGAGGCTGTTTCATGATGGTTACATGAATATTTTGATAACTGTTAGGTGTTATGGGAATATGATCCTGCTGTTATGATGATGTTGGAGTATACCAGTTCTCTTGTATATTATTAGAAGGAATATGAGCCTTCCTGTGTGTGGTTTTTCGAATATTCCAGTCAAACCTAGATGAATATGGGTTCTAAGACCACATAAAATATGAATTCTATGTCATAATATATTGACAAACCTCCAGAATGGGAGAATGGATATGAGCCTCCTCTTATATAGATTTTGAAGAATGTTGGTTCAGTCATTCATCATTGGAATTTAGGATATGATAATTACTTCCATGAGCTATTGGAATATGTCGAGTATCTCTATTTGAAGGGATATGAGCCTAATATGAGGTGATTGTGATATTATAGATGAACCTTAGTTGGATAGGGGATATAAGACCAATCCCATTCCATTGGAGTATACTGCTGGTCTTTTTCGATAAGAATATGTTCCATTTCTGAAGTATGTTCCAAACTAAGGTAGTGAGACCTGATTAGAATAGAGATATGAGCCCGGTCATGTGCCTTTGGAGTATTCCAATGGTCTTTTTCAATAGGAATGTGTACCTGTCACATAGAATGTACCAAATAGAGATGGTGAGCTCTAGATATAAAAGGGATATGATCTTGATCCTATGAATCATACATTATCAGAATATGATGATAATCCTCTTAGACGGGATCAAGATTATGATATTTCAATATAGTATCAACCTATTCATAATGATCATAATGATACGATTCTATGGCTATCAAGAAAATAATATGTTCCTGTCCCTCCATTTGTACTAGTGTCAGAATATGTCGGTAGAGTCCTTTTTCTCTTTCTAGAATGTAGTGACACTTTAGTAAAGTGTGTGAAGGAATGTAGGCCTTCAGATTTTATATCTCTAAGATATAATATAATATGTCATCAGTTGAAGTGGGGATATAATACCATTCCTTTACTCCATGTTCCATAAGAATATGCTAATGGGATTCATGTGTGGGATAAGGGATATGTGTCCCCCCATGCTTGTTATAAGAATATGTATGAAAACTTGATCTGAGTGAGCATGGATATGAGCCTTCCTACTAGATACTGCTAGAATATGTCAAAGGGATTTATCATAGGAAGTGGGAATATAATACCACACTCATTTATCCACATATTTCTGTGCTCAATGTGACCTCCTTGGTACCCATGCATGAGTTTCTATGGTATAAATTTGTTGGGTGGTGCACTCAGTGGAGACTAAGTGGCACTGGTGAGATTAAACTAGTGATAAATGATGACAGTATTCTACTTAGTGAGCTCTAGAACAAGGATAGATCCATAGTTTAATCCATGATCCACCTTATTGATAAATTAATAGTGTCATTTTCTACACTCCATGGATAAGCTTACAAAGTGATTGGTGGTGGAAACAGGAACCACTAGTTTCATTGCTCATTTCCCTAAATTATAAAAACATGTCGGCTTTAGAATTTGGAGAAATTTACATACATCCTTGAGGGTTGGGATCATACCATGTCAGTGGTATTCCCAAACCACCACATTTGTGACCTGAAGCTGAAGGTGTTAGGTGGGTGAGGTTGTTTTGAGACCCGCTGTGGTTACTGTCGTAGAAGATGTTCTAGAAAATTCACTTGATAAAGACATGATATTGGGTCAAGATTTTTGTGAGAGATATTAATAAGGTCGTAAAGACAACAACAAACAATGTCCCTGATCAATGCATCATCGCAAATGTGAGACATGTTCAATCAATAATACAAAGTTAACACAATTTTCTTTTCTTGTTCTTGGTTCGGACAATTTTCTCACGTGGAATTTTCATATAGATAATGGACTATTTCATGGTAACCCCAGTTACATTTTATTATTGAACAATTTCACATCATGGATACCATTTTCATTTGTGTAGGGGATGAAAAATAAAATGGACCATTGCATGGTGAACCAATATTTTTATTATTATTTGAGAGATTCACATTTTTTCACCATTTTTGTTTCCTTCAAAGAGGTATGGTACCTTGGGTTTGGAAGAAGAGATACATGACACTTATATTGATTTAGTTATTATATCATTACAAGATTTCACACTCGATTCAACATTTTTTTCAATTTTAGGACTAGGGGGTTCTGATTGATTGTGGGGGGCTCAAGTATGGTTCCACAATCTTTCATGCCAAGTTCACTATTTTCATCTCTTATAGAATCCCCCAATGGTTCCCATATCCATAATAAGGTAAATACCTAATTTTTAATGGAAAAGGGAAATTTTGGGTTTTAGACCCAATAGAACTTATGAACTCACATTGGTCGAGAGGGTGGGAGGTCGGGCTCATCACACCCTTTTTGGGTGGGAATTATTTTCTATTACGGGGAGCTCTTATCGATTTAAAATATGTTCGTGAATATATTCCAAATAATGATACGATATTTTTTCCCTAATAAATTTATTGGTTTTTGAATCCTTATGTGTTTAAAGGGGGTCTAATTAATTGGAACATTTGTATATTTACAAGTTTCTCCATCTGTTTCCTATTATTTCTTAGCAATGGGTATCTATTTATATTTTGAACCTGTATAAATAGGCACTATGGAGTTTACTATCATCCAAGGAGGCGATTGATATTTCTTGGATGGAATTGAACCTTATTGAGGTGTCCAACATATCCATTTTTTTAACATAAATCAAAACCCAGATAGTTTATTTGATTCTAAGACATGTAGTTTGAATTCATACAAAAAGGACATATATAAGGGAAATATGGCACTAGGTATGGAGCTCGAGCCTTGGAGGGAATTCTATGTATCCTGGTTATAGTAGGAATTAGAATCATCATAGTTCGATAGTACATCAAACAACTGATGGGAATTAATAGATAATTAATACTCATGAGGGTTACTTCCCTATGGTTTATGATTATGGGAAAGCCTTCGGGATTTAATCCATGGGGGATTATCTTGTATGGTGGTAATCGTATCATTCCAATGAATGGGGATACACACCAATGTTTTCCTATCTAGAAATAATTTATGATGTGAGTGATATGATCATTGAAAAATCTTAATCTCATGCGATCTATCCTCGATGTGAGAAAAAAGGGATAGTAAGTGATCAGACTAATCACATATGGATACAAGACATATGTGCAGAGGATGACCTTTTGAGGAGTTTGATATGTATCTCAGGCATTAGAAAGGTATCCTATATATCCTTCTTATAGAAAGAATTAGATTCCTTATAGTTCAATTTGTTCCTTACCCACTGATGGTCTTGAATGTGTGATTACAATCAGAGAAATTATTGTTATCCCTATGTTTTTAGAAAATTTAGGGACTTATACCAAGATGGATTCCTATTAGAAGACATATGACTCTCACCATCTGATGGATAAAGAGTAGGAACCATGAGTGGCCAGATAAGCATGTATCTCTGAAATAAGGATCCCATAATACCCATAGGATTGTATGTGTATTCATTACTAACCTATTTTGGACATTTCTCATATGATAGGGGTGTCCACTTGATATGTCCTGATTGTTTGCCAAACATGTCCGGGTTGTTTTCCTAACATGTCATGGTTTTCTACCTGACATGCCTTGGGTGTTTGTCTGATATGACCTGGTTGAATACCTGACATGTCCTGATTGTTTTACTGGAAAGGATGACATTTCCCATGGTGCTTTTCATGACTGAAGTTGATATGTCAATGAGATTTTACATGAAAATATTGATATATATGAGGTACTTTGTGTGATTAAAGCATACCTGCCTAGGTACTTTTGCATGATCAAGGATGACATGTCAGAGGGATACCTCAGGATCTAGAAGAAATGTTTAGGGAGTCTTCGTGTGATCAATGTAGAAATGTCAAAGGGTGTCGTGTGATCAAGGATTATATCTCTGAAGGGATTTGTGTGACTTGGTAGATATGTCCAAAGGACTTTACAAGAAATGAATAACATGTAAATAGGGGTTTTTGTGACTTGGATAATATTTCTAGGTTCTATAACATGATTTTAATAGGTAATTAGAAGTTCATGACACCTTCTCATGAAAATCATTATATCAGTCTTCGCATAAGGATTCTGCCTTTTTTAGCCTTTATTGCATAAATGCCTCAATGTTTTTTAGGCATTAAAATGTTGAGACCTTATGTGACCAATTCGATATAAGGAAAATCCATTACATAATCTAGCCAAAAAATCATAGTTCCTCTACATGATCAATAGGGTGATCACACAAAGAGTATATACATGCTGCAAAATCAATTAAGTCATTACCCAGTTTTACCTGCTGGAAGACCCTTATGGTTACACGACATTCTACTCCAAGAATTCTTCTCTCACCTATGCACTCCCATGTGTGTGTTTTTTATGAGGGGGTGAATTTATAGTCCCATATATACTAGTTCCATACCTCCTTGCACAGTGCATATATCACATATATGGGATTGATTCGGTGGAGAATCACTCATTTCACATGAACCCACTACAATTCATCCTTGATGTAATACTTCTATCATGTGATAAATAGAGACCTCATAATCACTCTATAATTCGAATATTTATTATACCCATTTCTTTTTAAATGTATTTCACATAATAAAATCTACATTTAAAAGTGAAATTGCAAGATCAGGATAACATTATAGGGAGTCTTTACGAGATCAAGATGCCTGTCGAAGGGCTTTCTTGTGATCAAGGGAGAATTTTCTAGGGCCCTTAGAGAGATCAAAATAACTTATTATAGGGCCTTCTCCTAATCAATTAGATGTTCACATGAGTCAAATAACCGCCTTCACATGAAAAATAGAGTAACCTTTCCTTACATGAGGGTACCGCCATTTTAATTTTTCAATCTTTATTTTAAAATACTTTTGGAATTTTCTCATTGATTTTTCATAATAAGGTCACATGATCGATAATGATTCTCTTAACGATTGGTGAGAATTTTCATGGGAATTTTTTATTATTGTCTGTGGTGTGTCATGTGATCAATGATAGATCTAATGATGGTGTGTGAGCATTTTAATGGATAGTAACTCTCTTTATCTATAGATCTGAAGGGGAATCACATGATTGAATATACATGTCTGAGGGCCTTCACTTGTTGAAAGTGATAAAAAAGGATTTAATGTGGTATATATGACATGCTGTTAGGGATCCCATGTGATTTTTGAACTGATCACATGATTCATATAATCCCTTCAGGTGAAAATCAATGTTACTTCCATCGCATGAAGATTCCACATTTTTCATATTTTATTTAATAAGGTGATTTGGGTTATTGTCAGGTGTCTTTTTTTTGGCATGTATCATGAGTTTAGGAACTCATCTAGAATAATTTACATGATCATGAGGGATTTATAGATTCACATGATCATAAAAAGATCATGTGAAGTACATGACTCGTTTATGTGATGTTCCTAGGGTCATGAGGTCATGTGTCTTCTTATGGGTCACACGATCCGCGTAACCTAGATTCCTGATCTCTATATAGCTATTGTTCTCCTTCCTTCTGTAGAGAAAATAATCCCAATGCTTCAGGTATTGTTTTAATTTTATAATTTTTAATGATCATTTAGCAGCCTCCAATAGTGGTAAATATAGATCATATCACAATAAAATAAAATTGATATGGTAAACCCTTACCTTGGATTCCTTGGTCTAATTTTCTTTAACCACTTTGATGAATTCTCTCCTTCTCAAAATAGGTTCATTTGAAATGAAGGACTTGGGATTCCTTATTTGAAAGATACCAAATTTCTAAGAATTATTTTTGAGAGGGAAAATGGGTAGGGATTGAAGAGAGAACCGAATGATGTTGTTTTTTTAGGGGTAGGGTAGGGGTCCTTTTATATGTGATTTTGGATTTCTATTTCCCAAATTATTCATTCTAAATTATATAAGGTTATCATTTTAAAAGAAATCTAGATAAATAGTGGATAATAAGGGTGGTGGGATAGGGATATGTTAATAAATCCTTCATCTAAATATTTAGAGATAGTTTTTTATGATTTTTATGTCTTTACAACATAGTTTAACCACATTTTACCTTTACCGTGGAAATTCAATTTTCTTACTTTGGTAACTCATTTTCATGACTAATAAAATTATCCTTATTAACTATTTTCAAATGATTATTAATTTTTTTACCCTCTTTAACATAATACAATTTCTAAATATAATAAATTTATTTTTTAAAAGAAAAAATAAAATATATAGAATAATTTGTTCTGGTTGAAAAAAGAATTTTTAAACATTAAGTGATATCATTACTTTTTCATATTAATTACCAATTATTAAATGCATTGTAAAATTTTCATTATAATTATAATTATAACTTTTTAATAGAATAATTATTATAAATATATATATTTAGTATGTTAGGGTAAAAGTATATAATTTATAAAAAATAATTTTTAGAAAAATACATTCTTAAGCATATAATGAATTAATTATTATATATTTACATCTAATAAACATTGGATGAATGATAATTTATTTTATTATCAAAAAAATTTGTGAATTTTTTTTAGTTTTGATTAATTTAATTAATTAAGATAAATAATATTTTACACATAAAAAATAATTATAAGAAAAATTAGGTCTTTTTAACATCATATGATTTTATCTTTATTTATAAATCATTAATAATCAATGCATAAATGTTTATTAATTTGTGTCTATATCTAAAAAATACCTTTAATTAATTTTCATACTCCAAATATGATAAATTTATCTTTTAAATAAAACACATAAAATATAATAAATATAATGTTTTATGTAAAACATTTTCATTTATCCATGAATAGTTAAATTAATGTTTCTTTAGATTCCATAATAATTTCTTTGATATTGTTAAATTATTTCACTAATAATTCCTTGAATTTTATCAATCCATTTTAATTATATCATTCTTTAAAATTATTAAATTAAGTAAATATATGTAACTCATAAAAGTAGTATATTTAGAATCAATGCATTTTCCTTAAGTGAGTTATTATCTTTTAATTATATTCAAAAAATTTATTTATTAAAAATTAATTTTTTATAATGAAAATGTTTATTTTTAACATCTAATTAAACTTTATGTATGTTAAAAACATACTGGTAATTGTAAATGTTTAAGATGTTTTATGGCATTATACCCAATAATTATATTATTGAATGTGTACTATAATGTACATTCTTAAGATGCATGTACACATGCATATAATGCATGAAATGAATGTGTATATATATAATATGATATTGTATATATATAGTATACATTTAATACATATATATGTTGCACATTTATTTTCATGCATATGATGCAGGCATCGATAATATATATATATATATATACATATTTGATATATATATATATTATATTAAATGTACATGAGATGCATATTAAAAATATTTCATATGATGAAATTGTTTACATGATCAATCCTAAGTGGTATTGATAAATTTGAACCAAATGGTAGGTGTATTTAAAATCATCAAATTTATTCATTAAAATGAGTTTAATGAAATACACTCAACGTCAGTAACACATGAGATGAGTTGAGAAGGAGGAATGATAGACATCACCTATATAAAGTGAAAATTTCTCTATTTTTTTACACCATTTTTGTTTTGGATGGTGATGTGATCACCAGTTTCATGAAAAAGTTTATATAAAAAATTGTCTTCTTAGTAAAGTGCTATATATCATTTCTTAATGAAGGCTCTAGAACCCCTTCAGAATTTGGTTATCCTCATGATACAACCATGGATTGTTTAGATTATGTACTCCCTTGTGGGTTATAAGAATACATTTTTCGCTTCAGTGGTCTGCATCAAAGACAATCCATCAACATAAGAGGATGGAAGCTACTAAAAATATAAAAATAAAATCATTCTATTTATCTCTATTTTCTAGATAATTTAGAAGTTTGATTTATTGAAGATAAATATGAATATTTATGGGTTGTTTTTCATTTCCAATGATCATATGATGATTGAATGAAACCCATCAGTGGTATTAAATCTTTCTTATTCGGGAATTAACTATTTTTAAAATATTTGTTTTTGAAGAATTTCAAGTTGAAACATTTCATAAAAAATTGAAATATTTCAAACTTTTACATGAGATATGTAAGGTTAATATGAGATTTACACTTACACAATCATTCATATAAATGTAACCCAATAATTACCATTATGTGAAGGGTTCACATAAAGTTAGTATAGGACAAAAAAGTTATGTGAAGTGTTCATGTAAAGGTAGTTCAATGATTACCTATATGCGTAGATGTTCATGTAAAGGTAATATGAAATTTACCTTTATATGAAATCACATTCATAAAGGTAGATGGTTATTAACCTTACATAATTAGGTCTATATAAAGGTAATGTTAATATATTTTTATGGTGATGAGTTTTTATAAAGGTTGTTTCCACTCACCCTTAGGTAGATCTGTGATGTATAAGAGTATTTTCCATTTACCGTTATGTGGAGTGTTTTAAAAATAGTAAAGAGGATTTCTCCTTAGGCAGAGTGTTTGTATAAGGGCAGAAGAGGTTATCCTCATAAAGAAAATTAGTTTTTCATTAGGGTAAGTAGAATTGGTTTAAAAATCATTCTAAAAAACATAATGATTTAAATGGTTTGTAAAATATTTGAAAATCATGTTAAAAGTAATTTGGGGAATATTTAATTTATAAGGAATTAATTAATCAATCAATTATATTATGATTATAATTAATTAAATAAATTTTTATGAAATTATTTTCTCCAATATTAAATATTAATATTAATATAATATTTTAACAAAATTTTATGGCATGCCATCTGGTCAAGAAATAAAATGGTTTATTTTTAACACATAAAGGGTAATTTGAAAAAAAAATTATAATTTAAAAAATATTTTATATTTAGATTATGCAAAATGTTTATATAATGGAAATTTAATTTTCAAATGATTTCCATTCATGAAATATCATATGAATTTCATATAATACTAAATATCAAAGTGTTCATATTGAATTAAATATAATGTGTTTATATTAAAGTGTATGGAATGTCTATAATATTGAGATAATTTATAAATTTTTTATAATTAATATTTATTTTAAAATATTTAGAAAGTTTAATTATTTTTTAAATTACTTTGACATTAATTTTTATTAAATATTTTATGAAATTGGAATACTATGAATGCTTTATGTTCAATTTCTCAACTTCTTTTAGGAGTTAGAACGCCATATTACATGCTAGGTATAACTCCATAAAATTTAATACTCATCAACATTGACCTTGATTTATAATTTGAGTGTTGAGCTTAAGGGTATTTTTTAAATATAGTTTGTGTATATTAGATTTTACAGATATCATGAATTGAATTCTCTATTGAGTAAAGTCTCCCTATAAAGAGGGACTTGGGGGGGGTCAGACAAACTAGCAGCCTAAAGTCTATACCACTTTTATAAAGGTGAATGGGGTTGGATATATTTCACTCTGAACATACTAATGTGGGTATTTTTAATCTCATTTAACTCTAAACATTTACATTAAGTGTTCATGTACCTTATAAATATGATGCATTTGGATATGTATGAATATGTTTGTCTTTTTCTGGGTTAGTAACACAAACCTGTGGGTTATGTAAAGAGTTACACATCAATTTGGTATGAACACATTAATTTGGGGGATGAAATAGGAATTTAAAAATGAAATCATTAGAATCTTACATACAAAAAAATGGAATAAAAATATTAGAAGATAAAAACTTCATAAGAAGCGATAATTATGAATTTAATATGAATATGTTGTGTATTAAATTAGTGATATTGAAAAACCACTCAAATACAATGTGTGAGATTCCATCCAAATTGAAATTTGTTAAGACCTCGATCATTCAACTAGGTAGTTTAGTGATAATTTCGGGTGACCCTAGATTATCTTGTGTCAGGAAGTCAAGTAATAAGTTACTTTGGATTTTCCTGATTGGTAGATTTGGTCTAAATATGGGTTCCCTTAAATTAATCCATTATTACATTTTTTTATGTTTATTTTGGGTTACACTTAGCTGGGAAACAATAATGGTTAGGATACTATAGGAATATTTTAGGGAATCCATATTATGTATTTGGATAAAGAGTTTTCCACTAAAATATCAAAGAGTCTCAACAATTGAGATTGAGATAATTCCCTACCTAAATAATTAAGTGGTGAGATGAATGCTAAAACAGAATCATTACTTACTGAAATATGGATCTTGTCTCACTAAATTGATATGATGTAAGGGGTCATCATTTTTAGTGGGAGTATATTCATTTAACGTTCTTCATGAAAGGATATAATACATGATACTCACCCAATGATATATATTTTTTATTTATAATGACATACATATTAACAATAATTTTGAGATCTCTAATAGGTTTGACCTATAAAATAAGTAAAGATTAGTATCTAGTGTTGATAAGTTTTCTAAAAGAGAAAAATTATAGGCTTCTAAATCTGAATATTATAGAGATTAATTCCACCAATGTGGGATCATGGGTATTAGATATTGAGTTTTCATCACAAATTTGTGCTGAAAAACATAGAGTTGGAGATAATAGGTAATTAATGAAGGGTTAAGTAGATATTTATTTCAAAAATAGAGAGAATTTTTACACATTATAATTCAATAGTTATGATCTAAGTTTACCCAGTTTATTATTCATGGAATTGAAAAATTATAATTATGTTCCTAACATAAAAAGAAATTGATTTATGATTTTTATTGTGATTGGATGGGATTCTCATTCATTATTAAGAATAATAGTTTTTATTAATATAGGAATGAAATGTTTTATTTCATTGGGAATATAGTTTATGGTTTTTATATTATAGATATGGATAATAATATTTATCTAATTTAGTATAAGAATGTTAGGGTTGATTCTAATCCCACCTAACATTAGTAGTATCACCCTGGATATATAAACAAGAAACACGTTCATAGACTCTATAGAAATGGAATGTTGACCAAATTTAATTATGATTTTGTTGATAGATGAGAGTCTTTTTTTATTGGACAAAATGACCAGTGTACCTTTTGGGAGAAATTTTTAAAGGGATAATGGACTATTAGATTACAAACATAATGAACTATGTGAACTAAAAAGTACTCAAGAAGGTGGTGTCTACACACACTTCATCACTTTTATCGAAGAATTTATTCTATATGGATTTGTGTTTCTCATGAATCAAAAGTATGAAACTTATTAAAATTAAAATAGTTTTAAATGAAGTAAATAATCAATATGAAAAATCTATTAAGATTCTATAATCATATTGGGGTGGTGAATACATGAGCCAAGTATTCATATATCATCTGAGAGTTTTCAAAATTATTTCAAAACTCACTCCTCTTGGAACACCAAAATGGAATTTCATTCCTAAGAGAATGAATCCAACCATATTAGACTTTGTTCTATTGGTGATGATTCTATGTGACCATATTATTTCATTATGGGTTTGTACTCTGGATACTGCTAATTTTCTTAAAAATCATTTTCCTTGTAAAGTAGTTATGGAAAAACTATATGATATATGGATTAAGAAACATCCTAAAATATCATTCATGAGAATTGGTGTTGTAAAGAACTCATACAATTATTGATATATGATAAGCTATGTACCAAATCAAAAAAGTGGTTATTTTTTATTTATCCTAAGCAAATGATGGGATATTATTTCTATAATCATACTCTACACAAAGTTTTTGTGGCATGAAATTATATTTTACATGAAAAGAAACATATAAATCATTGTTTTAGTGGGAGGAAAGAATAATTTTTATAAATTCAATACCAACAAAAAGTAATTGTTCTTGAGATGGAAGTTAAGCCTTATTTTTGTAAATAGTTGTGGAGTAAAAACCATCTCAAGTTACAAAAGTACATCTAAGGTATCATATTATTGATTGAGAAACTAAGAGATGTGGATTTCACATGGATAATGATTATTATGTAACATTAATCAGACATGAACATACTTCTTATTGAGATGCTATTGAGAGTTCTAATTCTGAGAAATGGTTAAAATCAATGAAATCCAATATGGAATCCATGTACACTAATCTAGTTTAGAACTTGGTAGATATAACTAAAGGGGTAAGATACATAGTTTAAAATGGGTTTTCTATAAGAAAACTAATATGTATGTTAGAGTGTTAACTTATAAAGAATACTTAGTGGGAAATGGTTGAAAATGAATTCATTGTTTTGGCCATGAAGAAACATTTTCACTTGTTGTGATTATAAATTCCATTTAGATATTTTCATCCATAATAGATCATTTTGATTATGAGATACATGAAATATATAAAAAAATTATTTCCTTAATGAGAATTTGGTTTAAGAATTATATATGATACAACCCAAAGGTTTTTAAGTTCCAAATGAGACTGATAAGGTTTGAAAGTTGCAGTGGTTCATTTATGGATTGACGTAAGCTTCTTGGAGTTTGAATATCCAGTTTGATAACGAAATAAAATGGTTCAGTTTCATTAAGATATTTGATTATATTTTGTATATAATAAGTTTATTGGGAGAATAATAGTATTTCTGATATTATATATAGATGAAATAATTCTTATCAATAACGACATCCCAAAATTTCATTCAATGATGGGTTGGTTGAGAAAATGTTTCTTAATGAAGGGCATGGGCGAGGCAGAAAACCTATTGAGTATGAAGATATATAGTCATATATATTGTAGTTTTCTTAGACTAAGTCAAAACACATAAATTGTTAAAGTTATAAATTGCTTTAACATAGAGAACTCCAAAAAGGGGTCTTTTTTGGTGTTGCATGGAATTAATCTTACGAAGATTACGAATCCTTCTAAAGAATTAGAAAGGATGCTTAAGATTAATTATACATACACTATAGAATATATCATGTATTCTATGTTATTTCCTTGAATTGATGTCTATTATGATTTAATAAAAACTAGTAGATGCCAAACCAATCCTAGTGAGATTCACTAGAATGTTGTAAGGAACATTCTTAAGTATATGAGAAGTGTTACGAACCAAGCCAAGCTTCCATCCGTCCCAACACCCAACCCAATCCATTATAAGGAATGATATGAATTCTAAATAATCCTGATATGGTGAATAGCACTAGACATAAAATATATCACAGTGGGAATTATTTATGCAATGATAAACTAAGAAAAAACAAACAAAGAATTCAACAAAACTATAGAAAACCATAAACACTGAATACCAATAAATACAATGGATCCAAATAAAATAAAAACTAAAAAAAGAAACTGAAAATGAAACTAAAACCAATCTAGAACCCAAAAAGATCTCCACATGTCATGTTGGTCACCACAACCATAAGACTATCCTGATCCAAATAAAAACTAAACTAGAAACCAGAACCTACAAAACAGATTGGGTCTACCGATGTTGAGTGGAACAAGTAGGGTGTGAGTAGAAAAAACTCTATAGGAAAACACAAAAAATTCCATAAATTTACATTATTGAAATAGTCCATAAACACTAGTTTGAAATACTTATATAAAATAGGTTTTAATCATTTTAATTAACCAAACACATATTTCCCTTTCTAAAAGAACACACACCACTTTCCTCTTTCCAAAATAGATTTCCATTTTTAAAACCCACTTTATAAAACCAATACTAAGAGAAAATACCAAGCCAGATGATCAAAAGTAATGCCAAAAAATGAAGGAAATAGTATAAGTACAATAAGGACAATACTACCAAGGAAGATGATCAAAGTGAAGCAAAATAAAGTAGAACATACAGGTAGAAATCATGGGAATTTATTAATCATCTCTAGAAAAAATCCATAGAAATACTCAATTTGGACTCCCATGCTAGCGTATGGTGAAACTCCACATTCAATAACCAACATGATGATATAAATTATCCTCACTAGTGACACAACCCACCAAGCCTCTCAAAAAATCTAGGGGTAACAATGCATATAATCCTGGTTGATAAGAAACATTAAATAATCCCTTAGATGATTCCTAGGAAACCCATTATAGTATTACATATAGAATGGGGAGGTCATCACATGTGTGGAATAGACTAGTAACCCACAGATTCCACCATTATTTCCTAGAAAAAACTCTTAAACTAGCTATAGGGAGGCCATCTACTTAAAGGGTCAACCATAGATGTTCCCATCACATATCAAGTCATACATAAATTCTAAATGAGCCTATACCTCACATGATATTAAAAAACACTTTACAAAACACCACGAAGTACCAACCAAGCCTTCACATTTTCAGATTCAATTCCATTTCCAAATAATTTCCAAAACCAAATTGAAAATATAAAACATGATTAAAAGGTACTAAAGGATACTTTATCACATTTATTTACCAAACCACATTCCAAGGATCCAAAAGGCCAAGATTTAGGAAACACGTTTAAAACAACAGTTGAAATCTGAGAACCAAGAAACCACTAATAAAACATTAGGGTTTTTGAAGAACCATTTGAATAGAGGAGGGTTAAGGGGAATAAAGAGGAATGGGAAAAAATTTATCTAAATCTAGAGTTTAAGATGAATTTATATAGATGCCAGTATCATTTTTTTTCTATCCATACATGCACCCCATTCACATGTGGATATTCCCACATCCAATAGAACACTTTTTAGAAGCCATAAAATACCAAATGGTTCAGATTAAGAATAAAAAATATAATTACATCAAAGCATAAGGATTTACAAACAATCTTTAAGCAATTTTAGACATAAAAACCCACATAACATGCTCAATCCCACATATCACCATTTATCAAAACCTAACCAAGGCTATTCATTATCTCAAAATAACCAAATACCCTTAAAGAGGCCATTGGAATTTTAAAAAACACCATGCATACACACACATATAGGAATAATAACAAAACCCCCTTTGAAAACCAAATTGCATCAAGTTACCAACATTGAATTTCTAAAACAATTTATACTAATGTTTCACAATAAACAATATTACATTTAAAAACCAACTAGGGAGACTCAAGAATAAAATGGAATGTACAAGAATGTAAATAGATGGAAACAACTACACAACTATGTGTGAATACTACAAAACACCAAGATAAGAAAGAAAAAAGCCCGAGGGATGATCCACACACACTAAAATCAAAGTAACACAAGCCACACAACGACCCTAGCCTCTAGGGTTTGTCCAAGAGGTGACTATACCAAGGGAAACCAAGAAACCAAGAGGGAAGAATAAGGATTGGACAAAAATGTCCATAAAACAAGAGGAAACCACCTTAATATATTTAAGAGGCAACCATAGAGGGAGGATAACCCAAGTATAGGGGATTTAGAGGCCCTCTCATGTACCTAAGTTGAGAAAAGGTGAGGATTACCAAAAATGGGTTAAAAAGAGGGAGGGTAAAACTTGTAAATTAAAGTTTTTAATGAACTGTAGAAAATATAATGGTTTGGTATAAAAGTTTTAAAAACCATGTTCCAACTATGTGCACCCTATTGGAGAAGGGATCCCCCACATGTGTTGGATGCACGTTTTGGGAAAACGTGAACTAAACATTCAAAATAGCTCTGTCAAATTGCAAAGCCACACCGCATGATTTTAGAATGGTTTCCTCTAACCATGAAAAAGTTGTGCTCTTTTCCCCAGGCATCAACCATAAACTGCACAATTTTTACTTGGCCTCACACGATTTGGGACAAACTGTGCTCAAACCATTCACTGGTTGAAAAACCATATGGAACCTACAAAACTCAATAATTTTCATTGATAAATAAAATTTTACCTCAATAGAAATATCTAACACCAGAAAAATAATAGAAAAGATGAAAAAATTTGGTTGGGGTGTGACAATTATCACCACAAAAAAATATATTCTACACCCATAAAGTCACCCATCAAAATGAGGAATAAAACTCAAACCCAAAACCAAACAAGACCAAACAAAACCATGATCCTCGGTGTGACCTTTCAACTCCTCAAGTTAAACCATATAAGAACTAGAGGAAACAAAAATAATATCAATGGAAGGTCTCCCCACCATTTAAAATTCCACCTTCATAGATAAACTCCCAACACCAGGGGCTAATAAAAAATATCAAACCTGAACATCATGATAAACCAAGATTCATCATTTCCACAAGACACAATACTCCTTGAAAGAAGCATAACCCAAACCAAAACCAATCCTGGAAAAGGATAAACATTTAATGATTCATATCCATATAGAAACAATATAATAATTCTAGGAATATAAGGTTACCAAGATCCTTATAACAAGAAGTATTTTTAAAATAAGGAAAATTAAAACAACATGGAGGACTTAAACTATCCCCACTCTGATGCCAAAAAAATACAAGATGATAAATCCACAATAAAAAATTTATAACTATGTGAAGATATTTACTCTAGGGCCTATGGCTAGAGCCATTGTCCCCTAAATAATATGCTTCCCCATAGTCATGAGCTGGAATACTCCATTTGGGTCTTCTTCTTATGGAAATGTTCATACATAACTTCTCTAGATGACCCAAACAACTACAACACCTCCACACATTTACAGGATTACAATAATACATATTTAGATGTATGAACCATCCACACTTGAAGAACATAATTGAATAGTTAGATGAATGAGAAGTAGGATCTAGAAAAGGAGACTCCTCAGTAATGGGTTCATCTAGCATGCACTTATCTCTAGATTGGGGACCTTCATAAGAACCAAGAGAAACCGTATTTCCAACTACCACAGACCTCACCCAAGAAGATAAATCATCCTGAAATGCCTTATCCAATAACTCCCTGAATAGAAATTCCCTAGATGAGAGGACTCGCTCCTTAATCTTTGAAAGAATACCCCATACAAAGATATGATCTTTCAACTTATCTTATAATTCCACCTATATAGAAAAGTAAACTAGATCCTTGAAGTAATCAACATATGCCTTCACTATCCACTAACCTTGTTGAACAACCAAGAGCTTGGACACTTTCTTCACCTTCACCTCCTCTCGAATGAACCACTAAAAGAAATTGGTCATAAAAAATTCCCAAGACATTCCATATTACAATGATGGTGGTATTATCACCTTCCACTGATCTAATCATAATCCCTCACAAGAACCAAAAACAACATGCACATTCATGGTTTATGGAGTTCCTAAAGACTTGAAAGCACCTTTGACTTCTTCAATCCATTCCACAGCTTATAATGGACTTTGATCACCGCATAAAATTGGAAACAATTGAGAATACCTCGACTCCATTACTCCCATGGGAGTCTAGGTAGGTCCGATGACTAGAAGAGAATCACTGTAAATCTTTAGGAGCATTCTAGGTGGAACACTCTAATAACACAAAAACAAAAAACCAAATAAACCTCAAACCGAGATTTAACCAAAAGTACACATCAAACCAAAACACCAAGCTCATAAATCAAACATCATAAAAAAACAAAATTCCTCTTTCAAAAACCACCATTTCCATTCCAAATTCAAACCATTTTACACCAAGGTCACTTTTGAAACATTAAAACCCACTTCCAAGTCCAATTTTAAACACACAAACCTTTTTTGAAAATAAAATCATGCCTCAAAATCATTTTACTTTTGAAAATAATTTTCCAAAAACTAATATTTTTCATTTCAAAATCTACCCACACCCAGAAAAACCTAATCAAAACATAACTTAGATCAAAAAATCTGGAAATAGGGAATTGGTTTCCATGAATAACCCAAATACATGGTTTAATAGACCATTCCTCGAGCAAGAACCAACCACTAGAAGTATCTTGATCCATACACTTAGGTTCCACATGGGTCACTACTGCTTTCAAGATCCCCATGAAACACTGGTTCACTTCTATTGTCATCCCCAAAACCACACAAACCAAATAAAACTGAACACCAAAAACCCAGAATTCAAAATAAAATACTCAAGTCTCAAAACACCCTTGGTAACTTGAGGCTCAATATGAGTAAGATTTCATGATTCTTTTCCCATACCGACCTGTCGAGTCATGAAGATTATATCTCCAAACTACCTGACACTACAATATAACAAAGGGTTACTCTGATACCATTTTTTCACAAACTAGGCTAGGCATCCATCCGATCAAAAACCTAACCCAGTCTGTGACAAGTCCCAAGAGGCATTCTTGATCCACTCGAGCTATTTAATAGTATCGATCATCAAAGATATCACAGTGGAAATGATTTACCCCAAGATAAACTGATAAAAAATCAAAAAATGAACATAAGAAAACTAGGGGGAAACCATAAAAATTGAATACAAATAAATACACTATATCCAAATAAAATAAAATGATAAAAAAAGATACTAAAAATCGAACTAAAACCAAACTAGAATAAAAACCAATCTCCACTTTACCTCTTGGTCACTACTAACCATAAGACCAACCTACACCAAGGAAAACCCGTACCAGAAACCTCAACTTACAAAACAACTAGAGTCTACCAATTCCAAGTGGAACAAGTAGGGAATGAGTATAAATAACTTAGTAGGTAAACAACCAAGATTCCATACATTTCATTTCCTGATACATTCTATAAACACTGGTATGAAATACATTTAGAAAATAGGGTTTTGTCATTTTAATGAACTAAACACAAAGTTCCCTTTTAAAAACCACACACATAAATTTACTCATTCCAAAATAGTTTTTCATATTTAAAACCTAATTTATAATCCTAATAAAAAGAGAATATACCAAGCTAGGTGATCCAAAGAAATACTAGAAAATGAAGGAAACAATACAAGTAAAATAAATAAAATACCATCAAGGAAGATAATCAAATTGAAGAAAAATAAAGGAAAAAATACGTGTAGAAATTATGGGAATTTACTAAAAATATATTGAATCAATACATGGATATACTCATTTTGGACTCAACTTCCTACCTATGATTTATCTCCATAGTCAATTACCAACTATCTACTCTAAACTGGCCTCACTAGAGGAACAACCCACCTGACCTCTCAAAAAATCTAGGGGGTACCAAAAAATCTAATTAGGGTAAATAATAAACAATCACTCGACCCTCTAGATGACACCCAAGAATCCAATGATAGATGTACATGAAGAATTAGGAGGTCATCAACCATGTGGCATAGACCAATAACCCAAAAATTCCACTTTTCTTTCCTAGCCCAAACTCTTACACCCACTATGCGGAGGCCCTATTCTTAGAGAGAAAACCATAGAGGTGCCCATCATATATCAAGTAATAAAAAATTTCTAAGTGGGGATACACATTACATGATCTTCAAAACCACTTTCCAAAACACCACAATGTACCAAAATTCCTTAGTATTTACAAATCCAATTATATTTCCAAATCATTTCCAAAACCAAATTGAAAACATACGACATGATAAAAAGATTCCCAATGGGCCTTTATCTCATTTAGTTACCCAACCAAATTCCAAGGTTTTAACGAGCCTATATTTATGAAAGAAATTTGAAACCAAATTTTAAATTTGGGATCCAAGGAGCCACTTATAAAAAATTGGGGTTTTTGAAGAACTATTTGAAAGGAGGAGGGAAAAGGGAAAGAATGAGGAAGGGGTAAAATGTTTTGAAATCAGGGGTTTAAGACGATCTTTTATAGAATAATTTTTCATTTGTTTTTCTATCTATATGTTCACCTCATGCACATGTGTATTTAGCCACATCTAAGGTCAAAACGTTTTCGTATCAAAAAAATAGTAAATGGTTCAGCTTGATAATCATAGAGATAATTACACCAAACAACAATGATTTACACACAAGATTTAAACCATTTTAGACACTAAAATACACAAACCAAGAACAATCCCACATTTCACCATTCATAAAAACCTAACCATGAAAAATCATTATCTCAAAATATCCAAATACCTTTAAAGAGTCCATTGACACTTTAACAAACACCAATTAGACACACACTTATGGTAATAATTAGGAAAAATCCTTCGAAACCCAATTTTCATCAAGTTACCATAATTGAATTACCAAAACAATATACTAACACTTCAAAATCAAGAATATTACATTTAGAAACCAACTTGGAAAGATCAAGCATCGAATGGAATGTAATTGAAATGAAATGGATGGAAACTCCTACCTAAATGAGTAAACCTCCAATAGAGGGAAGAACCAATCCCGAGGGATGATCTGAACACTCTATCATTAAAGGAACACAAGTCATACATCAATCCTATCCTCTGAGGTTCGGTCAAGAGGGGGTCAACCAAAGGGAAACAAAGAAATTAAGATGTAAGAATAGGGAGTGCAGAAAAATTGCCAAAACCACAAGGAAATCACATTAGAAGATTGGAGAGGAAACTATGGAGGGATGAGAACCAATACAGAGGGTATTTGGAGGCCCTATCATGCCACTAGGTTGATAAAATAGGAGGATAACTGGAAATAGGTTAAAAAGAGGGAGGGTGAAACTTGTAAATTGAAGGTTTTAACGAACCTGGGAAACTCACATGGTTTAGTAGCATAGTTTAAGAAACTGTGTGCCAACAATAGGCACCCTATTAAATATGGGGAACCCCATATAGTATGGATGCTTGTTTTGGGAAACCATGTGCCAACTAGAAAAAATGACTCTATGAAATTATAGAGCCTCCCCGCCAGCTTTCTATATTGTTGCCTCTAACCATGTTCAAGGTTTGTGGTTTATCCTAGGAACCAACCACATGCAACAAAAATTTTCCTTGTACTTGAATGGTTTTAGGAAAACCATTATCAATCCATTAACTGGTCCAAAACCACCTAGAACCTCCAAAACACAATAATTTTCACCAAGAACTAAACTCGGACCTCAACTAAAAGACCCCACACATAAAAAAGAATAAAATATAAGAAAATCCATAGTAAGGATGTGAAAATAAGGAATTAGGATATGTTCTTGGTATTTTGAGGAGAGGATGAAATCTATGTAATGGTTTACAAAAATGATAGTTTCTAACCAGACAAAGATATTTGAGACCTAAATATCGATTCATGTTTTTTCTAAATGATAGAGATATTAGTTCGAAGTGTTCTAAGAAATAAACCATAATGGGATTGACAAAAAAGGTAGAGTGCATCCTTACATATGATACTGTGAAGGAATCTAATTGGATCAAGAATTTCATTACTAAACTTGATGTGGTTCCTAGAATCGAGGGAGAAATTGATCTATATTGAAAAAATGGGGCTATTACTCAGGATAAAGAACCTTGATCTCACAAAATGACCAAAAGCATCATCTTAAAATAGAATCTCATGTGAATTATCATTGATATGGGTGATGTAAATATTAGTTACGTGGATATAGAAGAAAATATAATATATTTATTGACAAATCATTACTACAATAATAACATGTGGGTCATATAGAATATCCAGGTGTAAGAAACATGAAATATTTATTGAAATAGTTGTAAATTTATCATGTTATTATACTAAAGTAAATCTCCAATTATCATTTATCCATATATTCTTTAATTTATTTTACAAAAAATATCAGATGATAATATCCTCTTAAAGCATGACATTGAGTTTTCCTTAATGGGTTATTATTTCTTAGTAATATAGGATGTTATGATATTTAATGGTTCACTTGAAAGTATTATTTTACTTATTGTAGAGATATGTATATATAGCATAAATAATGGATTCATGAGGTAATAAGTAGATACTTATTACTAGAACTAACCTTCCAAAGTATATCTCATAGAATTTCATATAGTCATCGATATACATAGGTCGATATACTCATTTTAAATCCTTCTTACCTATGTTTTGTGAGACAACTAGCATGATGACCTTTATACATTGATACCATACTTATGTAACTTTTAGAAAAACATAGCTAATACAAGGGTGGTTGGTTATGTTGCTAATCATGTCATTAGTTAGAGCAAAACCAAGATAGGGTTTTTCCACTTATATAGAAAATAAAGACATCTGGACCTTGATTGAATTAGATTGTGGAAATGAATATCCATTATTAGTTGTGTCACATATTATGTGTTTGACTACTTAGATGAGGGGTATGTGGTGTACTCATCTGTTAGATTAATAAAATGTGATGTATTTATTGAATTGATCAATATTTTTCATTGCATCAAGAAAATATGAGTTGTCTATACTATATTAGAATGTTCTATATGGAATGGTCACTTGATGTCATAGACCTAGACATTATATAAGTATATATATGATGTATATGATATAATTATCATATATATGTTTGTATATGGATATGAGTATGTTTTATGGAGATCATGTCAGACCCCTTAGTAGATGGAGTAACATTAATTCTTTATTAGAGGCCACTCTTTTATTACATTGATGAAATAGGGATTTCATATTTTTTGATAACATTACTAAGGCCCATATGGTCACCAAGTTAGTCCCTCGGTCAAGGAGAAATTTTTTGACAATGTTTTTGTTCAAAATTAAGTGAGTTTTATAAAATTGTATCCAAAATATTTTTGATGGATTTAAAAAAATGTGAATTTGTTCATAATTTCCTTATAGGATTTTACTACAAGTGGGAGATTGTTGGATGTGAACTAAAATATTCATCCATATGATGCATGTACACATTACTATGATGCATGAAGTTTATATATATATAATGATATTGTATATATGTAGTTTAAATTTAATACATGCATACAATATATATATATTTTCATTCATACCATACAAGTATTAATATAATATATATATATATATACTATATTAAATATTCATGAGATTCATATTTAAAATATTTCATATGATGAAATGGTTTACATGATCACACTCAAATAGTTTTCATCAGTTCAAAACAAACAATTAGTTATTTTAAAATCTTCAAATTTATTCATTAAACAAATTTCAATGAATCACACTCAAAAAAATTATTGTATGATATGTATTATAAAGGTGGAGGGATGGGATTGTCGTATATTAAGGTAATATTTATCTCTTTTTTTGTTGATTGTGTTCGGATGATGATGTGATCATAAGTTCCATGCAATTTTTCTATAGAAAACTATGTTCTTCTCAAAGTTCTATTTATCAATTCTCAAAGAAGGCACTAACACTCCTTTAGTATTCTAGTATCCTCACTATACAATTTTGGATCCTTCGGTCGGTGTACTCAATCGAAGGTAGGAAGTATACATTTTCTAATTCATAGATATATATCAAATATAATCCATTAACATAAGTGGATGTAATCTATTGCAACTTCAAAAATACTGGTGGTATATTCATCTTTGTGTTTATAATAATTTAAGTGATTGATTTCTTGAAGATAGATATAACTTTTAATGGGTTGTTTTCTGTTTTGAATGGCCATATCAAGATCAAAAAATATACATCATATATACCCGTGTATAAAGATCATACAACTTCTATATTAACCCCATTATATCCTATAAATTCATTCTATTTTATTTTTAAAAATCAAAATACTCTTTCCAATAGTTACCATTTGGATTTTAGAACATGCCTTCTCTTTTCATGATGCTCTTTATCATGATAGGTTTAGTTCAATCAATGTTCATTCTTAATGGTGAATATAATCAAGGGGATTCGATAGTTTTAAAAATATTATCCATTTCTATTTATTATACCCTTTTAATTTTTTACTTTTAATAGATGTTATTATCCATGGTATTTAATAGTAAATGGTATGTAATAATTAGTTTCATGTAATTTTGATATAATGTTTCATTATGAATGAATAAATGATGTTAGTTTACTTCATATATTCTATGACTTAATTCCTACTCAATTTTATATTTATGGAATATAAGAACATAATTATGAGTGATAGAAATATAGTTTATGGAATGAAAATAGATCCTAAAACTCAGGGTGTTACATTCTCCCTCACTTAAATAAGTTACATCCTCACAATTTTAATTTTTTATCAGAATGGAAATAACTAGTGTATATATAATATGAAGATGAATCAAGAAATAAGTTCTAATTATATATCAACATCACTATCTTAGGTAAGACTAATAAACTTTTCTTATGCCTCATAATTGGAATATACCTAATATTGTGTTTTTACCAAACCATCTGAGCTAAAAACCACACATAATTGGGTATTAAGACCCATATAATGGACATGATTTCCATAGAGAGTTCATGGATATCCCTTCACTAATAGTTGACCATATGTTTATTTAGAATATGAAATGTGAATTACTTATCATTCAAATTAATATAGGATCTATGTAGAGAGAGATATTCCATCTCCAAAATCACATCAAAAATAATTAAAGGGGGATTAATATGATTTTCAAGAAGTATTTATGATTCCCCAAATGTAACCATCCCATTATTACACAAATTAATAAAATATTTCATTATAATACAATCACATGAACTTTTAGGTTTTTTATTTTACATAATTATGAAAAGACATTAAAAATTAAATCCTGTGTATTTTTCAACTAACAAACATTTTTTCCTTCAATATAACAAATTTCTTAATCCATGATAAATCTTCAAAATGTCCTACAAATTCTCCACAGAAGACACACTTCTAGAAACACTATATATGTTAATAACCAAAAGAAATGGAAATATAAGAAGGGTGATCTCAAACACTCAGTAAGGTAAATCATATAATAGAAGCTATCATGGAATGAATAATATGAAAAGAATGAATAATAGTCAAATATTTCCATATAACTGAAC
Source organism: Viscum album (assembly GCA_963277665.1). Classification (NCBI taxonomy): domain Eukaryota; kingdom Viridiplantae; phylum Streptophyta; class Magnoliopsida; order Santalales; family Viscaceae; genus Viscum; species Viscum album. The sequence goes on along the minus strand of OY728140.1, from coordinate 361,216,721 downwards.
ACATGAGATTGAAATAAATCCATTAATTCCATGTAAATATAACCAATAACAAGTTTAATAATAACTAGACTAATGATGTTGGAATTTTTAATTCTAGACATATTTTACCATTAATACCTAAGCCAAGACGTTATTCTTATCATTAGGGTTGCATCCAAGACATCTTTTTTTCTTGATATGGCTGAAAACAAGGTATCATGCTTATATTAATTTGGTATACAAAAAATACCCAAACCATTTTTTATCATGAGACTAACTGATGCATCTATGAACTATTTAATACAAGTCCCCACCCATCAATTCTTTAAGTACAATGCATTGACAATGTAAAAGATTTTAATATCATTACAATTCATGATCAACATTCCATGGTAATGCATAAAAATACATATTGAGAAACAAACATATGGAATGTAAATAATTTTATATTTAATAAACGAACCTAATATATATGTAGAATGAAGTTGGATGGTTAAACAATACATAATCAGCATGCTTAAGTAGTTAGTAAACATTTTCATCAGAATAAAAATGATACCAGATATCCATATTTACCCAACCAATAAGTGGGATATATTTCTACGTATGAATCCTCAAACTAACACTGTATATAATAATAGTATATCATTAAGTTAATAATTCTCCCAATCATTCTATGTATGAATACCTAGGAGAATTACATTGTAATAATATAATGAAAATAGAATAATCATTGTGGAAAGGCGTTAAAATAAAACTAATTCCTATAATAGTGGTTGATTTGGAAATACAAAGGTAGCGATGGATCATTTATAGTATATATATTTATTTAAAATATTTTAAAAGAAGGAAAATTTGTAAGAAACAACCTTAATCAATTACTTAAGGAATATATAAGGACATTAATAAAATCATCCAATGAATATGGTCACCAAATATAAGGATTATCGACCAAAAAGAAGAGGTAGGGTTGGTTTCCATATAATGGAAAAATATTGAGTCAAGGTGTAAAATGAAATAGCAATAGGACATGGAAAACCCAAAAATAACCATAAGATAAAAAAATGATCATGGTATTGGAAGTAAAGACTATAAAAATTCCCCATATGGTTTGTAACATTTTAGAGATCTTGGTTTTAAAATAAGTTTAGGAAAAGAAACCTTACGATTAGATTATTATAAAAAAACCCTTAATAGAGAAATAACTGTAAACTGAACTTCAAATACCATGATAAAAGATAAATCATGATATAATGTAATAAATAGGTTATATAAATTCCATAAAAAATTTAATTGGTTCATAATAAGAATTATTTCACAAGAAATTGGATTTGAGATCAAGAAACCATTTCAAGTAACATAATATTTTTGGTAAGAATAATTTTATAATGAGGTTATAAGGAATAATTTTAAATCCCCATTAAAGAATGTGGAAATAAAATAAAAAGAATTTATTAGGTAGAATAAATCAAACTTGGAACAATAAATTTCAATAAGAATATTTTCAACTCAATGGATGAAAATTGTGTTTCCACAAAACCTTTAAACATCATGATATTTAAAATTTAGAAACCCATGAAAGGTAAAAAATGAGAGGGATTTTTAAATCCCATATATTTCATGAAAGGTATGATGAAAATAAATCCATGGCCAATATATACACAACAAAAAAAATAAATAAATGGTGAATAGAAATTATATCTCAATGAAACAAAATTGAGATCCAAATTCCTTACCTTGATTCTGATTTGATCTCCCAATACCCCTAACTTCATTAATAATAAAATTAGGTTACTTAGATACCTTAATAATAACCTTCTTCATCTATATTTCATTTTCAAAGGATTATTTATGTAACGCCCTGAAATTCTAAAATAAGAACATTATATTCGATATCGTGTATGACACAAAACACCAAGCACGTGAGGGAATTCAATATCCCAAGAATTTAAAATATATTTAAATTTTTAAATAAATTAAATATATGATATAGATTTCAATACACTTAATACTTATCTTTTGTTACATGCAAGACTGAGTTTTACCGAACAACAATATATTATTAAAATATTATTATTTAATATAATAAGATATAACCTTGAAGTTAATTTAGAGGTTAGTAATAGTATTAAATAACTTATGAGAATATATGTTTGATACAAATATAAATAAATTCACTGGTTACAAATTAATTAGAAATGAATATAAGAACCAATTGAAAATAAAGGGAATATTCTTATAGAAAACTATTCTTATTCTCACAAATGTGTTTTATCCTAATAAATTAATTAATTAAAATTAGTGTATATTATTAATGAAATATATATTTTATATATTAAATAAAATATTTTTTACATTTATCCAATATATTTTATATACATAGGATAAGAACAAATCTAATATTACACATAAAAACCTATATTTTTATAAAGGAACGTTTTCCACCTTTTAATGGAGAATCTATTTTAATCCAATTTTTTAATTTTTTTAAATATTATATTTCAAAATAAACCTAATATTTGAAATAGGAACATAAAAATATGGTTATGGTGATTTTTTGGTATTTTTATGTAAAGTTTCATTTTTGATGAATAATGGAAAATGATCAATTTTAACTTGAAATTGTTTCTTCATCTAATTTATTTATAAGGTTAAATTATATTTTAAATTGGTTTAAAAATTAATTATATAAATTTTATACCATTTAACCCAATTTAGATTATTTTAATAAATTTTACATTGAATTTGGATATAAAAAATTTGTAAACTTTTGAACATATTTACTTAAAAACCCGCTTTGTCGTCCCGTTTAAGGGATTGAATATAAATTAATTTATACCAATTCTATGATTCGAATTTGAAAAAACTGGATTCCATATTTTTAATAATCATAGTTTATAATTTATATTAAGGTAAACTTATTTTTTTACCAAAAATATTAGTGAATGTGATTAAAATTAAATATAATGATTAAGAGAAAAATTAGCTTAACAAGGGAATAACCTTAAATTTAAGATCCATAATGACCTTAAAACTTGTCCAATATCCATTTTATGATAATATTTATACCCTATAATCCCTTGTATATACTTTGGTACATTATTTTATCCACTTTCAAAGGGAAAAACGTGGGTGGAATTCCATTTTCCAAAATTTACAAGAGTGTCACTCGTCCTCCAATGTAAAAAAGAACTCAAGCCTCTCACTTCCTAAAACCAATAAATACACTTTGGATTGGAAAATATCTTATAAAATAGATACTAAAAATACCTACCCTGATCCTAGAATCCTCAACTTTACCATAAATCCATCCATGGAATCCCTTTGGTGCAAACCAAAAGGAGTTACCCGAATAAGAGGTAACATCCTTCCTCAAGATCTTTAGTTTTCTTTTTTATTCTCCACCCCTAAACATATATAATTTCATGATTACATAATAAAACCATTATCTAAAATATTCTGATATTTGTTTTATTTTAAGGGTAAAACCAACACTTACACATACTTCCATCTAATGGATAACAAACCTATCATTCGTGTACAGAAAACCACCGCCTCACGACCCAATGATTGTTCATTTTTACTTTACAACTTTTCATGGTTGGAAATTATTATGGACATGATGTTTATATATTATATATATGATATTTATAATTTATTTATAATTATTAAATTATTTTATTACACATGTCTTTATACTTTCCATTTTGTGTAAATACAGTAACATCGTTTGTGGAAGTGTGGACTACCACCCCCTCAAAGCGATGTGATACGTTAGCACATTACAAGAAATGTTTAAAAGATAGTTTTAATAAATATATTTTTCATATATGAAATATATATGATAATGTAATTATAATATACATATATATCATTTAATTTTCATTCTTTTAAATATTTAAAATAAATAAAAGTAGCGTTCATGCGTACGTACAACCTACCATGGCCATAAATGATTCATTTCATTTTCTATCTCCAAACTTTATGGATTATTGTAAAAATATATATACTTAATATAAATTATATTTAAATAATTTATTAAAATAAGGATATTTTTAAACCATGATCAAATTAATATGAACAATAAGTAAAAAGTTAAAACATACTTGACAAACTAGGAAATTAACACCCAAAATAGTGAAAATAATGAACAATTAATAACAAATGGGTAATAAGATATTATAATAAGTTAATATATGATATTGTAAATATTATTATGGTTATTTTATAAGTTAGTGACATGTTTACAGTTCTTGTACATGATGTTAAAGTATGTTCTCTCAAAAAGGAAATGCAAGGTGAGGGATTTTTATACCACTTTTTACATTTGTGAGATAAATGTCATATTCACCACTTAGTTCTTTTTTATGTTGTATCTATTGTAGATTTTGATATATTATATCATTAATAATTTTATATTAATGTTATTTAAAACCATAATTTAATTTTATTCCTTCACGAGGATTATGATTTAAAATGTTTCAAAGTAGCATGGGATACTTTGGAATGTTTAAACACTATTTTCCTCAAGAATAATTTTAATGATCTTTTAAATCTATTTAAATTAAAGTAAATTATATGACAATTTTTTAATAAACTATTTAATTTTACTATATTATGGTTATTCATGACCTTTTTCAAGTATTGGTACTATTTTCCACTCTTTAATACTCAAAATGTTTTATAAAAAGTTTTTATGAAAACCCAACTTCATTTCTCCCTTTAGTTGGATAACCTATTTTCTTTTAAAAACCTTATTTTCCAAAATGGTTTTCAAAAAACTGTTTTTAACATTTCCAAAATTATTTATTAAAGTAATTTTTAGCCTTTTTTCTTTTACTAATTTTTTTCAAATTAATCTTCTTTTCACTTTCTTAACAAGTAATTTTTTTAAACATTTTACTTTGAAAAATGAATGTTCATTTTACCTCATACAACATTTAATGATTTACCTACCGTCAATTATTTGAAGATTAATTTTCACATTTAAAGGGTTAATTGTTTAAGAAAAAGTTTTCAAAAGTGATTTTCAAATAAAAGGTTTTTCAAAACATAAGGATATTTTCTTCAAGAATGTTTTTAATAGATCTTTTTATAGTATTTCTATTCATCAATGACTTCAAACATTTATTTTTAATCCACTGAGGATATATTGTATTGATAGCATCCTTATTCTTTCTCAATATGTTTTATGATTAACATGACCAAGGATAGTATTGACATTCACTTACTTGATTCCTTTTAGTCCCCTTGAAATATTTAATTCCCTATGCCCATTGAACATTGAATTTCCCCTAATTATCCATCTCATTTATCATGGATATGTTCATTGCCTAAACCATATACCATTTTTCATACAGTGTTTACTTTGAATTTTATTTTATTATTTGGGAAAATATTTATAAATCCATATCCTTTATTCAATATCGATATTTGATAATTCATATTGTTTATTCAATGTGAGGAATTCTTGGGATATGAAAGACACGGGTTGAGGACCATTTAAGGAAATCCGTATGGGTTGGGGACCGGTTAATGAAATCCCCATGATGCATCAGTAGTCTCATGAGATGAAATTAGTTTTAGAAAAAACCTTCTATTTTGTTTCTAATTAGAATAGAATGGTTACTACCAACAAAATTAAACTATATTGTGAAAGGTATTGATGGAAGTGGTTCATGTGCCAAAAACATGACATCCAATAATTAAGAAATTCCATAATTTTGATTCAGTTATTATTTATCCATGATATTTTTTATTTATATATCTATGGATTCATTTAATTCTCAGTTCATTGATTAAATGGAATGTGTTTCAGTTTCCTACCTTTACATATTGATTTTTCTTTATCCAGTTACTTGAATAGAATGTGTTTTCTGTTATTACCTTTCCATATTGTTTATGATCTTCCTTCTCAATTTATTGATTACATGGTATGTGTGTTCAGTTATTTACCATGAAATAATTATTATTCTCATTGATTCATTATTCATTCCACTATAATTTACCCTTACTGATAATTTGAGATCATCCTTATTTTTTTTTACTTTCCACATGAATCCGAGAAGCGTACTATAAAAGATATAGAGGGATATAATAGATGGAATAAAGTTATCCATGAATGAAAAAAATTACTTTGTAATTAGTGTATTCATCTCTAATACAATACTCAAGTATGTATCTAGTTTACCCGGACTACTAAACTATTAGGTTCTTTGAGATTTGATTTCTTGTAATCATGCCAATGTAATAGTAGTAGACGTCGACTCCAGGCTCTTTTTGGTCTAGTCACTATAGTTGGTATTAGATGAAGTTTAGTAGAAATATTGGGAACTACATTTATGGAAACATAGATTATAGAACATAGACCTAAGGTAGAATTTTAGGATAAGTATAGAAGAACATCCTAAAGTTTTGGTTAGATAGATATTTTATAGTTTTGATGGAAATACATCCCTGTCTGGATACTATAAGTGAACATAGTTCTGACATAGATGTACCTACGAGTAACAACTCTAACAAGGTGTTTCAGGACTGACTTGGCGTAACCTGATACACAACAATGGGCCTTTCTGTGCACCTGGTTTGACACTCCCAAGGGATATTATTAGAATAATTCACATTTAATTTACAAACCATTATGAAGGATTTAAATAGATAATGACAATAAATGACCTAGGTTAAACTTTATACCAAGGAAGATCCTATGTGGAGATAAATGGATGTATTAAAAACCTTATTTACAAGGCTATTTAGTTATTAAAATTATTTTAGGTATGTCCATCATATTTATTTTATAAATTATATCAATATGGTTTTAGAAAAGAGAAACCTATATGTTGGGATAAAAACCATAAAATTCAGAAATTCCATGAGATTTTAACCCATAACTGAAGGATAATAAGGTTTTAGCTCAAACTACTAACCTACGCAATGTCCTAGTTAATATGTCATTATTTTTAGTTAAAAAATTGATGAATACATATTAATGATAAAATAGTAGAGTTATTTTTTAGGTTTATAGATTAATGTATTAACCGTATTGACTTTAGAGAATAGTTAGAGACTAATTTTTAGAATTTTCACTCTTTTATGGGCCTTAATATATGTTAAAAGTGTATCTTATTTCTTTATGAATTAGAGTTAATTTATAAGAATCCATTTATTGAAGTAATGGATGCATTAAAAATTGATTAAAGCACAAAAAAGGATGAAATTATGATTATAGAAATATATCAAGTATTTTATTCCCTTATATACCTAGGTATAAAAATAATTACTCAACATTAGTAAAATGATCAAACAAAAAAATGTTGTCTAAATACAATAATTTTTATTGAACTGATGGTCTTCTAAATCATCGCAGATTTATGGATTTGAGGAACTCAGCTTTTCATTGATCATTCAATTATTTTTGATTGATGACCTCAATCACCCCTATAAATATTTATGCTTTTCCTCCATGTAGATATCTTTTGTTACCACTAATGTTCTTCTAATTAGAGACCTTGTTATATATTAGTCCATGTGACCTTTGTACATATCATTCATTATTTGCTATATGATTTGTTACAAACAATTGTCACAATGTGAGATTTAAAAAATAAGAAATATAAAAAAATATATCTCCAATGTCGAGTTTAAATTGTGAGGATGCAATTTAATTAATGTGGAGAGAATGTAACACCCTAAATTATAAAGTAAGAACATTATATTCGATAGCGTGTATGACATGCAACACCAAACATGAATGGGAATAAAATATACTGAGGATTTATAATATATTTAATATTCTAAATAAATTAAATATTTATATAGTTTTCAATGAACACAATACTGTGTTATCTTGTATTATATTCAAGATTGGGTTTTACTGAACAACAATATATTATTAAAATATATTTATTTAATATAATAAGATATAACCTAGCCATTAAAATAGTTTTTATGAATAGTATTAACTAACTTATGAAAATATATGGTTTAAAAAAATATAAAACAAATTAATTGGTTAAAAAATAATTAGAAATGAATATAAGAACCAATTGAAAATAAATGGAATATTTTCATAGAAAATTATTATTATGCTAAAAAATATGTATTATCCTAATAAATTATATTAATTAAAATTATTGAATTTTATTAATTTAATATATATGTTATATATTCAGTAAAATATTTCTGAAATTTATCCAATATATTCGATAGACATAAGATAAGAACAAACTCAATATTACACATAAAAGCCTATATTTTTATAGGTACATTTACCACCTTTTAATAGAGAACCTATTTTAATAACTTTTTTGGAACTTTTGTAGATAATATATGTAAAAATAAACTTAATATTTTAAATAGGAACATAAAAATTAGGTTATGGTGAATTTTTGGTATTTTTATGTGATGTTTCATTTTTATGAATAGTGAGAAATAGTGAATTTTAACTCAAAAATGTTTTTCATCTAATTTATTTATAATGTTAAATTATATTTTAATTTTTTTTAAAGTTTAATTATATAAATTTTAAATAATTTAATCCAATTTAGGTCATTGAAATAAATTTCAACTTGAAATTGGATATAAAAACTTATCAAACTTTTGAACATTTTTACTTTAAAAACCTGCTTTTTCGTCCTGTCTCCGAGATTAAATTTAAATTAATCTCTACCACTTATAGGATTTTAATTTATAAAAATGGATTAAATATTTTTAATAATAATAAATTTTAATTTATAATATTGTAAAATTATTTTTTGAAAAAATATATTAGTGAATGTCATTAAAATTTATTACAACATTTAAGAGAAAAATTATCTTAACAAGGGACTAAACCATACATTTAAGAGCCAAAATGACCTAAAAACTTTTAAAAAGTCAATTATATGGTCATATTTATTACCTATCCTAAATATTTTGTTCCATTATTGGATACACTTTTAATGGTACAAACATGGGTGGAATTCCCTTTTCCAAAATTTAAAGGAGTGTCACTCCTCATCCACTATAAAAAACAAACTCAAGCCTCCCACTTCCTCAAAATTATCAAGACACTTTATATCAACCAATATATGCTCATATAGCTACTAAAAATTCATAAACACAACCTATAATCCTCAACTTTAGCATAAATTCATCCATGGAATCCCTTTGGTGAAATCCAAAAGGAGTTACTTGAATAAAAGGAAACATCCTTCTTCAAGATATTTAGTTTTATGTTTATTATCTACCCCATAAAATCCTCTTATTCTAATATTAAATATTAAAATAATTATCCTCAATATACTGATATTTTTTTTGTTATTTTTTTACCTAAACTTACATACAATTCCATCTAACTGGTAACAAACCTACCATTCATTTACGACAAACTACCGCCTTGCGACACGATGATTATTCTTTTTCCCTTTACCACCTTTAATGATTGAAAGTTATGATGGAAAAACTATTTTTATATTATATATATATGATATTTATTATATATTTATACTTATATAATTATTTTATGAAACATTCCTTTATAGTTTCCATTTTGTTTAAATACGATAACATCGTTTGTGGAAATGTGGACTACAACCTCCTCAAAGCGATGTGATGAATTCAAACTTTACATGAAATTTATAAAGGATGGTTTTAATAAATATATGTTACATATATGAAAATTATATGATTCTATAATTATATTATACATATATATCATTTACTTTTTTATTCTTCTAAAAATGGAAAATAAATGAAGGTAGCATTCATGCGTACGTATGACCTATCGCCTCCATGAACGGTGCATTTCATTTTCTATCTCCAAAATTTATGGATTATTGTAAATACATATATAATGAATATATATTTTATTTAAATAATGTTTTACATTATGTAGAATATGAAACCATTATCTAATGAATAAGAACAACAAGTAACATGTTAAAACATACTCGACAAACTAGGCAATTAAAACCTGAAATTGTTAAAATAATGAAAGTTTAATAACAAAAGAGTAATTAGATATTATAAAAGGTTAATAAAATATATTATAAACATTATCATGGTTCTTTTATTATTTATTTACATGTTTAAAACCCTTATATAAGAGGTTAATGGATGTTCATCCAAAAAGTAAACACAAGGTAAGAGATTTTCATCTCACTTTTTACATCTATGAGATAAATATCATATTCACCACTTAGTTATTTTGTGTGGTGTAGATAATGTTTTTTAATATTTTTTATAATTAATCATTTTATATTCATGGTATTTAAAACTTTAATTCAAGGTTATTCCTTTATGAGTCTTATGATTTAAAATGTTTCAATGTGGTATGGGACACTTTGGAATGTTTAAAAATTATTTTCCTCAAGAATTATTTTAATGATATTTAAAAGGTATCTCAATTCTAGGAAATTATATGACCATTGTTAAATAAAACCTTTCATTTTACTCTCATATAGTTATTCATGACCTTTTCAGGAATTGGTACCATTTTTCCACTTTTTGGTACTGAAAATGTTTTAGAAAAAGTTTTCAAGAAAACCCGACTTCATTTCACTCTTTAGTCGGAGAACCTATTTTATTCTAAAAACACTATTTTCTAAAAATGTTTTCAAAAAAATGTTTTCTACCTTTCCAAAATTATTTATTATAGTAAATTTTACACTTTTTCTTTTACCAATGTTTTCAAAGGAATCTTCTTGTCTCTTTTCAAACAAGGAATTTTCTTAACCTTTTTACCGTACAGAAGGAATGTTCATTTTACCTCATACGATATGTATGGATTTACCCAACATAATTTCTTTAAAAATTGCGTTATATGTTAAAAGGGTTAATTTTTAATTAATTTTTTTCAAATTTTATTTTCAAAGAAAAGGTTTTTCAAAATTAAAGGATGTTTGCTTTATGAATATTTTTAAAATATCTTTTTATAGTATTTCTATTCATCAATTACAAAACCACATTATTTTTACTCCACTTTGGATATTTTGTATTGGTACCATCCTTATTCTTCCTCTGGATGGTTTATGATTGATTTGGACAAGGGATAGTATTAACATTAACTTCCTTGATTCTTTTTAGTCCCCTTGAAATATTTAATTCCTTATGATTATTGAAAATTGAATTTAAATTAATTATACATATCATTTATCATGGATATGTTCATTTCCTAACCCATGTACCATTTTTCATATGCTGTTTACTATGAAAGTTATTTGATTATTTGGGGAAATATTGATAAATATGTATTCTTTATTCAATACGGATATTTGATCAGGAATATTGTTTATTAAATATGAGTAATGATTGGGACATGAAATATACAGGTTGGGGACCATTTAAGGAAAACCCTATAGGTTAGGGGATAGTTAATGAAATCCCCATGATGTATCGGTAGTCTCATGATATAGAATTAGTTGGCGAGAAACCCTTCAAGTTTGATTCCAAGCAGAATAGATGGGTTTCTACCCACAGACTTAAACCATCTTGTGAAAGGTCTAGATGGTAGTGGTTAATGTGCCAAATATATGACATCCAATAATTAAGCATTTCCCTCATTTTGATTTAGTTATTATTTATCCATGAGATTTTTTGTTTACATATATATGGATGCATTTCATTCCTATTTCATTGATAAAATGTCATGTTTTTCAGTTTACTACCTTTACATATTGATTTTTCCATATCTAGTTATTTTAATGGCATGTGTTTCTAGATATTACCTTTCCATATTGTTTATGCACTTCTTTCTCAGTTTACTGATTACATGGTATGTGTGTTTAGTTATTTAACATAACATAATGATTAGTCTCATTGATTCATTACTACTTCCACTATACATTACCCTTACTGATAATTTGATATCACCCTTATTTTATTTACTTTTCTTAGGAATTAATAAGGAATAATATAAAAGATATGTATGGATATATTAAAATAATAATTTTATCCTCAAAATATATATTTTTTGTTTTAATTAGTGTATTCATTTTCAACACAAGACTCGTGTATACATGGTTTACCAAGACTACTATACTATTTATTCTTTCAAGGTTTGATTCCTTTTAATCATGCCAATTTAATGGTATTAGACACTGGCTCCATGATCTTTGGGGTTGGGTCGCTAAAATTAATTATCATATTCTATTTATTTATTATATTTTTTCCCTTATGTTGGTTATTTGAGTCTGTTCATTCAATTTCTACATAATTGTTTTGGTATGGTGACCATGGTTAAAGGTTTTTTAGAATAACATCATAATATACATAATCCTAGTGGATTACATCCTTTAATATTTTATTAGAATAAAATTTATACATTCATATAGTTTTTTATAATTTGTACTCACTTTAGGAAAGGTAATCTGATATATTCATTTCATGTGGTTATGTTTACAAGGACTGTTCATTATCAATATCACTTATAAAATTTAACATCCTATGTATTGAAAAAAAATCATTTTCATATTTATTAATATATAAAAATTACACAGTTATATTCATTATAAAAATATTAAGCAAATTTTAAAATAAAAAAGAAGTAGTTTTATTAAACTCTTTTCTTATAAGGTTTTATTTAAAAGTTTAGTTTGCAAATTTCCAAATTTTAGTTTAATAAAATGAATCTAATTTTTGAAATAATCATATCAAAATTATCTTTGAGTGATTTTTTTGGATTTTTTAGAAAATATTATTTTTTTCAGTGAATAGTTAAAAATATAAGTTTTTTAAAATTTTCATTTCTTTTCGATCAACTGTGTAATTTAAAAGTAGCATTAAATTTTTAATTTCATTTTAATTAAATTAAGTATTATTTATATATATTCAATTAAATTAATTACATTTGAATCATATTTATATAAAATTTTTGTATAAGTTTATTTTTTGGGTTTAAAAATGGTTTTTTTCTTCTGAAAATGGTTTTAAAGTGTGTAATGTTTCTCCATTTTAATTTATAAAAAAAACCCAAACAAGGAATGATTTTAATGAAATTTATTTTAAGCCCGCTTTTTTATGCTTAATGTTTTAAATATATTTAGTTATATTTTTGGATTTAGGCGCTAAGACGGTGCTAGATTTTGAGGCCCGATGATATTGGTATTGACATTTTAAAAATATTAAATATATTTACATCGCACACATGTAGTTTTCATGAAAAATTGAAATAAATCACTAATTTAGTCTCAGATCATAAATCCAAGTCCACTAATGAGTTTAGAATATGGGTTTTATGATAGGTGCAACATAACATTCTTCGGCATTGGGTGTTTGTTAAAGAGTTTTCATGGGAACTAAAATAAATAAATAAATTATTTATTTTATATCATTTCATTGATGAAGTAAACTAAATCCATCATATATAAATACACCATTATAGGCAAGTCTCAGGGTTGGTCGCATAACCCTAGAGACCAAGAAAGGTGGTATTAGAGAGACTTTGGTGAACGAAATTAGGTCAGAGGATCAGATCTATACCACATGGATCGTCTATGCCAACAAAGTTTGTTGATCACACCATCGACATCAACAAATAATTGTTCTTCATTAAGTATTGATCCAACTCATGGAAGTATGTTTTATTTATGAGGTTTCTTACCATTTTTTATCCCATGTCAAACACAAATCAATTACACAAACAACAATTGATTCACCCAACACCGGTTGACTTATTTTACGGTTGATTTATTTATTCATTGTTTATTATTCATTTTCATTTGACTATTGGATGAAAATATATCGAAGATGAAATATAAAATGGATGAGGTTCATTCCATATATTTATGTTTTATGGTTTTCTCCCTCGTTTGTTCACATGTTCATCACAAACATTTTCTTTGGTCTGATGTTCGATGAATATCGTGTATTTGATCATTTCAATACTGTTATTTATTTCAACAGATCAAAACTATATGTTTATTTTATGGTCAAGGGTGTGATAAATGTATGATGATGAAGGATAACTAATGGTATATCAGATCAAACCCATTTTTCCTCATTATTCCTGATTTGACGTGTGGCGATGAGGTGATACGATGATGGTGGGGCTCGACGGAGCGATTTCTAAGTAGATTAGAGCCTAAATCACAATGAATAGTAATATAAAGGGTCGTATAACCTTAGATACTTGATTCCCAACTATATTTTTAGTATAGGTGGATGATGTGGAGGTAGAAATGTGTGTTTCTATGAAATCCATATTACACGATGTGTAATATGAAATTACACATCATGTGGGGCCCTAACTGTGGTGCTAGTGTTTCCTTGGAAGAGATAAGGATCACATGATGTGTTTTTATACCACACAACATGTGAAACCTAGATAGTTTAATTCCATGAATCTATAAGGATACATGGTCATTGTTTGAGTACATAGGTGAAGGCATGTACTCTAACATGGAAATAGTACACGGGATGAGTTGTGTACTATGACATGACCCGGTGTACATTGGCATGGCCCGGGGTACATGTGAATAGGTAGATGAACATTTTAATGGGAACAATTAGGTCCAAATTTTTCTATACACATTTTTTACCCTAAGTATACTTCATATACTTCCTATGAGATGGATTATAGCCCTTTATTTTTTTCACTTTGGACCATTATCAGTTAAAGTATTCCCTTAGTCTATCCCTTTGAGGGTAAAATGTAGAATTATGTCCTCAGCTCTAGATTTTGATCTAATATTGAAGATGAGTCTCAAATAGTGTTATTGGTGTCTCACCGTGAGACCAAGGTGTGATTCAATATAATTCCATCTTATATCCTAGGTGGGGTTCATGGAATCGGTGTGACTTACATGCATATGGTGTTGATCCCACATATAGAAGGTCGATTCAATAGGGTTTGAGGTATCATCCGTAATATGATCCCCTATATAGTGGGTTGATCCATATTGGGGTTTCAGTGTCCCCCAATGGCTATGGGTGTGACCCCTATCTACGTATCAATATCTTCATAGATCTAGTGGGTACTTCTTAGGTGGTCCCCAACAATCATGACCTCTTGGATGAGTGACACTAGTGATAGAATGACTCATGGAGTGGATTATCCTAGAATAAGCTTTTCCTAGAAGCCTCATATAGTATCTTATGGATCAAAATATTAGTTGATACCACTTCAGACTAGTTGTTTATCATGAGTATATCAGGGTACGCTATTATAATATTATTACAGGCTGAATACTCTTGATTCTTTATTCAATGTAATTTTAGGGTGTCTTAATGGGTATTATTTTACTAACCACTTAATGAGATCTTCCTAGATGTGTCATGTATTATGTAGAAAAAATTCCTTTTATGGTTTCATAGGAGGATATGGAGATGGTGGAGCATAGTTGGGATAGAAAGGTCAAGGTGTTTTTTGGGTGGTTGTATTTGAAAGTGGTACCTCTTTCTGAGTAGGTTGGACTCTTTTCTATTTTTGGTTGGGCTTATATTTTTCCTATTTATCACTTCTAGTATTTTATTCATACACTGATGTGGTATGAATGTTGTGAATGCCTATATGGAATCTATTTTTTTTACTTTCTTATCATTTTATGGTCTTGTATACATGTGTGTGTGTACATGTATATTTTTCTAATGTCTCCCATGTATGGGTTACTCCTACTAGACACTGGTCTCCAGCCCCGGGCCTATTAGAGTTGGGATTGGGATAGTTACACTCATCTTATTGTGGGATAGGTGGGCCCTAGTGTGTTGGGTCATGATAGAGTGGTATTAGAGGATGGTTTTATCTTAGGATCAGAGTGTAGATTTTTACCTAAGTGTGAGATTGGTTTGGGATTTATGGAAATAGTCCTAAAGTAATTCAAGTTTTACTTTGTTTTCCAGGGTGTCTAGTTTTGGTGAAAATATCCATTCATTAGGACTTTAATAACCTTCTCATTGAATTTGTAAATATAGTAACTGGTTTCAAGGGAAAAAAATTGTATATTCATCATATAGGAATGGGTTTTGGTTTTCTTATCTGTAATGACCCACCAATTCTCATTGGCTTGAGAGTACCACGAGTCATTACTAGTCCTTAAGAGACATCCCCAAGATGCCAAAGGCTGGCATTAAATTCCAAAGGGTTTAAAATAGAAGTGGGGGATGATTTACCCTTTTAGAAATAACCCAAAAACCAACCAAGAATAACCAAACATTCACTATATGATGCATGAATAAATGAAGACAACTTAGAAAACCTCATTATTATAAAACCACATCAAAGTACACACAACATAAGACTAAACCAAGTAACAAGTGCACAATGGATAGACAACTCAAGACTCTCAAGAGACACCAAGACTCTGTGCTCCATAAGCTTCAAGCTCCACAATATCTCCCAAGCATCCCCACGAGCCACTAGCAATAAGATGCTTTACCTTTACCTGTGTCTCGGAACATGACATCTGAAAAAGAACCAACGTTCCAAAGGAGTGAGTATAAAACTCAGTAGGTTTTCCCCAATGACTTCCCTACTCACACCACTAGGATAGAAGAGTTAGCAACAATTATATAAAAACAGTTTATATAAAACAATTTCTCTAAAGCAGTTTATAACTAAATATAAACAAGTTTACCAAAACCATTCATAACCAAAAAC
Source organism: Viscum album (assembly GCA_963277665.1). Lineage (NCBI taxonomy): Eukaryota > Viridiplantae > Streptophyta > Magnoliopsida > Santalales > Viscaceae > Viscum > Viscum album. The sequence goes on along the minus strand of OY728140.1, from coordinate 361,200,169 downwards.
ATCCAAGGGTAATTGAATCCAATTTTCCAACAAGTTATTTTTCCAGAAAAATAACCAACATGCTTTTGAACCATTTCACAAACATCCCTTTTTAGCATTCCAAACCATGTCCCAACCCATGCAACCAACCATGCATGCTTCATTATGACAGTTCCATACTCATGAGCGGTTTCTCATCGATCTACCTAGTCGTCACAAGGTAATTGTTTCCCATGTTCCATTTACACCTTTGGCACCAAGCACAATGTCATATTTCAACGAATCCTCATACATATAGTTACCATGTGCCATTAAACTTTTGGCACCGAGCATAAGGTCATATTTCAACCAATCCTCGTACATGAAACATGAACACACAACACATATTCCCATCAATCACTCCCAAACCATCCTTTCAATAAAACAACTTTTATTAAAAACCATTTCCATCAAAACCAAGTGTGTTAAACCAATTCAAACCATTTCAATAAAATTTTACTTTTATTGAAAACCAAAGCATAATCCAATTTTGAAACAGTCATTTCACATCAATAAAACATCCCCTTTTTATTGAAGACAACTAATTCAAACCATTTCAATAAAAAATATTTTTTATTGAAAACCCATTTTCATCAACCATTTACAATTGAATAAAATCCCCATTTTAAAATCTCTATTTTAAAATCAAGAACCAAAGCAGTCTTTCAAAATCCCCAATTTTCCAGTTTTCACAACCATTACTCAAGAGGGTTTCGAATAAGTGTTCAACAACAAAATCAAAATAAATTCAACACCACCCATTCAATTTGAAAGAATTACAATAAATTCTAACAAGAGGAGTCGAGAGTGAAGCCTACCACCTCAAAGGTTTTGACGAAAACCACAACGTACGAAGAACTCTCAAGAAAACCGGGTTGATTATTCAAGAACATTACTTAGATCTATTCTCCTAAAAAAACCAAGACCAAAACTCATAATATTTGGAATCTAAACACTTAGATCTACCCATAACGATCATATATCTAAGAAACAAAGATACGAGGAGAAGTAGATCTAAGTAGATCTAAGAAACCGATCAAGAACGATCACTTAACTCAAGAAACCGTCTTTGATTTGCCAAGAGAAGCCTTCAGATCACCTCCGAAACACTGGGAGAACCCTCCTTGACCTTATAAGAACCAAAATCCCGAGTTAGGGCCGCTTAGGAGGAAAAACAAGCCACTTAGAGGCAAAAATGCATGAGATCCACCTTTATAGGATCTCATTTAAGTGGCCGCATGGTTTTCCTGCATGGTTAGACAAACCGTGCGATAATCATGTGTTAGCCACTACCTCGGCCACCCTTCTCGCACTGTTTGGCCGCACTGTTAGACAAATCTTGCACCGTACATGTGGAACCTACTACCTCCAAGGCATACTACACATAGTTTGGACGCACGGTTTAGACAAACCGTGCGCCGCCCGTGCGACTTCCCCTTTTGCCTCAAAACTTCATTCCAAGTTCTCTCGACTCTCCCATTCATCACCCTTAACTTTATAACCACTAAAAGCATCAAGAACGGGTTACATAAAAGAAACTGGGGGTACTAAATTCTCCCCACCATTGGTCTTTCCATCCTCAGAAAGTAGAAAACCTTCAGCCAACTGAAAGAGTTCCGAACACTGCTCATTCATTTCCTTTTCACGTTCCCAAGTCTCTTCCTGAATCTGACCATGCTATCATAAAACCCGCACTAGACCGATGCTTTTCCCATGCTGGACTTTCTATTTCCTATCCAAAATCCATACCAGAATATGTATCAAAGAAGAATCCAGCTCTAGGTCAACGTGATCCCATCTGATCACATGGTCTGGATCAGACTGATACTTTGTCAACTGAGATACATGGAACACATTATACACTGAACTGAACCGTGGTGGTAATTCCAACCGACATGCCACCACTCCAACTCATTACAATATCTCAAAAGGGCCAACGTATCTAGGAGATAACTTTCCCTTCTTCCCAAAACGACGATGTCCAAGCCTTGGAGAGATAATCAAGAAGACATGATCACCCACAACGAATGACAATGGTCTATAATGGTGATCTGTATAAGATTTCTAACAACTCTGAGCCGTCTCTATCCTCATTCTAATCAACTGAATCTTCTCTGTTGTTTCTTGGACAAGGCTCGACCCAACTAGTGAAGTTTCACCTGTTTCCACCCAACATAGTGGAGAACGACAAGGATGCCCATACAATGCTTCAAACGGAGCCATACGTATCGAGGATTGATAGTTGTTCTTGTATGAGAACTCCACTAAGGGTATATGATCCTCCCATGAGCCACCAAAATCCATTACAAAATCCCACAACATGTCTTCCAATGTTTGTATCGTTCGCTCATATTGCCCATCCGTCTGGGGATGATATGTTGTGCTCATAGTCAACAGACTTCTAAGGGCTTGCTGTAATGATTTCCATAAACAAGATGTGAACCTCATATCTCTATCTGAGACTATAGACACTGGTACACCATGCCTCTTTACCACTTCTAAGATATAGATTTTTGAAATATCTTCCACCGTATGGGTTTCACAAATAGGGATGAAATGGGCCGACTTGGTTAGACGATCCACTATCACCCAAATGACATCGTGTTTTCGGACCATTCTTGGAAGACCTATAAAAAAATCCATTTCTATCTGATCCCATTTCCACACTAGGATAGGTAACGACTGTAACATACAATATGGTCTCTGATGCTTCGCTTTAATCTACTGATAAGCTAAGCACCGTGAGACGAACTTGGCCGCATTCCTTTTCATGCCACTTCACCAAAACTGTGCCTTCAACGCCTTATACATCTTCTGTGTACCCAAATGTACAACCCATCTCGAATGGTGGTAAGCATGAAGGAGTTGTTCCTGAAAAACCATAGGCACAACCATCCGATCTCTAAAGCACAAAACTGAACCCCCATCAATTTTTCAGCCCTTAATGGTCTCCCCACCATTGAGTTTTGAACTTATAGCTAGGAATTCTGCATCAGATGTTTGTGACTCTTTGATCATTTTTACAGAATCAGGAACAAGCATAACTAATAAGAAAACTAAAACATCACTTCGGTTTTCACATTCCACATGCATGTCGGCTAAGACCGACATCAACTGCCATTCATCTGAAGCTTCTTTTGCCAACGGAGCATATGAATTTCTACTCAATGCATCCACCACCAAATTCCCTTTCCCCGATGTGTACATCAAGTCGAAGTCAAAAATTTGGAGATAAACCATACATCTCATTTTCCTCAGATTCAAATCTCCTCTGTGAGAAAATGTGTTTCAAGCTTTTGTGATCCGTAAACACCGTAAATTTCTCACCAAAGAGATAATGTCTCCATGTTTTCAAAGCGTGGACGACTGCATCTAACTCCAAGTCATGTATTGGGTAATTTTTCTCATAAACCCTCAACTTCCTTGAGCCATAAGCAACCACATGATCTCTTTGCATGAGAACACAACCCAAAACTGATCTTGAAGCATCATAATACACCAGATACCCCTGTCCTGACTCTGGCAAGGTCACGATAGGTGCCGATGTAAGCAGAACTTTCAATTCCTGGAAAGAATTCTGACATCCTTATATCCATTGGAATGGATCATTCTTCTTTTTCAGGGATTTCATTGGTGAAGCTAGTCGTGAGAAATCACGCACAAAACGTTGGTAGTAACAATCTAGACTAAGAAAACTTCGTATCTCGAAAACATTCTTTGGTGGTTGCCACGAGATAACAACTTCTATCTTTTCAGGATCAACAGAAACACCTTTCTCAGAAATTACATGGCCAAGGAAACGTACTTCCCATATCCAAAAATAACACTTTGATAATTTGTCATACAAATGATGATCTCTCAAGATTTGTAACACTGTTTCCAGGTGCACCCCATGCTCAACCCTTGTCTTTGAATAGACGAAAATATTGTCCACAAACACCACAACAAAATAATCCAGATATCACCAAAATATCTGATTCGTCAAATCCATGAAGACCACTGGTGCATTCATTAGACCTAAAGGCATGACTACATATTCATAGTGGCCATATCGACTTCTGAAATCTGTCTTTGGAATATCCTCCTTCCAAACCCACAATTGGTGATATCCTGATCACAAGTCAATCTTAGAGAACCACTGAGCTCCCCTTAGTTTATCGAAATGATCATCAATGCATGGAAGTGGATATTTGTTCTTTATCGTATCTTGGTTAAGCTTACGATAATCAACGCACAGCCGAAGAGTTCAATCTTCTTTCTTCACAAACAAAACTGATACTGCCCATGGAGATGTACTTGGCTGAATGAAACCCTTGCTTTCCAGCTCCTCTAACTGCACTTTGAATTCCCATAACTCTATTGGTTCCATCCTATAAGATGGATGGGAAAAGGACTAGTCCTCAGAAAAATATCAATCGTAAACTCCACTTCCCTTAGAGGTGGTAACCTTGAGAAGTTGTTGGGAATGACATCTAGAAACTGATCCACCATAGCTAGAAAACTATATTCCTTAATCTCTTCCATTGATGCCAAAGTCAACGCCGCCAATTGGTAAGAGATTGTTCCCACCATTGGTGCCAAAAAGATCTTTGAACCCTTCTTTACCATCTTCTCTCCTCTGAAGAGATGGTCAATGTCATCCTTATTCATGAAACTAACCATTCTCTTATAACAGTCTATGTGAGCCTTAAACATTTTCAACCAATCCATACCCAGTATTACATCATAGACATTGATGTCCAACATCGAGAAGTCCCAATTTAGCTCAGCTCCATCAACAGTTATAGCACATGCTCTATACACCAAGGCTTGACATTATCTTTCCCCAAGAGGAGTTTTCAGTTTCAAAATAGAAGGCATCATTTCCAGTTTTAAACATAGCAAGTCAACAGTACGAGAAGTAATGAAGGAATGTGATACACCAGTATCAAACAACACTTTCACAAAGGTAGAATTTAAAATAATCGTACCTCTTACTGTAGATGGTCTAGCCTAATCATCGAAAATCATCTACTCAGCTCCATACAATTGCTTCATCGCTGCACTGTTATCCTTGTTGCCTTGCTGAAATTTCCCTGGTTGAGGAGTCATGGTATTTCTAGAATCAACATGGCTAGCTCTGCTCTGTTGATGAGACTGATTCTGTTGTCCTCGTTCTGTCGAAGCATACGATGCTTGCGACACCTGAGAAGTGTCACGTGCACCCAACCTCGGAGAATTCCTACAATAGCGCTGTAGATGACCCATATGCATACAATTGTGACATGATCTAGGTTTCACCATACACTCTCGATTTATGTGGTAAATCAAACCACATTGAAATCAACCTCCTTTGCTCTGGGGTCGTGGAGGAAGGTTTACTGATCCTGCCGTCAGGTTCTGATTTCCACTTTAACCATGGAAATAGGTGTCCCTTTTTCCGCTTGTTCCCAGCAGTTGAGTTCCCACCATTTCCTATAGGTATCATCATTCCTCCTCCTATCGATCTCGAGATATCATGTTCAGCCATAGTTTCTCTGTTCACCATCTCTGTATAGTCCGTAATACAGAGCACCGCAATCTTCGATCGAATCTCATGCCTTAGCCCCGATTCGAAGATGCGTGCTTTCAACGACGCACTTTCCGCAACCTCTGGTGCAAAGCGTACTAAGTTTATAAACTTATTCGTGTACTCTGTGACAGAGAGACTCTCTTGCTTCAGGCTGAATAAGTCTATCATTTTTTGAATCTTGAACATGTGAGGATAGAATTGTTTGTTGAACAATTCCTCAAAATCCTCCCATGTAAGGCCTTCTTCCAATTTATCCTGAACCGCTAAATCCCACCATTGACGTGCAAGATCCTCAAGCATATATGTAACCAATTTTACTTTCATATATACGAGTGTGTCGATGAAATTGAAGATACGATTCATTCTACTTAGCCACACCTCCGCCTTCTCGGGTTTAACATCACCCCGAAAGTTCAGTGGATTCTGCTTCATGAACTGGATGGTATGATCCACATGCCTTCGTTTATTCCTCCGGTTCCCCATATCCATAGCATGAAAATCCTGGGAAATACTCTAAACCATATCTTGGTTCACACGTGGTTCTGGTGCAACCACATTATTTGCAGCCTCTTTGGGTTGGTTCTGACGACGCCTACCAGGTGCCATTTTCTAAACCAACAACAACTCCGTCAATCTCACTCTCTAGCAACTGATGGATTAGCATTTCAAATTCTATCACATCATCTATCACATCATTTTTTTCCAAAACATCCTTTTCCCCCATGTTCAACCATTTTTGAAAACATTCTGAATGCTTTTGAAAATCAGGGCATTTTCAAAATACACCAAATACCCTGTTTTCACAATCTTTTACGTAAAAACAATTTCTGCATTTTTCAAAAATTCTCACCTTGCCCAAAATCCTTACTCATTCCTCACAATGAGATATTCAATACTAGTGGGAAGTCATTCCTCTACAATTCATTTCATGATCATATAATTGGCTAAACCCACGACAATGAGATTTCCAAAATTCTAGAAGTGTATCCAAAACACTTATGTACCCAACACCCTGGTAACTTGAAGTTCAACATAAACGGGTTAGCTACATCCTTTTATGCTATACATTTCATGTTCTGACAATCCTACTCCTGTCTAAGATTTCGACCCAAAGAATAGAAAAAAATGAATTTCAACTCTAAGACCAAGAACATCAATGACTACTTGGTAGGAAAGGACCGAACAAGCTGATACCATTTGTAATGACCTTCCAATTCTCATTGTCTTGAGAGTACCACGAGTCATTACTAAGTCTCAAGCGACATCCCCAAGATACCAAAGGCTGGAATTAAATGCCAAAGTGTTTCAAATACAAGTGGGGGATGATTTACCCTTTTATAAATAACCCAAAAACCAACAAAGCATAACCAAACATTCACTATATGATGCATGAATAAATGAAGACAAATTAGACAACTTCATTATTACCAGACCACATCAAAGTACACACAGCGGAAGACTAAACCAAGTAATAAGTGCACATCGGATAGACAACTCAAGACTCTCAAGAGACACCAAGACTCTGTACTCCACAAGCTTCAAGCTCCACCACATCTCCCATTAATCCCCATGAGCCACTAGTAATAAGATGCTTTAACTTTACCTGTTTCCCAGAACACGACATCTGCAAAAGCACCAACGTGCCAAAGAAGGGGTGAGTATAAAACTCACTAGGTTTTCCCCAATGACTTCCCTACTCACTCCACTAGGATAGAAGAGTTAGCAACAATTATATAAAAATAGTTTATATAAAATAATTTCTCCAAAGAAGTTTATAACTAAATATAAAGAAGTTTCCCAAAACCATTCATAACCAAACGAATCCAAGAGAAATTGAAACCAATTTTCCAACAAGTTATTTTTACAGAAAAATAACCAAACAAGCTTTCGAACCATTTCACAAACATCCCTTTTTGGCATTCCCAACCATGTCCCAACCCATGCAACCAATCATTCATGCTTCATTATGACAATTCCATACTCATGAGCAGTTCCTCATCGATCTACCAAGTCATCACAATTTAATTGTTTTCCATGTTCCATTACACCTTTTTCACCAAGCACGAGGTCATATTTCAACCAAGCCTCGTACATATAGTTACCATGTGCCATTAAAAGTTTGGCACTGAGCACAAGGTCATATTTCATCCAAGCCTCATACATGCAACATGAACACACACCACATATTCCCATCAATAAAGCCAAAACCATCCTTTCAATAAAACACCTTTTATTGACAACCATTTCTATCAAAACCTAGTGTGTTCAACCAATTCAAACCATTTTAATAAAACTGTACTTTTATTAAAAACCAAAGCATAATCCAATTTTAAAACAGTCATTTCACTTCAATAAAACATCCCCTTTTTATTGAAGAAAACTAATTAAAACCATTGAAATAAAACATCCTTTTTATTGACAACACATTTTCATCAACCATTTACAATTCCAAAAAATCCCCATTTTAAAATCTCCATTTTAAAATAAAGAACCAAAGAGGTATTTCAAAATCCCCAATTTTCCAGATTTCACAACCATCACTCAAGAGGGTTCCCAACAAGTGTTAAACAACCAAATCACAATCAATTCCACACCACCCATTTAATTTGAAGTCATTCCAATCAATTCTAATATGAGTATTAGAGAGTGAAGCCTCCTACCTCAAAGGTTTTGATGAAAACCACAACGTATGAAGAACTCTTAAGAAAACCTGGTTGATTCTTCAAGAACCTTCCTTAGATCTCTTCTCCTAACAAAACCAAGATAAAAAATCATCATATTTGGCATCTAAACACTTAGATCTACCCATAAAGGGAATAGATCTAAGAAACTGAGAGAATAAGAGAAGTAGATCTAAGTAGATCTAAGAAACCGATCAAGAACGATCACATACCTCAAGAAACTGGCTTCGATTCGCCAAGAGAAGCCTTCAGATCGCCTCTGGAATGATGGGAGAACCCTCCTTGACCTTAGGAGAACCAAAATCCTGAGTTAGGTCCACTTAGGAGGAAAAACAAGCCACTTAGGAAAAAATACATGAGATCCACCTTTATAGGATCTCATTTAAGTGGCCGCACGGTTTGCCCACACGGTTAGACAAACTGTGCGTTAGCCACTACCTCTGCCACCCTTCTCACACGGTTAGACAAACCGTGCACCGACCATGCGGAAGATACTACCTCCAAGAACTACTACGCATGTTTTGGCCGCACGGTTTAGACAAACTGTGTGCCACCCGTGTGACTTCCCCTTTTGCCTCAAAACTTCATTCAAAGTTCTCCCGACTCTGCCATTAGTCACCCTTAACTTTATAACCACACAAAGAATCAAGAAAGGGTTACATACTAGAAAGTGGGGGGTACTACATTATCCTTATTGAGTCATCTCCCTGGATATACTCTTTAATCATGGTACATCATGTTTATTTTAGGATTCTACTATGATGACATCCAACCAAGATTCTATAACATGATCATGAGAATGATCCTCTAAGTGACAAGGCTTCATTATAAGGGAATGTATAAAAGGTAGTACCTCTAGGTGGTTTCCCATTTATATTATCACTCATTGAGATGTAGTTAGAGCTGATAGTACCAGATAAGGATGTACATAGGATGAGTGCATTGTATGAGTTTTAGAGGTTGTTACCTCCTAGGTTTTGGGAAACTATAAAACCCTAGGTGATTGAGGACTGATTAGAGGCATCCATCTAAGTTTTACACCTTGTTAGGATGCATAAACTTCAGATGGTAGTACCCATAGTGGGTCTTCTTCATGGATCTACTAAGAGATGGTGGAGTCTGGTGACGTAGCCACATGACAAGATAGCTCTCTCCTGGATAAAATTCAAGCATCTCTTTAAGGAGTTATTTTATCTAGCCATGTTTAGATTAGTTCACATCTAGGAGATTCTATATCTATAACAGAACAGTATGACCACAATAGATTATTGATTAAGGTTTACTGATCTCTCATGGAACTCCCTAGATATGGCATGAGATCCATTATTTATTGTATAGAACTTTGATAAGGGATTATTCAAATATATTAGGGATTTATTGATATCTCTTTATATTCCCACTTATTCTAAAGTTGTTGAGTGGGATTTAGTTATAAAGTGTTTCTTGGAAGATTAGATGCTCACAGTGGGTGCTGGTAGTGACCACCCAGAAGGTGATACCTAGGTAGCTGGTAACCGACAATAGTCTCAGGGAACCCAATATGTGATACACTTCAGGAGGTTATCCTAAGACATAGGATCAGTGGTTCATGGATATTAGTATGGATTGAGTTATTTGAGGGAGATTTGGTGATTATCATGAGATGGTCAGGTATATATTACATGATATTATCTGACTCCTCATATAGTTGATGGAGAGATGGGTGAGGCACTACTGATAGAGAAATATTTTTCATATTTATTTGAATAAAAATCATATTAATTGTGAAATATTAAATGGTTAAACTTTTTTATATTGATTTTTTTATTCTTTTATGGAAGGATACCAAAAAAACTTAGAAATAGAAAAAACAATGAATTAGGAAGGATGAATATATTTCACACCATGATGAGAAGCATAGTAATGTGACACTGAAATATTAAAGATGTCAAGGACCAAATACAAGGCTTGAAAATTAAGAACCAGGATGGAAAAAAATAAAAAACTTCTCTAAGACCAAAAATTCATGTCATGAATGACATTCCTGACTCAAGCCTTAAAGATTTATAAGATGTGAAGTTAATGTGTGAAACATTCTATGAGAAGTTTAACCCCCAAACATTTAATGTCGTGAACACTATTCACAATGTGAAAATTCTTGATAAACTCAAATTTGGATGATTTGATATAAATTAATGTGGACCACCCTATTTTTAACCTTAGGATCACCGATCAACCCTAACATTGATCCAAAATCATTTATTGGCTGATTATAGTGACTTGGGGCCACAATATATGCCTATAAATAGGAGTAAATGGGGGATTATAAAGGGGATCTCTAAATGAGGGGAATCCATAGAAAATTATTTTGTGAAAACTTATTTCTTTTCTTTTCTTTTCTTTTCTTTTTATTTTGATGTCTCCTGTCTCCCAAATCAACTTGAATTCCCCATCCATAGAGGGGTAGTTTCTATGAGTGATAGGAAAAAAGGGAGGTGGGTCCTATTTTATGAAGCTCAATTTTGTTTGTTAAACTAAATTTAAAATCCACACTTTCATCTACTTTCCATTTTCAATTATTAATTTCAATTTTAAATTCCTAATTAATTTTATTAGGTTTTGATTCTATTTATTTCAATTCCTTGGTCGATGATCCATTTCTCTCTCCACTAATTATTTTATTTATACAATGGAACATATTAGGTTTAGGTGGTGAGTTCTTTATGATTATTATCATGTGCATAGGATTTTGATGGGAACCATTGGTAATTAGGGAATCACAATACCCTGTTGGGGATTGACCAAATTAATCAAGGGGAACCGTGTAAACACCCACACAAATAGGAAGGAGGGTATAAAAACTTAAGGTTTTCACATAGGGATATTCATAGAATCACCATTTGGCTAAGGGGGACAAAGGAATCTATAGATTAATATATCTCTTACAAGTTAGTAGAATAAAAATTTGTATAAAATAGAAATTGTGATAGAATTTCATAGGTTTATCCAAACCTACCCTAGTCACCATCATAAAAATTATCTTAAATAAATAAAATTAAACTACTTTATGCTCATGATTTCTCAAAATCAATTAAAACCTACCTTTTATAAAATAAAAAAGTGACAAATTTTTTTGGTGTGCACTCCTTTTTCGGAAACAACCTAAGGGCTAAATAACTATACAATACATAGGTAATAATTTTTTTCCATGCCTCACGATAAGAATACATCAACAACCTAAGTAAAGATAGAGTAAGGATAAAGGAGGCATGGAGGGTAGAGACCATAGAAGAGGGGAAGGTAGATAAGTAAGATCTGGTAGATAGTTTGGCATATTTCCACCACCACCAATTGGTGTTCCGTGCTAGGATCATAGAGATGGTGGACATGTACATGGAAAAATACTGGTAGATGCGACCTATGACCCCAAGGTACCCATTATGATTAGAGGTAGGATCTATGTCTACTCTAATTTTGATACAGTACTGATAAAAATGGGTGAAAGACACTCCTCTCTTTCCAATTCTCTAGTGTGCAACTTAGAGGTTCTGATTGAACACTTTTCTCAACCATTGTGCTTAGAGACTCTGACAGGAGGTGGATCTATGATTAGAAAAAAATCTGATAGTGAAACCTAGTACTATAGGTAAATTATTTGTATGAGATCTCTTTATAGTAGGGATGAGGCTTTACAATTTCATCTTAGGTATGGAATGGATATCCATAGTTCCGACATAGATTGACTGTTTTAGTTGGAGTATGCGGTGTATCTGTAGTGAAGGATCAAGGTTTTCTTTAATGGGTGAAAAGGAAACCTGGGATTAGCTAGATTGGATTATATATAGGATAGTGTAGTAATTTTATCATTAATTGGCTAGCATGACTATTGGAGTAGTGTATTCTATGGGAACCAATTTCCTACTCTAGTGGTAGAGTATGAGGATGTGCCAGGCCTACCTCCCCATCGATAGATTGAATTATTCATTGAATTAAACCTCATTTTTTCCTCGATATTTTTTCCAACATATCAGATGGCTTCTATAGAGCTTCAAGAGATGAGGTTGCAGTTGGAGGACTTACAGTGGAAGGGATTTGTGAGACCCAGTATTTCCCTTTGGGAAGCCTTAGTGTTGTTCCCCAAGAAGGTGGATGAGAGCTTGAGACTGTGTGTGGATTATCGGTTCTTGAACCAGGTAACTATAAAGAATAAGTATCCACTACCAGGGATCCATGACCTCTTCATTTAGTTTAGAGGGGTGTGATTATTCTTGAAGATTGACCGTAGATCGTGTTATCACCAACTACTAGTATAGGAAGAGGATATGCCGAAGATGACATTTAGATATCTCTATGATCACTATTAAGAACTTGGTGATTCCTTTTAGCATAAATAATTCCCCAACAATGTTCATAAGACTCATGAACCATATCTTTCATCCTTTCTTAGACCATTTTGTGGTAGTCTTCATCGACAATATCCAAGTGTACTCAATGTCTAAGGTGGATAATGAGAGACACTATAGTGTGGTTCTAGACACACTATGAGATCACAAAATTTTTGGGAATCTCTCTAAGTTTCAATAATGGATTCTGGAGGTCCACTTTTTAGGACACATCATCCTCAATGAGGGTGTAGTAGTGGAACCAACCAAGGTCGAGGAAGTGTTAGCTTGGGAGCCACCCAAGAGCATGATGGAGGCGTAAAGATTCCTTGGGTTGTCAGGATATGAACCAATTTATTTATGATATCAGAACCATTTACTAATTTTACCTTGAATGGGTAGCCTTTTTTATGGAAAGGTGCCAACATTCTTTTCAGGAGTTGAGGAAGTGGTTGAAAATTGAACCCATCTTGAAATTTCCAAATGTGGGTGTTGAGTATTTAGTGTTCTAAAATGCCTCAGGAACCAGACTTGGTTTTTTTCTGATATTGAGGAAGATTATGACTACCTATGGGTTTTATTAGTTGAGACCACACAAGAAAAATTACATGACCAACAATCTTGAGCTATAAACTATAGTCTTTTTCCTAAATATTTGGAGACACTACCATATGGGTGAGCAGTTTATCATTTACTATGGTCACAAGAGTCTCAAGTATATATTCTCTCATAAAAATCATAACATGAGATAGAGGTGATGGCTATAGTTCCCCTAGGACTTTTAATTTTAGATAGTCTACACTCCTTTAAAGGGGAATATGGTGGCTGAATCTCTCAGTAGGAGATCTTGTTCTCAGTTCTTGGATGAGCCATCAAAGTAGTTAGCCCCATTATAGTTTTCCTTAGTGGAAAAGGATGGTTCTTATTATATTAAATTGATTTTTGTTAGCCTGCAAATTTTACAAAATGTTAGGAAATATCTAGATAAATATATCAACTGTGAGACCTTACATACTCAGATATCCACTAGAAGTGCTACAGATGTATTTTTTGAAGGCAGGGATCATGTTATCCTTTTTAGAGGATGAACTATGGTACTGGTGATGTTTTAGGGGGAGGTAATGATATCGTTTCATACAAACCCTTTGGTGGTAAATACATGTGTTGAAAAGATGTACTAGGATCCCTAACATCAGTTTTGGCGGTCAGGAATATAGAATTCAGTAGCATATTTTATGTCTTTGTGCATCACTTATCAGTAAGTGAAGGCTGAGCACTAGGTTCTAGTATATTTATCTCAAACCCTCGAGGTTATAGATTCTATGTGGGAAGGTATATCCATAGACTTTATTATGGGGCTACCATGTACATCCAAAAGACATGATTATATTTGGGTGATCGTAGACTGACACATCAAGTCATCCCACATCCTAGAAATTTGAGATCAGAGTTTATTAGAGAGCTTGGGATGCCTTTATATGAAAGATATATTTTAGTTCCATGGATTTCCCTTGATGTTTATTTCTGATCATGATAATCACTTCATATCATGATTATGAAGAGTATTACATGAGGTACTTGGGACTTAGTTGTGTTTGAGCATGACATTTCATCCCCAGAATGATGGAAAGATTGAGTGGACCATTCATGTTATGTCAGACATGCTACATGCTTTCTTGTTGGTCTCTATCCTTAGTTGGGAGGATCACCTTCCCTTGGTATAGTTTTTGTATAATAAAATCTACCATTCCACCATTAACATGGTACCATTAAAGGTCGTGTATGGGTGAACTTGATGGTCATCACTATGCTAGACTAACCTAGTAGATTCAAAAATTATGGGTCTAAAGGTAATATGATCTATGAAAAAGAAGGTAAAGATCATATAGGAATATATGAGGACTTCATAGAGCTATCATAAGTCTTATATGGACTGATGAAGGGGGCCTTTGGAGTTTGAAGAAGGAGACCATGTATTCATGAGGGTCTCACCTTAATGTAGATTATGGTGATTTGGTCAGGAGGCCAGTTATCACTGAGGTTCATTGGACCTTTACTGATACTACATAGGGTTGGTATGATGGTGTACCACATGGTCCTACCACCATAGTTAGACTGGGTTCACAACATCTTCCACATGTTATAGGTGAAGATGTATGTTCATGACCCATAACATGTTATTGACTATGATGATCTGGACATTGAGGATGGAGTTACCTTTGCAAAGTACCTAGTAGAGGTTAATGTTCAATAGTATAGGATCCTCTATGGGTGAGAGATTCCTTTGGTGCATGTTTGTTGGATGCATGATAATCATTAGTAGAGAACCCTTGATCAGTAGACCCAGATGTGAGCCCAGTACCCCAATATTTTTGAGTAGTAATTTTCTCTTTTCAAAAATTTTTTTACCAAAGGTGGGGAGAATTTAATGTATCTATTTTTTCAATGTAATTATTTTAAATATATCAAGTAATATTTTTCAATATAGTGGCTAAGAATATGCAATATTCCAAGGCTTCATGAGTCTGTAATTGATATTTTAATAATATTAAATATATTAATATCACACATGCACATTGTTCATGAAAAAAGTGGAATAACTACTAAATAGTTTTCTTCATCATAAATATAATTCCACCATTGAGTTAAAAATATTAATTTTACCCTAGTCACGATATAATGTTTTTTAGAACTAGTCATTTTTGAAAAAGTTATCACAAACACTAAAAATAAATAAATATTTTATTTTATTTTATTACATTGAGGCAGTTCCCTATAGAAATCCTATATAAATACCCATTATGGGTAAGTATCATGGTTATATGCATAACTTGGAAGTCCTAGGGAGGATCCATTAGAGATATTTCGGTGAACGACGTCAGATCAGAGGATCCGATCAGTATCGCACAGACTGTCTAAGCTAACTATGTTCATGGATGTATCCAATGATATCAATGTAAAGTCATTATTTATCAATAATAAATATAAAATCTTGGTAGGATGCTTTATTTATGAGGTTTCAACCTATTTTATTGTCCCATGCATAACAAAGATGAATTTAACAAACAACAATTGATTCATGCAATGATGACTGATTTATTTTTTTGTTGATTTATTTATTTATTGTTGATTATTCTTATTCATTTGAATATTATATAAAAATGGATCAATGATAAAACAATAAAAGGATGTGGTTCATTTCTCATGTTTATAGTTTTTTATTTCTCCCCTGTTTCTCCACGCATTCATCAAGGGTAATTTCTTTGGTCTATGGTTTGATGAATACGAGGTATTTGATTACTACATGAGCATTCCTTGATGGATTGGATCAATATCATGGGTGTAATTAATGATCAATGGGTCTATCAAGGTATGATAATGGAGGATGACTAAAGGTGGATCAGATCATACCATTATTACTCATTATTCCTAGTTTGATTCATAACACAGCCATGGTACAATGAAAATGCTGCTTGATAGAGAGATTTATGAGAAGATCGAAGCTTGGATCATAGAGACTGACAATTGAAAGGGTTATATATCCTTATATACGTTATTCATGGATGGATTTTATATGTATATAGATGACATGGAAGAGGAACAATGGGTTTCTAGAAGACAAATTTTACACAACGTGTAATTTAGAATTATATATTGTGTGGGGCCCTTTCTATTATGCTAGTGTTTCTGTGGAAGAGATAAGGATCACAAACTATAGTTCCCCCACCACATTCTGTGTGACCCCTAGCTGGAGGCATGCTATGTATCTCAGAGGATACATGGGAATATGTGATGTATATTGGATAATCCATGTACTTGGACACTACTAGAGTACACAAGCTAATCCATGTAAATAAACATGACTAGGTGTACATGGGAATGACCCTAGGTATAATGGCACAAGAATAAGAACATGGGAATGAACACAGTTAGGTCTAGATTCTGTATCACACATTGTATACCCTAATTAAATTCCATGTACTTCCTTCGAGATGGATTAGAGCCCTTTTTTCTTTTATTGGACTAGTATTAGTTGAGAGAGTTCCCTTGGTCCATCCCCTATAGGTTATAGTGTGTAATTACGTCCTTGGATCTAGATTATAATCCTTTATTGAGGATGGTTCTTAGATGGAGTTCGTAGTTTCCCACCATGAGACCGGTGTGCGGTCCTCAATCATTACTTCTTATAAACCAGGTGGGGTTCATTGAATTAGCGTGACGACCATATATAGGGAATTGATCTCCCATCTATCTAGACATTTGAATAGGTTTCACAGTATCATCTGACATACAATCCCATACATAGTAGGTTGATCCAGGTTTATTTTGTGGTGTCTCCCAGTAGTTTTGGGTGTGATACTTTGTCTTTATATAAAGAT
This sequence comes from Viscum album, assembly GCA_963277665.1. NCBI lineage: Eukaryota > Viridiplantae > Streptophyta > Magnoliopsida > Santalales > Viscaceae > Viscum > Viscum album. The sequence goes on along the minus strand of OY728140.1, from coordinate 361,183,179 downwards.
ATTTAGAGATCCAGTGAGTACTTCTTAAGTAATGACCAAGGAAAATGACCTCTTGGATGAGTGTCACTCGTGATATCATGGATCATGGAGTGTATTCAACCAAAACATGTATCACCTAGAAGCCTTGAGTAGTATCCTATGGATAACAATATTGGTTAATCCCACTTGAGGTCGGTTATATTTTATGAGTATACATTGGTTTATTATTGTATTTTTTATGAGATGAATAATCTTGATGATTTATGATTATTAATTTTAATGTCTCCTACTAGGTATTCTTATACTCACCCTTACATGGGATCTTCCAGCATGTGTCATGTCTTATCTAGATGAAGACCATTTTCATGGTGTTTTAGGATGATGGAAAGTAGGTGGAGCATAGTTGGGATAGACAGAACAAGTTTTTTTCTAGGTGGTTTCTTTTGATAGTGGTCCCCTCCTTCTGAGAAGGTTATACTCTCTATAGTTTCTGGTTCTACTTCTATTTGTCCCCTTTAATGCTTCCAGTATTGTTTTCATAATCTGATGTGAGATAGATCTTGTGCATGCATTTATGGTATCAGTTATTTTCAATTTATCACTATTTTATTGTCTTGGAGACATGTTCTTGTGTACATATACATTAGGATAATGCTTCCAATGTATTGGTTGTGCCTACTCAGTGCTGGTCGTTAGCCATTGTCCTATTGGAGGTGGGCTTGGGGTTGTCACACTCAATTTATCACCTACCAGGAAGGCCTTGATGGGTTGGGTCATTACATGTATAATAAATATATATATAAATCGAAATTGATATAATGATGTCTACTATTCATAGAGTTAATATAAAACCACCTTATTCTTAGAAAATACTTATCTTGAAAAATCGCTTTTTCATCAGGTTTGCTGGTTTAATTTTAAATTAAATTCTTCCAATTATGTGGATTTAATTTTATAAAATTTATTTTATATTTGTAATTATAATAATTTATATTATATAATAATTTAAACTTAATTTTTTTTATAATGAAGAGTGGAAAAAGTAAAAATATTTTACCACAGTTAAGGTGAAAATTGGTTTATCATTGGGTTAAAATAAAAATATAATCGTCAAAAAGACCTAAATTTTTTTCTAAATTATATTATATGGAAAAATTTAAACCTTTTCTCATCTAATTATCTATAAAATTTCATTTTGGATACTTTTATAATGCGTAAAACATGGGAATAACTTTTTATTTTAAAAATTTTAAATTTTGTCCTCTCCCCACTTATAAAAAGACACCCTTATCCTCTTATATTCACAAATTAATAAAAACAATTATCATACCATACAAGACTAAATCCATTTTTTAATTCCTTTAACACATCCTATTCGCCTTGGGTTAATTATAAATCCCATCTAGGAAGAATTTAGGTATAATTCTAAAGAGGTTGTCATAAGAAGATGTATTATTTTTAAACAAGATTTTTTTTGTTTCTTCTTCAAACTTTTTGAAATATTCTTCAACCATGATTATATAATAATATAATAATATACCATATAATTATATTTTATGGTGTTAATATAGTAAACAACATCCATATCCTCTTCCATGAAATGGTAAACGAAACCATCATCTGTGTGTACTGCGGACAACCACCTCATGAATCAGTGTAATTCACCTTCCATCACCATCTCTCAAAGTTGGTTATAATGATGGAATTAATGTTTATATTTTATATTAATGAAAATTTTATCATTTTTGAAAGATAATATATCATTTTTTTCCTTACCTTTCCACTCACTGAAAAACTATAATGGCATTCATGTGTACGTGTGGACTACCACCTCCCCAAGGTGATGCAATTATTTTTTTCAGCAACATATGCCAAGGATGATATGTATAATAATACTTAAAGAAACAATATAGTATTTATGATTTTATTTTAATTATTTAAATATAAAATATTACTTACCTTCTTTCCATAATTATCATTGAAAAACTGGAAACGTTACTCATGCGTATGTATGACATATAGTCTTCATGATCATAAGGTAGTTCATTTTTCATAACCATATTTCATGAATGGGTTTAAAAGTATAATTTACCTATAATAATGATAATAATTTCATGATTATTATTATATATATAAATATTATGTAATAATTAAGTTTTTTACCATTTTCAACCTATCGAAGTCATTTTCGACATATCAGTTGAATATCATCAAAACATCCGAAGTGAAATTAAATGATTAAATAATTGTGTATTTCATGGTTATAGATAAAATAAAATGAATAATAAACATTAAAAGGGTTCTTAAAAATCAAATAATTACTATATGTTTATTATTTAGTAATATAAAGAACATACAATATGATTTGGACTCAAGGTAAGGGAATTTAATTTAAAAATATTCTTTTAAAGTTTCCCTTTCAACTATTGTTCTTTCATATCCATGTATTTTAAATTATTTTAGGAATAAATTTTTATGAACATAAAATAGTTATAAAGTAATTTTTTATATCACCTTATACTTTATTTCAAAGTTTTTGAAAAGTAATATTTTTATAGAATGTTTTTAATTTATTTATAAAAGACAAAGGGAATGTTCTATTTTAATGTATAAGGTGATAATGAATTTTCCTAATAACATATCCATTTTTTGAAATTTGTATTCCTTTATAATATTTCACATTTTATTCAAATAAAAACACTCTATTTACCTTTTTAGGGGTATTTTGGTATTGAAAATGGGGTTTTAAAAGAAAATTGTTTTTTGATATTAGAAAGTGTTTTTCATACAAGTTTTATATAGTTTTTTCAAGGTTTTATGATGAAAAGGTTAATGACTAAAATATTTTTTCATGATATGGTACTTGATCATTATATATGAGAAATGTGTGAGCTTGAGATAGCTTATATGAAGGGTTGAGCCCCATTGTAGCTTATGAAAAACTAGTGATCCCAATATAGATTATATAAAGGTCAATCCCAATTATAGTTTTCCAATGCATTGAGAAATGTTCATTTTCTTAACAGGAAAGAAGGAGGGAGCTGAAAAATGGTTTCTCCTATTGATTTAATCGGTCTCTATTTATTTTTAACATAGGTTTAAAACTGGGTTATGAATATGATGTTCTGGAATTCCAAAAATGTTTTTTATTTTTCCAATTATGAGTTTTAAAGTTTTTCATTAAGAAAAAGTGTGTGTGATTTTCATATGAAAATGATTTATTTTATTATCTCATAGTTAATTAAGATAAAGGTAACCATTTCTTGAATTTTCAAGTTTTTTAAATGTAAAAACAATTCTTCTTTTTTTTCACTTATTGATATTTCCATGCTCATACCATGTTTTTAAAATGTTTTTCACAGGTTTTAATTATGGGTAAATGAAAATAAGAAGATAAGTTTAAAGTCATGAAGCTTTTTCATGAAAAGAAAAAAAGATTTATTTTAACTATTTTATATTATGGGAAAATGGATTATAATTGGAAGTTTCCACTTTTTAATATATGATTATTTATAATTTATTACCTAATTATCTAAAACATTAAACCTAAATGATCCTTAAGAATGAAATAAATTGAACTCTAGTCTAAAGATACTAGAATATTTAATGTTTAATGATGAATAATTATAGTTTTAATCAAAGAAAATATTTTGATAAATTATGAGTTTAGGATAATGATAATAAAATAACCTTAAAAGATTATAATTTATGGTTAAGTTAAAATGATATGGTATTTGAAGAATAACATGTTGCTTCTTCTAAAATATGTTTGTTTAGAATGGTTTTCCATCGAGGAAATATGGAATATGTAGTAAGAAGGCACCAAGAGGAAAATATCCTTCCCAATTATCATCCCATAATGGTTGGAATTGGAAGTGAGCAATTTTTTATAGTTGTGGATCAATTGACTCAGGCTATAAATGGTGCTTCCATCCATGTTGGAGAATAACTAGATTTTACACATAGAAACGTATTGATAGTTTAGAATTTCATGAGAAAACAACCACTAGATCTTGGTAAAACCTCTAATCTAGTGGTATTAGAAGGATGGATTAATACCCTGGAAAAGATATTTTATGTCATGGGATATTCAGAACATTAAAAAGGAAGTCTTGGAATATATCATTTTGAAGGTGAGGTTGATTGATGGTGGTCTTTGGTTTAGAATATGAAATAATGAGATATTCTTGATTCTATGGAGTGTGACACATTTTAATAATCTTTTCCTTGATATATATTTCCATAAGGATGTTTTATATAGAATGGAGAAATAATTCCAAGAGTTTAGTAAAAAATATGAATATTCTATAGCTGTGCATGAAGAAAATTTTACAATATTGGCCATGTATATACCATATTTTATTTGGTACATTGATAGTAAAATTAATAGATTTTAATCCAGTTTAAAACCATGTTTATGAATATATTTGGATGTGTGGGAATTTAAAATCTATGAAAAAAAATCTTGTTGTGCTGAGAAAGTGGAGCTGGAGTTTTCTAACACTTATGTTCTTTATGATAAATAGATTAAGAAACGGATGAGGTGTAAGGAAACAGAGAAGAGGCCAACTAAGAATTGTGGAGTTATGCCCCCAAAATGTTCCAAGTGTGATAAATGAAATTTCAAGTAATGTTTGATAGGATATAGAAACTGTTACCGGTGTAGTCATTTTAGTCATAAGGATCTCAACTACAAATAAAAGACTCCTGAACAATAAAAGAAAAGGGTAACCGATAATAATCCAACAATGAGATGATTTAATTGAAATGATTTGGGTCATTATGTTATTTGTTTTCCAATGTTCGTTAAACTTGATGGAAATCATCAAGATAAAAAAAGGTGTGGAAAATCATTTTTTACTAATACTGTAGATATTGGACCATCAAATTAAGTGGTGACAAGTTTATTACTTATTTATTCAAATTATTCGAAGGTTATATTTGACTATGGGTCTTCTCATTCATTCATATCTATTAAATTTTCAAATAAAATTGGAATATCATCACAAGAAAATAATATAGAACATTTGGTGATAACATTGTGTGGAAGTGATAAAGAAACCAAGATTTATAAGAACCTTCGTGTTGTTATTAATGTGATTGTATTTGTTGAAAATCATATTGAACTGTTATCATTTTGGGTATGGATTGGATTTCAGTTTATCATGAATAGATATATTGGAGAGCCAATAAAGTTTTATTCAATGATTTCATATCTTTGATAACTTACTAATAAGATATGAAATTGATTATAGATGGTAGTTAAAGTTATCTAGATCATATTTAGGAAATTAAATAAACTTTTAAAATTAGTAATATACTAGTAGTAAATGAATATATGGATATTTTTATAATGATTTAACTAGTTTTATTATTGATTGGGAGGTTGAGTTTACTATTGACTTAGTTCCTGATGTGAAGACTTTTTCAAAAACCCTTATCAAATTAATCAAGTATAACTTTTAGAATTCAAAAAGACATTCTAGGATTTTCTAGATAAATGTTTCATTCAATAATTAACTTTAGAATGGGGTGATCCTATTTTATTTTTAAAAAATTAAGATGGATCCATGAGGATTTTCATTGATTATAGAGCTTTGAATAATATCACTGTTAAGACAAAGTACCCTTTGCCACAAATTTACGATTTGTTTGATCAGCTCCAAGGAGCATTTTATTTTTCAAAGATTGATCTCAGGAAGGGGTATAACCAGTTGAAGGTGATATAAGATGATATTCTGAGGACTACATTATATACTAGATATGAGCATTATTAGTTATAGTTATGACGTTTGGGTTTTTAATACACTTACTATATTTCTGGACCTTTTGAATATAGTTTTCTAGGAGTTATTGGCTAATTTTATGGTTTTTTTATTGAATGTATTTTAGTATATTCTAAAATTCATGAGGAACATGAATGAAACATAATGACTGTTTTACAAATATTAAAAAAATGAAACTATATGGAAAATTTAGTAGGTGTGTTTTTTGATTGCAACAAATTTATTTCCTTGGGGATATTATTTCTATTTTTGGATAATAGTTGACTTAACTGAAACAAAATTTGTTAAATAATGGTTAATACTAACAAATATATATAGATTCATAGTTTTCTTGTATTATTGGGATACTACTGATGGTTTGTTGAGAAAATTTCTTGATGGTCTAGCCTACTGACTTAGTTTACTCAAAAGGAGTTAAATTTGTCTAGAAAAAAATAATGTAATGATTTTTTATAAGACAAAAGATGTTTTGATAATGATCTAATTTTTTAACTACCCTTCAGAAATAGATAATTTTTCATCTACAATGATGCTTTATTGAAGGGACTTAGTTGTTTCATGGTGAAAAAATATGAGGTAATTACTTATGCTTCATGGAAACTGAAACCACGTGAGTTAAAATATCCTACACATGATCTAGAATTAGCTACTTCGGATTTTTATTAAAAATTTGGAGGCGTCATTTATATGGAGTAAAGTGTGAAATTTATATTGTTCACAATTTCTTGAAGTATATATTAACTCCAAAATAACTAAACATGATACAAAGATAATGGTTGGAGCTGATCAAGGATTGTGATTGCATGATTCATTATCATACGAGAAAGCAATAAAAAGTAGTTGATGCTTTGATTTAGAAAAAATTCTACATTAACCATGTTACATTTGGAAGATGACCCTTTAGTTAATGATTTGATGAATTTTTTCCTAGAATTTGTAGATGCAGGAACCTCCTCTATTTTTTAAGTGTCAATAAAATCATCCCTATAATAGAGAATTAATGAAGATCATAAGGAGGATCATATTCTATAGAAAAAGTTAGAGTTGGTTAAGAAGAGTATGTTTCTTTAATTTAATGATGAAAAAGATGTTGTTTTAATATTTTGAAAGAGATCAGGTGTGCCTTTTGATTCATAGATTAAGAGATAATTGTTGAGTGAAGATCATAGTTTCTCATTTTATGTTAATCTTGGAAGTATTAAGATTCACATAGACCTTTATGAGTATTACTGGTGGGATGGAATTGAGAGATATTTTTAGGAAATTACCATGAAATATTTTAATTTTCAACATGTTATAGAAAAAAATTTACCAAAGGGAGTGCTTTATCATTTTCTATTTCCCGAGTTTAAATAGGAAAATATATCCATTCAATACATGGTGGGATATCCTAGGAAATCACATGATAACAATGTGATTTAGGTTAAGGTTGATCGATTAGATAAATATACACATTTCTATCATATTTGAGAAACTATGTTTTTAGATCATGTTTATCAATTTTATATAAAAGAGATAGTTAGTTTACCAAGTGTTTATCTCTCTATTATATTAGATCATGATCCCAAGTTCCCTTGTATTTTTTGGAAATGACTTTAGAAGTCATTGGGTATTGAATTAAATTTCATTATGTCTTTTCATCCTCAATTTAATGGATAGTCCAAGTGGATGATTCAGACTATTGGTACTAATGGAAAAATCAAGAGAGGGGTGAATTGAGATTCCAATAAAAATTTTATTTAAAAAAATTTAAAAACATAAATTTTCCAATTTGAAAAAATTACCCATTTAAAAAAATAGTAGGATTATATAATTTTATATTTTGAAAAGATTCTAAAAGAATGAATCAATTCTCAATTAAAGTAATTTTGAAAATACTTTAACTTTTAAAACTAATCTACCCATATCAAACACTGTATATAAAACACAAGTTTATATTAACTATTAGAGTATTGTTTTGTTTAATAAACTATAAATAGAATTTTTTTATTTGAATATAAAGAAAATAAAATAGATAAAGATGTAAATAAAGCACAACCGAATTTTGACAAGGGGTTCAACATCTAGCCGATAACTAATCCCAACAACTTGGAAATCACCTTATTCCAAGTAGTTTATTATAAAATAAACTCACCCATATCCTAGATTGGGTTTCACAAACAAAAGCTCATAAGGTCGTTCAGGCACAACACCACTTCCATAGTTATATATGGTATGGAAGTAAGCACAGGTCACACATGACCTCTTCTACAGTTTTTCCTATGAATAAAATTGAGGAAAATAGAGAGATAGTGTCAATAACTCTCTAGTTTAGGCTAGTAGTCTATTTTTTTTATAAATTAATAGAGTAAACCAAAAACAGAGCTCAAATGAAAGGCACAAACATAAGGAGAAATAGTTTAAAGATGAGAATATGTATTCCCTCTCAATACATATAGTTTTAGTTGTTTTTGGCATGTGAGTTTCTATTTGTAAGGATATTGATAAAGTTAAATAGAAATTATAGTAAAATAGGGGGTCATAGACTTCTGGAATAACCTTATATTCTCAGTCTCTAAAAAATGTATAGGGATCTTCCACACACATGTGGTTTCTTATTCCTTTTTTTCTAGAATTAGAGAGTTAGTGATTCAGCATTCAAGAATGTGAATCTTATTCACGTACATGAACAAGGGATATTATATTGAATATATATCCATCTATATCCAATTATCCACTGTAGGATAGTATTACAATAACTAGGATCCTCATACTGAGAAATAGATCCAGAAATGATTGAATTTTTATTTAATATAGATGTTGATTTTTTAAGAATGGTCATTATTAAATCCATTTGGTTATTTCCAGAATTAAATTCTTAATCTATCCATTAGAGAATTAATTTTTAAAATTAATTATAGATATTTATGATAGAACTATAGGTATATCTTCACTAGAAGTAGATCTTTACTGGTTGTAGTTCTATCTCATGGTTATAGTAGATTTTCCTTGACAATATCTCTTCAGAATGGAAGCTTCACCATGTGGTGGTAGATTCACCTGAGTGTAGTAATTTTTGGTGTTAGATCCATATATAGGTGTCCTCATCTAGTGGTATCATAGTCGAATGGTGGTGGGTCTATCTAATAGTATATTAGTATGGAAGAATTATCATGTGATGGTACCAGTGCTTGGTGGTAGCTCTATTATTCTAGTGGTTGTACAAATGTATTGACTGTAGAATCCAATTAATAGTAGTAGTAGCTGCACTCGATAGTAGTATAAAATAATAGTATATCATAGTGGTTTCATGATTGAACTAGAGGTAGCTACTTGAACTAATAGTAATTTTGAGCATTAGCTTGCTCCAACTATCAATAGCTCATTATAACTAATGGAGGATCCATACTTATACACCTTTATTAGATTAGCCATGAAATTAACTTTCTATCATATAAAACTGAATTCATTAGAAAGATAAAAGACATGAGTTGCAGTCATTAAAATAAGGGGGTCCTCAAAATTATCCACATTTTTTATTGTCACAAATCATGGAATTTAGAACCATAAAAAACTTTAACAAATAAAAATTTAGATACAAATGAATTTTTTTCTCAACAATATGAATCAATATGAGATGATCATAGTTATCCATTCAATCCATAAAAGTACTTGGGTGATATTCCATTTAATTATCCATTTGAAGTTCCATTCAATTATACGCCTCCTTTTGGGATTATAAAAAATAATATGAAGTGAAATAAAATAAGATAAAATAAGAGACTTAAAGATGAATAAATTAGGAGTTCCATTATATGTTAATTTCAAAAGAGATTACCAAAATATATGAATATAAAAAATAAAAATCCCTATCAAAAAAAATATGAGTCAGAGGAATCCTCTTCAACTCAACTAGAAGAAGGATCCACTGGATCCTTCCCTTTTCCAGCAATAGGAGGAGAAGGGGTAGGAGGAGCTGGAGGGGCTAGAGGATGAATGACAAAGCTACCTCATTGTGTCTATAAGAGTGAGTAAAAATGGACTAACTATAATATATGTAGTCTGTAATGGGGAATAAATAAGTTGAGAAATGTATCTATTGAGAGGAATGGATACCTGAGGTTCTTTTGGAGCTATCATAGTTATTCATGGTAGGTATCAAGATGGGAAGTGGAAGCCGGTGGTCTGGTAAATTAAACAAATTCACATCACTGGAGAAATGTTACGACGTCAACTCTGGTGAGCTATCCTAGTACGGTCTGAGGGCCACAAATGGATTTTTATAGAGCACAAAATATAATACAAATAAGTACCTTGTTTGAATCTGACATGCGCAAATGTGTCGTAGGTTTCCAGTGACCGTTTCTCAGAGACTTCGACGTCAAATTCCTCTAGATCATCCACACATGCCTTTCAAATATTTACGCGCGTCGTTCTTTGGAATCTGGGTGCTAGCACGACACACCAATGATCTCTTCGACGCAATAGTGATCACCGAAAGGTAAGAAACTTTGATCCAAGAAGGTTGATCTTGAAGTTATTCCTTTCTTGAGGGGATCTCTCTCAAGAATCAAGGAGGAGAAAAATGTTCTCAAATTTGACACATGAATAGTCACTTGGGAAGAGCCTCTCTCTTACTTATATAGGCGATATTTAAAATACCCGATATGGGTTTCTGGCCCTCGTGTAATAGATATCCTCTATATAAGTATTATAAATATTTATTTATGTCAAATAAAATTATGCCATAAATAATATTAATAATTTTATCACTAACTGAAATATATTAAATATATATATTGCATGATAAAATTGAGTCTATAACTTGACTCACTTCTCCTGAAAATATTAAACGATCCCTGGATATTTAAATCTGTTTGAATAATACTTTATCCTTGTATTTACTTAATAACTTATAAATACATGTTATAAATAAATTCAAAAAATTATTCCAAGCATGAATAATTAAATAATTTATTTATTGATTGGTGATCCATAGAATTTGGATAGTACTCGGACCCTTTGGCGGGGCCCGCCAAGTTCTATATTCCTATTCACAGAATAGGGAAGATTCTCAAAGTGCTATTGTGTGTGACCCTCTAGGCCCTTATCTGAGTAGTAGTGAATAATATCCACCGACTAAGAGCAGGGTCTAGAAACCCATCGTGGGTCCTATAGAGATAAGGTAAAGTCAAAGAAATGACTACCTTCTTACGAACATGGTCTGTGTAATATAATCTCGTCGCCATCGATATCTCAATAGAGCAGAATGTGCACTAGTGTCATCATCCTTTATCTCTCTTTATTTTATTTTTTGATTTTTCTAGACGGTCTTACCTTCCACTACCATGGCCATGGATTTAATGAAGGTGAAACCATCCTAATCAACCAGGCTAGAAATATCTCTTCCTAAACTCTGAAGTGACAAATCCTATATTGATCATTCAGTCAATTCCATGTCACCAAAGGCATAACCAACACAAACTACCTCACCACGACTTTATCGTCATGGTTTTATCCTTGCATAAAAGTACGCAATTAAATGACATCCATTAATAATGATCTCAAGTCTGAAGAGAATTACACATGTTTGTAGATAAGAATGACCAATGACACATGAAACATGTGGTGTTCCTATTATGCAGGTCTATCCTCATGATCTCAATTACTAGAGATCATTAAGTGTGAAGTTCATTAGATGAAGTCTTAATGATTATAATCCACTAACACCTGATGGTCACACATAATCTGTGTCCTTTAGTAATGATGTAACTGATCCATAGGACATTTCTATAAGATTACTATCATGGAATCTATGGGTTCTCATTATAGCTTGGGATCTGCTATGACCCTTTGACACGAATTGTAATCTAAGGACATTTCCATAAATAAAGTGGATTCAGAAGTATCTACATTATTATGGAAAGATAAACACATATATATAAAATAAACTACATACATGTAGTGGTAATCAAAGTACAATACAAGTTGGGTATAGGGAACCCACTTTTAACACTCCCACTTGTACTAGAGCCAACTACTAACATTTTTCAATCCTCCACCTCTCACATGAGAATCATGCTTGTACTGAAAAATGGCTTTAGTCAGGGGGTCTGCCACATTGTCCTATGTGGATAATCTGCTAACTGTCACTTCACCTCTTTGAGTAAAATACCACAAGAGATGAAATTTTTGAAGAATATGCTTCTTCCTCTAATGAGACCTGGGCTCCTTGGCCAGCACCACTTCTGCAGTATTATCGCAATATACTGGAACATGGTGTGCACTTATAAGAAAAACACCAATGTCTAAGATAACGCTACATATCCATACTACTTCCTTTGCTGCATCGGAAGCAATAATATATTTGGAATCTACTTTAGAATCAGTAACCACAGCTTGCTTCAAGCTTCTCGAGCTCACTGCACCACCATTCAGGCAAAGGATGAAGCCTGACTGTGATTTCAAATCATCATGATCTATCTAGAAACTATAATTAGTGTATCACCTTACTAATATTTCCTCATCTCTTCCATACACTAGAAACATATCCTTAGTATGCCTTAAGTACTTTAGGATAGTTTTAACAGCTATCCAATGTAGCTCTCCTAGATTGTATTGATATCTACCCAACATGCTTAAAGAAAAAGTGACATCAAACCTATTACATAGCATGGAATACATGATAGAACCCACCTCCGAGGCATAAGGGATTCTACTCATTCTTTCAATCTCCTCTATAGTTTTTGGACACATTTTCTTGGAGAGATTTATACCATGTGACATAGGTAAAAATCCTATCTTGGATTGTTCTATATTGTACCTTTTAAGTACCTTGTCAATATATGTACTTTGATTTAGACCAAATAGCCTTTGAGATCTATCTTGATGGATCTTGATCCCTAGAATTTAGGCTGCTTCACCTAAGTCCTTCATGGAGAAGCATTCATTTAACCAAGTCTTAAGTGACTATAAGACTTGAACCTCATTTCCCATATTTAATATGTCATCAACATATAATACTAGGAAAATGATGGCATTCCCTTCAACTTTTTATAGACACATGGCTCACTTTCATTATTGACAAAACCAAAATCTCTTATGACCTCATCAAAACGAACATTCCATGATCGTGATGTCTGATTCAACCCATAAATGGATCTCTACAGCTTGTATACTTTATTGGCATTATTTGACTTGAAAAACCCTTCGGGTTAAGTCATATAGATGTCTTCAACCAAATTCCCATTTAGAAAAGTAGTTTTGACATCCATTTTCCAAATTTCATAATCATGAAAGGATGCTATTGCAAGAAATATTCTAATGGATTTAAGCATTTCTACTGGTGATAAGGTTTCATCATAGTTAATGCCTTGACATTTCCTAAAACCCTTTGCGGCCAGTCTTTCTATAAAGTTATTAACCTCACCATCCATGTCCAGCTTCTTCTGGAATACCCATTTGAATCCAATGGGTTTTACATCAGTTGGAGGGTCTACCAAAATCCAAAATTGATTTTGGTGCATGGAATCTATCTCAATATTCATGGATTCTTTCCATTTAGTAGTTTCTTTGCCTTCTACTGCTTCTTTATAGGTTAGAGGTTCATCATCCTCAAGGACAAATGTGTCACCTGACTCGGTGATAAGAAAACCATAATGCTCTGGTACTCTAACCTCTCGCATAGACCTATGAAGTATTTATGTCTCAAGAACAACATCTTCTTACACTTGTTCTTGTGGAGATTGTTTCTCTACCAACTCTTGTGCATCTGAAGCATTAACTTCATCGAAGTCAATATTTCTCCCACTATTTACAATAGCAATGTGTTACCTTTCTAGAAATATGGAGTATCTTTCCACAATAACTTTTCTATCTAAAGGGTTATATAAGTAATATCCTATAGTTTCTTTAGGATAACCTATAAAGATGCACTTGGTGCTTCTGAATGCTAATTTGTAACTTGGTAAAGTCTTGACAAATGCATCACACCCCCATAAAAATATGTGTGTCAGACTGGGTTTCTTTCCATACCATAACTAATATGGAATCCCATCTATAACTTTAGTTAGTACTCGGTTAAGGGTATATGTTGTTGTCTGCAAATAATATCCCCAAAAGGATAATGGAAGAGTTGCATGACTCATCATTGATCTGACCATGTCAAGCAAGGTCCTATTCCTCCTTTCAATAACACCATTCCATTGTGGTGTATAAGGAAGAGTGAGTTGGGATACTATCCCACACTCCTTCAAGTGATCAATGAAAGCCTGGTTATGATATTCTCTACCTCGGACTGAGTGGAGTGCTTTTATCTTTTTACCATGTTGGTTTTCTACTTCATTTTTTTATTCCTTAAAAGTATAAAAGGAATAAGACATATACCTCATTAAGTAGATATAGCCATACCTACTATAGTCATCAGTAAAAGTAATGAAGTATGAAAAACCACCCATTGACTCTACTAGAAATGGACCATATACATCAGTATGTATTAATTCCAGTACTGATTTGGCTATTTCTCCATTTTTGAGAATGATGATTTGGTCATCTTTCCTTGTAAAGAAGCTTGACATACATCCAAGGGTTCTAACTATACCGAGTCTAAATACCCTTCTTGATGTAATCTTTGTAATTGCTTTTCATTTACATAACTAAGCCTGAAGTTCCATAGGCTGGTGATATATGAGTCATGTTACTTATTTTTTTTATTGATTTCCATTACGGGGTTCTCGAGTTCCATTATATATAAACCATTGTTAAGATGTGCCATACCATAACATATGTTATCCCTATAAAAGATACAACATTTATTTCCAAACTTGAAATAAAAACCCATAGTGTCTAAACTTGAAATAGAGATAATTTTCCTGGTAACAGAAGGTACATAATAAAAATTGTTTAAAACTATAACCAAACCAGTTGGCAAGGTTAAGTGATAGTCTCCCATTGCCAAGGCATCCAGACTTGCACCATTTGTATCTTGGAGATCCACTTTAACTTTTTAAATATTCTTGAACCTACTTGGTTCCTGTATATTAATACAAATGTGTGAGCCACATACAATCTCCAATACCCAAATTGTAGATAATGATAGATTTCATTCAATGAAAAAAAATACCTGAAGTAGAAGCATCAATTTGCTTCTTCTTCCCAGCTCTACAATTCTTCTTCCCATGGCCTTTCTTTCCACATCCAAAGCAGACAACTTCCTGCTCATTACTTTTCCTTTGAATCTTTGGCTTCTTTGTATGATTATGCATTGGTGTAATTGGCCTTGACTTGGCCTTAGACCCCTTTTCCTTTCCCTTATTTTTCTTGTTCACTATAAGGACAGATGAATTGGTATTTTTTATATCCTTATCAGCATGGTGAACTAAAGAAAAAAGGTCCGGGAGTGACTTTTTCATATCATTCATGTTATAATTGACAATAAAAGTTGAGAAGATTGGGGGTAAAGAGGCAAGAATGAGATCCACTACTGGTTCTTGGTTCAATTTGAACCCAAGGGCTTCAAGCCTCTCAATATACCCAATCATCTTAAGTACGTGAGAACTGGATTGGTGCGCTTTTTCTAGCCTTAACTTATAAAGGTCACTTGAGATCTCATACCTTTCCTACCCGACCCTCTCCTGATATAATTATTGGAGATGTGAAAGCATCTGGTAGGCATCCTCATCCTCATGCATTTTTTTGTAATTGGATGGACATGGATGACAACATGATGCATTGTACATCAAGCGCATCGTCTACATGCTTTCTCCATTTATATTTTTCCGCCTTGCTTCCTCCCTGAGGAGGATCAGTAGGAGTTGGGGATTCAAACACATATAACTTCTTTTCTTGGCATAGTACTATGCGCAAGCACCTATACCACTTTTAGAAGTTATTGTCGATCAAGATATTTTCTTTTTGCATAATCGATCACAGTGATAAATTACTTGTGGTGTTGGTGATTTCCATCTTAAATCTACATCAGATAAACATTTATCAGTTAGTAATTTGTCTTGATTACCTTTTAACATTTATGATTAAAATTTATTATTTCATTTTAATGTCTCTCACTATTTTAGAGAACCTTAATAGCCATCACTATTAGATTCAGAATACTTTTTCTCTTGAGTATTCTAGTGGAATGGATACTAGAAACTTCCCTCATAGTCTAGAAGCTATGGCTATGCCACTACTCGGAGGGTTTCAAGGCAGGCACTATACTGGACAACCACTTGGCTTGTGGTTCCTTGTGTTGTTGAGTAAAGTCCCAACTTTTGGAATCTGAACTTGATTCCCTCAACATCTTGCCTCTAAAGTGATACCAAGTTAGCTATGGCTAATCCTTGACTACTCACTTTAGTTAAGTCGACCAAGTTCTCTCATGAAAAAGCCCTGGTAGTAAGAGGCACTCTCAACTATGACTGACGAGCACCCCAAACACCCAGTTTTGTTTAGATGTGAGAAATGGAAAGCATTTGGTCTTAATATATCTTAGAGGGATTTTATTATTTATTGACGAATAATCTTTTTTCTATATATATGTTTAAACTAGATTGTCACGCTCACAATTGAACATATAATATAAATATATTTGTCACTTCTTTATGAATTTTTTATCTGGTTTACTATTCTACGTGATCAAGCAATAATCATGCACTCACATCAAATAATAAAAAATGTATAAAGGTAAATCATGCAATTTGACTGGTCTTGAGCATTCAATTATGATTGATACATAACTGATCAATATTGACCTAGGGGCATCCATACCTGAGTCGACACTTGACTCACGTCAGAGAAAGCCCCAGTGCAATGTGCTCATCTCCCGTCTGGATTACTGCCTCAACTTGGCGGCGTTTGCATCTTGGATCATCATCGTTTAATTAAAAATATACTCGCACACAGTTGAGGGGGTCTAGGGGTACAAAATACAACTTCTGTAATGGAAGCGCATTCCCTTATACATATTTTAATTAAAAGACGATTCGTAGACTATAATTTATCTAATTAATTATTACAATCATCGCATGCATTGAATAAATAATTAAATAAACAAATAAACCATACATGCACGGTTCAGTCGGTTTCTCAAGACCAGTCGATATAATTTTGTGCAATTAAAATTAAACTACAATAAAATTTAAATTGTATGAGGGAACTTTAATAAATTAAATGAATTTAAATAAATTCAATTAATTTATTTTTATTAGTTCCATTTGTCTAATTTAATTTTAATTCCAAAAAATAAATTAAATTGTTAATTTAATTTTAACCATAAAATTAAATTAAACTATTAATTTAATTTTAATTCTAAAATTAAATTAAACTATTAATTTAATTTTAATTATAATTAAATTAATGTTTCAGATTAAATTAAATTTAAACCCCAATATAATTCTAAATAATTTAGTTTCTAAACTAAATTAACTAAAACTAAATGACAGGGTTACCTCTAGCAAGGAGGAGTCCGGCAGGACCGTGAACCACCATGGGGTGCCATCCTGGAGTAGGGCCAAATCATGGCATAACCGTGGCAAGATCGTGGCGAGACCGCGGCATGACCGCATCGTATTAGCCCGGTCCAGCAACACCCGTTGGGTAGCATCTTCCAGCCAACAACGAACTCCTCTGGCAGGGTGCAAAGGGGGTGTGGCACCGCTCCATCTAGCCGCAAGGGGAGACGGCTCGGTCCGACACGATCTAGTTCGGCGGCAGCGAGGTCCGGTGAGGCCTGGTCCGGCGGCGGTGAGGTCCGGCGTGGCCTGGTCCGACAGTAGTGAGGCGAAAGAGGTCCAGGTCGGGACTTCTGGGTCAGGACCTCCGGGACGGCATGAGGCAGGCGGGGTAGTGTGGTTTGGTGGCAGGGATTCTGCGTGGTGCGACCAAGTAGAGGGGAGGAGAGGTGGTCGGTGGTCAGGAGGTGGAGCCGCCCAAGCTCAGAGGGAGACCCTGTGGACTAGGGGCGATACTAGGGTTTTTCCCTGGGGAGGGGTTGTGCGCCACGTGAGGAAGAAGACCTGCAGGTCCTCTTCCCATTTATAATTTTTTTTGCCTTTTTGACAAAACACAACCCCTTTT
Organism: Viscum album; assembly: GCA_963277665.1. Lineage (NCBI taxonomy): Eukaryota > Viridiplantae > Streptophyta > Magnoliopsida > Santalales > Viscaceae > Viscum > Viscum album. The sequence continues at coordinate 361,165,363 of OY728140.1, read as the reverse complement.
TTAAATTAAAAAGACAAAGTAAGAAGACCCGCTTTGGGGTCTTGGCCATCAATTTTTTTATTTAAAGTTTAAAAAACTTTAAATAATTAAATGAAATACTTCCCCAAGCCTTCAAAGACCCCATTTTAAATTTATTTTTTATTTCTGTAAAATAAAATGATATTAATTCATAATATTTTTTATTTAACTCAAAAATAAAAAAACACTGGAAATATTCCTGTTACCGGATTCTATCCGTATCCTGGATAGATTTTGGTAATTTGAAGAACGCATACAAAAAATTAAAATGTGTTCTTCATTAAATTCTAATCTGAATATTTTAAACCGACAAGTAGATCCAATTTTTTTTTTTTGAAATGGCCATAACTTGGCCATTCGAAAATGGATCGACGTGAGGTCGGATGCGTTGGAACCGATTTAATCCCCCACACTTAAATTTAATGCAATTTAATTTTTCTATTGAATTTGAGAAATCACGCTTCCCTATGATACCACTGTTAGGTATCGAGATGGGCATCAAGAGATGATGGGTCCAGGAATTAAAAATTTTCGCATCACCGAAGCAACGTTACGACGTCGACTCTGGTGAGCTATCCTGGTACGGTCTGAGGACCACAAATGGATATTTACAGAGCACAAAATATAAAATGAACTATTACCTTGTTTGGATCTGACGTGCACAAATGTGTCGCAGGTTTCCGGTTACCGTTGCTCGAAGACTCCGACGTCGAAGTCCTCTAGATCGTCCAAACACACCTTTCGAATCTACACACACATCGTTCGTTGGAATCCGGGTGGTAGCGCGGCACACCAATGATCTCTTCAACATAGTAGTGATGACCGCAAGATAAGAAACTTCCATCCAGGAAGGATGATCTTGAAGTTCTTCCTTGCTTGAGAGGATCTCTCTCTAGAATCCGGGAGGAGAGAGAGGCTCTCAAATTTGACACATGAATATAAAAATGTGTATATAAAACAAACTACATACATGTAGTGGTAATCAAATTACAATACAAGTTGGGTCTAGGGCACCCACATTTAACAATTCTAGCCGTGTAAAAAGAGGGTTCCATCAAATCTACAAACTAAGTGATGAATCGACCAAAGTGATCCATATCATTGATGAAAGTATATTTATCTTAAATGAAAATCTTGATAATATCCTAGGGAGTTCTCTATCATAGAATGTTCTCCATCATCATCTCTAGAATAAGTAGTTATCTTAACACAACTTCCTGAAACTCGGGTATATTGATCATCTCTATCACTAAAATCCTAGCCCGATGATGTATAAGGGGTCAACCTTACCACTCACCACTGGTAAATATGATGGGCTAAGTAATAGTTTGAAAAGGATGAGACTACTCATCCTCATCACCTCTATCAACATCAGATTATGAGTCATCTGAAAGAAGCCTCACATCCTCAGGTGTATCAAAATAAGATCTATCAATCTGATCACCATTAGAGACCTCAATCTCTTCTGACTCATCATCTTTCATCATTAAAGACTCTTTGGTAGGAAGGGGAAGTAGAGTACTAGCTGATCCATAATATATAACAAGGCTCTGAGCCATATCTGGGTCACTACCCTCTTCTACTGAAGTAGTCGATGATCCTTTTTCCTCATCTCGAGATTATTCTTCTTATTATTATTATTATTCAACTTATTCAACTTTTTATCACTAGTATACAACAAAACCTCATATGGATCCAAGATAGTGTCAACTATGGCTCTAGTACGGGTAGAATACTGCACTGGATTATGATTCAATTATATTTTATCATTATGATCCACCCACTTATTTAGCCAATGGTTCCAATTAACCCCCATTCTATTGAAAGTCACATGACTTAGAAAAAATCCACCACATTTGGTTACTTAATATTATCCTGTAAGCACTATGCCTTTAGATTCTAACATAGTAAAGAGAAATTTGGGATAGGCTAAATAATTTGACCTATAGGAAGGCCTTCTCAACATTATCGTACGAACAATTAGATATCTAAATAGATTTATCTTATATCATATTTTCATAATAAATACGAAAAACACATATGGATAACTCATTATTATAAATTCCCCATTCCTGGGACAAAGAATGTAATATATAAACTTGAGCAGTAGCTTGTATTCTCCATCAAACTCTATAGTTGTAGGACTTCACACATTGTCATTCCCAGTTATCTCCAACAAGGAATCCTCAAATAAAATGTTCTCTTTGCAATAGGGATTGATCCTTGATAGTCTTTATATAAAACTTTGTGAGTAATGCCCAAACATTTTTCCCAATACTTCTAAGAAAAGGTGAGTTATTTTCCATCAATTATAGTTTTTATTTCATCCATTTTCTCAATGAACTTGTACTCTAAAATTTGATAAACCCCATTAACCAGCCTAGGGTAGAATAGAAGGTTAATCCTAGAGAACCATTCATACCATACTTGGTCGTGAATCACATTCCACATGAGTGAGTTGATCAAATCTAGAAATGTGGAATCTATTTCATTCTTAGTAATGACAACATGAAAATGAGTTAAGGATTCTTTGGTTATATAAGAGACCAACTGGATTAACCTGTAGATTTATTTTAGGGATTTAATTATTCTAAATACGATATGGAACTTAACTCTCACCATTCTCTTACTGGTTTGAGGGATGAAGAAGGATATTAGAAGTTTTTGGGTTGATAAAGAAATTAGAAGGGGAGGTTCAAAGAAGGTCAGAGAGAGATTGATGGTTCTCAGCTTTTTATTTTTAGCTTGTTTTAACATTTATATATTTGAAATAAAAAATTAAATTTATTATAAAAAAAATAAACTTGATATAATATTTTAATAACATATAATTTAAATGGTAGGTATCAAAATAGTGGTTCTTAATTGTATATTTCTATGGCATTATCCGAATGTTACTATGTGAAAGTAGAATTCTTATGGTTGATTAACAATAATATAATGCAACAATCAATCACTAATGATAGCCTGACTAATGGTTGATCCTCACAGTAGATCATCATGGTCAATACCAATGGTATTTCCAATTTTAGATCACCAACGATAGTGCCAATGGAATATCACCAATGGAAGTACTAATGGTAGATCTAGTTTTGTAAATTTCTCCACCAGAACCAAAAATAATCAAAGAATAAAATTCTAAAATTTTTTATCATTCTAAGATCTTGTATGATATAGATAAATCCCTCAAAAATTTAAAGTCTTTGTGAATATATCAGCAAGATGATGTTTAGTACCTATTAACTCAATAGTTATATCAACCTTTTGAAAATGATATCTCAAAATGTGATTCTTATATCAATATGTTTATTTCTTGAATGAGACACAAGGTTCTTGGAAATGTTAATAGTACTTTAATTATCAGAATTTATAGAGACACATAAAAATTGATAACCATTGTCTAGTAAAGTGTTTTTCCTCAAAAAAAACATGTTAACAACAACTAACTATAACTATGTACTCATATTTAGTAGTGGATAATTCAATAGAGTTCTATATCTTTCTACTCCATAAAACTAGATACATTCCCAAAACGTGACATGTTCTAGAGTTTCTTTTTCTATATAACTGACAACCACTAAAATCTATATCTGAATAACTTACTAGATCAAATGATTGACCCCTAGAATAGAAAATTACTAAATTAGTTATGCCATTGAGCTATTTTAAAATTATTTTGAAAGTATGTAAATGTGTCTCTTTTAATTTTCTTGAAAATAGGCACACATACACAAATTAATCATTATATCAAGTCAGATAATAGTTAAGTATAGTAAACATCCAATCATATCTCTATCAATGGTTTGATCAAATGGTTTCCTAGATTCATGAAGATCCAAGTTACAACTAGTACTCATGATAGTATCATTACCTTTAGTACTATACATTCCAAAAATGTTTTAAAAGATCTTTAGTTTACTTGATTTGAATTAAAACAATTAAATATTTATTTTGAAAAATGTGAAATCTACAAAATAATTTAAGTTCACCCATTAATATCATTTCAAATTCACTTTTCATAATTTTTTAATAATCATTACACAAATAATTTCTTCAATATTCAAAAATATTTTCATTAATATATATTTGGAAAACTTGATCATATTTTGAAATTATTTTAAAAAATAAATTAGTATTAGATACTCTATTTGGAAAACCTTTATAAAAAATGAGATAAGTTTATCAAACCAAGCTCTATGAGCTTGTTTAATCCATATAATGTTTTTTTAATTTAAAAACATGATTTGGAAAGTAAGTGATTTGAAATCCAAGGGGTTGTTAGAAAAAAAAACTACAACTATATAACCTTTTAAGAATCCACTCTTGATATCTATTTGATATAATTTAAAATTTAAATGGTTTTTATAAGAAATAAATATCTTTATGTCTTCAATTCTAGATGTTAGTGAAATGGTTTCCTCATATGTAATACCTTATTGTTGACTATATACATATGTAACTTGTATTTATCTGTTTCTAAGTATTGTTCCTGACTCATAAACCTTTTCTTAAACACCCATTTAGGGCCAATAGTTAGGTAGTCCTCGAGTCTCTAAACTAGTTCGCAGACTCTATTTCTTTCAAATTTATTGAACTCTTCTTTCATTTTTATTACCCAAAACTCATAATTAATTTCTTCATTGATGTTCATAGGTTTTATCTATGAGAAGAAGGATTGATGTTCAGTATTATTTATAAATAAAATATTATTTGATCTCTTTCATCTTGGTTACCTACAATAGCATCTAAGGGATGATATTTATGAGTCCTAATATCTTTAGAAAGTTAAGTGTTTGAAACATCATTTTTCTACAGTTTTGGGTCCATTCTATTCATCAGAACTATGATATTTTTCTATAGAAGGTATGGAACAATTGTCATTGGGTTTGGCATTGACATCCTGATTAGAAAGACAATCCTCCAGATTTTATAAAGGGTTCTTAGGCTCATGAAGATATGTCTCATCAAACATGATATGTAAATATTCTTCCACAATATTAGTACTTTTATTAAATATCTTATATGATTTATTAGTTTTATAATCTCTAAGGAAAATACCTTCATCAGTTTTGAAATAAAACATGTCTAAATTCACTTTTCTATTTGGTCTAAAGACTTTAGAAATAAAAACTCTAAAGTAATTAACCTTTAGTTTTATACAATTCCATAATTAATAAGGGGTATTTTTTAAAATAGTTCTAATTAAAATTCAATTTATTATATTGAAACCTGTGTTCCCAGCCTTTTCCCAAAAGTAGATAGGAATGTCATACTCATTGATTTTGGTTCAAGCAATTTATTGAAGGGGTCTGTTTATACTTTGAACTACACCATTTTACTATGGAGTCTTAATAGAAGAAATGTTATGTCTATAGCCATGTTGTGAGAATAATGATTCAAACTGTTTATTTTCAAACTCTCGGCCATGTGAAATTTTTATGGTTTTAATTCTAATTCCACTAATATTTTCTATAGATCTAGTATATTTAGAAAAATAGGAAAGAGATTCAGTTTTATGAGAAAGGGAAAATACCCATTTAGATCTAGGTGTAATGTCCTCCAACTAGACTATAAACTCTTGAAGGTACAAAAAATTCCATTTGAATCAACTCTAATGGTTGAGAAGTTGATACTTCTTTCTTTGGTTGAAAGAAATTTTATGCTTCTTTCCCTTTTGAAAGGTATTACAGATTTTGTTTATTAGAAATTCTAGTGTAGGCAGATCCTTGACTAAAAATTTCCTAGTTATTTTTATAACGTAGTGAATACTTCAATAGACTAGTATCTTATTCCAAAGAAAATATTATTTGTGAAAGGAATGTAAATAAGGAACATTATAGGAAAATAAAGAATTTAAATCTACAATATATACATTTTAATTTCTCATATTAGTGAAAACTAAATCCTCATTGGCATCAAAAAATTTACAAGAATTTTCTTTAAACTTGAAATGACAATCATAATCACACAATTTTGAAATGATAAGCATATTATATTTTAATCTATTAACAAATAAATTTTTATATATTAAAACTATACTAGAGTTACCAATTTAATCGAGTCCAATAATTGTTCCTTTGGAATTGTCACCAAAAGTGACATGTCCACCATCCACTTTGATTAGGTTATTGAATCATGAGTGTTTCCCAGTCATATTTATAGAATATCCACTATCCAAATACCATAAATGTTTACTAAAACTTTTCAAAAATATAAAATAGAGTTAAATGAAAAATGATTTTGTATTAATAATTTATTATTTATAGATATGTTAGTAACAAATGATTTTGGAATCCAAAACAATTTTAATGGTTTCCTATAATGATACCTTAGAAATTAATAAATAAACACTTTATTTGGTCTAGTATAATAATAAGTATTAAAACAACTATCATAACTAGAACACACGACACATTTTTTCTTATTTAGTTTCCTTTTTTTGGTTGGTAACCTATTCCTGTAGTATACATAGGAGTAGTTTTTTACTAATAATCTAGGTTAAAATTTCTATTTAATTAGTAAAAATCTCCATATTTTTCTTTAGTTCTCATTATAAAATTTTAGATAATTATTATCTATAAGTAGTTGATCATTTTTTCCCTTTTCTACCATAATATCAGTGCTGATGTGAGTAGACATAGTATGGGGATTCTTTAAAATTTAATATTTATCCTCAAATTAATTAAATGTGTCTTGTAGCATGTTCTAATATTTTAATAATTCATCACTGGATATATCTTCATCACTATTTTCTATTTTATATGGAATAGAAGTATGTACATAAGATTCTTGAAAAAATTCAGAAACTTAGATGTGTTTGTCATGAAGCACACATTTGATTTATCATTACTTTCATCTCTTCTCAAGTCTGAATCACTTGAGTTATCCTTTTAGGTACTCCAAGTAGGTTTCATATCCTTTTTATACTTTTTCCTTTGTAATCATTTTTATTATTATATTTCAACTTGGTACAATTTTCTTTAAAGTGTCATTTCTTCTAACAATAATAGAATGTTACTTCAATGAAAGAATCACCCTCTCTACATTATTTTATCTAAATCCATATATTATCATATTTACCTTTATAGTTTTATTTATTAGAAAAACTTCCTTCCTATATAACTTTTTAAAATATCTAGATATGTGGGACATTTTTTCATCACTGTTTGTAGGTGATTCCTCATCACTTTTACTTTCAACTATGATCTTATCCTTTTGTTTAGAGTCAGTAGTATTAAAGGATACTCAATTCATTTTATATTCATCATATTTTTCCTTGTTCACTTACAATTCCTCTTCATACATCATGAGATTTACAATTATCTAATCAACTAGAAACATACTTATATCACATGATTTCTATTATGGAGATATATTTTACTCTCCATATTTCTGATATACATCTCAGAATTCACAAGAATTGATCTAGGTCCATAATTTTGTTTCTAAGTGTGTGCATTCTATTGACTATTTCATTAAACTTGAGATACATGTCATATATATATTCATTATACTTCTCTTCAAATTTTTCATATTTAATAGTATAAGTATTTAAATACATTTCTTCAAAATTAGATGTTCCTTAATGAGAAATATCTAGTGTATCTTAAATTTAAAAATAAGCTGAGTAGAAATATATTCTGTTCAATTCAACCTCACCCAAGACATAGTACAAAGAATTCGTATCTTTACATTTACAATCATATTTTACCTCAGTGGAATCACTATGATATCTCTAGGATCTTTGGGTATTTCATATTTATCCTCAATAAAAGTCTAGATATCAAATATCATACTCTCTATATAAATTTTCTTTTTAATATTCCATTGAGCATAGTTAGTGTCCTTAAAGTATGAAGGTTGATTTATGGAAGTTCCTTAAAGATTAGTATTATCCATAAAGATATAAATTTAGATAAAACAGAATCTTAATATCTTTAGATAAAACAAAATATTAATATATTTAGATAAAACTAGATCACAATAAAAATTAGTTTTCAAGTGGATCTAATACTAAAATTTTTTCCTAGTGGAAAACTCAAGAGGGGGTGAATTGAGTTTCCAATAAAATTTCAGTTTATTTTTTTTTAAAACACAAGTTCCACAAATTGATAAAATATATCTGTTAACAAAAATAGTAGAATTTTATAATTTTATCTTTTTAAAAGATTATCAAAATCTCGATCATTACTAAGATAAGTGCTATTAAAAATGAATTAACTTTTGAAATTAATCTATTCATATCAAAAACTGTATATAAAAAATATTTTAAGTTAATTTTCAAAGTATATTTTATTTTGGAAAATAAAATAAAATAGCTATTTTGATTTGAATATAAAGAAAACCAAAATATAAACTATAAAATAAAGAAAAATTAAATTTTAACAAGGGGTTTGATCTTAAGTGAACACTTAATCACTTCCACATGGAAATCACCCAATGCCAAGAAGTTTATTATAAAATAAACCATTCCATAACCTAGATCGATTTTTAAAAAACAATAGTTGACAAGGATGTATAGGGAAAAATATTCTTATAATGTTACCTATTGAATGAAAATAATCATATATCACACATGACCTCGTCTACACTTTTTTGGGGAATAAAAACAAGGGAAATGGAGATAGAGTTTCAAACTCTCCAATTTAGCATAAGAGATTGTGTTTTATTTATAAATAGAGTAAAATAATGACACAACTTGAATATAAATCATAAAAAAGGGAGAAAGAGTTAGAGATAAGAATGTATAATACTGCTCAATCCATAAATCTTCAGTTGTTACGAGTCCTTGATTTTTTCATTGGAAGAGAATCAAAAAAGTTTCATAGAAATTTAAAAAAAAACATGGGGTTGTGGAAGTATGTAATAAAATTCTATTCTTAGTGCCTAAAATTTTCTAAGGATCTTTCACACACATGGGATTATTATTCGTTTTTTCCAGCATGAGAGAGTAAGTGATTCAGGGTTCATGAATGTTCTCTCAGCCACGTACGCACATGAGAGAGATTCGAATAAATATATGAACCTCAAGGTCTAATTATGGATTGTAGGATAATATTAGAATAACCAAGACCCTCATACTGAGTAAAAGATTCAGAATATATTGACTTTGTCTTTTAAACATCCATTGAGTTGTTTAATAATTATAATTCTCAAATACACATTGTTATATCCAGAATTAAATTCTAAAACTATTTGTTTGAGTATTAATTTTAAAATTAATTCTGTAAATTTATGATAACACTCTAGAGGTAGATTTATTGGAGGTAGATCCTTACTAGCAATAGATCCATCCAATGGTAGTATTAGCTTTTCCTTTATGGTAGCTCCTCATAATGGTATCTTCACCATGTGATGGTAGATGCACCTAATGGTAGAAACGTTTGTCGGTATACCCACAGAGTAGTAGCTTTAACAAGAGGTAACACCTTTGAACTGGTGGTAGGTATTTCAAATGGTAGATCATTCTGGAAGAAGTATTTTGTTATGGTAGTAGTGCTCAATGATATCTCTATTGTACTAGTAGTAGGAAATATGTGATGATGGTAAAATCAAGATAATAGTGGAAATATATCTACTCGATGGTATCACAATCAGTTGGTAGATCATGGAATTCATAGGATTGAATTACCAGTAGATCCTTGAACTAATGGTATCTTGGAGTGGTAGCTTACATCAACTTTTAGTACATCATTATAACTAATGGTAGATCTAAAGTTATCCGCTTTTCTCAATTTATCTATAAAATAACGTAATATCATAAAACATTGAATTCATTAGAAACATAACAAACATGAGTAGTGATCATTGAAATAAGAAGGTTCTCAACACATGCCATGAGATATATGCTTCATTCTTATTCAACGGATTACCATGGAAGTTGGGATCAACAACGTTCTTTGGTTGATTTTTCTTATAGAAAAAATTTTCATTCCAGTATACAGATGGAACCATTTGAGGAATTATATGGAAATCAATTTCAGACACTAAATTTTTGGCATGATGCAGGAGAAAGTAAGTTGATGGGACCATAGTTGGTATAAGAAATGGATGAGAAGGTGTATTTGTTCCATCAAAATATGAGGATAGCTCAAAGTAGGAATAAAAATTATGAGGATAACTAGAGGAAAGATATTTCTTTCGAGGTAGGTGATCATGACCTTTTGAAAGTATCCTCAAGGAAAAATGATATTTATTTTTGTAATATGGGTAAGTAAATTAAATGGTTTATTGAACCATATTAAATTGAAGATAATTTTGGTTCACTTACCTACTGAGTGTTATTTCCTCTGAGTTTATCCCAGGTATATAATGTTTTTCATGTCTCGATGTTAAAGAAGTATGTACTGGATTCATTTCATGTTTTGAGCCCTAAAGTAGTTTAGATGGAAGAGAATATTTCTTATAAAGAATATCTAGTTCAGATATTTGATAATAGGGAGCATGTGTTTTGTAATAAGGAAATTTATAAAGTTAAGTTTTTATGTAAAAAACATATGATTGATGAAGCAACATGGGAATATGAAAATTTTATGAGGGTAAGATATCCCCACTTGTTTAATAAGTGAATAAAATTTTGGGGACACAGTTTAAAAAAGTGGGGGAAGAATGTAACAACCCAAGTAATTATATAATAAATCTTTTTCATGTTTATTAATATATAAGGATTACATAGTAATATTAATTATAAAAATATTAAGTAATTTTTAAAACAAAAAAGAAATAGTTTTACTAAACTCTTTTTTTAGATGGGTTTATTTAAAATTTTAATTTATAAATTATAGAATTTTAATTTTTTAAAATGAATTTAATTTTTTAAATCATCATATTAAAAATAACTTAGGGTGTAATTTTGGTTTTTTCTAAAAATATTGATTTTTCAGTGAAAAGTGAAAAATACCGGTTTTTGTAAAACTATCTTTACAATAAATTAAGTAATTTAAAAGTCCTATTATTTTTTAAATTTTATTTCAAGTAACATATGTATTCAATATTTATGTTTAATCTAATTAATTTCATTTCAATCATTTTTATGCTGTATTTTAGTATAATTTTATTCTTATGGTTAAAAACACATTTTTATGAAAACTTTTTTAAAGTGAATAGTGTTTATACAATTTAATTAATTAAAACAACCCATAATGAGGAATGATGAAGTGTATAGATTATATATATATATATATAAATATGAATTTAAATTAATATAATGATCATTTCTATGCGTAGATTTAATATAAAATCTTCATATGCTTGAAGAATACATTTATTGAAAAACTGATTTCTCATCAAATCTGTAGGTTTAATTTTAAATTAAATTCTTCCAATTATTTAAATTTAATTTTATAAAATGGATTAAATAATTTGAATTATAATAATTTATATTATATAATAATTTGAACTTAATTTTTTTATAATGAATAGTAAAAATAATAAAAAACGTTTACCGTGGTTAAGGTGGAAATGGGTTTACCAAGGGGTTAAGCTGAAAGGATAAGGGTAAAATTGACTTAAAAACTTGTATAAATTCTATTTTATAACCATATTTTGAACTGATATCATCTAAGGATCTATAATGGTTCATTTTTTAGGCTTTTGGAATTTCTAAAATGTGGGTATAAATTTTTCATTTCATAAAATCCAAGTGTGTCCTCTCCCCTACTTATAAAAGGCCACCCTCTCCTAACCTCTTCACACCCTCAAAACCGTTTTTTATAAAATAACTTCCCATATAGATTCTATAATTCCCTAACCATGTCCTAAGGAATTTTTTTCTTAAATCTATTCTAGTAAGGCTTTAATTATAATCCAAAAGAGGTGGTCTGAAAAAGCATCATCGTTCTTAACTGAGAATTTTGGTTTTTGATTCCTCTTCCACCTCCTTCAAATATTATTTAACCAAGTTTACATAATAATATAAGTATATAAATTATAATTATATATTATTATGTTAATTTTATAACCTACATCATTCTCCTCTTCCATAAAATGTGAAACTAAACCATTATTCGTGTGTACGACGGGCTACTGCCTGACAAATCGGTGTAATTCATTTTTCATCATCTCTTCTCAAAAATTGTTATATTGATGTAATAAATTATTATATATGATATTAATTACATATTTATCATTCTTAAAATATAATACAGCATTTTATTTCTTACCTTTTCACTCACTAAAAAATGATTATGTCGTTCATGCGTACGAATGGACTACCGTCTCCACGATGCGATGCAATTATTATTTTTATCACCACATCACTTGGATGGTATATTGAAGTGTTTTTAAAGAAATAATAGGGTATCTGTGATATCATTATAATTATGTAAATATAAAATATTACTTATCTTATTTTCATAGTGATCGTCAAAAAATGGAAACATTATTGATGCATATATATGACCTACCGTCTCTATGATAGTAACAAAGTTCACTTTTTATAAACATATTTCATGATTGGTTTTAAAAGTATAAATTATGTATAAAAATTATAAAATTTTCATGATTATTATTTTGGAGATGATGGAATAATGTTCTATTTGATCATAGTCAACCTAGCAGAGTCATTTTTTATATATCAGCTAAATATCATAAAAACTTCTCAAGTGAACTTAAATGATTAACTAATTATGTATAGCATGGTAAGAGATAAAATAAAAGGGATAATAAACATTACAAAGGTTCTTAATTAAGAATAAAATTAACATAACTTTATTATCTAGGATTATATGGAACGTACAAGATGATTTGGACTCAAGGTAAAGGAATTTCTTCTAAAAATATTCTTTTAATGTTTCCCTTTCAACTCTTTTCCTTTCATGTCCATGTTTTTAAAATTATTTTAGGAATAAATTTTTATATACATAAAATAATTATAATGGTATTTTTTTTATTTCTTTTGAATTTATTTAAATGTATTTAAATAGGAATTTTTTTATTGAATTTTTTGACTTTCATTACAAAATACAAATGAAAAATTCTATTTTAACGTATATAGAAATAATGAATTTTTCCACCATCATATCAATTATTTGAAGTTTGGTTTCCATTATAATATTTCATGTTTTATTAAATGGAAAAACGTATTTTCTTTTTTCTAGGAATTTTGGTTTTGATAGTGGATTTTTCAAAGAAAATGGTATTTTGATATCGGAAATTGTTTTGCATAAGGGGTTTAAAGAGTTTTCCAATGTGTTTATGATGAAAATGTGAAAGAATAAATTTTTTTATTCATGATATGGTACTTGAACATTATATATAAGAAATAGGTGTTCCCAATACAACATATATGAAAGGTTTATCCCCATTATAGCTCATGAAAAATATGTGATCCAGATATAGTTTATATGAAGGTTGATCCCCATTATATCTCTCTAATACAATGGGTAAGTTTCCTTGTCTTAACAAATAAGAATGAGGTAGTTATCATAGGTTTTATCCTATGTATTAAATTAGTATTCATTTAATTTTGACACGAGTTTAAAATGAGTTATGAATATGATACTATATGTTTCCAAGAATTGGTGTTTATTCTGTTTATTATGGGTTTTAATGGTTTTATTTGAGAAAAAGTGTGTGTGATATTCATGTGGAAATGATTTATTTCATTAAATAGAAGATCATTTAGATAATGGTTGAAATTTATTGAATTATCCTATTTTTCACTAGAATAACATATATTTTTCTTTTTTTGTCCCTTAATGAGCCTTTTATACTCATCCCATGTTTTTAAATTTTTTTCATAGGGTTTAATGATGTGTATGGAATAATAATAAGTCAACTTTAATGTTGTGAAGTTTTTTCATGAAAAGAAAACATGTTTTATTTTAAAAAAATTATATAATGGAAAAAATTTATTCTAATAGGAAGTTTATGATTTGTAAAAGGTGGTTGTTTTATTTATGATTTATGACCCGATTATCCAAAAATCTAAAAGTAAAATATATTTGGGAAAGAAAGAAAGTGAATTCTATTCTAAATACATTAGAATGTGTAATGATTTAGGAAGATTACTTATATAAAATGTCCAGTATTTTCTTTCTGTAATATTAAATGTTTCATAAACATCATGTTTATACCTTAAATAATTTTTATAGTCATCCATGTTAGGTGGTGATGGAAAAAAAATATGTTATCTCATGGAGGTGGTAGTCTTCATGTACACACGATTGATGTTATTTTGTTTTTCTTAGTGGATGAAAAGGAATAAATAAGGGTTGTTACATTTAATATAATAAAAATTAAGAATTATAATGATAATGTGATAATTATATTACTATGGTTAGGATAAGTTTGGAAGGGAATATTAAAATTAAAAGAATATGACCTAAGAGATACTCACTTTGGGACATTGAAATTTCTCTTTAAAGTCACTTTAGAAATGAAGGGATTAAGTTGACATATGGTGAACAAAGGCTTTAGGTTATGCAATGGAGTTATAGGAGATGAATATTTTATAGGTTTTCAATGAACATTAGAAAGGTATGTGTATCGTTGAGAGGGTGGAAGTGACCCCCTTTATAAGTGAAGAAAATGGAACTTTTTTGAACAACCGTTATTCTTCAATAATGGAAATACATTATTCAAGGGTTAATGGCTCCAAAATTTAGAAATAATGGATTTTTGGGTGAGATAATGTGGAGAAATCCCAAATTTGTTTTTCAAAATTGGTTTAAATATGTTTCAAGTCATTTACCATCATGTTTTTTTACATTTTACCATTTTTAATTTTACCATGGTAACTAATTTTTTTATCTAGGCAATTTAAGGTTAATTCCTACAAATAAAATTCACCTTATTATATAATTTGGACCCACATATTCCAAATATTAAAATAAATTTTATAATATTAAATTTCTATTTGCATTATAAATTAATCTTAATGTTCGTGCATGTAATGTGTAAAAACTCGTTTTGAAAAAGTGTATTTTAAACTTAAAAATTATTTTTAGGATAAAATTATCAATGTTTTTTATTTTACTGACATAAATTAATTTTTCATAAAAAAATTTATGTGGATTTAAAAGAAATCCAATCCTTAATTTTACAAAAAAAAAATTTAATTAAAAGAAAAACCAAAAACAATTTCTTTTATTTGAAAATATTACTTTTTTTCATAAAATGTTAAACATATGTTTATAAATTAAAAATTGTATTTATAAATTTATAGATATAATCCTTGAACAAATATTAAATCAATTAAAAGGATCTATAAACTTATATGTCTATTATATTATTATAATGTCATAAAATTCATAGTTTTAGTAAAAAATCTATTTTCACATATCACTTAAAAATCAAGTATTTCCGAAAACTCCCAAAAACTACTCTTAAAATAATATTGAAATTATGAATCTAAAAATTATGTTTATATTTTAAAATTAAAATTCTAAAAGTTATGAATTTAAATTTTACATAAAATAATAAAAATTTAATGAAAACTGTTATCATTGGAAAATAAATTTTATAAAATATTAACTATTCAATTTCTTATTTCCTATAAATTCATAATCAAATTCGCGTTAGTATATTATTTATATCAATAATATATTTTATCTATAATATATTTAGATTATTAAAAAATAACACATAAAAAGATAATTTTTAGAAAGTTTATAGTTTAAAGAATAAATCAGTCTATTTAGTTATTTAGCTATTCTAATTGAATTTTCTTCAATTCAATAGTATAAATAATGAACTTTTTTTATGTATACATATATTTTATTATTTGGTTACCTCTATTTTTATACACCAATTATACAAATACATTTTAATTGATATATAATGTTCAATTGTTTGTTTTGGTTTGATGTTTCATGTGAATCAAACTATTAAACACATTAGGTTTTAAAGAAAAACATATATTTTAAAATATCAAGGTGTTACATTCTCCCCATTAAATAAATTATATCCAAATTTTTTTGATTTTTACTCACTTATAAAAATATTTAATGCTATAAAAAAGATATTAATAACTCGGGATGTATTTTTGAAGGAGGTGTCAGCATTAATATCATAAGTAAAACTAGAAGAAAAAATATTTTCCCTTCATCATGTTAACTGATTGATTCATTTTTCATTTGAAACTTATTTATTTTTGCCATATTTTTTCACATATGAAGCATATTCCCATTTCTTATGTGGTGTGTTTTTTGAATTCAATTGTGTTTATGTAGTTGATCATAATTCATGATAGTTGGATTAACATCATTAGGAGATTTATCACTACAAATGTTATCACATTTTGTTACCCACAAGGATAATTTCCACATGGTCCATGGGATCCATTATTAACTTGGTTCATTTAGGATTTAGACATTTATAAATCCAGTAATAGTTAATCATTAGTAATGAACAATTAACACCATAAGAGGATTATTGTAAGATAATTACATTAAAAATTAATCATAAAAATTTCATACACCATTAAATTATTACAATTTTATTCCAACCTAAATAACTCTAGGTTAAATATAGGATTCTTTAGTTTAGGTTTTCACATATTCCTTAACCTAATTATTTAACATGATAAATCCCTCATAATTCATTGTAAAGAGAATGTGATTAACCAAACCATATTCCCAATGAGTGTCTACCTAGATGTGTAGTATTAGGCCCACTCATCATGGAATAGAGTGATGATTGAGTTTATAATCAACCTTCATTTTTTAGGTTGATTACCCCAAGGTTCATCTTTTTCATAACTGCATCCAATTTTCAGTATCTATATAGGGATGCAATTTATTGAAAAGAACAAAATATATACTTTACCAGAACTTTGGGATGTTATCTTATACATAGAATTATCACTTATACTTATCCCTTAGGGTTTCATTGAAGTTCTCATATCCTACTACCTAAAATATTCATCATTACATCAAATAACTTAAATGGTTTGTATATAATTTTTATATTATGATCAACCATAACTTATCACCCCTTGATGAAATTTTCATCCCCAACAAATAACACCATAAACTCCAAATTTATCTAAACCTTGATCTGATACCAACTATGATGCCCCTGACATAACAATTCCATAATTACATGAATTAAGTAAATATTTCATTACAATAAAACCCTATCATCTTTTTGGATTAGATTTTTATAGAATAAGATAGAACATTAGCTATAAAAACCCATGTTTTTTAATTAATGAGACTATTGTCCCACTGTATAAGGAACAACTTAATCCATGACAAGTATTCAATATCTCCTAGAAATTCTCCACACATGACACTCTTATGAAACATCATATGTATTAATTTTCTTCATAATATTGGTAAATGAAAACATAAGAAGGGTGAAATCAAATGCTCAGTATGAGAAAACTGTATAATTGAATCTATCATGACATGAAAAATATGGAATGAAAAAACAAGAGTCATATAATTCGATATAATTGAACACATGATCTTGAAATAAATCCTTTATTGAAATAAAAATATAAAAATATGATAGATAAAAATAACTAAATTCATGGAGATGAAATACATAATGTTGAACATATCTCACCATCAATGTATCATCTAAGACATTATTATTTTCAACAAGACCGCTGCCAAAACATTATTATTTCTATCAAGGTCACAACCAAGTCATCATACATGCATTGAGCTGGAATACACCAAATACCAAAATATTTTTTCTTATCAGACTAATATGAACACCGCTGCCAAGACAAATATCAATACAATTAGTGATCAAATTTCCTTAATAAAAACATCTATATTGAGATACAAATAAACTAAATATAAAATATTTTCTAATATTAAACTAATAAAATCTATCTTAAGAAATAATGTGGATGGTTAAAAAACACATCCATTTTGACGATGGATTCTCTGTTGAAGAACGTGTTGTACGTGCCCACAACTTTTCTCCCCTTCCAAGTGGCTTCTTCAATGGAGGTCTCACTTCCAGATACTTCTTCGGTCCCTTCTGGTGGGTACAAAGTTAACTCTCTGGGGTTGTCATTATCGATTGGTGTAGAGGTATGTTCAGAGGGGGATTCCGGTTCTAGATCAATCAAAGAGGTGGTTGTAGGTGGGGTCTATACATGATCAGACCGGATTGCTGAGAATCCCTTCGATTATGATGGCACTCTATGTGTGGATCAGGAAGATGGCTTCCTGGCGGTTGATTTTTCCAAAGAGGAGTTAAGAGAATCGGTGGATTTCCACAAATGGTCATTAGTAGCAACCTTTGGCCGTGATAAACTGCCTCTTGTTTTCTTTAGGATTTTTGTTGGCTCATGGGGTGTTCAACAACAAGCGGTGATATCTATCATCTCCAAATCTACCTTCTTTATACACTTATTCTCATGGGATGACTTCGCGATGGTGTGATCAAGGGTAGCTCGCAGATGTGGTTTATGTAAGTTCTATTTTTCTCAGTTGCCATAGGATACTCATCTCGGGAGGGAAAGAAAGGTGTCTTTTTCGACCAAGCTACCAGGGATTCCAATTCTGTTTCACAACCTGATGATATTGCAATTCATCAGAAATTAATTGGGGATCTTTCTTTACTCAGATGAGGATACTCATTTCTGGTGTAATAACCACCAAGGGAGTAGGCGCATATGGAACATATCAGAACATTGTATAGCCAACTTGCAAGGTATGGACTCTTTCCATCATACTACAGTTACTCAACTTACTCGATAATTATCAGACCATTATCCTATGGTGGTGGAGACTAATAAGGACTCTAGTAGAGTGTGTCCATTTATTTATTCAAAAATATGGGCGAGGATTGATGGTTTTCAAGAAATGGTTAGTGATTCTTGGAACTATCCAATTATAGGGAATCCTTGGGTTGGGTTGATGATGCTCCTCAAGTGGTTGAGGAAGGTGTTACCGGAATTGGTTTCGAGTAGGGAAAACAACAACACAAGTTTGGAGGAAATACCGAAGTAGATTGAAAGGATTGAAGAGAGGCTTTTTTAGAACTGAGATGATGATGTCCTCATCAACATGAATGATAAACAAAGCGAGTTGGCTAGAAAAATTATGGAGATTGAAAGGAATTGTAGGGAGAGATCAATGGCACAATGGATTAGGGAGGGGGACTGTAACTTGACTTATTTTCAGGAATGTATAAAGGAACAGAAAGTATTCAGATGGATTAATATGAAGCTGCAAGATGGGTTTTACATGGAGATATTGAAGTGGCATATAGGCTGGTGTTATATCACTTTGAGGGCCTTCTGGAGAGACCAGTGAACTTCAATGGCAGTAGAATTGAAGCGTCTCCAGATGAGGAGAGATTTATGGAATGAATTTATATTATGGAGGTGGAAGGGGACAATGAAGAGTTATAAGCCTTACCGGAAGAGGAGATCCACCATGTAGAACCCCCGGTTTGAGGTATGTAGCCCTTGTTTATGCTTTTTTATGTGTTTTAAGTGTTTGTGATGAGTTGGGAAGAGGTTGTGAGAGTTTGGAATTGTTTTGGATGAGTTTGGAGGCTTTTCTATAGGTGCACGGTTTGAGCATGGCCAAAGAAAATGGTGTGGATTCTCTAAGAAACCGTATAGGGGGAGACAGTAGGTTTCACACGACCTGCGCACAGTTTTCCAAACCGTGCAAGGAAACCGTGCAGACCCTTTCTCTCAAGGATGTAGCATGCACACGGTTTTCCAAACCATGCAGGCTAACAGTGTGGCCACTTTAAAGTAGGGTTTTAAAACCCGGGGTCACTTGGGCTTACCTCATTCCTCTCCAAATTCTCTCCCACTCGAAGCTCACTCGGGTTCTTCGGTTTTCAAGGGTTGGAAGGGCTCTCCCACTCGGTTTTGAAGAGTTTTGAAGACGTTTCTTGGTGGATTGAAGGTGGTTTCTCCCGGTTAAGTCTCTCCTCTTGGCTTTTTGTGGTTTTCCTCTAGATCCACATCTCTCTCTCTCTCGTTTTTTTCTAGATATACACTTGTTGTGTGTATATCTAGGGTTGTGGTTGCCTTGGATGTTGATTTTAAGGCTTCTGAATGTTAGGGAAAGGGATCTATAGAGGTTTCAGTGGTGCGTTCACCGGATTTGAGGTATGGTTGCTTGTGGGTTGATTTCTCGGGAACCCTAAAGGTAGGTGGATTCTCTCTCGACTCCACTTGGTTAGAACTAGTGGTTCTTTGTTATAATTAATTTTTTGTGCTGAAAATTAATTATGATTTGTTGTGCGAAATTGGTTGGAAATCCCTTTGGTAATGTTTTGGGGATTTTTGGGAAAAAGGGTATTCTATGGTGAAATGCTATTGTTGTGGATTTTAAAATGGAGATTTTAAAATGGTCTGTTGAGATTGATTGTGAAAATGGTTGATGAAAAATGGTTTTCAATAAATATGTTTTTTTATTGAAAGGTTGTTTGTCATGGAAAATGAATTTTCAATAAATGGGTGATTTATTGAAGTGGATTGATGTGAAATGGAATTGGTTGATTTCATGATGTTGTGACCTTGGTGGGTTATATGCTTGGTTGTGATTAGTTGACATGTTGTGTGGAAGTGGGCGGGAAGTACCACAATAATAAGGGGATGGTTAGGGTACAGAAGGGCCACCATCAAAGGATAAGTGGACAGGAAGTGCCTCTAATTGTGAATGGGTGAACGGGTTGGATAGAAGCTCCGCCGTTTGGTTGTTTATTTGTGAATTGGTAAACGGGTTGGACGGAAGCTCCACCGTTTTGGTTGTTTGTTGTGCATTGCTTTGCAAGTTGGAAATTGTTGTGCTAGTGTGTAAATAATGAAATGGCTTGTGGCATGTTTGGCTGGCTTTCCCTTGGTTGTTTGGTTTGGGTGTGATGGCTTGGTAAGGGTGTGTTTGGATTATGGTAATGGTTGCACTTGTGATTATTTTATATAACTTTTTTTATATAAATGTGCTAACGGTTTTATCCTAGTGGCGTGTGTAGGAAAGTCATTTGGGGAAAACCTACTGAGTTTTAGTATTCACCCCCTTCTTTGGCACTGTGGTGTCTTTGCAGATGTCGTGTACCGTGACATGGGAAAAGGTAAGGCATCACCCTCCTTTAGTGGAGCATTGTGATCTATTGGTGAAGCTTGGAGCTTGGATCTTGGTGTGGAGCTGTGGTGGTGTCATGGATTGTGGTGTTTTTTGTTTAGTTTCCGCTTTCTACTCTGATGTGTTGTGGACATGTCTAGTTGTATTGGTTTTGGTTTGTATTTTGGAACAACTTGGTTATTAGTGGATGGGTTGGTTGGGTTTGAAAGTTCATGCATCATTAGTTGTTGGTTGGTTGAGCTGGGTTATCGTCTTAAGAAAAAATCATTCCTCACTATTCCTTGAAGCCCTCAACCTTTATTTCCATCCTTTGGCGCCTTGGGAACGTCGTTTAAGGAAAATTAACCCTCACCGCCTCCTCAAGACAATGAGGTAAGGGCGGGGCGTTACAAGTGGTATCAGCTTGTTCGGTCCTTTGGAGTAGATTCTCGGATTTGGAGTTGACATTCGTTGTGGTATATTCCTTGAGTCAGGATGGTAGCAAGGCATAGGATTGTCAAAACATGGAATGTATAGCATAAAAGGATGTAGCTAACCATTTTATGTTGAACTTCAAGTTACCAGTGAGTTTGGTACATAAGTGTTTGAATACACTTATAGGCATTGGATATCTCATTGTCGTGGGTGTAGCCAATGAGATGAGCATGGCATATATGGTAGAAATGACTTCCATCTAGGATTCATATTTCATTGGTCATAATGATTTATGGTCGGAATTGAGAGATAGTTGTGCAAATGTGTGAAATTGTAATGTAAATAAATGTGGTATTTTGAAAATGGTTTGGTTTTCAAAAATGGTGAAACATGGAAAATGTGGAAATGTGGAAAGCCTCATTGTGATAGTGTTGTGTAACGTGATTTGGAATGTGAATTCTTGATTTCTACGGAAGTGAGACTCATGGTTGTTTGTTTTCTGTTTATAGAAATGGCATTGAGTAGGCATCGTAGAGACCAATAGGAAGTGACCCATGAAAACGTGGTTTCACCTGAGCCTCAGGTGAACTAATAGTTAGTGAAAAGTATAGTGAAAGCTTTCCAATCTATGGAAAGTGGAAATAAAGTGTATGAACCATGGCATGTGGAACATGCAGTTCAGTTTCAAAAGCAGAATCCACTCATCTTTAGGGGTGATTCAGAGCCAGAGAGGGCAGAAGCATGGTTGAATAGAATGAACAAGATCTTCGAGATCTTGGGAACATCAGTAGATTTGAAAGTGATGTTAGCCACGTATATGTTGGAATATCTTGCCCTTCAGTGGTGGGAGTTGGTAGTCCAAGTGGGGATGGACCAGGGTATGACGTGGGAAGGCTTTGAGGAATTGTTTAATAAAAAATTCTACCCACATACGTTCAGAATTCAACGCACAACTGATTTCTTCAGTTTAAAGAAAGAGCTTATGTCTGTGACGGATTATGCAACTAAGTTTATGAACTTAGTACGGTTTTCACCCAAGGTGGCGGGTAGCATGTCATTGAAGGAAAGAATCTTTGAAGCGGGGTTAAGGCAAGAAAGCCGTTCAAAGATAGTCCTGCTGTGTATAGATGATTATAAAGAGATGGTTAATAGACCCTCGGTGGCTGAGTGGGATCTGTTGGGAGTCCCGAGTTAAGGAAGAATGGTGGTACCCATGGAGAATAGTGGGAACTATAACGTTGGGTTCAAGCAGAGGAGGGACACTTATTCCCGGGGTGGGAGTTTGGTACATAATCCGACAACAGGATCGATAAATCTTCCTCTGAAGCCCCAGAGCAAGCCAGGATGTTTTTAGTGTGGTTCTATGAGCAACATCAAGATGGATTGTACGGAACAACCTCGAGCATGTCATAATTGTATGAAGATAGGGAATCTGCAATGTTATTGTCTCCAAATTCGGGTGTGTGTGACACTCCTCAGAGATCGCAGATGTCATATTCTGCGACGGGAAGGGGGCAGCATCATACCCCTCATCAGTAGAGTATAGTGGGTCATGGTGATTCTCAGAATACCACGACGCCTCAGTAGGGAAATAAAGATCAGAGCATGGCAAGAAAACATGTGTTTGGAGCTGAGCAGGTTGTGGTGGATGGTCAGTCAGGACCATCCATGGTGCGAGGTACTATTCTTTTAAATTATACCTTGATACAAGTGTTGTTTGATACGAGTGCTTCACACTCTTTTATTATTGCACGTGTGGTTGAGTTACTGGGTTTAAGGGTATAAATGATGCTTTCAGTTTTGAAACTTCAAACTCCTCAGGGTCTAAGAGAGTGTTGAGCATTCTTTTGTAGAACATGGTGTATCGTTGTGGGTGAGGTTGAGCTAATATGTAATTTCTCAGTGCTTGAGATGGATGGGTATGATGTAATCCTGGGAATGGATTGGTTGGTGGTGTTTAAGGCCCACATCGACTGTGATGCACGAAAAATGGATTTTACGACACACGATGGCGTTAGACATCTCTTTAGAGGAGATAGGCATGAAAGACATGGTGCAACGGGTTTATTGGCACCAGCAGTGGGTACATTATCGTTTCAGTTGGTGGAGTTTTGGTTGGAATCAGTAGAGGGAATTGAGCAGAGTGTTCTCCCGATAGTGGTGGATCAGTTCATGGATGTTTTCCCTAAATAATTATCTAGGTTACCCCTGTAAGAGAAGTCGAGTTTACGATTGATCCCCTTTTGAGGACTAGTCCTATCTCAATTCAATTTTACCGGATGGAACCTATTGAATTTCGGGAATTGAAAATCCAGTTAGAAGAGTTAGAAAAAAAAGGGTTTATCCGGCCTAGAACGTCTCCGTGGGCAGGGTCGGTGTTGTTCGTGAAAAAGTAGGATGGAACTTTGAGGCTCTGTGTTGATTATTGTAGACTTAACCAAGTTACGATAAAGAACAGATATCCACTTCCACGAATTGATATTTTGTTCGACTAGTTGAGGGGAGCCCAATGGTTCTCCAAGATCGACCTGGGGTCAGGATATCATCAATGGTGGGTGAGGAAGTATGATATTCCTAAAACAACTTTCAGAAGTAGATGTGGCCATTATGAATATGTGGTTATGCCCTTTGGTCTAACAAATGCGCCAACCGTGTTCATGGCATTGATGAATCAGATATTTCAGAGATACATGGATTCATTCGTAGTGGTGTTTGTAGATGATATTTTGGTGTATTCAAAGACAGGGGTGGAGAATGAGTAACACATGAAGACGGTGCTGGGGATCTTCAGGGATCATCGATTGTATGCCAAATTGTCAAAGTGTGACTTTTGGATACAGGAAGTTCGTTTTCTTGACCATGTGTTTTCTAAAAGGGGTGTTTCAGTGGATCCGGAAAATATAGTGAGGCTGTTATCTCGTGGCAACTGCCAAGGAATGTGTTTGAGATATTAATTTTCCTTGTTCTAGTTGGGTATTATCGGCATTTTTTTCATGATTTTTCACGTTTTTCTTCACTGATGATAGCTTTGACAAGAAATAATGCTCCATTCCAGTGGAATGAACATTGTTAGTAGTGTTTCTAAGAGATAAAGGGTCTCCTTACATCAGCACCAATCTTGGTTTTTCCAGAACCAGGAAAAGGGTACGTGATGTATTATGATGCATTGAGATCAGGGTTGGAGTGCGTTCTCATGCAAGGGAATCATGTGGTTGCGTATGGATCATGGTTGTTGAAGGTGCATGAGAAGAAATACCAAAATCATGATTTGGAGTTGGCAGTAGTGGCCCATGCTTTGAAAGTGTGGCGCCATTATCTCTTCGGTGAGAAATTCACGGTATATATAGATCATAAGAGTTTGAAGCACATTTTCTCATAAAGGTATTTGAACTTGAGGCAAAGGAGACGAATGGAATATCTCCAGATGTTTGATTTTGACTTTATGTACACACTGGGTAAGGGAAATTAGGTGGAAGATGCATTAAGTAGAAAATCATATGCTCAGGCGGTGAAACAGGCATCAGACCAGTGGCAGTTGGTGTCGGTTATAGATGATATGCGGTTTGAATGTGAGGACCAGGGTGATAGAGCGGTCTTCCTTCCAGTTTTGTTGATTCCTGACTTGGTTGGCCTAGTTAAGGAGGCATAGATATCTGATTCTCAGTGTGTGACCATGGGGTCGATACTCAATGGTGGGGAGACCATTGAGTGTTGGAAACTGAATGGAGATTTAGTTTTGTGTTTTCGGAATCAGATGGTGGTACCGGTTGCTTGTAAAGAGGATCTTCTCAATTCGTATCATCATTCCGGCTGGGCTGTCCATCATGGAATTCAGAAAACATATAAAGTGTTGAAAGCACAGTTCTGGTGGGTAGGTATGAAAAGAAGAGTGGATGAGTTTGTTTCGAGATGCTTGACTTGTCAGTAGGTCAAGGCAGAGCATCAGAGGCCAGTAGGAATGTTGTAGTCTTTACCAATCCCTATTTGGAAGTGGGAGAAAATAGCGATGGATTTTTTCATAGGTCTCCCAAGAACGGTCAAAAAGCACGATGCCATTTGGGTGATAGTGGATCATCTAACGAAGTCAGCCCACTTAATTCCAATTCGTGAATCTCATACGGTTGAGGATCTGTCCAAAATCTATATCCGGGAGGTGGTAAAGAGGCATGGTGTTCCAGTTTCAATCGTATCCAATAGAGATATGAGGTTTACATCTCATTTATGGAAATCCTTACAGTAATCCCTTGGAACTAAGTTAACCATGAGTACGGTGTATCACCCTTAGACGGATGGTCAATCCGAGAGGATGATAAAAACTCTGGATGATATGTTGCGGGCTTGTGTCATAGATTTTGGTGGCTTGTGGGAGGATCACTTGTCACTGGTTGAGTTCTCATACAATAACAGTTATCAGGCATCCATACATATGGCTTTGTTTGAAGCATTTTATGGGTGACCGTGTCGTTCTCCACTATGTTGGGTGGAAATGGGTGAGTCCTCAATGGTTGGACCGAGCATTGTCCAGGAGACTACAGAGAAGATCAAGTTGATCAGGAAGAGAATGGAGATGGATCAGAGTCTTCATAAATCATATGCGGATCATCTTCGACGATCATTTCCGTTTGAGGTGAGTGATCATTTTTTCTTGAGGATCTCTCCTTGGTTGGGACATCATCGGTTTGGAAAGCAGGGAAAGTTATCTCTGAGTTATATTGGACCTTTTTAGATTCTTGAGAGGGTTGGTGAGGTGGCTTATCATTTGGATTTTCCACCTAGGTTCAGTGCAGTGCACAATGTGTTTCATGTGTCACAGTTGAAAAAGTATCAGCTAGATCATGACCATGTGATTCAATGGGATCATGTTGATCTAGAACTGGATGCTCTATTGGTGCACGTGTAGTGCGGTTTGTGGATAGGCAATTGAAATTCTTGCATGGTAAAATCATCGGTTTCGTTTGTGTTTTGTGGAAGTATGGTCAGATTCAAGAGGTGACTTGGGAGCAGGAGAAAGAGATGGTCAAGCAATGGCCCAAGCTCTTTCTACAAAGGATGAGTTCACTACTTTCTGATGGCAGAAAGTCCAATGGTGGGGATAATGTATCACCCTATATTTGCGGTATGTAGCCCTTATATATTCTTTTTTATGTGTTTTAAGTTTTTGGGATGAGTTGGGAAGATTTTTGGAGTGTTTGGAATGGTTTTGGATGAGTTTGGAGGCTTTTCTATGGGTGCAC
Source organism: Viscum album (assembly GCA_963277665.1). Taxonomy (NCBI): domain Eukaryota; kingdom Viridiplantae; phylum Streptophyta; class Magnoliopsida; order Santalales; family Viscaceae; genus Viscum; species Viscum album. The sequence continues at coordinate 361,138,686 of OY728140.1, read as the reverse complement.
AATTTGAGCACGGCTAAAGGAAACCATGCAGATTCTCTAAGAAACCATGCAAGGGGAGTCAGTAGGCTTCTCATGGCCTGCACACAATTTTCCAAACCATGCGAGGCAACTGTGTAAACCCTTGCTCTTGAGGCAGTAGTGTGCACACGGTTAACGCATGGTTTTCCAAACCGTACGACGACTTAAAAGTAGGGTTTTAAAACCCGGGGTCACTTGGGCTTGCCTCATTCCTCTCCAAATTCTCTTACACTTGAATCTCACTCGGGTTATTCAGTTTGCAAGGGTTGGAGGGGATCTCCCACTCGATTTGGAAGCATTTTGAAGATTTTTCTTGGTGGATTGAAGGTGGTTTCTCTCAGGTAAGTCTCTCGTCTTGGATTTTTGGGGTTTTCATCTAGATCCACATCTCTCTCTCTCTCTCTCATTTTTTCTAGATCTACACCTTTTTTTTTGTGTAGATATAGGGTTGTGGTTGCCTTTGATGTTGATTTTAAGGCTTGTGAATGTTAGGGAAAGGGATATAGAGAGGTTTTGGTGGTGCGTTCGCCAGATTTGAGGTGCAGTTGCTTGTGAGTTGATTTCTCGAGAACCCTAAAGGTAGGTGGCTTCTCTCTAGACTCCACATGGTTAGAATTAGTGGTTCTTTGTTACAATTAATTTGTTGTGATGAAAATTAATTGTGATTTGTTGTGCAAAATTGGCTGGAAATCCCTTTGGTAATGTTTTGGGGATTTTTGGAAAAAAGGGGGTTCTATGGAGAAATGATATTGTTGTGGATTTTAAAATGGATATTTTAAAATGGTTTATTGATATTGATTGTGAAAATGGTTGATGAAAAATGGTTTTCAATAAAGATGTGGTTTTATTGAATGGTTGTTTGGCATGGAAAGTGATTTTTCAATAAATGGGTGATTTATTGAAGTGGATTGATATGCAATGGAATTGGTTGATTGCATGATGTTTTCACCTTGGTGGGTTATATGCTTGGTTGTGATTGGTTGAAATGTTGTGTGGAAGTGGGCGGGAAGTACCACTATAATAAGGGGATGGTTAGGGGATGGAAGGGCCACCATCAAAGGATTAGTGGACGGGAAGTTCCGCTAGTTGTGAATGGGTGAACGGGTTGGACGGAAGCTCCACCGTTTGGTTGTTTATTTGTGAATGGGTAAATGGGTTGGACAAATGCTCCACCGTTTTGGTTGTTTGTTGTTAATTGCTTTGTAAGTTGGAAATTGTTGTTCTAGTGTGTAAATAATGAAATGTCTTGTGTTATGTTTGGTTCGATTTCCATTGGTTGTTTGGTTTGGGTGTGATGGCTTGGTAAGGGTGTGTTTGTCTTATGGTAATGGTTTCACTTGTGATTATTTTATATAAACTGTTTTATATAAATGTGCTAATGGTTTTATCCTAGTGGCGTGTGTAGGGAATTAATTTGGGGAAAACCTACTGAGTTTTAGTACTCACCCCCTGCTTTGGAACTTTGGTGTCTTTGCAGATGTCGTGTACCATGACGTGGAAAAAGGTAAGGAATCACCCTCCTTTAGTGGAGCATTGTGATCTCTTAGTGGAGCTTGGAGCGTGGAGCTTGGTGTGGAGCTATGGTGGTGTCATGGCTCATAGTGTTTTATTGTTTAGTTTCCTCTTTCTACTCTAATTTATTGTGGACAGGTCTAGTTGTATTGGTTTTGGTTTGTATTGTGGAACAACTTGGTTTTTAGTGGATGGTTTGGTTGGGTTTGAAAGTTCATGCATCATTAGTTGTTGGTTGGTTGAGTTGGGTTATCGTCTTAAGTGAAAATCGTTCCCCACTATTCCTTAAATCCCTCAACATTTATTTCCATCCTTTGGGGCATTGGGAACGTCGTTTAATTACAAGTAACCATTGCCGCCTCCTCAAGCCAATGAGGTAGGGGCGGGGCGTTACACACCATGTAGTCATGAGCATGAAACAGGATAGTGCACCAAGACGAGATGGGTTTCTGGGTTCTTTTTTCATGGTTTCCTGGGATATCATTAAGGAGTAGGTGAAGGATATAGTTTGAATTTTTTAAGGGAGGGTCACTTCTGAGGGGGATCTATGCAACCAGATTGATTATAGTACCAAAGGCGAATCATCCTACTTTCATTAACCAGTTCTAGCCAATCTTCCTTTTTAACATTGTATATAAGATTCTTGTAGCCTTTTGAACAGAAGAATCAATCATGTGATCCCAATAATTGTTTGAGAGGAGAAACATGGATTCATCCAAGTAAGGGGAATTCAAGGTGAAGTAGGGATTTTACATGAAATGGTGGATGATTTTAATAAGAAGTCCTTGGTTTCCAATATCATCATCAAAGTCGATATGGACAAGGTGTATGAATGACTTGAGTGGAGCTTCATTGTCAAAGTCATGCGGAAATTCGAGTTTAATGTTTAGGTTTGTGAGCTGTTCTTTAGGTGATATTCATCTCCATGGCTATCCATTTCCCTCTTGGGGAAGAGATTTAGTTTTTTCAAGTCAGTTCGTGGTATCATGAAGGGCGATCCGTTTTCCTGAAGCCTCTATATCATGAATTAGGAGTCTCTCTCAAGGATCATTAAATGCGATCTAGAAGAGGGTTCCATCATGCCTTACATAACCAAGTATGGGAATAGAATGATCTCCCATATGATTATTTCTAATAAAATCCTTTTATTCGTAAATTTTATGAAAATATCCATTAATGGGATGAAAAAATCATTGAGCATTACAAAAAACAAATTGGCCAAAAGATCAATCATGTGAAAAGTAATGTTTACATTTATGATAATATATTTGGAAGGCACAAAATAAATATTTAAAACATGCTCGATAGGGAAAATTTTTTTATCTACTAATAGAGTATCATGGTGCCCCCATTTCTAATGGAATAATCAAGAAGACTCGATTTGAATTCATATTTAACAATATTATAGGATAAATATGTAATTGGAAAAATAGGTTTATTTACTTCAGGGGGAGCATTACACTGGTACATAGTGTGCTTAAATCTATTCCTATGCATGTGCTGTAAATTATTAAATCTAGGAAAGGGACCATGGATCAGCTTGAAAAAACCATGACAAGCTTTGTATGGGATGCGAACCAGCTTGGAAGATGCCATTGGGCATCCTGGAAGAGGATGAAAAAACCGATTGCTGAAGGAGGAATTGATTTACATGATGTATCAGAAACCATGAAATCCATACAGTCTAAAATAGTGTAGGGATTAATGAAGGAAATGCTATGGGCACGGTTCATGTGTAATAGTTATTGTGAAGATTGGAGATTGGTATGTTAGTGCAAGGCAGAAGACATGCCTAACAACGAACATGATCAAACACCTGGAAACAATGGAAGAAAAGGTATGATGGGTGGTGGGCTGTGGTTATGTAAATTTATAGAAGGAGAACTGGGACGAGGTTCCTCTTTTCTTCTTGGGTTACCCATTCCAAAGATATCATTTAGAGAATCCAGTATGATCCCGACTTTTATCAGCGCTACTCTCAACTATCAACAAAGGTGTATTTTTGATAATATGAGTTTGACAGACAAGAATGATAGATGTGTGTTTTCAGAATCCTCTTTTGGTTATTTCAATGGTTGGGACATCCATGATATAGTTCATGCTCATAGCGGAATTGAAGAGTTGTAAATGAAGCTTTGGTGTAAAGTGACCCCCATTGAAGATGAATTTCTTAGTTTGGAGGTTGAGGAACCAAGTGTTTCCCATATATGACAACATGTAGAAGAGAGGAATAAATATGGATTCCCACTATTAGTGTTGTGCGTACCCGAAACAGGAATCAGTTTGGTATATTTTCTTCATAGGGGACTGATCACTTGACATTTGGTCACTTCTCAGCCACTGCATAGTTATTGAATGGTGCAAGGACTTCATTTTGGATTTCCTAGAGTCATAGTTCCAAGGAGTGGGCTAGAGCAATGCTGAGGTTAATGCTCACAACATCATCTTTTATAGAGTGTACTAGATCATTTGGGAGGTAAGGAACAAGGCGATGGAGTGCATTATCTACTCGATCCACTTAATCCTTGTTCAAATGAGATATTTGGTGGAAGCACTCGACACCCTTTTTCCTAGACCCACTCTTCATTTTCATTTCAGAGTTTTCTTTGAAGTATTTTCATGAATGATGAAGGTGCATGAAGGGAAAATAAAGAGGAATGGGTTAGCTGGATTTATCCCAAGTTGGGGTTGAAAATAAATATGGATGGATCATGTTTGGTTTGGCTTATGAGAGGTGGAGAACTCGTGCGTGATAGTAAAGGATCTATCATTTTTTGTTTCAACTCCTATAGCCCGAGAAACTGTATCGGTGTGGAAGAAAGGGAAATGGAGAGTGGCCTCATGATGCGTAGATTAGATAAAAATGACATTACAGAGGTTGAATCTAATTTGAAAGTGCTGGTGGGGCTCCTCAGCAGTAAGGCTATCCCTCCATGGGAATTAGATTATTTCATTAGGAATTGTAGGAGGATCATTGATCAATAGATTGAGGTTAGAAACACATAGTGGGAAGGAGGATCACTGATCAAGGGATTGAGGTTGGAAACACATAGAGGGAAGGAAATTTTGTAGCTAACACATTGGTAAGTAAAGGGGAACTTAGTGATCTTAACATTTAATTTTTTTTACTAGCTCTCCCCCAAATGATTGCAAGCTCTTTGTTAGGGGAGACTACCTTGGTCTTCACCACTTCTGCCCCCATGATTGTGCTTCTTCTTATAATTCATAAAATTCAATTAGTTGATAATTTTCAGTAAAAAAATACATAATCAACTTTCCCAAGTAGTCAATAAATATTTGTATCGGAATAAAAAGGATACCTACTATCAATATTTCCCTAATAAATAAGTCAGATAACTTTCAATGTATGTATCCTCAAAATAACACCATATAGAGTAATGATATATGGTTTAGTCAATAGTTTTAAAAATCAATCAATGTATGTCTACCTAGAAGAATTCCCTTCAAAAAATGTAATGTAAAATAGGGTATTCATAGTGGAATTTTTTTTGAATAAAAATCATGTATATAGAAGAGGATGATTTGGAAAGACAAAGGTAGTGATTGATCATTTCTCTTATAGAGATTTTATTTAAATATTAAAAAATAAGGAAAAAGTATTAATAAATGTTGTTAATAAATTATTTAAGTCATAGATATGGATATTTATAAAACATTCCAATGAATACATTCATAGAAGAGAAGGATTCTCGACCGAAAGAAGAGGTGAGGCTGATTTCCTTACAATGGGTAAATAAGGAGTTAAGGGGGAAAATAAAATAGCGTTAAGACTTGTAAAACCCAATAAATAACTATATTAGAGGAAAATTATTGTGATATTGGAATGAAATACTATATAAATTCCTTATATGGTTTATCATATTTTGGATATTTCGACTTTAAAATGAGGTTTGGAAAAGAAACATTAAAACATGAGTATCATCTAAATCAAAACCCTTGAAAGACAAAGATCTTGAAACTAAACTTAAAATATCATGAAAAAAATAAAATTCATGATATAATATAATAAATAGGTTTTTTATAGACCATATAAAAGTAAATTGGTGTATAACAAGAAGTATGTCTCAAGAAATAGTAATTGATTCCAAAGTTAAATATTCTTTGTGGTAAGAATCCTTTGATAATGAGATTATAAGGGGAAAATATATAAACCTATAAAATAAGGATGAAACATAATAAAAAATATTCATTAGGAATAATAAATAAAACTTTGAACAATAGAGTTTAATAAGAAATTTTGTAACACAATGAAAGAAAATTGAGTTAGTACAAACCCTTGAAGCATCATTATGTTTCAAATAAAAAACCCAATAAAGGTAGAAAATGAGATGGATTTTTAAATCCAATAAATTTATTGAAAATTATGATAAAAATAAATCAATTTCCAAATATGTATACCATAAAAAACGATACAAGGGGTGAATAATAATTATATCTCAATGAAACAAAATTGAGATCCAAAACCCTTACATTGGTCCTGATTCACTATGTACATCCACCTAACTTCATGAATAATCAAGTTAAGTTTACTATATACCTTATTAGTAACCTTACTCATCTATATAGTAATGTCTCAGATTTTCCATGAACTATTTTTAGAAATTATATGGATTGATTTCAAGACCAGACGCTAAGATGACGTGTGATTCCAAAACATGGTTTGCTCGGAAAAATTGTTTGAAAAATGTTAAAATTTTAATAGCCCACACAGATAATTTTCTAGAAAAAGTGGAATAAATTTTAAACCGGTACCCGAATAAAAAATTCGAGGACACCGTTGAGCTCATAGTAGTGGTTTTACCCTTGGCACAACTTAACTTTGGTCGGCTCGAGACTTCTGTGGAAAAGCTTGAAAAGAACGTAATTGCCATTAAATAATTTAAACAAAAAATTATTTGTTGATGCAGTTAATTTTCTTTTTATTATAGGTTTTTTCAAGAATTAAAGGTTATCCCCATAACCCTAAAATTCCTCTAAGACGTGGAGAAGAATCTCTAAAGAAAAATTTGGTGAACAATGATAGATCGATCAATCACACAACCTCATATTCGACGGATCAAGGATTGAGGAAAGATGACGATGTAGCTTTGCTCTTCATCAACAATCGATCCAACTCGATGTAGGGCTTGATATTTTGAGTTGTTTTCCCCGTTCATAAATTCTACGATGAATGTTGACTAATCCATGAACATATTAGCCCGTAGTTATATCGTTGCAGGATGGATTATATTTGCAGGATTATTTTTGGGAGTTTCCTTGATTTTCTTCTTTGTTCTTCATTCTAACAAGAGCAGATTGAGATCGAAAAGAACAAAGGCCGATGTTTGTTCCTTTGGAATTCTTGTGCTTTTCTTCCTCAATTTCTTGTTTTCTTCATACGTTCTTCATCTCTTCCCCATGCTTTGAAAACCCTATTGGACGATCGATCGTTGCATCCTCAATTCTTGGTGCAACGATCTGAAAACGTGGATATGAGTTTGGAATGACGCAAAGGAGGTGAGACGATGATGGAACGATGTTTTTTGGATAGGATGGTGGTGCATGATAGCATAGGTAGCGGTGCACAATGGTGCCTAGGGTGGTGGCACTGGTCGTTCCAGGCGAGCGATGACGCAGGCCCAGGGGGCCGGTCCAGGCGGACAACAAGGCAGTTGACGAGGCGAACAACAGAGGCAGAATGAGGCAGGCAACCACGTGGGAGGTGGTGGGGCCGGTGGGTGCAGACTGTGAAAAGGGGCCGCATGCGGTGGCCGCAGGATGCGGCAGGGCCAAGGACGCAGAGGCAACACGACACAGAGGGCCAGCGGGTCGGGCTGGAGTAGAGCAAGATGGGCTAGAGTGGAGCGAACCAAGCAGGCCCAATTGGAGATGGGTCGGGCCAAGCAGAGAAGGTCGGGACCAGGAGTAGCTGGTCGGGAAGAAAAAATGGGTAATGCCAGGCTGGATCTGGGATGGGCTCGGGGCGACTGTGCTGGAGTCGGGCCCTGATTAACCCCAACAGTCGACCATGAGAAGCGGTAGCTTGAGCTGCCATGTGACTGTGACAACTGGGGGCGGTCAACCCCGATAGCCCAGGGCGGTCAACATCAACAGTCGACCCCGACAGTAGGGGCGGTCCACTACAATGGTCGACCATGGCGGTCGGTGGACCGATCGTGAGTCATTCCACAAGCCCAATGACCCCCTTCTAAAACTTCAAAACAACATAACATTCAAAAGGTATGTTCGTTTGACGAGCTATCTATGACGTTAGAACCCTGACATTGAGAAGATCCTTCTGAGATGATGTGGTGAGTTTTTATCTTGGACCAGTAGAGGTTGAGAGCATTTCCTTTGGTCCTTTACTTGAGGGTTTAGTATGGTATTACTTCCATATCACTGGACTGCAATCTCCTCTAGAGGTCGAGCCCCAGATAGAGTCAGACATCCCTCCCCGAGACTGGAGTGTGATCCTCTATCACCCCTAGTGGATTCTGTGGAATCGTGTAACCTTCATGAGCATGGCACTGATCCTCCACCCAACGGGCCACATCAGTAGGGTACGTGGTATCCAACAGAGTATTTGTCCGCATTCTGTGGTATCCCCTAGGGTGTCCGGGCATGATCCCCTACGTTGCGAATTGATCCATATTGGGCACGTGGTATCCCCAGTGTATCTGGGTGTGATCCGTGGTATCCCTCAGTGTGTCTGGGTGAAATCCCCTCTCTGTGGTATCATGATATTCTTTGACCAATACATTATCATTTGGGTAGGGCCCTAATGAGATAGACCTCTTCATGAGTGTCTCCAATGATATAATGGCTCGAGGAGTGAGTTCTCCCAAAACGACTGTGCTTCGAACAGAATCCTATGGCTGGAAGTTGGTTGTGGATTACCTTTAGAATCTGAGTCTTGGAATGAGTATATCTAGATGTTCTTCCTAGATTTTTGGTAGACATATACCTATGTGGATCTAATTGTGTATTTCCTTCGTGGTATTTTCCTCATGGTATTTCCTTCGTGGTATTTTCCTTTGTGGTTTTGAGGTGTTCTACTGAGTATTGTTTTACTCACCCCTGCATGGGTTTTGCTCACACGTGTCGTGTCTTGTGCAGACTATCGACCCTTTGACGGAGTCCTTTGTAGAACTGGACCAGGCAGTGCTTAAATAGGCTAGACAGATGAGGTGTGCTTCTGCGACTTCAGACAACAGTCCTAGTACCATTGCACTCAGGTCAGAATAGGTAGGGTTTTCTGCAGATGAGTTTCAGGAACTTAGGCATTCACTTTCCTAGTTTAGATCTACGTGGGAAACACATTGCCATGTTTTGTAGGTCTTGTTTAAAGAATCTTTTTGGTGGTCTTGTATTCTGTCCCTGTTTACTTTTTAGTACTTTCACTTTTGTACTCTGGTTGTGGGATATAGTGGTTTGCGTGCATTGTTTACTTAGTGTTTTTACATTTCAACATTTTTGGCTTTGAGATGGGTGCGTGCGTATAGGTACTTTAGGCTAATGCCTCCCATTTGTGGGATATACCTACTAGGTTCTAGTCACTATCCCCTGTCCTATTGAAAGAGATCTTGGGAAAGTCACGACATGATCCCCTTTAGGATGAGTCGTGACAGAGTGGTATCAGAGGAGGTTAGTTCTACTTTAGGAATGGGAGTCTGTGAGGTTGCTTTGGGGCAATAATGTTGTGTGTTTTGAGTTCAGATTTCAGGCCAGGGGATCCAGTGTTGGTGCAACGGATGACATATCCATACACCAAGACTCTGAGCACATGTTTTTTGACTCATTACATGAAAACATTGGTTGCAGAAAAAATAATGGTACATGCATCATATAGGAATGGTTGTGTTTTACATGTCCTTCTTGAGTTAGCTCTCCTGATATACTCTATTGATCATGGTATATCTTGTTTTATTCCAGGATGCCTCTATATAGAAATCCAACTAGGATTCCACTATGTGATCATGAGGATGATCCACATAGTGATGAGGTGTCGATACAGGGGCCTGTACCAGATGTGGAACCTCTGGGTGATTTACCAGCTATACGACCACCCGTTGAGTAACATCTACTACTATCACTACCAGTTGAGGATACACATAGGATGAGTGCATTACACGAGTTCCAGAGGCAGGGAACTCCTAGGTTTCGAGGTGATCCAGACCCCCAGTTGGTTGAGGATTGGATGGAGGTGGTCACCTGTGTTTTCCGCCTTGTGAGGGCGCCTGCTGACCAGATGGTATTCCTTATTGCGAGTGTTTTTTAGAACTATATGAGGCGATGGTGGATCTTGGTGACATAGTCTCATGACAAGAAAGTTCTCTCTTTTATAGACTTCGATCATCTCTTCAGAGAGAATTTATATCCGGCCACATTGCGATTAGTAAACATACAGAAGCACCTGCATGTTTAGTAGGGCGGCATGACCATGGAGGAGTAGTTAGTGAGGTTTACTGATATTTTTCGCTACTCCATGGATATGGTATGAGACCATCTCTTTAGGGCTCAGACCTTTGATCAGGGATTACGACTGGACATCTGGGTGTCAGTGGTATCCCTTAGCATTCCTAATTTTGCTAGGGTACTTGAGCGGGCCCGGATGGTGGAAAGTTTTCAAGAGGAGCGGACACCAGTAGTGGGATCTAGCAGTGGGCACCGGGTAGCTGAGACCTCGACAGTTGGAAAATGATGATAGTCATAGGGTTCCAAGCTGGTCAGGAGATTCAGGGGATGATCTCGGGATGTAGGGTCAACAATGCAGGGCTCCCAGGGTGTCTCGTGTTAGCCCAGAGCTAGAAGGTGTTAGACATGCGTTGGTTAGGGACATCTAGCACGAGATTTCCCGACCCATCATACAACTGATCGAAGGATGGTCGAAGGACCGCCAAGGTAGTGGTAGAGATAGAATCAGAGTGGTCCGCAGGGTGGTGAATGTGGAATAGGAGAAAGTAGGGAAGCAGGAGGTAGTCGGAGGTTTGATACATTACCACCACCACCAGCAGGTGGTCCATACCAAGCTCAGGGAGCTGGTGGATAGGGAGAATTCTAGCTACATGAGATGGAGGGTTATGACCTGACACTCTATGGATGATTAGAGATACGATCTGTGTCTTTTCCACCTTAGTTATAGTTTTGATAGACATAGGTGCTATTCATTCCTTTATTTCCACAAACGTTTCTTGGGACTCAGAGATTCCGGTTGAACTGTTGAGTCAACCCTTACACTCAGAGACTCATCCGGGAGAAGATTAAATGATCACACACTGGTGCTGATAGTGTGAATTTACTCTTGGAGGTAATAGTTTTAGTTGGGATCTCTTGGTAGCGGCATCGAGGCCTTGAAATTTCATTCTTGGTATAGACTGGTTATCTACAATTCATGTTCAGATTGACTGTTTTAAGCAAAGAGTGTGGTGTGTCCGCAGTGATGAGACCAGGTTTTTCTTTTGTTGGTGAAAAGGAAATGCATGCAGTGCAGGATGTACTCACACATAAGAGGGTGCAGCTGATTACTCATTAGTTGACTAGCCTCACCCTCGGTTCAGTGGACGATATGAGTCCTCATTTTCCTATAGTGGTGACAGAGTATGGGGACATCTTTCTTGAGGATATTCCAGGTTTACCTCCCCTCAAAGAGGAATACTTATGCATTGATCTATAGCTTGGGACGACACCGATATCTACACCTGCATATCCAATGGATCTCGTAGATCTTCATGAGCAGAGGGTATATTCGTAGGACTTGTAGAGTAATGACTTTGTGAGACCCAGTGTTTCACCCTAGGCATCCCCAGTTTTGTTTGCTAAGAAGACAGACATCAGCTTGAGGTTACGTGTGGACTTATAGAACCTGAACCAGGTGAATGTGAAGAACAAGTATCCACTACCAAGGATTGAATACCTCTTTGATCAGTTAAGAGGGGTGTAGTGGTTCTCAAAGATTGACCTCAGATCATGCTATCACCAACTATGAGTACGAGATGAGGATATACTAGAGACGAAATTCAAGTATTGTTACAATCACTATGAATACTTGGTGATGTTGTTTTATGTGATGAATACATCAACATTGTTTATGGGACTCATGAATCATATCTTTCAGCCTTACATAGGCTGTTTAGTGGTGGTCTTCATCAATGACATCCTAGTGCACTCGACATCCGAGGAGGACCATCCGTGACACTTGAGGATGGTCTTGGACACACACATAGAGAACCATATTTACGAGAAGTTCTTGAATTGTCAATTATGGATTCAAGAGGTCCATTTTATGGGACACATCATCTCGGAGGCTCGAGTTGTAGTGAATCCAACGAAGGTTGAGTCAATGCTTTCTTGGGATCCACCCGAGAGTGTTACTGAGGTGTGAAGTTTCCTTGGTTTGGAAGGGTACTATCAAAGGTTTGTACCCAACTTCTCCAGAGTGGAAACACCCTTTCCATCTCCGACACTAATGGGACAACCTTTTGTGTGGATAGAGAAGTTCCCACAGTTCTTTCAGGAGCTGAGGAAGAGGTTGATGAGTGCTCCCATCTTGAGATTTCCAGAAGAGGGCATCGAGTATGTTGTGTTCTGCAATGCATCCGGGAACGATCTAGGTTATGTCCTAATACGAGGGAAAGTGATGATTGCCTATGATTCATTCCAATTGAGACAACATTAGCAGAATTACACGACCCATGATCCTGAGTTAGCAGCGGTAGTCTTCACATTGAAGGTGTGATGACACTGCTTGATGGACGATCAGTTTATCATCTAATCTGATCACAAGAGTCTCAAGTCTATCTTCTCTCAGAAGGATATGAACTTGAGGTAGAGGTGATGGCTAGAGTTCCTCCAGGACTACGAATTTGAGGTTGTCTATACTCCTGGGAAGGTGAACATGGTGACATATGCTCTCAGTAGAAGATCCAGTGTGTAGTTTCTGAACGAGGCGTCAGAGAAGTTGGCCTCATTAGAATTAACCTTTGTGTGTAGAGATGGAGCAACATACTTCCAGTTGATGGCTGTCACCCCTCCACTATTATAGAAAGTTAGGGAGGCATAGTTTGGGGATACCGACTACGAGACCCTAGGTGCTCAATTGTTTATAGGGCATGCTCCTGATAGATATTTGAAAGGTGGGGAGCACATCATTCTTTTGAGAGGGTGCACAGTGGTACTAGTGATGTTGCGGGAGGAGGTTCTGAGGGAGTTTTAGACATCCCCATTGGTAGTACATCCAGGTGTGGAAAAGATGTCCTAGAACCTTTTATATTAGTTTTGGTGACCATGGATGAAGAAGTGAGTTACAGAGTTTGTCTCTCAATTCCTCACTTGTCAGCAAGTGAAGGATGAGCACCAGGTTCCCATGAGATTAGCCCAACCCCTTGAGGTGCCATAATGGAAGTGGGATGATATATCAATGGACTTCATGATGGGTTTACCATGTACGTCTAGGAGAAATGATTCCATTTAGGTGATCATTGAACAACACACCAAGTCGGCCCACTTCCTAGCTATTTGGGAGCGAAGTTCAGTAGATATCTTGGGATGCCTATATGTACAGGAGATAGTTCGACTCCATGGAGTCCCATCGAAAATTGTTTCTCATCACGATTCCCGCTTTACATCCCATCTATGGAAGGGATTTCATGAGGTCTTTGGGACTTAGTTACAGTTGAGCAAAATGTTCCACCAACATAAGGACAACCAGACTAAGTAGACCATTTAGAATCTGGAGGACATGCTACATGCATGCATGTTATACTTTTTATGTAGTTGGTAGGATCACCTACCACTTGTGGAGTTTGCATACAATAACAACTACCATTCCACTATTGGTATGACACTATTCGAGGCCTTGTACGAGTGAACCTATAGGTCACCACTTTGCTGGACTAACCCAGGAGAGTCGACACTTATGGGACATGAGTTGGTGAAAGATACTACTGAGAAGGTGATGATCATCAAGGAGTGGATGATGATTGCACATAGAAATCATAATTCTTATGATGACAACCAGAAAAAGTCTTTGGAGTTCAAGGAAGGAGACCATGTGTTCCTTTGGGTCTCACCACAATGCAGATTACATAGATTTGTCTTGGATGACAGGCTATATCTAAGGTTCATTAGCCCTTTCTAGATACTATGTAGAGTTGGAGAGGTAGCGTACCGCTTGGATCTACCACCGTAGTTAGAGTGGTTACACGATGTCTTCCATGTGTCACAACTGAGGAGGTATGTGCATGACCCATCACACATCATTGACTAGGGCAAGCTAGACATCGAGGATGGGGTGACTTTTGCGAAGTACTTGTTATAGATCGAGGATCGGAAAGAGAGGATCCCTTGTGGTCGGTCGATTCCTTTGGTGCCTGTCTAGTGGAAGCACAAGCATCTACAGGAGAGAAAATGGGGGCGAGAAGCTTAGATTCGTGCTCAGTACCCTCATTTGTTTGAGTAACCCTTGTTTTAGATTTTGAGAACGTAAAGCCCCAATGTGGGGAGAATGTAATGTCTTCGATTTTCCATGTAGTATTTTTATAAATTTTATAGATTGATTGTGAGACTAGGCATGAAGACGATGTGTGATTTCGAGGCCTAGTTTTCCTAGAACAATTGTTTGAAAAATTTTAATCTTTTAATAGAAAGCACATGTAGTTTTCCTGAAAAAGTGGAATAAATTTTAAAGGGTTTTCATGATCAGAAATATGAGGACACCATTGAGCTCAGAGTAGTGTATTTACCCTAGGCGCGGCTTAAGTTTGGTTAGTGTAGGTCTTCTATGGAAAATCTTGAAAAGATGTAATCATAATTAAATAATTTAAATAAAAAATTATTTGTTGATGCAATGAAATTTCTTTTTATTATAGATTTTTTAGGAATTCAGGGTTATCACCATAATCCATAAATTCCTCTGAGATGTGGAGAAGAACCTCTTGAGAAAATATTGGTGAAAGAAGACAGATCGATCCATCGAAGAAACCTCATATTTGATAGATCAAGGACCAATGAATGACGATGTCACCGCTTCATTATTCATTAACGACCAGTCCAAATCGAGGCAGGGTGTGATCTTTTGAGTTGTTTTTCTCATTTTTAAATTCTACGATGAACGCAGACTAATCCATGAATAGATTAGCTCACGGTTCGATCGTTGTGGGATGAATTATATTTGCATGATTATTTTTGGGAGTTTTCATGATTTTCTTCTTCGTTCTTCATTCTAACAAGAGAGGATTGGGGCCAACACGAACAGAGGCCGAGGATCATTCCTTGGGAGTTATTGTGATTTTCTACCCTGATTTCTTGCATTCTTTGTGTGTTCTTTATCTCCTCCCCGTGCTTTGAAAACCCTATGTGGACGACCAGTCATTGCATCCTCAATCCATGGCACAATGATATGAAACTGTGTATTTGAGTATGTAACAATGCAACGGAGGTGTGATGATGATGGTTTGACATGTTTTGGCTAGGTTAGTGGTGCACAATGGTGCAGGTGGCGGCACACACCGATGAACACTGTGGTTAGTCCTGGCGATCAATGATGTGGGTCCAGGGGCCAAGTCTAGGTGGATGATGAGGCGGATGGAGAGGCAGCTGGCGAAGCGGCCAATAAAAGAAAAATGTGGTAGGCAGCAATGCGGGAGCCGACGTGGACGATGGGTGAAGACTACAATAGGAGGTTGCGTGCAGTTTCCATGGGATGTGGCTCAACCAGGGATGCAGAGACAGCACAACATGGAGGGCTAGTGGGACGGGCTGGAGCGGACCAAGTTGGGCTAGGCGAGCCCAGGTGGAGTGGGACGGGTCGAATAAACGGGGTGAACCCAATGGCCTGGGTCAAATCTAGCAGGCCGGGTCAGGCCTAGCAGGTTGGGTTAGATTTGTTTCAGACCTAGGGTGACCAAGTTGGAGCCTTGCATTGATCGACCGCGATGACTGACCATGATCCGTAGTAGCTCCAACTTCCGCATGACCACGACAGCTGGGGGCGCTCGACCACCATGGTTAACCACTGAAGCCCAGGGTGGGAGACCTCCATGGTCGCCCACGACAGTAGGGGAAGTCAACCACCATGGCCGACTGCAGCGGTCAGTGGTCCGACCGTGAGTGAGTTCACAGGCCCACTGACCCCCTTCCGAAACTTCAAAACACTATAACTTTCAAATCTTATGTCCGTTTGATGATCTATTTGTGGCATTGGGACCCTGTCGTTGTGACATAAAATTTTAGATAATGTGGTGAGTTTTTAGCTTGGACCAGTAGAGGTTGAAAGTGCTTCTTATTGTCGTTTCCTCAAGGGTTCAGTACAATATTACATCCACATCACTGGACTATAATCCCCTCTAGTGGCCGGGCCCCAGATAGAGCCAGACATCCATCCCTGGGACTGGAGTTTGATCCTCTATCACCCCTAGTGGAGTTTATGGAATTGCGTAACCTCTGTGCGCAGGGTGCGGATCCTCCACCTAGCGATCCACATCGGTAGGGTACATGGTATCCCCCAGAGTATCTGGGCGCAATCCGTGTTATCCCCTAGGGTGTCTGGGTGTGATTCCCTACATTGAGAATTAATCCATATTGGGTACATGGTATCCCTAGTGTATCTGGGCACGATCTATGGCATCCCTCAGTATGTCTTGGCGCAATCCCTTCTCTGTGATATCGTGATCTTCTTTGACCAATACGTTTTCATTTGGGGAGGGGCCAAATGATCTAGACATCTTCATGAGTGTCTCCAATGATATAATGGATCGAGGAGTGATTTCTAATAGAACAAGTGTGATTTGAGCATAATATTATGGTTGGAAATTGGTTGTGGATTACCTCTAGGTTGTGAGTCTTAGAATGATTATATCTAAAGTACTTTTACTTTATGCTAATGCCTCCCATTTGTGGGATATGACTACTCAATGCTAGTCACCCGTCCTTGAACTATTGGAGGCAGGCTTGGGGTAGTCACAACACATGCCCCTCTGGGATGAGTCATGACATATATTTAATTTAATATGGACTATTTTTTTCATATTCTATTTATTTATTATACAGTTTTTCTTATTTCGGTGATTTGAGGTGGTTTGGTTAATTTCTATGTAACTCATTTGGTATGTTGACCATTGTTAAATGTGTGGTAGAATAACATCATAATATACATAATTTCATGTGTTTATTTCATATATTATTATATTAGCATAAAATTTATATAGTTATATTGGTTTTTGTAAAATGAACTAAGATTCAGAAAGGTACTCTGATATATTAATTTTATATGGTTATGTTTACTATGATAGTCTGTTATGAATATCCCATAAAGAATGTCTAATATTATATTAATTTAAAACTAATATATTCATAAAAATATTTTTTTACCCTAAATACATTTTTATCCATGTTAGGTATTGACGAAAAATGAAAAATGCCATCTTGTGGTGGCGGTATTCCGTAGGCACACATGATCGAAGTTATTTTATTTTTCTCAGTCAATGGGGGGGAATAAATAAGGGTTGTTTCATTTAATATAATAAAATTTTAGCGTACTAATGAAACTAGGGTCCTTATAATACTATGTTTAGTATTATTTTTGAGGGTAAATATTAATAATAAAGGATAAGGATTAAGAAATACTCACTTTGGGATCTTGAACTTTCTATTGAAAGTCTCCTTGGAAATGAACGGAATAAGAAAACTTATGGTGACCAGGGGATTTAGGTCATTCAAGGTACTTTTAGGAGAGGAAAGTTTTTGCATATTTCAAGGAACTTTCAAAGGTGATGTTTAACTTTGAGAGGTTGGAAGTGATCCCCTTTTATAAATGAAGAAAATAGAACTTTTGTGAGCACCCAATATTTCTCAATAACGACATGAAACTACTGATGGATAAATGTCCCCAAAAGTGATAAATATTAGATTT
Organism: Viscum album; assembly: GCA_963277665.1. Taxonomy (NCBI): domain Eukaryota; kingdom Viridiplantae; phylum Streptophyta; class Magnoliopsida; order Santalales; family Viscaceae; genus Viscum; species Viscum album. The sequence continues at coordinate 361,121,249 of OY728140.1, read as the reverse complement.
TTGGGTGTAATAAATTCTAAAAATCCTCTACCTAAAATTTTAATTTTTTTAAACATGTCTCAAGTCATTTACTATTAGGTTCTTCACTTTTTACCATTTTTAGTTTCATCGTGGTAACTAATTTTTACCCAAGTAAATTAATTTTAATGCCTAAAAATAAAAGGGGAATTATTAAATAATTTGGACCCACTAATTCTTAATGTGAATTAAATTATACCAAATATAATATATATATGTAATAAAAATTAATTTTAACATTAGTGTATATAACACATAAAAACCCATTTTTAAAAAGTATATTTTTAGTATTAAAATGTAGGCATAGTGTAAAATTATCAATGTTTTTTATTTTCACAATATAAAATAGTTAATTATAAAGAAAATTAAATTTATGTTGTTTTGAAGTCAATCTAAAATCAAATTTTACCGAAATAATATTTAATTAAAAAAACAACCAAGAACTATCTCTTTTATTGCAAAACATTACGTAAGATCATAAAATGTTAAAAATAGTTTTTATAAACTAATAATTTTATTGTAAAACATATATTTTTAGTCCTTAATCACATATTTTATAAATTTAAAGGTTTTATAAACATCTAGGTCTTTCTTATTTAATGATAAATCCATAAAAGTTACTATTTTGATAAAAACTATATTTTCACAATTCACATAAAAATCAACTATTTCAAGAAAATCCAAAAAACATTACCTTATGGTAATATTGACATCTGAAATCTAGAAATTAAGTTTATGTTTTAAATTAAAATTCTAAAATTTGATAATAAGTAAAAACATAAAAACACAATCAAAACTGTTTTCATAGGAAAACAACATTTTAAAAATAGTAACTATTCATATTCTTATTTCCTATCAATTATTAATAAAATTGGTGTTAATATATTATTCATGTAGATAATATATTTTATTCATAATATATTTAGTTCCTCAAAAAAATACACACATAAATTTTTTTTAGAAAGGTTACATTTTAATGAATAAATCAATCATGTTTGTTATTTAGATACACTAATTGAATTTTCATCAATGCCTTAATATTAGTAAATATTTTTTTCTACATATATTTCATAATTTGGATACCTTTATGTTCCCCAGCCAATTATATGGATACATTTTAATGGTTATATATAATTTCATGGTTTTGTGGTTTAGTGTTTCTTGTAAAGAAAGCTATTAAACACATTGGGTTTTATTGGAAAATATGTAATTTAAAATATTGGGATGTTACACATATTCCCTAAAACATCTATTAGAGAGGATTTATAGATGTGGGATTTAATTATCACACCACTGTGAGTTTTCACTACTAATTCAATATCTAATCATTGAGGTTTTGATTTGATGATCATAGAAAACTTCCTAGATTTGAATGTGAATGTAGATCTAGAATCGGATACCTCATTTGATTGGAAGATGATGGTTAAAAACACTCATAGCTTAAGAATACTACTCAAATGAACCGATGTGGGAATCTTCAAGATCATCCAAATGTGATTCAAAGGCCTACAGGTATGTGGATCATCGATATCTGGGTGCTAGTGTGGAGAACCAACGATACGTTTGATGTCCCGACGGTCACCGCTATGTCGTTCCTTCAATCCACAAATGTGAGCTTGGATCGATTCGTAGAATGGGATTCTTCTAAATATAGGATATGGGGGAGATTTGAGATGAGCTATCAAATTCAAGTGGATGAATAGTCCATCTAATAAGTGCTTCCACTTTTTTAATTAGTGAAGTAAAAAAACCTTGAAATGGGTCCATGGCCCCCAATAAATATTACATACTAATATGACATAAACGACCACTTATGACCTATTTACTATTTCAAAAATATCATTTATATCTTCTTCATTAACTTGTAATATAATAAACATATTAATTAATAAAATAGAGCTATTAAATCGGCTCACTATTCCTGTAATTATTAAATGAACCTTGAATATTAAAATTATATTCACTCATTAAATATTCTATCATGTATTCATTATAGAACTTGTGAATACTATTAATAAATAAAGTAAATACCAATTATTCTAGACATGAATAATATTAATGTATTTATTTCATGAAAATCGGTCAAACTCAGACAATACCTGGACCCCATGGTGCGGTCCACCGTATCCTAAACTCCTATTCATAAGAATAGTCCAGACTTTTGAATATTCTAAGTGTGTGAACCTCTATTCCATTATCTAAATAGCTATGTGTACTACTCAAAGACCAATAATAGAGTCTAGAAACCCATCAAGGTCCCTAATGAGATAAGGTATAGTCTTAATAATGACAACGTTTCCTCTGAAGAAAATCTATGTAATATTATATTTTTGTCTCACGATATATCATAATGAAGGACACACACTTTGTGTCATAATCCTTTATTTATTATTCATTTACCATACTGGATGAACGTACATTGTTCAACAATGGACATGGATTTAGTGAAGGTAATTCCGTAATGATCAACTAGGCCTAAGATATCAATTCATTTCAAATGTGAAAAATTCTATCTTGACCATTCAATCAATTCCATACCACCAATGACACACCCAACTCAAGCTACGTCACCATGATATAAATTTTATGATTTTCATATTTCATAAAATTACATAATAAAAAGGTAAACACAAATAATAATATATAGTTAAGAGACCAATACATGTTTTCATCGATATAAAACACCAATGACACCTAGAACATGTCCTGTTTCTATTGGTGGTCTAGTCCTCATGATTTCATATACTTGAGATCCTGAAATGTGAACTTCCAGAGAATAAGTATCAATTCTTATGACCCCCTAACACCTGATAGTCACACATGACACATTTACTATTATCATGATGTATCTGAACCATATGATATAAGTTTATAATTACAATAATGGTATTTCTAGGTTCTCATTATACCCTAGTAGCTTCTATAGCCTTTTGACATGACATGTAATCTGAGGAAATTACCAAATAACTTGTGGGAATAGAAATATCAACACTATTATTATAATATTAACACACACATATAATATTATACACTTTTAACACTAATCAAAGTACATTAAAGGAGTTTGTTCTAGGGTACCCACTCACACTTGCACTAGATCCTACTACTAATAACTTTAAACCCACTAGCTCTCAAATGAGAATCATTTTTTCTGTCGGGATATAGATTTAGTTAGGGTGACTTAAACCTTATCCTCTATGGATACTATGATAATTGTGACACCAACTCTCCAAGTAAAATCCATAAAGAGATGAAACTTCTAATGTATATGATTTATCACTTGGTGTGACCTGAGCTCCTTACCCAAAACCAATACTATAGTATTATCACAATAAATTGTAATAGAATCTACACTTATAGGCAAAATAGTAATATATGAGACAAATATGTGTATCTATACTAACTCCTTAGTTATATCAAAAGCCACTATATACTAAGATTCTATTTTATAATCAGTTACCACAGGTTTCTTTGAGCTTTTCCAGTTCATGACACCACCATTATTACAAAATACATAGCCTTTCAACAATTCCATATCATCTTAAACTATCTATAAACTAAAATCTATGTATCCCCTCACTACTAGTTCCTCATCTCCTCCATCCTCCTAGAGGATATCCTTTGTATATCTCAATTACTTCAAGATAGTTTTTGTAGATGCCTAATTCATCTTTCCTAGATTAGCTTAATATATTCCCACCATGCTTAAAGAAAAGAAAATATCATACCTAGTACATAGCATGAAATACATGATAGATCCTACCATTAAATCATAAGAGTGTCTACTCATATTGTCAATGTCCTCCTATGTTTTTTGAAATATTTTCCAACAGAGATTGATACCTTATGACATTGGAAAAAATCCTCTCTTGGATGGTTACATATTGTACTTTTTTAATATGTTGTCAATATATATACTTTGACTTAGCCCAAGTAGCCTCTATGATCTATCTTGTTAGACCTTGATCCCCAAAATATATGATTCTTTACCTAAGTATTTTATAGAGAAGCATTCATTTAACCAAGTCTTAACTAACTATAATACTTGCATTACATTTCTCACAATCATTATATTATCAACATATAACACTAGTAAAATGATGGAAATTCATCTAAATTTCTTATAGACACATGATTCTCTTTCAGTCTTGATGAAGAAAAAATCTTTTATGGCCTCGTATAAATGAACATTCCATGATTGTGATGCCTAATTCAATCCATAAATGAATCTCTCATTTTTGAAAAATTAATTAGAACTATTTGATCAAATGAACCCTTCAGGGTGAGTTATATAGATTTCTTCAACCAACTTCCCATTTATTAAAGCAGTTTTGACATCTATATGCCAAATTTATAAATCATAGAAGGCTAAAATTTCATGTAATATTCTGATTGATTTTAGAATCATAACTATTGATAAGGATTCATTATTTTGAATTTCTTTATGTTTTCGGAAACCCTTCACTACCATGAGTACCATATATGCATTTACTTTAACATCAATTTCCATATTTTTCTTCCATATCCATTTACATCCAATAGGTTTAACATAAATTGGAGGGTATACCAAAATCCATACTTGATTTTGGTACATGGACTCCATTTCATATTGAATAGATTCTTTCCATTAACAACATCCTTTCCATCTACTACCTCTTTATAGGTAAGAGGTTCATTATTCTCTTGGCGTAAAGTGTCACTTGAATTAGTGTTAAGAAAATCATATCTCTCTGGTTCTCTAATGACCCTAGTAGAAATATATAGTTCTGTTATCTCAAGAACATTTTCATCTCCCATTTTATCTTCTAAAGATTGATCATATTTGAAATCTTATGCACTGGGAGCACTAACTTCATTGAAGTCAATCTTGATCCCACTATTTACATTTCAAATGTTTTCCCTTTAAATAAAAATAGAATGTATTTCCATAATCAATTTTCTATCTGAAGGTTTATATCAATCATATCTTTTAGTTTCTTTTTTATAACCTACAAAGATGTACTTCATGCTATAGGATACTAATTTTTCAATAGGTATAGTATTGAAAAAGCCTCACATCCTCATACCCATATGGGTGAAAGAATGGGTTTCCTTCCACACCATAAATAATATGGAAAACCACCTGGATCTTTAGTAGGTCCTCATTTTAGGGTATATATTGATATATGCCACATATATCCCCAAATGGATAGTGGAAGAGTTTTCATAATCATTTTTTATTTGACCATGTTTGACAAGGTATTATTGATCCTTTTACTAGATTCATTCCATTAAGGTTTATAATGACGAGTGAGTTGAGATAATATACAACACCTGTTTAAGTGATTAATGAAATATTGGTTGAAATACTCTCCATATCAGTTTGAATTATGTGCCATAATCTTCTTACCATGATGGTTTTCTAATTCATGCTGATATTCCTTAAACATTATAAAGGAATCTTACTTAAACCTCATTAATAAGATATATCCATACATATTATAGTCATTAGAAAAATTTATTATATATGAAAACCAACCCCTAATCTCTACTGGAAACAGATCTCACACATCAGTGTGAATGAATTTTAGTAGTTCTGTGGCCCCCAATCCCTTTCTAGTGAAAGCTGCTTTAGTTAGTTTCCATTGTAAGAAAGCATGAAATACATCAAAGGGTTTTAATTTAGTAGAGTCTAAATACCCTACTTGATGTAATTTATGTAAAAAAATTCTCATTTACATGACCAAGAATAATGTTCTATAAGTGGGTATTATATAAGTCATCTTCACTGGGTTTTTCATTGAATTCTATTAAAGGGTTTTTATATACAAGTATATACAAGACATTGTTAACATGTTTCATATCATAACATATTTTATCCTTATAAAAGATTCAACATTTATCTCTAAACATGAAACAAAAAACTATAGTGTCTAAGATCAACACTGAGATTATGTTTTTTGTAATAGAAGGTACATAATAACAATTATTTAACATAATAACTAAACCACTAGGAAATTCCAGACCACTGTCGAGTCTGCTAATCCCACACCATTTATGACCCTCAGATCCACCCCATCCTTTGAAATCTTCTAGAATTTACTTGTTTCCTTTATGTGAATACAAATGTTTGATCTACATATCATATCTAATACCTAACTTGTAGATAAAGATAGATTACATTCAATGGAAAAAATACCCGATATAGAAGCATTGACTTGCTTATTCTTCATATCCATACAATTATTCTTCTAATAGAATTTATTTCTACATGCAAAATAGATAGAATCCTACTCATTTTTACCACCCTTTATCTTCAGTTTCTTATAATAGTAGTGCATTGGTTTCTTTAGCTCAGGTTTATGAAATGATTCCCAATCCTTTCCCTTCCTCCTCTTGTTCACCATAAGGACTAAAGATTTTAAATTCTTCATATCCTTTTCAGATTGAAGAACAATATCCAATAGTCTTGAGACTAATTTTTTCATATAATTCATATTTTAATTAATAATAAAATTCAAGAAGCTAGGTGGTTAAGAGGAAATAATATGACCAGTTTCAAGTTCATGGTTCTATTTGAACCCAGAGTATTACAGTATCTCAATGTACCCAATCATCTTGAGTATATGAGGCACTAATAGACTCCCTTATACCAGACTCTACCAATACAATTCACTTGATACCTAATGTCTCTCTTTCCAAGCTCTCACTTGATATAACTCTTAGAGATGAGATAACATCTTATAGTAATGTTCATCCTCATGAATTTTCTATAATTCAACATAAATCAATGAAAAAATAATAAACTATAAATCTAGTGCATCAACTACATGATTCTTATTTTTATATTTATTCCCCTTACTTTCTCCTTGAGGAGGCTCTCTAGGATGTGGGGTTCTAGTACATAAATCTTCCTCTCTTAGCATAGTTCTATGTGAAAGCACCTGTATCACTTCTATAAGTTATGACTGGTCATGATATTTTCTTCATCTAGTATTGATTTTAATGATATTAAACTAGTTTTGGTGATTTCAATTTTATCTACAAAAAATAAATTAAATATATTAATACTTTATCTTGATTAATAGATAGATATTATCAATTAATAAAATCATTTAATGTATACCAAAATTTTATCAAACCATGGTATCCATCACTGCTAGATTCAAAATACCTAGTTTCTTGAGTATTCAGGTGGTAAGGATCCTTGAAACCTATTATCATAGTCCAATAAATTACTAAACCACTACTCAAATAGTTTCAAGGTAGGATTTTGATTGGTCAACCACATTGACTCATGACTCCTTAAGCTATTGAGTAAAGTCTTGACTTCTAGTAATTGTGACCTTGATTTACACAAAATATTTCTTCTAAAAACACAACAAGATAGATATGTATATTTTTAAAAAAAAAAAATTAGATAATTTGACCCATTTATCTCCTAGTAATTCCTCATTAGTAGTTTCCAACAAGCCTGTACCCAAGTGGTAAAAGCTCCTGCTTGGAATCCAAAAGACCCAGGATCGAATCCGGGTGGAGACAAATTTTTGAGGACTGTAGCAGTACTATAACAGTACTGTAGTAGCGACAGAACTGTAGAAGCGGTGGCACTATAGTGGCGGAGGCACTGTAGCGAGAACTGTAGTGGTGGAAGTAATGTAGTAGGTACTATAGCAGCCTAGGTACTATAGAAGTACTATTCATCAAAGGGCCCTTTGAGCCAAAAAAGGGATTTCGGTCCTTGTATTAAGACTACTTGGTCTTGGGCCTTCGGGCTATGTAATGGGTCTCCCTCTACCTAGTTTGAAAGAGGTCTTTTCTTTAAATAATAAATGAGGCTTCGACCCCAACCTTTAAAACAAAATCCTCATTAGTAGTAAACACCCTGATCTAGGGCTGGTGAACACCTCATAAACCTGATTTTTTTAAAAAATTAAGTGATGGAAGGTGTCACGATTTGATATTTCTTTGAGGGATTTTATTATTACTTGATGAATGAAATAATTTTCGATTTAACTTAATCATACTATGTGATCACACTCAAAACATAATAATAAATTAGATAGAAAACATTCATCGTGTCTTAATTTATTTTATCTATGCATTTTGATTTACTATTCCATGTGATCACATAAATATACACCTTCAAAACATAATAGAAAACCATTTATAAAACAAACAAACAAATAAATAAATAGCATGAATTACTTTAATAATTTACTATTTTGTGATCCGTTGAGTACAAATGGTTGAATCATGACCGTAGGGGTTGAAAACCTAAGTCATTTCTGACTCATGTTTCAGTTCACACTCCTATTAAATGTATCCACATCTCATCTAGAATATCTCCAAATATTATCATGGTTTACATCTTATATCATGTTCGACATTATACAGAAACACTTAGCCATTCTAAACATACATGTATAACAATACTCATGTATGAACATATCATTATACAATTAAAGTGGGTGAGGGATGATGAAAATACCATTATTTACTAATTAATTATTAAAATTGTAACATTCAATTGAAATAAATAAATAAATAAATATATAAATAAATAAATAAATTTCAGACATACATTGGTTGGCTAGTGATCATGATTAGTAAGTAGTAATCATGCAACATTAATTTAAATTTGTAATAAATTTTACTCAAGGGTTATGTAAATTAATTAAAAAAATTCATATAATTTTTAATTTATATATTATAAATCATTTGGTATCTAAATTTTTTTAAAACATTCCCATAATTTATATTCATATTTTGGCGTTTTTTAATTTTTTGGGCCCTCAGATGGCGCGAAACTCCCCCAAAGGGTTTCAAGACACTTATAAGCCTAAATGGGGTTGTTCGTATAGTGAAACAAGACTTAAACATACTATATTTCATGATTTATAACATAAATTCCCAAAAAAACATGCCCAGGATCTAGAGGTTTAGTGTATTAAGAAGATTAGACATACATATACATTATCATAAACATAAAACACCAATTGTTTTTATAACTCTGCCTAGTGATCCCGACTCCCAATGATTTTATAAAACCACATAAGATATGTTGTGAAAAATAAACAAGGAAAAGGGTGAGCTAGAAATCCCAGTAAGGGAGTACCCAAGGAAATAAATCGTAAGATGAGAGTCAAAAGTCATAACAAGGTATCATAAAGAGGATGATAATAAGCCTAGAAACATGTCATAAGGAGATTATATCATAATATATTGGAATTATAAACATGTGTAAACAATATAAAACATTATATCATAAAAATAATTCTCTTATTACTCCCAAGACCATCAACATAAAGTGTACAAAGTCCCGTGGTGGATTAGGTCCACTCCCTAATCCCTTACATAACATATCCTAATATATAAAGATTTTCTAAATGAATTTCTGGGATATATAATTCTAGGCCCAACTATCACATATATAAAATCATACATATGTGTTCCACATTATTAAAATAAACTATACATAAATCATAAGCATGATCAAACCCATGAGAAGTAAGGGGGTTTCATAATTATGATTCTAGGCATAAGAAAAGTATAAATCATTAGGATTCCAAAGAGAAAAATAAAATAAACCATTTTGAACTATAATAATTGAAAAATGTTCATATGTATTTAACATGTAGATCCAATGTAGAAAATCAATTAGAATGATCTAGGAAAAGGAAGAATAAAAATATACCACTTGGGTGAAGCTTTATGAAAAATGTAAAAGATATTTTTAAAGAAAAAACAACCTTTTTATTTTCCATAAAATAAAAAATGAATCAATAAGGTTTTATATAAAATAATTAAGGTTTTTATAGGATATTAATGGTGTAAAATAATTTTATGTGGGTTATGCTCATTATGAGTCAAGAAATAGTTAAATTCCATTAAAACAGGTTTACATAAAAGTGGGAATTTCAAAGGGAAGTAAAAACATGAATAACCCCATCAATGAAAAGTAAATTTAACTAGGAAAATACTTAAGGTAAATATATAAAAATATATAAGATGTATATGAGAACAATATTTCATAATAGGGAGAAAAAAAGAGAACATGTATCCAATGAGTCACGACGGAGGTTCAATATATATCTTTTTATATTTTAGAACACCTTTGATGAAACCCAACATCATAAAATAAAATAATGAAATTTTTTAAAAAAAAATTGGAGATAGTAAATATTATGTTCACATGAGATAACACTTAATTAGGTTTCCAATTAAATGGAGAACATTGGTGGAAGGGAAATTATGGACAAGGAGGAGGAACTGCCGATTAAATGGATGAGAATTATTATTAATAGAGTGTAATTTTAAAAAAGGATTAAAAATCACCATTAAGAAAAAATGAATCAAAACACGATATACCAATATAGAAATAGTGTATACTATATGAAATGAAAGATTAAATTTAAGGAAAAACATTATAACTCAAAAGATAATATTGAGTTATAAACGATCCTTATAGCTATAGAAAAATCTAAATCAAATTTCACTGGAAGCTTCAAAATCAAACGGTTATGTAAATTCCATGAATTAAATAATTGATTATGACAAAATATATTCTTGGGTAGTATATACACCATATAACTATGAATTTTTTTATTATATTATAACATGTCTCAATGAAGTAAAATTGGGATGAAAACCCTTATGGATTAAGATACATTCTAACAAAACCCACAGAAAAAGTGAAATATTGAAATTAAATGTACAATGACATGAATAAATACAATTCATGATATTTTATATCAAATTATAAGTATAAAAAACATTTAAATGAAATTAGATGCATAAAATAACATGTGTCTCAAAGAAGGATGTTTTGAGATGAAACCCTTACCTCATGTCCAAAAGGACTCTTCACTTAAACTTAACTTCCTAAATAATTAAATCAAGTTCATTAGATATATTTATAATAACCTTATTATTATATATTTAATATTTTATGGTCCTATAAATATCATATGATATTTATTTATAATATAGTGTTTTTTTCCTACATCGGTTTCTTGAGGTTGTTCAATCAATTTCTATGTAACTCATTTTGTATACTGGCAAGGGTAAATGAATTGTATAATTGTTTCATAACATCTAGAATATTAATATTATAATGTAAATAATTTTTGAATATAAAATAAAATTTTAAATCCAATCATGATGGGTGGTGATGACATATAAAAATTATTTTTTGTGGGGGAAATAGTTCACACGTGTGCACGAACAATGTTTCCATTTAATAAAAAAATTAGAGGGAAATAAGGTAAATTATAATTTTAAATTTAAGAATCATAGATATATTATAGATATCATATTTATTCTTCCATTACATTATTTTTATCATCCATTAATGGTGGTGATGAAAAATTGAAGACATCTCCTTTTTGAGGCTATATTCTTCCCAACACACTAATGATGCTTTTTTTCTTAACTGATAGTGATGAAAAAATAATGGTTATTACATTAATATAATAACATATAATTATAACGATTATAATTGTTCCATTATATTTTTTTGGATATAATATATTTGGGATAGAAATACTAAGAAGGAAAAAATTATGAAAAAGGTAATACTTATGTTGCAGACTTGATCTTCTCTTAAAGATTTCCCAAGAAGTGAAGGCCTTATTAATAAGTCCCGAGAAAAGGGGATTAAGGATGATAAAATTATTTCATTGAGAGTTATTTTTTTAGTGTTTTAAGGGAAATTATAATGTAAAGTGTAACCGTGTAGGGGGGGAAGTGATCCCCTTTTACAAGTGAAGAAAATGACATGTTTGAGAAAACCCTTTACCCTTCCCTGATATCATTACACTATTCCATTGTTAAAGATTCCAAAATTTCATAATAATGGATTTTTGGGTGAAATTTAGTTTATAAATCCTAAATAAATTCATTCCACACAGGTTTTAACCCTTCTAAAACAGGTTTTACATTTTTACATTTGGATATTTACCTTGGTTACAAGTTTTCAACTAAGTAATTTATATTTTATTTAAAAATATAAGGTAAACCCTATTATCAAATTTTGATGTTTATAACCTAAATTTTAATATCAATTTAATCTATTTCAAATTATAAATTTGAAAAAATAAACATTTAAATTAAAATATTTAATATATAAAATAAACATTGTTTTAGAAAAATGACTTCTATAAATTAGGTGTTCTTTTATACTATTTAATATTAATTAACAATTTAATGAGTATTTATATAGTCATATAAAACTTTAAACATAAAATTATAGTCTAAATTTTAATTAAATAAATTTTATTTATTAAATTAAAAACTACTTGATATTAATAAAACATTTCTAAAATGAAACGGTTTACTATTGTCACGGTAATTAACACTAATATTACTAATATTATCTTTCTACCTAAAATTGAAATTGAACTATTTATATAATATTTAAAGTTTGGAAAAAAATATGAAATAAAATTTATGATATTTAAATTCTAAAAGTTATATATCCCAATTTTTATTATAAGCATGTAAAAATAGTTTTTAGTGTGAAATATTACGTGAGTTTCAAAAATGTTAAATATGTGTTTTATAAATTAAAAATATTATTTTTAAATAATTTATATTACTTATTATATATATATTTATTATATCAAAATGGTTTCTTGATATTTTAATCCCTTTTTATTTTAAAAGTTATTATTTTTAATATAATTTATTATTTTTATTGTTTACATAAAAAATGACTATTTTTGAAAAGAATAAAAAATTAAAATTACTCTAATATTAATATAATGAATTAAAAAATGAATTTTATTTTATAATATTAGAAATCTAAAATTTATATATTAATTTTTAAAATATAAAAAATAAATTATAAATAAAACTTATTTTATCTAAAAATGATGTTTTTAAGAATTATTTGTTCTAAATATTATTTAATGTTAATTTATAATGTAAGTGATAGTAGGTTATCCATTTTAAAGATAAAGGGGAAAGAAATAGGAAACTAAGAAATCCCATTGATAAGTCCTATTGCCTCACTTAGGGTACCCTCTAGTTTATAGTCCTTCTTCATCCAGGGTCTCTTATGGATGCTAGGCCATTCTCACCCAAGGCCTTCTTCCGCTGCCCAAAAGTTTCCACCTAGATCACTTTTTGACACCTCTTTACCCGCTCAACCTACTCCACCCATCCTATGTATTTTTCCAATAAATAGAACCCATGTTCATCACATAGTGGATGATTTTCCAACTTATAGAAGAGAGTGAAATCATCCCCAAGACACTTAGCTCACACCTCTATCACTTCTCCCAGATAGCCTACTATAATTTAGGACTTAGAAAGTTTTTATTTATGTAGTGTTAAGTGGTGATCCAAAAGTCATCACCTGGGCAACCAACCGCTCGTGGTCCCTCACCCAAGAAACCAACTGCCCAAGGCAGTCCACCATGGTGACCATCCACCAAGGGCTTCCCACTTCAGTGGTAGTTCACCTAGGTAAATCCACCTTAGACTCCATCCAAACAGGTCTTACCACCTTAGTAGCTATTCACATAGGGATAACCAGCTTAGCAACCCATCTAACATGGATGTCCACCTAAGAGATACATTGATTAGGATATATTCTTCCCTACAAATATATTCCTCCTTTACCCAAACATAATATTTGGTAATTATATCATTAGGACCTCCCCCACAACCACTAGAATTATATGGGTGATGTATGGGTCACACTAGAATTCCCCCTTTCGATCATGCATTCCATTGTTAAATGATTTCCCCCATTTAACGTCCCTTGCAGGTAGGGCCCTTGGGGTGTTTTCAATTATTCATCCCCTTGGTAATGAAGGCCATAATCCTGTAGGTAGTGGTTGGAAACTTCCTATTTTAGGTAGAAATGTTTACCTCCAATACACTTTATAAAATATGAATCAAATTGGGTAGCTTCTGTGAATTCTGTTTTCCAATTAGTGGATGTGTTTACCTAGATATATGGTTTTAAAAGAGGCAAGAAGATGAGATTTTGAATCTATCATGGATTAATCCCCCATTATTACTTTCTATTTATCCCACCATAGCCTCCCTCTCATCCATCAACATATGATGAGCAGAATCCAAAATAGGAATCCTTTTTAGAGTAATACCATAGTCTTTCTTGCAAGGTGTCATATTCCTCCTATCTTCACGATTTTCATTTACCACCTTTCAGTAGATGAGGAAGGAAAATTATCTCTAGGAATACAATTCAACTGTTTGTCCCATTTGAAACCAATTATGCATTGTGACTGATATTTTAGTGTTACTTTGTTTCTCACACTGAGCATGAATCATGTGGGCTTAGGGACCTGAGTTGATTATATAATATTATTATCCAAATTATGTCCTTATGAATCATCCTTAGCTGTAAGCCCAAACCACACCAAACTATGTGGGATTTGATTCCCATCCAAACATGATACATAGGATGTCTCCCTAAGGTTCAAACCCAACATACTAAACCCCTTACCATCCTTATTGGGACAGATTCCTGATAAGATCACACCTCCACCCAAAGGGAAAATTTCCCTTCAGGTCCTTTAATCTCCCAATTATCGGGCTATATTCTTGGTGGGATCTATCTTCACATGGAGAAATTACTTTTATGATAAATAAAATATCACAGGGGTACTTTCCCTCAATGTTAAACTATGAAGTACCGCTTATGCCTAAGTCTTGCACCAACCATTTCAAAGAATCATTCACCTGAACACCCATTCCACATGAAGTGAAATTACATAGTCTTTTCTTCATGACATACAATTAAAAGGCACTATGTATCATATTAATTGGATATCAACTATTTGGGTTATGATTCATTTTATGAGGATACATAGGAGACCCCATCGGGGGCTTGACCACAACATAAAAACAATAATCATCTTCCCGGACAATGATAAATTCTTGAGCATCCATCAACGTGTCTTTAATACATAGTTAAATAATGATGAGAATCACAAAAAATAAAAAACAAAACAAGATAGAGAACCTTTGATACATACATATAGATCCATTAAAGGAAAACCCCTAATATATATAGATAGTTACATTGATGGAGAACCTATGATACAAATAGATGGTCTATGACAACACAAGCTAATAATAGATTGCTAATATTGGAAGGGTAAAAATTCCTACAGTGGGATTTGGGAAGGGTTCATGAATACATATTAAATCTATAATAGAGTCCCATAGTAGGCAATAATTTCCCTCAACAGGGTGCGATGAAACATACCTCCCATACTTTTGGCCAATGAGAGTTCATAAGTGTCATTAGAAAAATACCCTATGACCACTAGCCTTTGGAAATAATGTATGTAACCCATCATAGATGTGGGAACCATTGAGAGTTTTCTATTCCATGAATAACATACATTGGAAACCACCTGAAGAGTGTACATAATTTTCTACATATGAATAACCATCATCTCCTCAGGTGCAAAACCAAAATGTAAAACCCGATGTGAATCCTTCACTAATAAAAACAATTGACTCTCCCACACACCTGGCCATTTTGTATTAGAAAAAAAATTAAATCAATGAGGATCATTTAAATTAATCACACATGCATGTGACATTTTAATTATGATTCTACTTTGATGGGTTTCCTTGTTAGTGTTTTTTTGTAAAAAAAGTCACATCCACCAGAACTCCCTTCGATCCAAATGGTGTCTACCAATCATGACAAAAACCTACACATCTACTATCCTACAAGATGGGTCCTTATCAAACCAGATGACACCACAACCCACCCAATGTATTTCATTCTAGGTTTAAAATATGCTAATCTAGGAGTACCACCTAAATGGTACTATACCAACATTGGAGGTCACATGTGAAGCCCTCCCAAACAAGAATTCCCAACAACCATCCACCCAAATATTAGTAGTGGAGAAAAGAAGAATAAACTATGTCCATTTTGAACCATTTTATGAGAATCCCCATTGAACATAGTATAAACTACCTCCAATATACTAGGGGGTAGATTAGGCGGTCAATAGTGGACTTACCATAGAACATGAGTCACCTCAAATGGCTCCTTCCAGCAACCATCGCTGCCAATTCCATGTGGAATCAATCCCTTAATCTGCTAAGGACAAAAAACTACGGGTTATGAATCAAGTCACATAAATTAAATAACATAGGATAACCTATTAAGGGTGAAAAATACTCAGTAATTTATCGTTGTCCCATATCTATGCTTCTTCCAAATAAGGTGACCAATATACTTTAGTAACAACCTTCGAACATACACACATCCCTGCCCACACCCAATAATCTTGGCAGTACATTTTGGTAGCACCCAGGGAAGTTTTTGAGAATATCCCGATAAAGAACAAGTTAAGGCCTATGTTACACCCCCATAAATATATCCCATTGGTATATTCTAGCAAGAACCAAAGGAATGGAGTAGGCATACATTCCCGCTCCTTACAAGTAATGGCTACACATTCTTATTCAGCTGTAGAATCTTGTTGACACATACTTAAGGAAATATAGGGAAGTTATACATCCCTACCCATATTATAAAAATCCTTCAACATATATTTATAAAAATAGTATTCAGGTGTAATCAACACATCACCGCTCTAACCACTAGAGTAGCTCATCAACACGGTTCAAGGGATACTCAGCAGTGTACATACTTTCCTTCTCCCATCCAAGAAGGGTTTTTAGTAAACACCTATGGTAAATAGATATTAGGATCATGAAAACTTTCTAATTCCTACTAGATATTATTGGACCATTGGAATGAACACTTCATGGAAAGAACACTTTCTTTCCAAAATGATATAATTTTTTAGCACAATATGGAAATGACATAGGAGTATCCTAGGTTGTATCTCACACATGAAAGTCACTGTTCACATCATGTGTCTCCAATTGGTCGATGGAGAACATAAAAGAATAAGTATCACCAACGAAGATCTAAATTCCCGAAGCAAGACCACACCCCTACTCTACTTAATGCTGGTGTTTTTGAGGCCCACAAAAATTTATTAATAGTGGACCAAGATCCAGTTGACTCATTCTAAGATTAGGGAAGCATTAGTTTAAGTTGCCAAGGTTTTCCCCACAATTTCATTATCAAAAACATTGGAGGTCCTCCTCAGATCATTAACCACAAATTCCTCCTTCTTGGAAATTCTAAGATCAATACTGTCAACGTTTCTCATAATGAGTACCACAAAAACCTCCTCATGGCCAGAAGGCCAAATGATAAAAGGTCCCCCCCTAAGGAATATTCTATAGGACTCCTCCCTATGCCTGGGAATCAAACCATGATGGTGGTCCTTCCCATGATGGTGTTCATTACTAAGGCCATCCCCATACATATTTTTTATTTTGAAAAATAGGACCTCCCCTTTTCGAATCAAATACGGGGAATCATTCCTATTTTAAGGCACTTGAGAAGATAAGGAAAACTGTGTCTATTTCTTTGTCTTTGAAAAGTGATATTATTTCTCATCTGGAAGATAGCCTAAGGAAATGATATTTCTTCAAACCACCCTGGGACCACTTAGATTATATTCCAATAGAGAAAATTCATGTTATACTCACATTATACAATAAGGTAGATGGAAAATGAACACTTTCTTTAGTGTAAGAAAAGGAATAACTTATAGAAGGAGTAAAGAACACATTGATCATGAGAAAAAAAATTGGACAAAGATATCATACCAGTAATTTTCCCCCTATATATCTCTTTGTACAGAATTACAATGATTTTGTTAGGGGAATACATACATAATATTAATCTAAATTTATGTATTAATCTATTCCATTTGAAAATGAGATTCTTTCCTCAATAAGGATATGCGAACCACATGATTATAATTGAATAATTTATACATTAGATCGACTTGGCTACTATTTATTCCATATGATGCCCCAAACATGGGATGTAGCATTAATTTTTTCAATGTGCACTCCTTTATGCATTGAGTAATTTACATCAGTCAATCAGTAACCCCCCATTCAGTGTCCATATCAGAGGATGGGTGAACAAAGAGCATTTCATTTCAATTCTCCCCTGATTAATAGAGCCCGCCAAAAGTGACATCATGAAATGTAATTACTTTAGTATGGCTCTCAGAATCAAGCTCTATCCAAAATAGATGGTATTATAACAAGGATTCAATAATTACTAAATCTCAGAAACATCAAGTCTGATAAGAGCAAGAAATTGAAAGACTCTTACATCAATAATCTCAGAAGTTTGAGAAAAGTTATCATTTGAGGATATCCAAATCTCATATAGAGAAATTACAATTGGTAGAAAGAAGGTCACATTAAAAAAATATATTACACAAATCTATTTCTTGATAAATGATTAAATATATTAAGAGGGTAGCATTGATAGCTAATGTGGTGGAATTCCAAGAGCTACTCATCTCGTAGGGATAAGGGTTTTTTTACCACATTTGAATCCTTCATGTCCATAAAATCTAGTATAAGGTGTTTTAGAAATGGATTAGGAGTAGCCCTAGCCCATAGGGATGAATGATATTTTTACCACAACTCCTTCCCCCATAGAGATTAGTATTTTCCTAGTAAAGAGGAATTCCAAAAAATGTGTCATCATAATTTGTATCATCTTTCATAGTTCTTTTTTCCCAGAGAAAACATACAATGAGTTTTTATAGATAAATAATATAGATTAATCCTCACCAAACATCCATAGGTAAATCATAGATGGAAAAGGTAAATCCTAATAAAGGTCACAATATTAAGCAACATGTCAAGAGGGAAACCACTCCTAAAGAACACGAATTTTCTCTCAACTGATTCCCTAAGGGAGGAAAACCCTCCTATCATAATGATGGTGATTTGATGCCTAAAATGTATTATACATTGGACAATGTCATCAACATTGGCTCGAATGATTCTACGGAACATGAAGCGAATGTGGAAGAACATGAGGATAATGTTTTTTTTCAACACATGCTCCACACAGAAATGACTAGGGATGGTGTGTGTATCAGAAATCAAAGGGAAGATACATATTTGGGAGCTCCCACAAATATTCATATTCCAACTCTTTGGAAGGATTCTAAAAAATAAAAGGGAAAGGGTGTGTCTATGTCCCACTTGTTACCAATGAATTCAACCCTCCTCTAATTGAGGAAAGATTAGATTAGTATGAGGCAGAACTGAAAGAGTTTAATTGATGAAATGTTGAGTTAATTATTGGAAATATCTCTAATGTATATGTACTTTAGGAAGAGATTCACTTTACTATTTAAATATATCTCCCTCAATTAGAAGATACCATCATGTCAACAAAATTAAACCTATGAAGTCTTCTTAATATAGGTTCTATACAACCAATATAATTGGATCCAATGTTGGCATGATGTTATGAGTTCACTTCATTAGGAAAGTAACCGAAACTATGTTAGGTGAACTTCATCTAGCCATCCCATGCTGGTTGCTAGCCTTAAATCTATGAAGTAAAACCATATCAATATCTATATATTATTTAACCTACCTAAGAATATGATCCGCTAGCTATCCCACTAGAGATCATTAACACTATTGAGTCACTTATAGCATAGATGGATTCTATGGAAGGATGACATGCACTAGTGCAGCCGAAAATAAATCCTTAACACAAATGTGTAGATGAAAGCCTTCCTCCACCCAACATTAGGAATCCTACTTTCCCAAACATGAGTAGAATGAGGGATCTATATAACCCCCTAACACTTTTTTTGTCATAGTGTAGTGCCATGATGGGGACCCTTGAGAAATAAGAAGCAATCTAACTAAGATAGTTTATAAAGACAATAGAGGGGAGAACCTTCGTATGTTATACCAATTTACCAGTAAATCCTATAACGGAGTTAGAATAACCCCATAAGTAATTACTCTATCAATTCATCTTTACACTCCAAAATAAAACAACAATCGAACACTCATGATTCAAATATCATGAGAACAAGAGAGTATTAGATTTTATAGATTTTTGAAAGAGTTTAAGTTACTCCTCAAAACCATAACTTTATCAAGAATAGTTTTTGAGTCTCTTTATAGAGAACCTCCATGATAAGTTTCAAAAACCACTTATTCTTGTGAGATATCTAGGAAGATTTCTTGTAATTTCAATAGTTTTATAATGATTAGATGATTACATTTGGATAAAAAAGTCTATGTCTTGTCTAATAAAAGAAAATCAAGGGAAGAGAATAGGTAAAGTGGAAACCACAACCATTACCCTTAAGCCAGCTCCTACATCAACTTATACTCCTAATACTCCCTAATATCATGTGACACATCTCCTGAATGGTAAAAACCACAAAACATTCCTCATTTATATTAGATAAAATAGGAAAAGTGTTCACTGTTTGAGGATCATGAGAATAGATTTTATTCCTTACAAGATGAGAATGTTTTTGATAATTCCATAGAATCTATGTAGAATAATTTTTGGAGACTTCCAGATCCTAAGAGGCATGATTAGGTTGATCTCAATGATCACCCAATTTATTTACCCTTTTGATGAATATTTGGGTACAACATATCAGAGTTATTTGGGTTTAATGACATCCTTTAGTAAGTGGTTGATTCTAGATAGGTAAAATTTGAAATCCACAAGCACAAGGGGTGCGTGTATCCACCACCACCCTAGAAGAAGATATCAAATGATAATAAGTTAAATGTAAGGGTGTATATAATTTCAATGATTGGATAACTAGAAACATGATCAATTGAGCTAATTCAGTCATTAGGGAACAACTAAACCAATAAGTGGTGACCCCATTCTCATCAGCTACGATGTGAATGATATCATCAACACTGTAGTATTACAAGATCCTATATTCTAAAAGAAGATGTTTTTATAATGGAAAGATTAAATTAATGGAATAAAACACCATACCAATGCATAATCTAGTCTTGAACTTCTCTGATTTCATGCCTTTAGAAATGGTATAATAAGAACTACCCCACCAAATGGAATTCTCATCAGAAGAAGAATTAATCTTATGTTTTGTTAATTTCATTTAGTTAATAGACCACATCTCAGATTATTAGTATACTTATGAACATGAGTTCCTTGTACTTGATTAGGGAGCCATAGGTAGATTCTTTAGGAGAAGAGGAAACATGGAAGACACAATCATGGATATCCCCAATATACTGTCCATATCCTTGTTGAATCCATATATATGGCCTAAAACCCGACCAATAACTTCAACAAACCCAACATGAGTATGGAGATATATTTACATCCACCAAGATTCATCTTAGACCAATTGTTTTAGAAGATCCATTAATGATTCTGTAATAGTTTGATCAACCCATATGAGTTGGAAGACTAGTGCGGTTCATATCATCCATGATTGGTACACCTTAAACTATTGTTCAAGTGCTCAACCCATCAAAATCAAAAACTTAATCCCCTAAGGCACATGGAAAAGGGAATATTCAACCCCACATTGTAAAATAAGACCCCTGGATAAAAATTATGTTATCTTGAAGTAGTTAGTTATGTTTCTAGATAATATTTCAATCCTAGATTACCTTAATTTATTAGTGGATCCATGAGAAGAACTTATGGAGGCTAAATTGATTCATAAAGAGTTAAAAGTTTCACTTAATTCTAATGAAGTTTATCATATAAAGGATAATCTCACAGAGTGTCATACTGTCATCTCAGTCACATAGAAGGAAATGCAAACGGTTTTGTAGGGACACATGAGACCCTTTTATGTCTCTAGAAATATGGATGAAATTAACATCGAATGATCTCTCATTTATAATGGTTCAAAAATCAACCTTATTCTAGTATAGATGCTCTATAGATTGAGTTATAATGAATCCAATTTTCCCCCTACTGATTTAATAGTTCAAGGTTATTATAAGAGTTAGAAGAAACATCTCATCCAAATCAATCTCAAAGATCAATTTGGGGATTTCATATATGAATCATAATTCTTGGTTGTTAATAAGGATACAACATTCAATGTCATTATAAATAGACCATGCTTACATCAATATGTGGAAATTACCTCATCATACCATCAATGTCTCAAATAACATGTTAATGGAAAAATTGGGACATTTCATAGTGAAAAGGCTCCCTTAGAATCATGTGAGTCTAAATAAATCTATGATAGATTCTATTAAAGAGTGGGAAAACCACCATCGATTGATGATGTCACTCAAGTTACTCCTCCAACTGGTTTGGAAATAACATCAATTAACCCATTTAAAGAGCTCGTTAATGAATATGTATTTCCCATTAATGAAATTGAAAATAAAACTCAAATATGTGTTTTTATTCATCAAATATCATGACATTATTCACATCAGCATATCCACTTAACACATACAAATTGTCTGATCTCTATAACAATGACCACACCCTAGGTAAAAATCCCCATTCTTTTTCTCAAATTCTATGAAGATTTCACCATCAACTAGACCATAAGAGAATCTCATATTATAAATAAAGAGTTAGACATCCCTTACTTCATCTTCTAAATGTTGATATATTGTATCTCTAAAGATATCCCACCATCACCCATTTTCTCAGAAATAATATATAAGGAAGAATAAGAAGAGGAGATTCCCCTCCATCATTTGAGGTGGGTGTTTCTATCACTAATTATGAGAAGCTACAAATAGAATTGGGAATTGAGGAAGATCTATGACCCACATTGTTCAATGTGACCATGTATTATGAATAAAAATAGATGTATACCTTTT
Organism: Viscum album; assembly: GCA_963277665.1. Classification (NCBI taxonomy): domain Eukaryota; kingdom Viridiplantae; phylum Streptophyta; class Magnoliopsida; order Santalales; family Viscaceae; genus Viscum; species Viscum album. The sequence goes on along the minus strand of OY728140.1, from coordinate 361,098,530 downwards.
TATAAAGTTGAACCAGAATGTGTTCATATGGAATTACATAGAAATTACAATCCTATATCCCAATGTAGCTAACCACAACATTAGATTTATAGAGGATAATCATGTTTACAAGAAGGCAGCCAGAAGAATTCATCTCGCTCACGCTGCTAAGGTTGAATCCAAAGTTGTTAATCTTATCAAATATATCTTCGTTTGTGAATTCCAATAACTGAAATGGATCTCTAATACTATACTTGTCACATAATGTTAAATTATGGGACAAAGACCTTATCACATGGTGTTAAACTATATGACATCGTAGTCTGAACCAAATTAATTTAAAACTTCCTAGGACACATCCTATCCACAAAACATAAAATTGTGGGAAAACATATCCACCATAAAATAAAAAATAAAGTGGTCTATGTCGAAACAATACCTAGATAGAATCTTAAAATAATATGAGTAATATTACAATTCCCTCTTGTTTCTCACACCATGAATGACTCATGTGAGCTTACAGGTTTTGAGTTTTCCAATTTTCATGATTATACTATTCCATGAACAAATTTTGGGACCATTAGGTCCATCCTATATAACATTAATCTTTTTAAAGTTATCTCCATCATATGGCTTGATCATCTTTTTATATGATATTGATCTATGTAAGGAACTTTTTTATAACTATGTGTGTTGTTATTCTCAATCTAATGAGATATTTAGTGATGTTTGTATCCTTTATTCTCAGATGACCCAAAAATAAATCCATTCATATACATATAAAAAAGATCCATGCAGGGAGCTATCCTAAATAGAATTAAATGTGGATTGATTTTTCATATGACTAGATATATAGTGATGCATGGAACCTTGATTCTAGAACCAACAGTATAATAAGAAAAACAATGACCCTTATCCTGGGTATTAGTTTCATTTGTGCATGAGATTCCAACACAAGTTCTATAATTCATATACTCATGTTTGAAATAAAGTCCCCCTTCCCCTACATATGAGTCATATTTTTATAGGGGACCACTTATTTCTAATAAATATGTGGGTATTGATTCTCATTCTGATGAGATACATAGTGACACCTAGAACCCTTATTCTTGGCCTAGCCATAAACAAAAAGATAAAATTCCCCTTCCATTGAATACAAATTAGATATACATAGGGGAATTAATTACAAAAACCACATGTGGATTAATTTTCATTCCATTGGGATACATAGTGATTTCTATATCATCTACTCTAGTACCAACCACAAATTGTAGAAATAATATGTGATAACTTTCCCCCTTTACGCAAAGAAAAATTAAAATTCCCACACATTGTCTCAGTGTTTTACCCTTCACTCATTTATGTTGGGATATTTCTTTACCTAGCATAGAGACATAATAATTACACTTTACATGTGGAACATATTCATGTGAAACCAATCATTAGTCGTGGAAGAAAGACTATAAATTTAATAACATTGATGTATTTACAATACAATGTTAAACAACATGGTCACTATCCCCACTGCATGATGTCAAACCACGGGGTTATATTCCACCATGAATGACTCTTAACAAATTAGAGTGGCCCATTCCATATGGATACTTTCCCCCCACATGAGAACTTGATCCATGTAGTAGTCTTTGGAACACAACTTATCTATTCCTCAGAGCATGAATATCCCTCTCTTATGTACTGGCTAGATATTAATAAAATATTCTAACATAGGATCCCTCATTAAAGACCCATGCTCAGAATAAAATTCCACCTCCCCATCCAATGGCCCGAAGGCCTTCATTTTTTATTGATTTTTGATAATCCACCTTTCAAGGGGTGAGGTGGAACCCTTACAAGGCTCGTAGGCGTAAGTATTACATGGACCATTGGCCTTAGACGAATTAATTTTCCCATAGGCTTAAAACATTACATACAACCCAGACTAACTACTTGGAACTGCTCCTCCCCCGCCTCTTCATTGTGAAATCAGCTCTCCACCTTCGCATTGCTGTTCGGCTAGGCACCTCCCCTACATATCTATATGGAAGACATTTCTTTCCAAGAACAACATGTAGCTTGATTCTTTTTCTAATTAGATATGTAGTGATACATAGATTCCTTATCTTGGGTTCAACTATGATCTTTAAAACATTCCCTCTCTATTTAAACTAGATCTTCATAGGAGAACATATTTAAAAGAACTAAGCATGGATTGATAATTGTTCTAATGAGATACATAGTGACTCTTTGATCCCTCATCCAAGGTCCAACCATAATCAAAATAAAATTCCCATTTCCCTGTATATATGCCTGATTTTATATATGAGGATCCTTATGAGATCCACATTGAGTTTATTCCCTATCACTCAATGAGATCACAATCACCCTGTCAAGGAAATATCAATTCTAAAATCTTCCATAATTATTTCTAAAAATATCTATTTAAAAAATAGAACTTCATAAATTGAGAAACTAAGATCTTCATAGACCTCCCATTTCTATCAATGAAAAAATCATCCAACTAAAAAGGTTACCTTTGTTTCTAGTATGAATACTATTCCCTCAACATGGCTCTATATATGCAACCCCTGACATGGACAATCTCATGAGGAATATATGTCCTGGAAATAGATTACTTTTATCTATGTATTCCCAAATAATATCACAATATAATTTTACATTAGAATAAGATCAATAGTTATTATTTGTGTACATTTACCAAGCCAACTTTCCATATATGAGAGCCTCAAGTTATTATTGACGATGTCTCTCCTCATGTTCAATTAGGTTATGGATAATTCTTGGCATGTATGCCATAATTTGGGTCATTATTCACATCTCATTGGTCCATGAACCATGAACTTAAACATTATGTAGTATTTTCTAGGATTGGGTCCAAATGAAACATTCCAACCTTGAATATATGTTCCATACACAGTGTTAAAATCATTATGGGGTGTGAATGTTTCTTGAATATTCACATCCTATGTAAAAACACTTCATATCTCTGATTCCGAATTCAACAGTATCTAGTTCTTCCAGTTAATATACCTCTCTTATAATCCCATCACTTTGAGTTGATCTTCTCTATTAGTTTTATCTTCAATTGAAAAATTAGTAAAAGGGATGGACCATGTGTGGTAATATCCAACCTCCTCCCTCCAATTTCAATCAATTGAGTTTGGTATTATATTTTAACAATTACTAATGGTTAGTATACTCCTATCAGTCTCCACCTAAACCCCATATTATATCCTTGGGATGAATGTTGTAACATCCATCTTACTTCCACAAGTATCCATTGATTGAGCATGACATTAGGATTCCTCCATTACCAATGGATATTATATTCCCACCAATATCTATTTCAAATTGACTCATACATTCATGGTTGATGATTTACACATCCCATAATCCAATTATTCAAGTGGATTGAGCATACTTGATATTTCAAACTTTTGTATCGTACCTATTTTTAGGAAAAGGCCATTGGTCAAAGCTATAGGGCCATAAATTGAAACAACCATAAATATGAGCATCATGACCTCAAACTGTGTGAAAATAATTGGCATGCCACACATGACCATAAAATACCTAATGAAAGATCCATAGTAATCACTAGAATCAATCTCTCAATTGGAATTATGAAGAAAAAAAGTCAAATATCCACTCGATAGACACACTCTTTTCATGATCTAGAAAAAATAGAGAAGTTGGAATTTAAATGGCACAAAACTCATTAGGTCAAAAATCCATAAAAATAAGACCAAGAAAAATCAAAGTATTTCATACTTAGTCTTGTTATATTAGACTTAGGAAAACGTTAAGGAAATGATAAAAAATATTAAAATATTTTGTGGCCAACCATATTACCACAGTAATAGTCAATCTATACTCTCTAGGCCCCAATCATAAGATTTTTTTGATAATTCATCTATCCTAGGAATATTTTTCAAATACTCCCATAAAGAATACAAATTGCGATACAAGATAATGTATTTAAACAGACTATATCAAGTGTTACAGTGATGGAAGAAATTACTACACCCATCCATGAGACATGTCCAAGAGAAGATCATTTGAATTGATAATTTTAGAATTATGATAGACATCATTATTTGTCTTTTAGAAGTCAAATGATCCAAAATATATTGATATTAATTTTCAAATAAATTCAAGTTATTATGAAATAATGATTATTGTGAGACATGATATGGAAAAATAAGTAAAAAAAATTCATTCATTTTATCATAGGAATAATAATAGGATCATCCATAGATTGGAGTTTCTCTCTATTACAAGCACTAGATTTTAGAATAATATCTATAGAGGTATGAAGATTAATCAAGACCTGATAGGCCTATACAATGAATGTGGTGAAATTACTCCTGCCATGTAAGATTGAATTGTTCAATGGGATGAAGACTCTATAATTTAGTAATCACCTTGTGCTTCTCAACCCATGTATATTCTATAAGTATTTAAAACTCTACTATATTTTCATTAACACTATTAATTTCATGTTGGTTTTTTCTTAGCTGAGAAGAATATTTATCAGTGGGAAATCATTTCCAAAATTCCACATCTACATAATGGGAATCTTTTTTAGAGTGATGTAGCCAGATGTTTTGTAGATTGTGCCTACTATTCTTCTTAGATAAGGCTTCCCTCAACCACCCCCTCACTCATAGGCCCAAATTAAATCCTTTATGAAGGTATGAAGGTTCTGAAAATTGAATCCCATTCTACCTAGGAATGGGAAGTAGAATTGAGATGATGAAACTGTGTGTCCATCTCATCTACATGAGTGTTTAAATTAATTTTCCATATATCCCTCCAACCATGCCGATGTTTTCTATGATAATAACCATGGATATCCTGGTCGACATCAGAGTATCCCAAATAAGTTGGAATAAAATATGGAATGAGGTCACTCAAATAGATCAGGTTTCTCTCTTATGAGGCAAAAAATGGTGGGAAATAATCTTCCACAATGGGGAACTTCATTTGATATGATAATACTGTAAAAAATAATTTCATATATATATATATATATATATTAGATCAATAATCACAGATTTAGGGAGAATGTAGACACTCAAAATTTTCAAAAGTTTCATTAGTTTCTGCAGTGTGTTCCACCTTGACAGATAAAAACAACTTAGCATGTCCTTTAAAAGGTTCCACTTTATAAATTGTGATAGATGTTTCAATATTTGATGAAAACCATGTTATAGGTGTCCCTGGTGCATTTTCATCTCCCACCACAACCTGGTCACCCCTCCGAATCTAATAGATCACCATGATAGCCACATGTATTTGGAAAGAACCACCTCTAAGAGATGTAGGGTTGTCCTCTGGTCACTCAAACATTTGATTATCCTATAAAGTTTATTTATTGGACAGGGGAATCAAAGTCTACCAAGAGATCCTCCCTGGTATGAGAGGACTTAGAGAACATAAGTACATTGATGATTCCCCATGCATTGAAATCCTCCTCTCTTATGAAGGAGCATCCTTCCCAAATGATAAGACCATTTTCCATGTTGTCTCCTTTATAGTTGGAATGATCGTTTTGATTAAAATAATTTGAACTTCACATGGGGTATTGGTTCTAATATCCTTGGGTTTCTCCTTGGACTTCCTTGAAGCGTAAGATCCTACAGTTAAGAAACCATGATGTTATTATCTTGGTATGCATAAATACATGTATGCATATTGAATAGAGAGAGACCAGAGTAAAAATACTTTATTTTGAAAAAATATGCTTGGTTAGTGTTTTGGACCTCTGACAATGTTTGATCTCAAACAATGGAGGGTTTGCCTCGATCTTCAATTGAGAAAACATTGGTATAGGGGAAACATAATAAATTAATTCATGTTCTAATTTCCATATTATTTGTTTTCCAAGAAAAAATTTTCCCTCCTTAATGTCCTCTTCAAGGTCATCCTCAAAAGAGTCGCTCAGATCAAAATCATGGGTGCTGACCACTGATGTTGTTTCCCCCATTTCATCTCCTCTCTCATTCTATTAAAAAAATCATAGAGCTGGGTGATAACAGGTTTCAAGATAGAACTTAATAAAGCTAAAATAAGTGAACTTACATACTCATGATTAAAAAGATAATCCCACTCATTATCTACATATTTTTAGATAACTCCATCAAGAATCTCTCAATCATGTATGTCTTGTACTCAACAAGTGATGGTAACTTTCGAATCGGTTGCCTAAATTAGCATATCCATCTTTCAGATTTTTGTCCCTACTATTAAAGGGTTGGTTTAATAATCAATGTTATAGGGAGAATTTATATTTCTAATCCAGATAATATGAATACTACTATATAAGAAGTCCCATAAATTCAAAATAGCGTCCAAAGAAGCCCCACATTTTCAAAACTTGAGGGCCTCCAAAAATATATCATTCAAATCATATTTAAAATTAGCTTTAGCTAAAAAATAATATTCATCCACCTTTGATTTAAATTCTTTTAGGTCCTTTTAACCATAGCTACGGCCTCCAACTATTGATGCTAGATAAATTTCCTTGGCATGACCCCATGATGAACAAGTTTGACTATCGTAGGAAAATAGGCCTGGGGTTTAAGATGCTTTGAGGAATGAGGCACCTCAACCATGGAATACCACTTAGTGGACCTAATAGTGTCCCATTTTCCCATTATTGAAGGTGTATAGATAGTAACTAGAAGAATGATCAGGGATAATATCCCTAGTAGATATGATGACATCCAAGTATGGTCATAATTAGAGAAAAACCTAAAAAATGCATCCTCATGAGTAAAGTTGATCACAATACCTATATTCTATTAGGCCATCATCGACGAGAGTTTTCATGATACGATAAGGTTTTACTCCCACCTCAAATTCACTAGTGGTGATACCATTTTACATTGGATGCATTAGAATTGGAATGAAAAGTGGTAAGGTGTATAAGCCTCACAAATGATGTCACATTGGATCCATTCTACCAACACACTATCCCTCAGTGAAATCATATTGGACAATAAATCATATAGAGAATCATAATCATCTTTAAGTTTCCAACATGAGGTGTTCTATATGGAAAGAATTTGAATACTCCCTAGATATTTAAAAGATTAAGTATGGTGTCACTAGTCAATGACAATGGCATGATGCCAGAAACAACTTGCATAAATGGTATGAACCTACATAATGGGATACTTATGGTATTGATGATATTATAGGAATTAAAGTGGGCCTCTATCCAACCCAACAAAATTTGGAATATTCCTGATATGTGGAAATGGGGCTTCCTGTTATGAACATGAAGAAAGAATCAGTTGATATTTTCCAAAACTAGTGAAACCAAACTGACCAAATCCCCCATTTATAGTTTATGCACCCTGATAAATGTTATGAGATGTACACCATTTTTAGATTAATGTATTGTGAGGAGATACACACTTAGCCACACATCTAGGAACCATTCCAAACAAGTCACTAATAGGATTGTTTAGAGGATTCCAAATCTACATTTCTCATTCTCTACCCACTCAAACTCTGCACAATATGTCATGAGATCCCCTCTTTTTAGAATGGAGGGATATACTATTGAATACTTACATATATTATTATGTTCATTTGAGATAAAAATTCATTCATCCATGCATAAAACTTGATGCTGACCCAAAGACTGGGTTCTTTCTCTATCACATACTAGGATATTATCGTTTACTCTATGATAGGATATGGATTTTGTCAGATTTCTCCACATACTTCTTGAGGGTGGATGAACTCATCATACATGGCCCTGTGCATCAACACCACTGAGATCCTGTAGATTTCATAAAAACCGATTCCCACTTTTCCATGAGTAATATGGAAGGTGTTGTATCGGGGACTCAGAATACTCAAAAGATGAGGGATCAACATGCAATTCTTATAGACATACTTCTAGTAAACCAATATGGAGTCATAGTTAATATCCTATCTAAGCAAGGTTTTAAACTCAACCCATGTTACCTGAACCTAGTAGGACTACATCCACTCAGCCTTAAAGCCTACCCTGAGGTGAAATTCCAACCCATCATTCGATACCTTGGTTTGATCAACCATAGAATGATAGAATACAGAAGAGTGGTAGTGCATCTCAAATTCTCATATGAGATTACTACAATACATGGAAGTATTTTTGCATTGAATAATACATGATAAGTATATTCCTTTTTGAATATATATTCCCTTCAATGATATATTCTCCCCACCCAAGTTGTTGTACTCATAAATCCATGTGTCCAAGAGAAATGTGTTTGGGAGAGGAATATCCATGTTGGCAGTTTGTGCCCATATAAAGATAAAAAGTATGGAATCAAAAAATCCTGATTCTGTTTCTTCATGATTTTTGAAAAATCAGATAGAGGGGATTGATACTGACTAATACACACTTTCTTTACTTCGATAACCATATGATTTATATGATCATTATTTTCAGAATCCAAGAAAACATTGGAAGTAATATCCATTTTGAAATAGACAAAGTATTTTAACAAATGCTCCAACATAATAGAATAAGGAAGCATGAGATTATACCCCCAAATGAGGGAACCATGGTGAAAATTTGATTATGTTAAAATCCTCACTTAGGTGGCCCCTCTAAGGCCCCCTGTCTAGGGTGGCCCTTCACCCCACATAGGTCCCCTTTCTAGGGTAACCCCACTACAATGTAAGAACACCAACAATCCCTATGAAGAAGTTATGGATGTAAAGGAAGAAGACAAAGAGAATCACACAATCAATTAGGGGCAGGGGGAACTTCTATTTATAGGGAAGTTGGCCATCTTGTTCATCCTGGACAACACACCCCACTCCACATGGACAACACGAACCACCCATATTGGTCCGAGTGGATAGTCCCATGTACCTCAATAAACAATATAGGGATTATTTTTTACTATTTTTCATGCCATATGAGATGGGGTGACCTTAAAATATCATCCTCATCACACCACTCAAATCCCATTCTGAGGGGGGGGGGGTGGATTTGTTGGTGATCCATTTTAAAGACAAAGGGGGAAGGAAGTGGGAACCAGGAGACACTAGGGATAAGTCCCATTCCCTCACTTAGGGTACCCTTTGGTCAATAGTCTTGCTTTGACTAGGGACTCATATAGTCTCTTAAGCCTTTCTCACCTAGGGTATCCTCCTACCTCCCAATATATTATGTACAAATCACTTGTATGCAATTCCTTATCCAAATAACCTACTCCACCAAGACTGTAGATTTTTCCTATAAATTGATCCCTTCGATCATCACACAATATAAGATCTTTCTACTTCTAAAATAGAGATAAATCCAACTCAATATTAATTATAGTGGCTTAAAACACATCTCATAGGTATACTATTTCACTTTTGGACCTAGAAAAATTAATTTATGTAGTGGTTTGTGGTGATCTGAAAGTCATCACCTAGGAGATTTATCAGGATCAATTTCCTCCAGCACTAGGTTTTACAGGCCCAAAACATAGGCCCTTTTGGGGTTCCATCATAAAACCCATGGAATGATAAGAGGAATTTCCCATACAAGAATATATGTGAACCATAATACTTTGTGGAAACTGATGTGGGATTGGATTTACACCCCAAAATCCTCCCCTCAAATCAAATACAACACAAGCCTCCCCTTCAATGATAATCCATCAGATATAACCATCTTGAACCATCGTTTTCTCATCACTAGGACTCACCGCCTGACCACCATTTATTAGGATGACTTTATACACAAGGCATTATGGATTCACATTCTTAAAACGAGCAAGTAGTATCATTTTCAAACCGGTTTAGGGAATACTCCACCCAACATCACACCTGGGATGCACCATAGCTCTAATACCACTTGTCCGGATCGATTTCCTCCAACCCTAGCTCTCCTAGGCCCAACACATATTCTCTTATAGGGTTCCATCCTAAAACCCTGGGGGTGATAGGAGTAATTTCACATAAAAGATTATATACGATCCATCATCCTTTGTGGAAACCAATGTGGTATTAGGTTTTTCCCCGACAAGATAAACCGTCCAGGGTCCCCCACCTAAGTGACCAACCATCTAGGATAGACCACCTTTAACATCCATACACCCAGGGTTATAAACCTTAGTGGATTTTTTCATAGGGAATTCCAAATTAGTGTCCATCCACCCAGGGTTTTCCAACTTGGAATCTATATTCCTCGGACATTACACCTTAGTGACTCATCACCTAGGGATACACACCTAAGTGGCCCATTTCTTAGGGATTATTATTCAATAAAAAATTCATCCTAATTTATACAAATTTCATATTTTAGAATGTTAATGTTGGGGAATCCCCCATGGACACCATACATACATGACTGGGGTATGGGGGACAACAAAGTTCCCCTCTTTCAATCATGTATTAACTTGGTAAGGGATATCCCACCACATAACCTCCCTAGTATGTAGGGTCTTTATGGTGTTTGAAATTGTGAATACACTTGGAAACAAAGGCCCCAATCCTAGATGAAGTGGTGGGAACCGTCTAGTTTGAGGTAAGAAAATTTACCTCATTTACATTTACTTAAATGTGTAGTGATTCATATAGCATATCCACATTATATTGTCCAATTAGTTCATTTTTAATCCACAATCTAGATGTTAGAATTAGTTAAGAGTAATAGAATGGGAATCCCTCACATGGTAATCACCTAATCTTCCTTTTTGTCTATCCTTCCATAGCCAGACCCTCATCGTTCAATTGGACAAGGAGAATACTCATAAATGGGAATACATTCTAGGGAAAACCCCAAGCATTTCATATTCCTACTACCTTATATTCCCCTATTTCCCACTTATTAGCATATGAGGAAGGAAACACAACTTTGGGATTCTAATTTTGGTGTAAGTCCCATTTGAAATAAATTATGCAGTGTGACCGGTCATCTATAGTTACTTGTTTCTCAAACCAAGCCTGAATATTGTGGGCTTAGGGACTTGAGTTGATCATATCACTATAATAATCAAAATTTCATCCTTCTCCCTCCTACTTAAGTATAATTCCTAACATCACCAAACTATGTGCGATTTGATTCCCATCCTGATGAGACATATAAGATGCCTCCATAAGGTTCAAACCTAACATATTTAACACATTTCCACCCTTATTGTCCTACATTCCTGATAAGATCATGACCCCAATAGAAGGACTACATCCCCTTCAGGTCCTTTCATATCACCCTTATCAGTCCATTTTCCCAGGAGGACATATCTTCATAATTCCAGATCCCATATAAGATCAATCTAATATTATGGGGCCACATTATCTATGAGTTCAACTACAAAAGAAAACCTATTCATAACTACTTCCCAATCCATTTTTATGAATATTTTATTTGATCGTACTAACTTTATGACATCAAAATTCATGTTCTAGTCCCTATCACATGATATTAAACGGTATGATGTGTCCCATCAAGTGGCACCAATCTACATGGGTTCTGATTCCCTTTATAAGGATACATAGGAAACCCCATCAGGGGCTCAATACCAACATAAAAAAAATCAACTTCATGTACAATGATAGATTATAGACCATCCGACAATGTGGATTTAAACTATAGTTACTAAAAGTAACAAATCAAAAAATAATAAATGAAGAAATATGTAAAACCTATGATACATAAAGATATATCCTTTGATGGAGAACCTATAATACATATAGATAGTTCAAGTGATAGATAACCTCTAATACATATAAATTGTTTACGTCAATACATGCTAATAAATGATTTCTATTATAAGACGGTTAACTAATCATGAATTTGGATTTTGGAAGGATTCATGACTATGTCATAAATATATTCGAGTATTATAGAGTAAGAAATAATTCCCCATAACAAAGTGTGATGATCCCAACCTCCCAACCTCCCATCCCCTTGACAAAAACAAGTTCCTAAGCATCATTAGAAAAATTACCAGTGACCTTCTAGCTTTGGATATTAGGTTTGTATCCTATCAAGGCTATCTGAATAGTTTAGTGTTTCTGGTCCCACAAATAAACCTCGATGGAAACCATCCCAAGAGTGTGGGAAATTTCACATATATGGATAAATTTCTCCACTTTTAGTAAGAAATCGTTATGTTATATATTCATTCATATATAATAATATTTTTACTTTTCATTTTTGTTTATTAAAACAAAATACACAATACTTAATAAATCAATTCATTGAAAATAAATATTACTTTTATACTAAATACAATTTAACAAATACCATTAATTAATTAATTATACTCTAAATATTACTTTTATTACACCATTAATATTGAAATATTTATTTGAGTTATATATATACAACATATCATATTTTAATAATATTAATAATTCTTATACATAACACATGCATATATTTTTATATATATATTTATAATATTTTAATACCATATATTTAGTTCATTATGAGTTATGTTATTAAAAATTTACCACTTAACAATACCCATCTTAAGATTAATTATTGGATATATGACCAATGAACATATTTTAAATGACCATAGTTGTAATAATCATAATTATAACAACTATATTTTCAATGGACATATTTCATTCATATATGTAGACTTTTTGAATCATTCATTTATTTTTCTCTCAATTCATGAAAAAGAGTTATTATTTCATATTTTTCATAATTAATTCTCCTTTCATAGTGCACTACCTTATTATATTATTTTTTTGGCTATTGGGTATCATCAAGGTTAAAGACGATCCATAATATTTTCTAGTTGCAATTTTTTTTCTTTTCTATATATTTTCCCCTATTTACTTTTTCACTTTAAATGGATGTTCTCTATCTACAGTAAGTTATATTTAATGGTGTGGAGTATATAGTTGTATGAGGTTTTCTTGTAATTTCCTACTTAGGAATGAATAAGGTGTGTTTAGTTTGGTTCATATCTTATATGTAACACTATTTAATCATGTTTAAAACATTATGAAGGAATATTGAAATGTTATTTAAAATAGTAGACATAAATAATAATAATAGTAATAATACTAATAATAATAATAAAAACAAAAACAAAAATAATAATGCCTCCTAAAACCTGGTTCTTTATATTCACCCCCTTAAATATAGTGTGTCCTTAAAATTTAAATTATTACTTACTAATGAAGTTTGATAGGGGTATCTAAAAGGGGACTTGAAATTTAATTTCTAGAGTGATATCAACCTCACAAACTTTGGAAATATATCATTTTCTTTAGAATATTATTTCCCCTAATATTGATTTTTCTCATACCATTTGATCCAAGAGTCTACCCTTATTCAGTATTAGGACTCACATTGTATAGTTTTCTTATTAAGGGTGTTCATATTCACCCTTTTTTATAATTTCATACTTTGATATAAAATGTGATCTCCTTATTCCAAATATTTTTTTCCTCCAAGTGTTGAGAACCAATCCATTTCCAAAAACAAGCTTAAATTTATCAAGGAAGAATAATAATATTTTGATAAGAAACTTTCAAACAAACTTATACTTAATAATTCAATATCTAGAAATCAAGGTAATTATTTAACTTCCTCAGAAAACACCTTTACTACAAAGGATTGGGTTGATCAAGATATAAATATAACACCGAAAATTATTAAGTTGATGATCAGCGTTACTCACTCCACATAATTTTAGTAAATCAATTCCGTAGTTACAATTTCATAGGCTTTATCTTATTCCCTTTTCCATCAAAGTTATTGATTCCTATCATCCTTATTAGACATTATATTTTATCATTAATTCGAATAATATAAAATTTTTCCACTCATAATTAATTGTACCGTTAGTGGTTCATTTGGATGATTGATTTACACTCCCATAATACTAACCAACCTATTTATATTAATAAATTAGTTTCATGCTCTATGAACTCATCTTCTACAAGTAAATAATTTTACAGTCACCTTGAAAGAGTTTCCATGGTGGTTCATACCAACATTTTTACACAAAGGAAACTGAGGCTTCTTTCCTTCATCATATTCATTTCCTAAATTATCAAGTTCCTCCATCCTTATATACTTTGACACAATTATTTTTTTAACTATGGTTTCATTGTTAATCATGTTTCATAATATATGGTTTTGCATAATCAATAGATTTCTCAGACCATATCCCATTATAATTTTTTGATCATTGATGTAATCATCACATTGTCCCTCACACCCAATTTTAACATGGTTACATCATGTTCTATCCATCAATAAAACAAAATGGGTTGACATGAGTGATGCATAATTAACATAATAGGGGTATTATCATAATCAATAATATAAAAAGGGATTCAACCTTAAAACAATTTACCCTTTCTCATCATCACATTAGCCCATAATTATTTTAGTTCAACCAATATTTGTCTTGGTTTATCCTAAGTTACATTAAGATTTGATATCTTATAAGTCTCAACCTAGTCCCTCAAAGTAACTAGAAAATAAATCCATCATAGTGGTTTTTATGGAGTGTATGTTTAATCAAATAATATCCCCTAGGAGTTTCTACCCATGGCTGCGGTTTAGGCCCACATATAACGCATTATAGTGATGATTGATTAGCTTATCAACCAACACTTTTTTAGGTGATTACCTCAAGGTGCATATATACCATAACCACATCCACTTTCCAATATCCAAATAAGGATGTATATCTATGAAAATCACATAATATATACTTTACCATAATATTATGATGTTATCCTATGCTTAGTCTTATCCATTAAACCTCTCCCTAGGGATTTCACCAATGTCCTAAAATGATAATATCCAAAAATAACTACACATTTATCTAATACAAACTATAGTGGCCCAATACAAAGAAATACTCCATTTCATAATTTATAACATACTTTCCCTATAGTAAATGACAAGGATCTAGAGGTCTACTTTATTTGGAAGATTAAACATACAAATAAATAATATTAAACATAAAAACAAGATCTTTTTTTAAACTCTACAAAGTGACACTAACTCCCAAAGGTCTTTTATAACTACCTAGGATATATTGGGTAAAATCAATATTGAAATGTGTGATCTAGAAAACTCTGAAAATGTGTAAACACAATAATAAATCATTACATGGTAGTGAAAATTAATAACATGGTATCATAAATAGGATGATCATAATAATAAAAAAATGGAATAAATAAATGATATCATAATATCATAATCATAAACATGATCCAACAATATAAAAAATTATATGATAACATAAGTCAAGGGTCTCTCCCAAGACCATCATCATAAATATGAAAAGTCCCATGGTGGATTAAGTTCACTCCCTAATCCGTTGCATAACATATTATGAGATAAAAAGCTTTACCTAATGCATTGGAGGGTCATATAATTCCCAGAATTCCCATCACCTAATAAAATTTATATATATGTGTACCTCATGAGGAAAACAAGTGTACATAAATCATAAACATGATCAAACCCATGAAAAGGAAGTGGGTTTCATAATTATTTTCATGACCCCCTCCCCCCAATGTTACCCCTCTTGGGCCAACAATGAGGGAAAAGAAGATGGTGATAGCCCGATCCCCACCTCCAATATGTCCCAGGTTGGAGAATAGAACAGAGGGTGTAATAAATATGAATGTGTGAGGAATTAACCTCTAAGAGAACATGCGAAAGAGAGAGATAATAAAGATAAAAAAATCAACACTAACTCAGAAATATTGTTTGCACTGAAAATCATGATATTAAAGGTGTGGACAAAGCCACGACCATTTTGAAGATAATCTAGACCCTAAATAGACTTAGAATCCATCCAAATCATCAAAGGAGTCTATTTTGTGAAGATCCTATAAGGAGAAACCTCACCAACATGACCACAAAAAAGGTTGATGGTGGATTTGTGAGTCTGACTGACTTCGACATCACCCCATTGCACCACGACGTCCTTTTTCTATGCGGCAAGCAACATGAGTGCCTGGGATCCACAATTGCGAGCATTGGTAATTGTTTCTTCATGAGTTTGACAGATCCTAACTGCTCCATGGTGTCACTTTTTCTTCACACTAAGCACCACAATCACTACTTTGGTGGTCCCTTGGTGAGTTTGACCGAGTCTGACACAACCTCATCGCTCCACATAATCAGTTTTTTATAACGACGCCTTCTTTGTTCTTCATATTGAGCCCTACGAGTCTCGTGAACCACCATTTCCTCTAAATAGAAGCATCATACCCCTCCAAACCATTTTTACTCTGACCTTTTGCATTTTGAACACCCATTTCACAAAGCTCTCGAGCATTCCAAAACTGAGAGAAAAATGGATTTCCCCAAGTACTTGAGCATCGAAAACCAGGATTCGCTACGTTTATCATGGCCCCTACTTGTAGGGATGGCCTTTGCAAAGGACTTCATCCTACGTGAAGGAGGGATACCCTTCTGGTAGCTTGAGGCTTCGCGATACATTAATCCTTTGTGGAGAACTCTCCAAATAAAGAGCTCTTTGCTAAGGTGAAGCTTTGATCTGCCGAATTCCATCCTTCTCAAAGCACCCTTCCTTCATGAAGCTCCTTTAAATCATTAATCCCCACTTAGAAAGACCCTTGGTTTCACATACACCTATTCCATGTGTCCCTATAGGCTCGTATGAAGTGATTTCACAGTCCCTTGAGTGGGTTTTCATGTCACATTTCCCAACCTTATGCTCTATCTCATAGGTGCACTAATAGCTATTTCTTTTTTCACATAGCTATGCTAATATGGAATCCTAGATTGAACACTCGTCCATCTCACTCCCATCGGGCATTGATTGTGCCTTCCATTCCCCAAGTGTGGATTGGTACAAGTTATGTATGTCCAAGGTATGAGTAGTGAGTCCTCATTGTCTGAGCTGCAGTGAATTAAACTACCAAGAACTCATGTCCTTAACACACGATGTTAATCTGTAAGTTTCCATGTGCATGAAAAGTCTGATAGGATCAATTAGTGAATGGAATCATAAGCCTTTTTGTTCCCACTTTCTCTCTCCCTTTGCGGGTTTTCACCATTTTCGCCTCAGGAAATCTCCGCGTAATCCCCTAACCACCTTATTGGGCTTTTCTCTTGGAGTAAGTCCCGATCTCCATCTCCTCGGACTGCTATCCATACGTAAGACCCACACCATCCCTCATGGATGCAACCTTCATGACACGATCATCAGGTCCACTATTAACTCTTATTTCCCACACCATGTATGACTCACATGGGCTTAGAGTGAGCGGCAACCTTGACATCCTCTTTGGGATGCTAACCATGCATAATGTAAGGTTTGGTGTCCTCATAACCAACTATTTTTTACTTTGATTACATGATGGTTCACTTATTATATATTTTTCATTGTTCTGCATGACTATAATATAATAATGTCCTGGAATATTTGTTACATTAATAAGGTCATAGCAGATCCCTGCTATGATGAGAACCTTGAAATGCTATAACAATATTCTTAAATAAAGTTCTGCGGTTGGATGACATACTATGATAGGACAGATAGTATACAGACCCTCATGTGAGAGTACTCGTAAGAAGACGAGACTCTCTCTCATGGAGTTCGAACTTGGTAATCTCCAAGATGGGAGATTATGAGTACAGACCCACCAAAAGAAATTCTTCATGTCTTGGTGTCATCAGACATTGCTATCTACGAGCGCGTGTAATCGTCTTTAGACTTGAATATTATCATTAACTCATGTCATGACTCGCGCACATAGATTTACTGACGAAAACCGTCACGCAGACAGTTGGCGGGAAGTAGGGTACGTTGGGTGCATCCCGAGTGACATGTTGTAAATGGATAAGTCGAGGAAGGATTTGTCCCTTCCATTTATTGAAGTTGATATCTCAGACCTTTGATTGAAATAGAACTGTTGCATTAAATTCCATGGCCATGGTGTGAACGACGAGTTTATTTCAGGTAGTCAAAGAACGACAGATCAAGCATATAGGTTTATGACACTGCCATGAAACCTGCTTGATGAGATATTGAGACAAAGGGATTAAATTACACAGTAAGCATTCGTATGAGGTGATACGTCAATGCGGCGTCAACTTCTTTCTCTTGGGTGCCTTGACCTGTTTCTAAACAGTAATCTTGGACTTTAGGCAAGCCCGCCTAATGCCAACGAGAAAGAGGCCTAGAGGGTCACACACTAAGTGTATCCAAGTATCTCAAGTTGAATAAAGATTATTCCCGTATGTGGTTTAATAATTATTCAATTAAGCCTAAGATGTTTTAAATGATGGAGGAAAAATAAAATAAAACAAGTATACACCATGTATTATTAAATGTACACACCGTGTAGTTTTATTTTGGAAAGGAAATTAATAAATGAAAACAAGATATACATACTGTGTACATTTAATGTACATGCCATGTAGTTTTCAATGAAAAACAAGTACACGCCATGTATTTATTATTACACGCCGTGTAGTTTTTCCAGTCGGGATTTTGAGGATATAATATTGTTTTAAATGATATTTATTATAATCAGTATGGGAAAATGTCAAGGAATTATTTATTCTACATGGGGGTTTTAAATAAGAGTCAATGAAATAAATAAAATGCGTAACGCGTTTATTTATTATCATAACTCTATAACCCCACACACCTGATTATAAATATCCTCACAACCCCAACTCTTTTCTAACACACAAGAGAATCATTGTGCGCAAAAGCTCTGGAGAATTCTTTCAAGGCCGAAAGAACCTCTTCCTCTAAGAACGCTCTCAAGACCGAGAGAGATCCTCTTCCATCGGATCAAGACGATCTAAGGCAGAAAACGCAAGCAAAGGCTTCTCCACACTAGCACCTGGAGAATCCTTTGGCGATGTTCAGAGATACGAGGTACACATGTGGATCACCTCTAGAGGGAGTCTACACTTCGCTTCTGTGACGCAACAATGGATCACATTGACAACGTGATCAAGAACATCAATGAATAAAGAACACCCTAAAGGTATTTCTTTATAATTAATTAAATTAATTATAATCAACCTTTAATGATCCTTGTTTGTAGTTCTGGGACAAACTATCTTCTTTGTCTCTTTTTGTGATTCAATCCGTGGTGACTAGCATTTATTGTCGTATTGATCCTGGGTTGATCATTTCTAATGACAAAAGGCCAAGTGGGCACATCCACCCACGCGCTTCCGCTACACCCAAAACCTTCAAATGGTATCAGAGCAAGGTTACAACATTGATTATAGTTATCTAATTTTCATTGATAATTTACGCATTTATATTTGATTCAATTCTAAATATATCATTCTATTAATCTGAATAAACGAGATCTATTCTTCCTCCTTCGTTTTGTCGATTCATATCATAGAAATGACTTTTTAATTTTAATTTTGATTAAAATAAAAATGAGGAATTCAACAGAGGATTTGCTTTTTCTGTCTGTACAACACGAGATTACAAGGAGTGTAATTAAAACTACACACCGTGTACTTAGGTTCAACGAACCGGCACTAGTCCGCCAAACCACGCCATGTGAATTGATTATGCCTAAGTTTTAATCATGCCGTGTTGACCAGAATTGAGCAGCGCGTGGAAACCGGAATACGCGGTGTGTATGTTGGAGCAACACGCCGTGTAGTCTGTTCCGGCCCAGGTGAAACCGTGTACAAATATAAGCCATGTACCGCATACACAGGATTTCCATGCCAGTTACCACATAACAAGGAAGTACACGCCGTGTATGATTCATCTACACACTGTGTACTCCAAAATTTACAAAGTACAGAAAACACGCCAAAGCCCCGACGTGTGCTTTGGATAAAGGGTGAAAAGAAAAATACACGCCGTGTAATTATAAACTACACGCCGTGTACTTTACAGAAATGAAATTTCACTAGGTTTCCTCCAATGTACAAAGACTCGTACAAGGAATATGGATGAGAAGAATCTCAAGGAAATTCACAAAGGAATTTAAGATAAAGAATTGATTAATTATAAGATCATAATTAATTGAATTCGAGCGCGTCTTATCTTAAATAGAAGAACGATTAAAAGAATTTGAATTATAAATATGCTTAAATGTCGTTGCATACTATGGATGATCATTAGCTAGAGCAAAGACCCTTTGTATGTGTATGGTTTCATTTAAATTTATTTAATTTAAATTTTTTGGCCGGCGAGCCTTCTTCCATGAAAATGTAGGGCCTACGTGTCCATGGTTTCATTAATGTAAACCCATGTAATGGAGGATCTCCCAAGCTAGAGGAGACGGTTCAAATCCTGAAGCCGAGGCGAAACCGGAGCAAGAAGATACAAATGTGGACAGGTGGGAGATGAAAAACACGAACAAACAGGTTCAAGGTGTTTTCCCTAGGTCAGGTTTGGCTAATCAAAACTGCTAGATAAGCTAACCAATAGAAGCGCATGATCATGCCATCTTATTTTATTTCTGTCTGATTGCATGGTTTATTTATTAAGTATGTGTTGTCGCGATCACATAATTAATAAAATGAACAAGCATGCAAAGATGGAATAAAATGAAAACCAGACTATGCGTAAACATTATCAGAACATGGTTAATCACTTAAGCAAGCACCACTTAATATTATCAAACATGTCATAATGCGAAACTACACATAAAGGAATAAAATCCCTCAATATCTTATTAAGTCAGACCAAGCCTTCCATTACCTGAATAAGGGAAAGACTCAATAAAACTATGTGTTTGACCAACCCTTTTTGGGACACTTACTTTTATAAAGGAATCCCTTATGAAAGGTTTCGGATTGACTTAACCATATTACATCAAGATAAGTAGCCCTTTCTAGACTTGGTGTAATATTGGAGGCAAGAGTTGAGGAAATCCAAGTCAGGATTTTAGGATTGGGGAGTCCACTCAACAGATCAAGGAACTATAATCTCACAGTTGGCAAAGACCTGCCTACCTAAATACATTCAAATAGCTTGACCAACCCTTGTTGGGGTTATGCGAAGGGAAATATGGATCCTTGACACTAGAATGTCAAAGCAAATGGACATTCCGAGTTCAACGGTGAGGGATATTGGGACTTGATAAAATAGTGGGAGAATTAATTAATTCATTGATTATTTCTCATAAATTGTAATCAAGAAAGTACTAATAAATCTGCTCTTTTAAATTTTAGAATAAAAATGAAAAACTCATCAACCACATTTTCTCTGCGATCAATACTGGATAAATACAATATCCTCACCGGCAATAACTTTCAGGAATGGTTTAGGCGCCTTCGGGTTATCCTATACCATGAATGAAAGTTTTATGTGATGGAGTCCTCACTTCCTGATTCTCCTACCCCAGGGGTGAGTGATGAAGATTTCTTGGTCTATGATCAACATTTGAATGACGCTCTTGACGTTCAATGTTTGATGTTATCATCGATGTCTAGTGAGATCATGAAGTCTCAGGAAGACATGGATGTCTATAGCATGATCGAGCACCTCCGTGGTCTATACTAGGAGAGAGCAAGACATGAAAGGTTTGAGATCTCCAAGGCTCTATTTCAGAGCAAGCTTGGAGAGGGTTCCCTAACCGGGCCTCATGTAGTCAAGCTCATTGGCTACATTGAGCACTTAGAGGTTCTAGGGTTTAAACTCCCCGAAGAATTGGGTACCGATCTCATTCGTGCATCACTTCCCCAGAGCTTCTCAAACATTGTTGTGAACTTCAATATGAACAACATTGAGAAGTCTCTGTCTGATATTCTCATCCTCATTCGCCAAGTGGACACTGACATGAAGCGTGAAAATCCTTCTGTCCTCATGGTGAAAAAAAGGAAAGGGAAGCCGAAGAGATTTAAGCCAAAAACTTCTTCAAGTCCTTCCATGAAAAGGAAGATCAAAGGGGAGGCAAAGGAACATGATGTTGTTTGTTTTGCATGTGGCAAGAAGGTCCACTGGAAGAAAAACTGCACCCAGCCAAGGAAGCAAGGGGAAGCTTCAGGTGCATTTGTAATCAAATGCAATCTATCTGTTTCTACTAATTGGGTATTAGATACTGCTTGTGGTGCTCACATCTATATCCAAATACAGGAACCAAGTAGATTCAAGAAGATTGATCGAGGGGAGGTAGATCTACGAGCAGCCAACGGTGCCAGACTTGCTGTTGTAGCTATCGGGGACTACCACCTCACATTGCCTACGGGGATGGTATTGGTTTTGAAAGGATGTTATTATGTACCTTCTGTAACCAAAAACATTATTTCAGTATCCAGATTAGATACTGATGGATTCATCTTCAACTTTGGAAGTGGCTGTTGCTATTTTTATAAATATAGCATTTGTTTTGGTAGGGAACATTTATATAATGGCCATTATGTGTTAGAATACACAAACCAAGTAATGGAAATCGATAAAAAAGTTAATTCACATGACTCATACCACACCCAACTTTGGCATCACTGACTAGGTCATGTCAATGAGAAACATTTGAAAAAATTACATCAATATGGGTATCTATATTCTTTCAAACTAAAACCACTTAGTGTATGTCATGCGTGTCTACAAGGCAAAATGACCAAAGCCCCATTTAGTGGGAAAGGTGAAAGAGATAAAGAGCTTCTAGAATTAGTTCACACAGATGTGTGTGGACCATTTCCAGTTGAAGCAAGGGGTGGGTTATCGTACTTCATAACTTTTACTGATGAATTTAGTAGATATGGATATATCTATTTAATGATGTATAAGTCCAATTCTTTTAATCGATTCAAAGAATACAAGAATGAAGTTGAGAACCATCTTGGTAAGAAGATTAAGAAACTTCGCTCAGATAGAGGAGGAGAATATCTTAATCAGGATTTCAGTGATTTCTTACGGGAGTTTGGGATTCTATCTCAACTCACTCCTCCTTACACACTGCAGTGGAATGGTGTAAGTGAAAGGAGGAACTGCACCCTATTGGACATGGTGAGATCAATGATGAGTCATGTGAGTCTTCCATTATCCTTTTGGGGATATTCATTACAAAAAACAGTGCACATACTAAACCAAGTACCAAATAAATCAATAAATGGTATTCCATACGAGTTATGGAGTGGACACAAAGCCATGTTATCGAATTTACATGTGTGGGGTAGCGAAGCATTTGTTAAATCCTCCTCAGGTAACAAACTGACGCCCCGAGGCACAAAGTGTATCTTTATAGGATATCACAAGGAAACAAGGGGATATTACCTATACAACCTCTCAGAAAAAAAGGTTACAGTGGCAAGATACACCATATTCCTTGAGATGGAGCACATCTCCAAAAGATATAGTGGGAGCGAGATAGAATTCGATGAGGTCGAGGCTCAAGATACACATGAGTTGGTACAAGAACATATTCCACGAAGCCCCGTGGAAGAAAAATCTGTTCCAAAGACACAAGAACTGCGTAGGAGCATGAGAGAGGTGAGAGAACCAGAACGATATGGTTTTCTTGTCACCGAGGATGGTGACTCATTATTGGTTGAAACTGATGACCCTCTTACCTACAAGGAAGCAATTGATGGCACAGATGTTTCCAAGTGGCAAAAAGCCATGAATTCTGAAATGGATTCCATGTACTAAAACAATATCTGGATTTTGGTAGATCTTCCAGTTGATTTAAATCCTATTGGTAATAAATGGGTATTCAAGAAGAAACTGGACATGGAAGGGCAAGTCAGCACCTACAAGGCATGACTAGTTGCAAAAGGATTTAGACAGCGTCAAGGAATTGACTATGATGAAACCTTTTCACCGGTTTCATGCCGAAATCCTTCAAAATCCTATTTGCCATTGTTTCTTACCATGACTATGAAATTTGGCAAATGGATGTCAAAACAGCTTTCCATAATGAGAACCTCCAGGAAGATGTCTATGTGACACAACCTGAAGGTTTTGGGACTCCAAAGGATGCCAACAAGGTATGAAAGTTGTAGAAATCCATTTATGGATTAAAGAAAGCATCAATATCATGGAACATTCATTTTGATGAATCTGTAACGAAAGTTGGATTTGTTAAGAACGAATGTGAGACTTGTGTCTACAAGAGTTTTAGTGGGAGTGCAGTCGTTTTCCTAATAGTATATGTTGATGACATATTACTAATTGGAAATGAAGTACCTGTCTTACAGTCAGTTAAGGCATGGTTGCATAAATACTTCTCCATGAAAGACTTGGGCGAGGCAGCATATATTCTTGGGATCAAGATCCATCGTGATAGATCCAATAGAATGCCGGGCCTGAGTCAAAGTACATACATTGACAAGATATTGAAGAGATTTAGTATGGAACAATCCAAGAGTGGATTGTTGCCAGTGTCACATGGCATTCATCTTTCCAAGAAAATGTGTCCTCAGACACATGAGGAAAGAAATAGAATGGAAAGGATCCCTTATGCATCTGTGATTGGGTCAGTCATGTATGCAATTCTATGTATGAGGCTAGATGTTGCTTACGCATTAAGTGCGGTAGGCAGATATGAAGCTGATTCAGGAGACTGCCATTGGATGGCAGTCAAGACTATCCTTAAGTATCTGAGGCATACTAAGGATGTGTTCTTGTTTTATGGAGGAGATGGGGAACTAGTCATCAGAGGACATGTAAGTGCTAGTTTACAGACTGATCAAGATGACATGAAGTTGCAGACTGGATACATCTTCAGTTTTAATGGAGGTGCAGTGGGTTGGAAGAGCTCAAAACAAAGTGTGGTGGCAGATTCTATAGCGGAGTCCGAGTATATCGCAGCTTCTGAGGAAGCTAAAGAAGTAGTATGGATGCGAAGCTTCGTCCAAGATCTGGATGTTGTACCAAGTAGTAAAGATCCTATCACACTCTATTGTGATAATACTACAGTGGCGACACTTGCAAAAGAGCCAATGTCACATCAGCAGACAAAGTACATACTTCAGAAGTATCATCTCTTGAGGGATTTTTCTAAGAGAGGTGAAGTTGCAGTGAGTAGTATTTCCACGAAGGACAACGTGGCAGACCCATTGACTAAATCCTTGACTCAGCAGAAACATGATAATCATGTGAGGTCTAGCGGACTAAAAGTCGTAGGCAGTTGGCTCTAGTCCAAGTGGGAGTTTGTAAGGGTTGGTGTCCTCAGAACCAGCTATTTTGTACTTTGATTACATGAATATTCACTTATTATATATTGTTCATTGATCTGCATGACTATAATATAATAAAGTCCTGGAATATTTGTTGCATTAATAAGGTCATAGAAGATCCCCGCTATGATGAGAACCTTGAAATGATATAACAATATTATTAAATAAAGCTCTGCGGTTGGATGACATACTATGATAGGACACATAGTATACAGACCGTCATGTGCGAGTACTCATAAGAAGATGAGACTCTCTCTCATGGAGTTCAAACTTGGTAATCTCCAAGATGGGAGATTATGATAACAGACCTGCCAATAGCAATTCTGCATGTCTTGGTGTCATCAGACTTTTCTATCTACGAGCGTGTGTAATGGTCCTTAGACTGGAAAATTATCATTAACTCATGTAATGACTTGCACACGTAGATTTACTGACGAAAACTGTCATGAAGACAGTTGGCAGGAAGTAGGGTATGTTGGGTGCGTCACGAGTGACATGTTGTTAATGGATATGTCGAGGAAGGATTTGTCCCTTCTATTTATGGAAGTTGATATCTCTCCCCTCTGATTGAAATTGAACTGCCGCATTAAATTCCATGGCCATGGTGTGAACGACGAGTTTATTTCAGGTAGTCAAAGGACGACAGATCAAGCATATAGGTTTTTGACACTGCCATGAAACCTGCTTGATGAGATATCGAGACAAAGGGATTAAATTACATAGTAAGCGTTCGTATGAGGTGATACGTCAATGCAGCGTCAAATTCTCTATCTTGGGTGCCTTGACCTGTTTCTAGACAGTAATCTTGGACTTTAGGCAAGCCCCACTAATGCCAATGAGAAAGAGGCCTAGGGGGTCACACACTAAGTGTATCCATGTATCTCAAGTTGAATAAAGATTATTCCCGTACATGGTTTAATAATTATTCAAGGAAGCCTAAGTTGTTTTAAATGATGGAGGAAAAATAAAATAAAACAAGTACACACTGTGTATTATTAAATGTACACGCCGTGTAGTTATATTTTGTAAAGGAAATGAATAAATGAAAACAAGATATACACGCCATGTAAATTTAATGTACACGCCATGTAGTTTTCAATGAAAGACAAGTACATGCCGTGTATTTATTATTACACGCCTTGTAGTTTTTCCAGTCGTGATTTTGGGGATATAATATTATTTTAAATGATATTTATTATAATCAGCGTGGGCGCATGTCGAGGAATTATTTATTTGACATGGGGGTTTTAAATAAGAGTCAATGAAATAAATAAAATGCGTAACGTTTTTATTTATGGTCATAACTGTATAACCCCACACACCTGATTATAAATATCCTCACAACCCCAACTCTTTTCCAACACACAAGAGAATCGTTGTGCACAACATCTCTGGAGAATTATTTCAAGGCCGAAAGAACCTCTTCCTCCAAGAACGCTCTCAAGACTGAGAGAGATCCTCTTCCATCGGATCAAGACGATCTAAGGCGGACAACGCAAGCAAAGTCTTCTCCACGCTTGCACCCGGAGAATCCTTTAGCGACGTCCAAAGATACGAGGTACACGTGTGCATCACCGCTAGAGGGAGTCTACACTTGGCTTCTGCGACCAAACGACATATCACATCGACAACGTGATCAAGAACATCAACGAAGAAAGAACACCCAAAAGGTATTTATTTATAATTAATTAAATTAATTATAATCAACCTGTAACGATCCATGTTTGTGGTTCTGGGACAAACCATATTCTTTGTCTCTTTCTATGATTTGATCCGTGGAGACTAGCATTTATCGTCGTATTGATCCCGGATTGATCATTGCTAATGAAAAAAAGCCAAGTGGGCACATCCACCCACCCGCTTCCGCAGTGCCCGGAACCTTTACATAAGCTCCTAGCACATCTCTAGGATTCTAGCCATGCATAAGCCTCATACTTATTCCCAAAATATGTGTACTTTGGTCCTTTCCTTATAAACATGGTATGTAGGAAGCCTCTATGAGGTTCAATCCCATCACTCCTCACAATCCTTTTGTTCCATCTATTTCACGTCCGTTCACTTGTAAACTGTACCCTCCGAACTACGTGGGTTTTGATCCCTTTAGGTACATAGGATTTCTTTTTGATGTTCAATCCCAACCAATGGTAAACTTCAGTGATCCATTCTTGGGATGTACCCTCCTGATGTGACATCTCCCCTTTTTGAGACACATATTTTGTATCCATCCTTTTATGTGTTCTGATCCACATGGGCAGCTAACCATGCACAAGACTCACACTTCACCATACACCTCCAACCAAGAGTGTCCCTCTTGAGAAGTGCCGCTAACCACACATAATCCCCTAGTGCATCTCCAGACCCATGTCCTTTGCGTACGCCCTGATTCTATGCGCTCATCCAAAACAGTGCAGACTTTGATTCCAAGCCATTGGTATACGTTGGAAGCCTCCCCGAGGTTCAATACAAACACCCATTTCACATCCTGATCTCTCCTTTGAGCCCTTGTGTTTTGGGAAGATCATGCCCCATCCCTGAGTTTCTTCTTCCTTTAGGTCCTTACCCATGCGCTCCATTCTCATGGGCCACCTCTTTAGCTATTCTATAACCCCAATGAACTAAATGGACTTTTATTCCCAGCCACTGGGATACGTAGGAAGCCTCCCTGAGGTTCAACCCTGCAACCTTCCTCTTCATGTCAGTTCTAGCACATTCATTCCACCCAGTTAACCCGAATCATCCATCATCCATCATGATTCTTACCCATTCCACCACATCCTGGTGGGATCATGCCATCTGTAACGCCCCGACCCCAGTTACTCAGAGTCAGTGCATTAATTACATAACATTGGAATGATCACAAGAAAGATCAAATCTCGAAAGACCGATTGGTTTAGTAGCCTTGGAAACACTAGATATATTCATAAGTTTTACATTACATCATAAAATGAAAAACTAATACAACAACATAATGTTTCCACAATCCACACTATTATCCCCTCATAATATCCCTGCAGGTCATTCATAACTTACTTCTTCACATCCTGGGAAAAATAAAACATAGAAAAGAGGTGAGCTCAAATGCCCAGTAAGGATAACAATATAGCGGAACATTCAAAATAAGCATAAACATTTAAGGCAATGCATTACTAAAACAAAAGCCTTTTAAACTTGAACTTCAACATAGTATGGAAAAAGTAAAATGTAATAATGCCATTTACTTATTCAAATGGATATTCTACTAATCGAATAATCACATGAAAAAATCAAAAACCACTTTCATAATGTTGGAATGCATAATGCCAGATTATCATAACCACATAGTCAAGGCCTCGTGCCAAGACTACAAATAAGATTTTTCCAAGGCCTTGTGCCAAGACACTAGTTTGTCTCATGAGACCTACCGATGCATCGAGGAGCTATAGCGGGCTCCACCCGTCACATATTAAGTCCAATGCATTCCCATATGAAAAGGTTTAAACATAACATAAACATTCGTATTAAAACTAGTATACGAAATGTCAATACTTTCACCATAAACCATGAATGGTATATAAAAAAAAGCACATCCACAGTAAAACATATCACAAAACCTTCAATACAATATAAAAGTTTTGTATCATATTATATCATCCTCAAATAAGCGTAAAATCCATTAAAGGATGTTGACATAGATGAAATCAAAACTCTTTTTAAAGAAATATATTTTTCTATTTTGAAATCATTTTAGAGACATATATTTATAAAATAAAACATTTTCTTTGAAAATATTCTTATAAGCTTGTAAGGGAAGCTTTGACGATTTTATAACGGCGGAAAATAACCGCACCCGCCGTATAAGTTAAAAAAAACATTCTTATCTTAATTCTGTCGAAAAGGTTAAAAAGCACCTTGTTTGGAAAACGACGGAAAGATTCCTCTTATAAAAAGTCAAAAAAGGGTATAAATGAATTTAACCCATATTCTTGTAAAAATGTTTTGAAATACATTTTGAAGAAACATGGATGTGGATGATAACGAGATCCAAGTAGATTATTACGTATAAACAACCTCGGATAATGAAGATATTGTGAAATAACCCTTACCAATTTGGTAACTTATGAAACATACAACCCATGAAAGAGGTATCATACAATGAATATGTAAATACACATAAATTAGAGTGTATTACACAAATAATATAATTATGGGCAGTACATACACCACAGAAAAGGTAATGGTGGCAATATGGCATGAATCTCACAGGAATAAGGAGTGAGATGAAAACCCCTTACCACGTTAATCAACTGAATCGTATGGCCAAAAGTTAATAACCACCAAATTATTTACAGAATAACATGAATATAAAGAGAATCATGATAATGTATATCAAATGGCAGTACACAATACACCACTTTCAATAATTTAGTGGCGAATAATGGAAATCTCACGAAATTGAAAGTGAGATAAGAAAATCCCTTACCTTTTACTTTTCCTTGGTTGGGGTAGGTTAACCTCCTGTATAATGGTGAAATAATTGTTATTAAATTATACAAGAGTCATATATGATCTTTTAATATTGCTTTGTTAACAATATCTTAGATTTATCGTTGTTTCGGGTGTTAACTTACTCGTTTTCTTTTATATGTTTTCTTACGTAAGTCGTGTTTTTAATGGATATGTTGTATCTTATTCATATACAGAATGATATCATGTCCCTAAACATTATTTTTAAATCATCAAATGATAATTATACTTGGATGGATACGACGGAGAATGAATCTCATCGCGTTCGTGGAGACGGTAGTCCGTACGTACGCATGAGCGACAATATCATTATTTTGATATTAAAATAATATATAATTGGATAGTATATCATATATACAGAATCATTATCATGTTATATTTATTATTTACATGAATTACATATCATTATTATACCCACCTAAATAATAATATATTGAATAACAATTACACCACGACGTGGAAACGGTAAGCCGTACGTACGCACGTATGGTGACATGTTATTCAAAGGGTGGATAGAATACTGAATATGGTTGTACCATATTTATAATAACATCACAGTATATGTGAGATACTGGAGTTATTATTTTAAAATGGTAAGAACAAATAAAGAAGAAGCGGAAGAAGAAAGGAACTTGAAAAGGGGTGGTGAAAACATTACCTCTTCTTCGGGTTCTTCCTTTTGATTTGATCAAAAGGGATCCTTAGGTTGGCTTTCGGATCAAAATAAGGCCTCTAGGTTGTAGTGAGGGAAGTTGGGAGAGTATGTGGGCAGATATTTCCGAGACAAGTGGCTTGAGAGGTGTGAGGAATGAGTAGAAGTGGTCTCCTTTTATAAGGGAGAGGAGGGGCTCTTTAGGAAAGAGTGAAAGTATTACTTTATAATATAATTAAATTCGGTTTATAATGGTCCAAAAATAATTGAGGTCGAAGATAAGATGACTCATATTCTAAATAACATCAACCAATAAGAATTGGACAGGTTTTAGATAATATTTTAATCATTATAATCTTATTTATTTAAATGATTTATTAATGAGGTAAACATTGCATCATTATTGTGTCATTAATAATTTAAATTATTTGATGTCTAAAAATTATAAATAAACAATCATTATGTAGGAAATCGTTTTATCTTTCTAATGAATATTTATAATCGAAAATCCAACATGTATAACCCTATGTAAAAATTGTTCTTCTAAAAGATGTAAGCTTATGCCATTTTTATTTTTATTTTAACTTTATTAATATAATGTGTCTCTACCACATACAAGTGGCTCTAAGGGGTCCCCAAATCGACCCAAGGATGCTCATGGTCGGGTATGTGTCCACCAATAAGGTTAGGACACGTTTTAGGGTAATTTTATATTATTATAATATTATTTTTTAACCCTTATTTACCAGATTTACCCTTAACCATGGTAAATAAAATATTTACCACGGTAATTATTCAAAATGTCTAAAAATAAAAGTTACCTATTTACAAAATTTGGACATCCTGATTCCAAATATGGAATCCATTTTTCTAAATTCAAAACACAGAAGTGGCAGAAATTAATTTAAAATTAATTCCCGCTGTCAAAACAAAAAACGTGTTTTTAAGAGGTAATAACTATCAAAAGATTGACACTTGTTTATGTTCGGTTTAATTGTAAAATTATGTCCAATGACCAAAATTATAT
This sequence comes from Viscum album, assembly GCA_963277665.1. Lineage (NCBI taxonomy): Eukaryota > Viridiplantae > Streptophyta > Magnoliopsida > Santalales > Viscaceae > Viscum > Viscum album. The sequence goes on along the minus strand of OY728140.1, from coordinate 361,067,270 downwards.
TAAATGGTAAAAATGTATTCTAAATATACTTTAAAACCACTCAAATTCACAATTTATCACTATTAATTATTTTGATTAAAAAAGTTGTTTTTAATTAAAATTTAGTAATTTTCACTATTCATCAAAATATGAAAGTTATCCGAAAAGTACCAAAATTTCACCTTAGGCTAAATTCGATATTCCGAATCCAAAAATGAAGTCCATTTTAAAATATAAAATATATATAATTTCAAAATTTAGGTATTACTATTCACAACGGCTAGTTTAATTAGTTGTGGTGTGTGTTAGAACTCGAGGTTGCGTACAACACACGCTATCACATTATTCGAAGGGAAACGTACAGTGGAAGCTTGGGGTGTTACATTCTCCCCTCCTTAAAATAATTGCGTCCTCGCAATTTCTAGGGTATTACTGCATAAAAAGACTCGGGTGGTTCTTCATCATAAGTTCCTCGGGTTCCCACGTTGCCTCTTCCATCTTTTGGTTTCTCCACAAAACTTTTACCAGACACGTCGTCCGGTTTCTCAGTACTTGTTCTCTCGTATCAAGAATCCTGACGGGCTCTTCACAATAAGACATATCAGGTTCCAGTTCTAATTCTTCATAGGTGAGTACATGCGTTGGGTCAGGCATGTATTTCCTCAACAGAGATACGTGGAACACATCATGAACTTTGGAGAGACTTGGCGGCATTGCCAATCAGTAAGCTACAGCCCCAATTCGTTCTATAATTTCGAAAGGTCCTATGTACCTGGGACTCAATTTACCTTTCTTACCAAAACGTATGACTCCCTTCCACGGAGATACCTTCAGGAAAACATGTTCACCGACTTGAAATTCCAAATCCTTCCTTCGATTATCGACATAGATCTTCTGCCTACTTTGAGCTGCTTTGATGTGATTTTGGATTACCTTCACATTTTCCACTGTTTCCTCCACCAGTTCTGGGCCTATATGTTTTCTTTCACCAACCTCATCCCAACAGGTTGGTGTACGACATCTCTTTCCGTATAACGCTTCATATGGTGCCATCTGAATACTCGAATGGAAGCTATTGTTATAGGAAAATTCTACCAGTGGTAAATATTGATCCCACATACCCTGAAAGTCAAGTGAGCAAGATCTCAACATGTCTTCTAGGGTTTGAATAGTCCGTTCTGATTTTCCATCTGTCTGAGGGTGGTAAGCAGTTCTCAAATGAAGTTCAGCATCCAGAGATTTCTGAAGACTTTTCCAAAATCTTGAAGTAAAACGGGGATCACGATCAGAAACAATCGATAGGGGTACTCCATGAAGTCTCACAACTTCATTAATGTATAGTCTTGCTAGACGTTCTAGGGGTAGATCTTCTCTTATAGCAAGAAAATGTGCTGACTTGGTAAGACGATCAACAATAACCCATATTGCATCTTTCCTTCTAGGAGTCTTTGGTAGCCCCATGACAAAGTCCATCGTAATATTATCCCATTTCCACTACGGTATGGGAAGAGGTTGCATGACTCCTCCAGGCTGTTTCCTTCCAGCTTTCACTTGTTGACAAACCATACATCTTGACACAAAATCAGCAATCTCGCTCTTCATGTTGTCCCACCAAAAATGTTCCTTCAAATCTCTATACATTTTGGTGCTCCCAGGGTGTATAGAGAAATTGGAACTATGAGCATCATCCAACAATTCCCTTTTCAGATCAGGTAAATCAGGAACACAAAGTCTCTTCCCGAATTTCAAAATTCCATCTTCATACACAAAGTCTCTCAATCTCCCATCATTCACAGCATTAATCTTCTTCTGAAATTCTTCATCATCGGTCTGAGAACTCTTAATCCTTTCTAGTAAAGATGGTTTGGCAACCATTTGAAAAAGCATTGATGTTTCACCTTCGCTGTTTATTCCCATGTCCATCTTCACTAGATCCATGAAAATTGGATCCCTTTCAATTCTCATATTGTTCAAAACTCCATGGTCTTTTCTACTCAAAGCATCTGCCACCTTGTTTGCCTTCCCCGGGTGGTAGTGTATCGTACAATCATAATCCTTGAGTAATTCAAGCCACCTCCTTTGCCTCATGTTGAGTTTTTTTTGTGAGAAAATATACTTCAAACTCTTGTGATCAGTATAAATCTCACATTTTTCACCATAGAGGTAGTGCCTCCATATCTTCAAAGCAAAGATCACAGCTGCTAACTCAAGATCATGAGTAGGATAGTTTTGTTCATGAATTTTCAACTGTCGTGATGCATAGGCAATAACTCTATCATTCTGCATAAGGACACAACCAAGTCCTTTCTTTGATGCATCACTATAAATAACGAACCCATCATTCCCCGATGGTAGAGTCAATATAATAGCATTTACTAATCTTCTCTTCAGTTCTTCGAAACATTCTTCACACTCTTTTGTCCAAACAAATTTAACCCCTTTACGTGTGAGCTTCGTTAATGGGTTAGCCAATCGGGCAAAATTTTGGACGAAACGTCGATAATAACCTGCCAAACCAATAAAACTACGTACCTCAGTTATACTCGTAGGTGCTGGCAATTCTTGGATTGCCTTGGTCTTAGAAGGATCAACATAGATTCCATCTTTAGAGACAATATGGCCAAGAAAAGAAATCTCATGAAGCCAGAATTCACACTTGCTAAACTTCCCATATAATTCATGCCTCCTCAGAGTCTTCAAGATAATGCGCAAGTGATTTTCATGATCTTCGTAGGTTTTGGAGTATACCAAGATATCATCAATAAATACCACCACAAATTCATCGAGATAATCCTTGAAAAATCTATTCATCAGATCCATGAATACAGAGGGTGCATTAGTCAATCCAAACGGCATTACGGTAAACTCGTAATGCCCGTACCTGGTTTGAAATGCTGTCTTCGGAATGTCTTCCTTCTTCACACACAACTGATGGTATCCAGATCAAAGGTCAATCTTTGAAAAGTATTGAGCTCCATGCAGTTGGTCAAATAAATCATCAATACGAGGTAGGGGATACTTGTTCTTTATCGTTATAGCATTGATCTCCCTGTAGTCAATACATAACCTCATAGATCCATCTTTCTTTTTAACAAAAAGAACAGGGGCTCCCCATGGAGAAACACTAGGGCGAATAAATCCCTTATTACTCAATTCCTCTAGTTGTTTCTTTAGTTCGACTAACTCTATAGTGGCCATTCTATAAGGGGTCTTCGATATAGGCCTTGATCCAGGAATCAAATCAATGGAAAACTCAACTTCTCGTTCTGGAGGATGTCCAGGTAAATCTTCCGGAAATACATCTACAAATTCTTTCACAACAGGTACATCCTCTATTTGAACATTCCTTTCCTCACCGACAGTTATTTCATTCTCTTCCTCCCTAATAATTGAATTTAGTTGAGCTATTGAGGGTGGATCTAAATAAGAATTAGGTGGTGACGATTCTTCTCTAAAGATAAGGTGTTCCTTATCATTATCATCAAGAATCGTAACCTCTTTCTTTTTACAATAAATCTTCGCATCATAGTCTGAAAGCCAGTCCATACCGAGGATTATATCAAACTCAATCATAGGTATGACGATGAGATCAGAAGATAAAGAAAATTTATGTGCTCTAATGGGGACTGATTCACAAAACTTTGTTGCAATGATACTTCCCTTAGGAGTTTTAACTGACAACTCCCTTATTAAATCAAATTGGAAATATCTAATTTTCTTAGAAAACTGGGAAGATATGAAACAATGCGACGATCTAGAGTCAAATAATGCATTTTCTAAACTTGAGGAAACCATTAAATTACCTGCCACCACGTCCTTCGGAGCTTCTACCTCAGCAGTAGTGATAGCATAAGCTTGGCCTTGATCCCTTGGCCTTTTCTGAGGTAAGTTCTCCTGACGCTTAGGACATGTATTTGCATAATGCCCCATCTCCCTGCAATTGTAGCACTGAACATTGGTAGCTTCCTTCTTCCCCTTGCAATCACGAGCTTGGTGGCCTTTTTCACCACACTTGTAACAGACTCCCATTCCCTTCAAGCAAGTACCAGGATGTTTCTTCCCGCATTTACCACAAGATGGATATTCAACCTTTCCCTTCATCCCCTTATTTCCATTCCCAGATTGATTAGCAGGTCTCTTCTTCTCTTGCTTTGCTTTAAAGTCATAAGACTTAGAGAATTCGTTTTCGGTCTTGATAGCACATGAGACAATGTCTTCGTACGATGAAAAGGATTGTGAGACTAACGCTCGACGGAGAGATGGTTTTAACCCATCAAAGAAACGATCAATCTTACTTCTTGGGTTGCAAATATAATCTCTAGCATACCTCGCTAACCTTGTAAAGTTAGCCTCATACTTTGTGACATTCTCATCCTCCTTTTGTCTCAGACTCAGAAATTGCCTTTCCATATCTGCTCGATGGTCGCGAGGAAAGTATTTTTCTAAAAACAGATCTTTGAACTCCCTCCATTCCATATTTGATACTTCATCATCTTCCTTCATGTTTTGAATCAATGACCACCATTGATCAGCATCTCCAGTGAGGCGGTAAACTGCCATGATAACTTTTTCCCTTTCACTGCTCCCCAAAGCCTGAAATATTTTCTCTAGGGAATTTATCCACTGCTCGGCTACTAAGGGATTTGTATTCCCATTGAACGTTGGTGGTTGTTGCCTCATGAATCGATCTAACATTGATCCTCCACGATGCGGATCAGGGTGCTCCATACGGGTAAGGTTATTATTCATAACCTGAGTAAGTTGTCCCAGTATGGTGATTAGCTGATCGACACCAGTTGCATCACCAGCCCCACTATAATTATCTTGAGCAAGAGGGAAATCCCTACATGGAGTGCGTGCATTGATACGGTTTCCATTTCTTCCACTAGGCACCATTTCTAAACAATGGCATAAACTAGACCAGTTTATGAATCAAAATACATAATCCCATACTTATAAAACACTTAACCTAAATTGAACTATTTATGGATATAATCCATAATCATAAAAATGTTTTCTTTGAGGAAGTATATACTCATAAACCCTTCATAATGATTTGTAAAGAAAATGAGATTTATCCTAAGCATATCCCCTGGGAGTGTTGTAACCAAGAGTGCAGCAAGGCCCGTTGTTGTGCACCAGTTCCCGTTTGAGTCTAGCTCAAAGCGGTGTTTTCGGGTTTTACCCCAAGGTACATCTGTGCCAGAGCCGCCTCTACCTGCTCGTATCCAGACAAGGATGTATTTCTCGGAAAACTCACAAAATCTCTACAATACCAAAATTCTAGGAAGTTCTTCTATACTAATCCTCAACGTTCATCTTAGGTCTACGTGCTCTAATCAGAGTTTATCTAAATCTAGTTTCCACGGTTTGTACTAAACTTCCTCTGATACCAACTGTAACGCCCCGGCCCTAGTTACCCAGAGTCGGTGCATTAATTACATAACATTGGCATGATCACAAGAAAGATCAAATCTCGAAAGAACGATCGGTTTAGTAGCCTTGGAAACACTAGATATATTCATAAGTTTTACATTACATCATAAAATGAAAAACTAATACAACAACATAATGTTTCCACAATCCACACTATTATCCCCTCATAATATCCCTGCAGGTCATTCATAACTTACTTCTTCACATCCTGGGAAAAATAAAACATAGAAAAGGGATGAGCTCAAATGCCCAGTAAGGATAACAATATAGCGGAACATTCAAAATAAGCATAAACATTTAAGGCAATGCATTACTAAAACAAAAGCCTTTTAAACTTGAACTTCAACATAGTATGGCAAAAGTAAAATGAAATAATGCCATTTACTTATTCACATGGATATTCTACTAATCGAATAATCACATGCAAAAATCAAAAACCACTTTCATAATGTTGGAATGCATAATGCCAGACTATCATAACCACATAGTCAAGGCCTCGTGCCAAGACTACAAATAAGATTTTGCCAAGGCCTTGTGCCAAGACACTAGTTTGTCTCATGAGACCTACCGATGCCTCGAGGAGCTATAGCGGGCTCCACCCGTCACATATTAAGTCCAATGCATTCCCATATGAAAAGGTTTAAACATAACATAAACATTCGTATTAAAACTAGCATACGAAATGTCAATAATTTCACCATAAACCATGAATGGTATATAAAAAAATAGCACATCCACAGTCAAACATATCACAAAACCTTCAATACAATATAAAAGTTTTGTATCATATTATATCATCCTCAAATAAGCGTAAAATCCATTAAAGGATGTTGACATAGATGAAATCAAAACTCTTTTTAAAGAAATATATCGTTCTATTTTGAAAACATTTAAGAGACATATATTTATAAAATAAAACATTTTCTTTGAAAATATTCTTATAAGCTTGTAAGTGAAGCTTTGAAGATTTTATAACGGCGGAAAATAACCGCACCCGCCGTATAAGTTAAAAAAAACATTCTTATCTTAATTCTGTCGAAAAGGTTAAAAAGCACCTTGTTTGGAAAACGATGGAATGATTCCTCTTATAAAAAGTCAAAAAAGGGTATAAATGACTTTAACCCATATTATTGTAAAAATGTTTTGAAATACATTTTGAAGAAACATGGATGTGGATGATAACGAGATCCCAGTAGATTATTACGTATAAACAACCTCGGATAATGAAGAGATTGTGAAATAACCCTTACCAATTTGGTAACTTATGAATCATACAACCCATGAAAGAGGTATCATACAATGAATATGTAAATACACATAAATTAGAGTGTATTACACAAAGAATATAATTATGGGTAGTACATACACCACACAAAAGGTAATGGTGGCAATATGGCATGAATCTCACGGGAATAAGGAGTGAGATGAAAACCCCTTACCACGTTAATCAACTGAGTCGTATGGCCAAAAGTTAATAACCACCAAATGATTTATAGAATAACATGAATATAAAGAGAATCATGATAATGTATATCAAATGGCAGTACACAATACACCACTGTCAATAATTTAGTGGCGAATAATGGAAATCTGACGAAATTGAAAGTGAGATAAGAAAATCCCTTACCTTGTACTTTTCCTTGGTTGGGGTAGGTTAACCTCCTGTATAATGGTGACATAATTGTTATTAAATTATACAAGAATCATATACATTCATATGATATCATATATGATCTTTTAACATTGCTTTGTTAACAATATCTTAGATTTATCGTTGTTTCGGGTGTCAACTTACTCGTTTTCTTTTATATGTTTTGTTACGTAAGTCGTGTTTTTCATGGATAGGTTGTATCTTATTCATATAAAGAATGATATCATGTCCCTAAACATTATTTTTAAATCATCAAATGATAATTATACTTGGATGGATACGACGGAGAATGAATCTCATCGCGTTCGTGGAGACGGTAGTCCGTACGTACGCACGAGCGACAATATCATTATTTTGATATTAAAATAATATATAATTGGATAGTATATCATATATATAGAATCATTATCATGTTATATTTATTATTTACATGAATTACAAATCATTATTATACCCACCTAAATAATAATATATTGAATAACAATTACACCACGACGTGGAGACGGTAAGCCGTACGTACGCACGTATGGTGACATGTTATTCAAAGGGTGGATATAATACTGAATATGGTTGTACCATATTTATAATAACATCCCAGTATATGTGAGATACTGGAGTTATTATTTTAGAATGGTAAGAACAAAGAAAGAAGAAGTGGAAGAAGAAAGGAACTTGAAAAGGGGTGGTGAAAACATTACCTCTTCTTCGGGTTCTTCCTTTTGATTTGATCAAAAGGGCTCCTTAGGTTGGCTTTCTGATCACACTAAGGCCTCTAGGTTGTAGTGAGGGAAGTTGGGAGAGTATGTGGGCAGAGTTTTTCCGAGCCAAGTGGCTTGAGAGGTGTGAGGAATGAGTATAGTGGTCTCCTTTTATAAGGGAGAGGAGGGGCTCTTTAGGAAAGAGTGAAAGTATTACTTTATAATATAATTAAATTCGGTTTATAATGGTCCAAAAATAATTGAGGTCGAAGATAAGATGACTCATATTCTAAATAACTTCAACCAATAAGAATTGGACAGGTTTTAGATTATATTTTAATCATTATAATCTTATTTATTTAAATGATTTATTAATGAGGTAAACATTGCATCATTATTGTGTCATTAATAATTTAAATTATTTGATGTCTAAAAATTATAAATAAAATATAATTATGTAGGAAATATTTTTAGCTTTCTAATTAATATTTATTATCGAAAATCTAACATGTATAACCCTATGTAAAAATTGTTCTTCTAAAAGATGTAAGCTTATGCCATTTTTATTTTTATTTTAACTTTATTAATATAATGTGTCCCTACCACATACAAGTGGCTCTAAGGGGTCCCCAAATCGACCCAAGTATGATCATGGTCGGGTATGTGTCCACCAATAAGGTTAGGACACGTTTTAGGGTAATTTTGTATTATTATAATATTATTTTTTAACCCTTATTTACAGGATTTACCCTTAACCATGGTAAATAAAATATTTACCACATTAATTATTCAAAATGTCTAAAAATAAAAGTTACCTATTTACACAATTTGGACATCCTGATTCCAAATATGAAATCTATTTTTCTAAATTCAAAACACAGAAGTGGCAGAAATTAATTTAAAATTAATTCCCGCTGTCAAAACAAAAAGCGTGTTTTTAAGAGGTAATAACTATCAAAAGATTGACACTTGTTTATGTTCGGTTTAATTGTAAAATTATGTTCAATGACCAACATTATATTAAATGGTAAAAATATATTCTAAATATACTTTAAAACCACTCAAATTCACAATTTATCATTATTAATTATTTTGATTAAAAAAAGTTGTTTTTAATTAAAATTTAGTAATTTTCACTATTCATCAAAATATGAAAGTTATCCGAAAAGTACCAAAATTTCACCTTAGGCTAAATTCGATATTCCGAATCCAAAATTGAAGTCCATTTTAAAATATAAAATATATATAATTTCAAAATTTAGGTATTACTATTCACAACGGTTAGTTTAATTAGTTGTGGTGTGTGTTAGAACTCGAGGTTGCGTACAACACACGCTATCGCATTATTCGAAGGGAAACGTACCGTGGAAGCTTGGGGTGTTACACCATCCACTTGGGTAGCTAACCATGCATAATACCAATCTATCCAATTACTAGTTACAATATTTGGGTAGCTAACCATGTGTAATCCCCACACAATTCCTATCCATTCAACCAAGAGTGCCCCTCTTGCGACGGACAAATCACCACATGTATGCTCCAAACAACCCATTTGAACTACATGGGTTTTGATCCCTATATTCTAAACATGGTATGTTGGAAGCCTCCTTAAAGTTCAATCACATTCAATGACAAACCTTGGAATTCCTCTTCTTGGGGTGTGCTTCCCTAATACGTCCTTTGTGATTTACAGAGTAGCCTTCACGGTGCGAAACCTTCCCCGTTTGGGACACACCATCCTAGGTCCATCCTTATTGGGTGTTTTGATCCATCTATATGGTAAAACTTCCAGGTGATCCCTCATAGGGATGTACCTATCTGATACACTCTCATCAATGTTCTGATTAGTCCGATTAGTCCCCACTAGATGTTAAACCCACGACATACCCTATGTTAAACATGGGAAGCTGAGAAAAACCTTAGAGACATACCTTCGACATAAGTACCCCAAAATATATGTGCGATGACTCTAACTCATGCACCCTCAAGAAGCCCTCCAATAATAGAGAATTTATTTGTACCAATGTTCCAGATTCTAGACATGTCAGTGATACCCAATGCGACTACTCTTTCGAACAAAGGTTACTACCCTGACATGACCCTTTGGAATGTCCTGATAGAAGCAATGTAATTAATTGGCGTCCACAAGAATATGGAACCGGGGATAGTTTCAAAAAAAATGTATTAATCTCTAAGGGAGACCCAGAATATGCGATGAATTCCAAGGAGGAATCCAGGGAAGGAGGAACTGATATCTCATCATCCCGTTTTGATCAAGGAGAAAAAATTGCTGAAGAAGTCATGAATACTATACACCTTTGGAAAGTGGGAATGTAGGGTACAATTCATCCATCGGCATCATTAACACACACGCGAGCATGGTCAATGCACTTTAGTAGAAAGCGTCAAAAACAGAAAATGGTGAACCTGACATGAATCAATTCTCCTCAATATGGGGATTAGTAGTATTCAAGACATCAGTAGATAAGAATTTCAACAGATCTAGCTATCCGGTTCCAGCTCCTGCTAAGAAAATAGTGGGCTTGGCGTGGAACTCATCATAATTCGGGGCAGTTAACCATTGGGTATTCCGGTCTACAACATTGTTAATGTGGATCTCTCTATCCATTCATGGAAGACTGAATGACGCTGGGGTACTAGGAACTACTTTCCTATTATCCATACTGATAGATGAATTTTCCTAGCTTGTAGGACCCAGGCTACGAGAAACTAGTCCCCTCCCACCCGCAGATGCAAGGGTGGGGGAAATGCTAAAGCAGTAATCCTAGATGGACACACCTATGCCATGAAGTCATCCACAACCACAACTACCAGAAACCCACACCCTATCTCACCTTTAGAATTTATCCAAAGAAGGGTGTTCGTCACTCTTATCTGATGGTATAGATAAGAGGGTGTCATCCCAATGATGGATGTGGCCCACCAAGATTTGGAGGCTTGTGTGCCTCACCGTCACTGCCGTCCCCAAGGGCCATGAAAGGAGCCACTACTCCCCACTCTGACATCCAAACATTTTGGGAGCCTCTCCACGGAATGCTCTTATAACTCATTCCCCAATGATGATGAGGTAAGGGATGTCAGAGTCGACCAGAAGATGACTACCGCCCAAAATCTTCCAAGGAGGGATCCCACCAGTCCTAAAAAACACCACTAATTACTAGCCCTTCATATCGAGGAATATATGGTCTATACTACTACACCACTTGCTCCGGTCTGACAGACCCGACATCAGCATCAAGCACAGTCTTGGGAAAATTCCTACCATGGGGTGACATCTTCTACAACATCAGTGGACCTTCCACCAATGATGCATATTATTAGTTCCACTCTATTATAGAGCAGCTAAAATCCTATGTTTGATCAAGATTGAGACCCTAGCCACCCCATAGGTAGTCTGGGCTAGCTCTTCTGGTAACTGACACAAGAAGTAGCCATTGTGGGTTGGCCCATGATGATGGTGTTCAGTATGGAGGTCCTCCACCTATGGTCGTTAGCTAGAGTGGAGGTCCTCCCTACTCTCACACTCAAAATGGAGGTCCTCCCCATGCCACCTACATTGGTTTAAGTAGAGGTCCTACCTACTCCAGAATCAACCCGCATACAGGTTTAACCCATGCCCGTGATCCTAGGTATGGAGATTTTCCCCATGTTTCAAGTTATAAACATTAATGCCCTCCATGCATCATCACCAGATTCAGCAGATTTCCTACCCGCAACAACATCAACATGAGAAACATTCCTCCTCGCTCCATCACCCACCAGCATGGAGTTCCTCCCCATGTTCTCTCTAGCTCCAACGGAGGCCCTCCCCGATCCAGCATTCCCTACCATGAAGGCTCTATATGTTTATCAGGAAACAGACATAGGGTTCCTCCCTGTATTCCATTCAATATATGCCTGGGTGCTCCTCACACCCCATCTCACCTAAGAAGAGTTATTCCATTCTATAGAATCAAACCACATAGAGATTCCACCCACGTCAAAAATCAACCTAACTTTGAAGAACTGTCCCGAGGTAGGAGGGAGAACCGTCACCGCCAAAGGAATAATCCTATAAAGCACCAGTTCGTAGTAAATCCCATCAAATTTTTGGATTCTGAAGTAGAACTTGACTTGATCATGGAGCCTTAACCTCAATCCTATGAATTAGGGTCTGAGGCAGGACCTGACATGTGAGCTTCATCCTTCCAAAAAGTGAAATACACTACATCCTTGAAAGCCTACATAGGTATATGGAGGAGGAAGATTTGGATCCTTTACTGGGTCTTGCCATGCAGTCCACTCTATCATCACCAGGATCATTCTCTACCTCGAAACGATATCATAGAGAGTTGTTCTAGGGATTTATTGATGGTGAGAACCTTCTCGATATACCACCAATGACCACCACCTTCACAGAAGAAGCATGGTCATCACCCCATCCTATATGGATTTGATGATTCAGTCCGTACCATCCTAAAGAGATGACACAATGAGTAGCAGCCTGTTAGATTGCACACTATTCTCTTTATCGACTACTCCACTACCACAATGGTTTACTTAAGTGCCATTGTCAGTCCCTTAACCACCCCCAGTCGAGGTATAGGGTAACCAAACATCATATCCTGCTTCTGAATAGAGAAGCTTGTGGGACATTCTCATGGTGGACCACTTCCATGAGATGTTCTATTCAATCGTGACTCCATAATTTGACATTACACAGTCCCTTACCTAGGATGAGGTCATGTGTTTCCACAACACTCACTAGATTATGCATTTACACCTTCTTCATCATCGGTTGGTTTATCTGAAGATCCTGGAGCATTATGAAGATATCAGCCAATAGTGTCGCATGGTCGACTTGGCCGCGCTTCCCATCACCCAGTATACAACATCACTCAGTTATCATCAGAACCTCCAGCAATGATGCGTTAAAAGATTCAATGTGATCTGAAAAATCATTGTCGAGGCATACCCACATGTCCAGATCCATGGTTGAGGATAGTACACATATCTCCATTTCAGCCCCATTCTATGTTAGTCTGACTTGATGGGTGATATCGAGGATATGCCGATAGGTGTTGTCTCAATGAATATAACCAAACATAATACACTTAGGGAGAACAATACCAAGATAGTTAGTGGAACATCTATCGGATCCCCTAGTAATTTTACTCGTAGGAAAAGACACATGCTTGGCTTTAGTGATCCTGTCGAGTCATTGCCTTTCATTTAGGATCCAAACAGGGGTTAAGGACACACTAGGATAGTTAAGACCATTTACCCATCTAGCTCGATGCAGAAGACATAAGATGATCCAGAAAAGGATGTATTTCTTCAACAGCTCAAGGAATAGAAGAAAATCATTGATGAGATCCTCACTCAGCACCTTGAAAAATGACACCCAAATTTCAGCGATCCTCGGTATGATCCCATACAACCTCCACTAAGGTAGTAGGGGAAACCATAGGTTATCCTTAGTGAATCAACTCTCATTGATCCTAAAAAACCTGCACATCCCGATATGGAAGCGGCCAGATTTTACAGAAAATGGTCGTGGTATGCATCACCAAATCCACCAGAGCTGCATGAGAATATTATCAAAAACTCGGATCTAAAATTCATTCCTCAAGAAACTCCTTGGTTCTCTCTTTAGGTAATATATCCAGAATATCCATAGATCATTCCTCTAGTAGTTCTTTAGGTTGTTCCTACAGCCACTCCACGATCTGCTGAGCCGACTTATTATGTTGAATAACCAAAAAACACATTGGTGGTCAAGGATCATCACCAAGACAGGAATCCCCATAAAGTGGATATGATGAATGCTCTTATAACTCACCTAGAGGCCCTTGAGATGCAATAGGTGGATATCCCACCTGATGTCAAGCCATATCTAGAGTGGGTGGATGACATACCGAAACCACCAGATATCAAGAATCCTACATTGTCCCCCTTTAACACGATGGATGATCTATTGCATCATCTAGATCACTTCATTTCAAGTTGTGGATCCATGCTAGGTACTCCGGTGCAGTAGGAAGCCACCAATATCTGGTGCTTCGTTCAAACACTGGAAGGGCCCACATTTGTCTGGTCCAACTAGTTACCCCTTAGATCTATAGCTATTTAGAAGGATCTTCACAGGAAATTTATTTACCAGTTCAGTTCCACTACTCGCAATACCAATATTGCTGACCTCTTTAGGTGAAAACAATGGCCAGATGAACAAGTCATATACTTTGTTGCTTGGTAAAAAGGCCTCACATATTCACACGATATGCTACTAACTCAGAAATAACTGACGACGATGTGCATGGGGAACATGAAGATTGAATTGTTCCCATCCATCATCACTCATAATTTCCTAGGAGGATTTATTGTAACACCCCGAGCTTCCACAATACGCCTCTCTTTCAATAATGCAATAGCTTGCATTGTACGCAAGTTTGAGTTCCAACACACCACGACTAATAAAAGTAGCCGTTATGAATAGTAATAAAAACTTTTTAAAATTATAGAAATTTTATTTTTCCAAATGGACTTCGTTTTTGTATTCGTAATATCAAAATTATCCTAAGTTGAATTTTTTGTAACTTTCTAAGAACTTCCAATTTTTTTATGAATAGTGAAAAATACTTAAAACAACTTTTTTAATCAAAATAATTTATTGTGATAAATTATACTATTTAGTGGTTTTATAGTATAATTAGAATATATTTTTATCGTTTTATCCAATGGTGGTCATTAGAATTAATTTAACATTGAAATTAGGCATGAACAATTGTAAATCTTTTGATATAAATTGTTTCTTAAAAACACGCTATTTGTTGTGACAGCGGGAATTAATTATAAAATTAATTAATGAAACTTATATGTTTGTAATTTTGTAAAATAGACATCATTTTTGAAATCGGAATATCAAATATAGCTTAGGGTAAAATTTTGGAATTGTTCTGAAAAACATCAATTTTTGATGAATAGTGAAACCACTAAGTGGTAGTTAAAAAACTGATTTTTCGTTTAAATGAAATATTACCACTTCTGTGATTTGATTTTCAAAAAACCGACATACATGGTTGTCATTAAGAAGTAAAATGTGGTTCAATGAGATTAAAATAATTTTTTTGGTAAATAGTAACTTTTAAGTTCTTAATCGCGATTAGAGGTAATTAGTGTAGTTTAAGGTAAAAATAATGTTTTAATAATATGATATGAGCTTGAAACATGTCCTAACCTCATTGGATGTTCCATGGCCGACCACGAAAATCCATGGGTCTGCTTTGGGACCCCATGGAGCCACTTTAGTTGGAAAATGACATAAATACCTTTTATTTAATGTTAAAGTAAAAAATGAAACAAACATGAAATGTTTTACTAAAACAATTGTTACATGGGGTTATACAAGTCATAGTTTTTACTATAAATATTAATTGGAAATCTAAAAAGATTTCCTACATCATAGTATTTATTTTATAATTTTTAGACATTAAATAAAGTAAATTATTTATCACATCATGATGATGCAGCGATGACCTCATTATTTAACGATTTAAATAAAATAAAAAGATAATGTAAAATCCAAGGCTTAAACTAGCCAAAAACCTATTGGATGAGTATATTTCTAACCAGTATCACCTTAGCCTCGAATTATATAAGTTTGGGACCTCTAAAATCCGAAACTCATTTTATAATAAAGTGACTTTTCTTTACTTTCCAAGAGTGCCCCTCCTCTCCACTTATAAAAGGCCCCCACCTCTACCACCTCATTCACACTTTCAAGCCATTTTGATCGTCCAACCTCTGCCCAAATACTCACCCAACTTCCCCCTGTTACTCCTAGAAGCCTCACTTTGGGCAAAACGCTTCCCAAGGAAGCCTTTGGCTCAAATCAGAAAGAGTTACCCGATTTTAAGGTAATGTCTTCTCTAATGTTGTTTTGTTTTATTTATCTTCTCCAACCCCCTAAAAACATTTTATTAATTTATTTTGTAACAACACCAGTATCCTAAATATACTAGGATGTTTTAATAAGAATTATTAGAGCTACACTTACACACACCTACATATAATGGTTAAAGAACATACTGTTTCTGTGGATGGAGAATTTTTGCCTCACAAAACGATGATTGTTCAACAGTCATATAACACCTCTAATGGTGGCCATTATGATGAAAATATTTTTATATATGATATATATTATGTTTTTGTTTTCCTTATGATTTTGTATTTTTAATTTATGGCATACCTTTATGGTTTCCATTATGGGTAAACACGATATTTTCATTTTAGGAAGTGCGGACTACCGCCCCCTCAAAGTGATTTGAATCGTTAATACCATATGTGGGATGTATAAAGGATGGAGTAAATGGTATTATATGATATATTATACTCGAATTATATTATACATTTATATCATTATGATTTCATTAAATACGAAATAGAAATGAAAGTAGCGTTCATGCGTACGTACGGCTTACCGTCTCCGTGAACGGTGCATTTCATTTCTTACCTCTAAATGTTACGTAATATTATAAATGAATGTATATACTGGATATATATGATTTATATGATATCTACATCATGAATATAATTCTGGATATAATTTATATTTCACCACATGAACAACTTGTAATTATAAGAAGTTTATTTTTGACTCAAGTACCTAAGATCGACAAAACGAACGTTATAAACTTAAATAATTACATAATGTTAATGACATAGTAATAAGTGATATAAAAGGAATAATGAACATGAAAAAGGTTCTTAAGTAAATATAAATTAAATCTAGTTTATTATTCAGGAGTTTAAAGAACGATCAAGTCAAGTCGGACATGAGGTAAGGGAAATTCTTAACCTAATTTCTATTCTTTGGGTTAATCTACTACTTTCAAATTATGTCATGATGTTATTATGTCCTTTCTTATATTTGTACTCTATTTATGTGTACTTATAGTGAATACACATAATAGATCTATTTTATTTTAAAAAATGATCTTTTTAAGGACTTCGTCTCAATCCCCTTTCATTGAGGCATATTTGGTTTTATACACAACCTTCTTTTATACGGTGTATAAACCCCTTTGACTTTTACGTTTATTCAAAAGGAATCTTTTTTATACGAAGCATTTACTAAATGAAAAAAAGGAATGTTTTTGTTGTACGTATGCGGCGACAATGACTTCTCCACTGCCGTTACCATTATTTGAGTTTCGTCTTCCTCTACAAGCCATCACTTTTTTTTAATGAAAAGTAAATACAAAGTTTTAACTTTCTTTTATTTTGGTATTGAAAATGGGTTTGAAAGTATTTTTATTATATCAATGTGTTATATTGATATCTTGTGATTGAAATGTGGAAATGATATGTTTCCTTTATGCTTGTTTTATGTGATACAATTATGTTATGGTTTATGATATGTTTAAACCTATTCATATGAGGAATGCATTGGACTTAATAAGTGACGGGTGGAGCCCGCTATATCTCCTCGATGCATCGGTAGGTCTCATGAGACAAACTAGTGTCTTAGCACGAGGCCTTGACAAAATCTTATTTGTGGTCTTGGTACAAGGCCTTGGCTACGTGGTTATGATAGTATGGCATTATGCATTCCATCATTATGAAAGTGGTTATTGATATTGCATGTGATTATTCGACTAGTAGAATATCCATGTGAATAAGTAAATGGCGTTATCTCATTTTACTATTGCCATATTTTATTGAATATCATGTTTAAAAGGCTTTTGTTTTAGTTATACATTGCCTTAAATGTAAATGTTTATTTATGAAAGCTTCCGCTATTTTGTTATCCTTACTGAGCATCTGAGCTCACCCCTTTCAATGTTTTAATATTTTCCAGGATGTGAAGAAGTATTTTATGAATGACCTGTAGGGATAGTTAGAAGAGGATATGAGTGTGGACTATGGAGACTTTGTTATTGTATATTTTCACTTTATGATGTAATGTAAGACTTATGAATGTATCTAGTGTTTCCAAGGGTACTAAACTAATCGGTCTTTCAAGACTTGATCTTTTGTGATCATGCCAATGTTACGAAGTAATGCACCGACTCTGGGTAGCTGGGGTCGGGGCGTTACAGTTGGTATCAGAGGCAGTTTAGTACTAACCTTGGAAGCTAGATTTAGATAAACACTGATTAGAGCACATAGACCAAAGATAGACTTTTAGGATTAGTATAGAAGAGCTTCCTAGAATTTTGGTATTATAGAGATGTTGTGAGTTTTCCGAGTAATACATCCTTGTCTGGATACGAACAGGTAGAGGCGGCTCTGGAACAGATGCACCTAGGGGTAAAACCCGAAAACTCCACTTTGGGCTAGACTCGAACGGGAACTGGTGCACGACAACGGGCCTTGCTGCACTCTTGGTTATGACACTCCCGGGGGATATGCTTAGGATAATTTTCATTTTCTTTACAAACCACTATGAAGGGTTTTGAGTATATACTTCCTCTAAGAAAACATTTTTATGGATTATATCCATAAATAGTTCAATTTATGTTAAGTATTTTACAGGTATGGAATTATGTATTTTGATTCATAAACTAATCTAGTTTATGCCATTGTTTAGAAATGGCGCCTAGTGGAAGGAATGGAAACCATATCAATGCACGCACTCATTATAGGGATTTCCCTCCTGCTCAAGATAATTATTGTGGATCTGGGGATACAACTGGTGCAGATCAACTTATTACCATACTGGGACAACTCACTCAGGTTATGAATAATAACCTTACTCGTTTGGAGCACCCTGATCCGCAACGTGGATGATCAATTTTAGACAGCTTCATGAGGCAACAAACACCAACATTTAATAGGGGTACAAATCCATTAGTATCTGAGCAATGGATAAACTCATTAGAGAAAATATTCCACGCCTTGGGGAGTAGTGAAAGGGAAAAGGTTATCATGGGAGTTTACCGCCTCACTAGAGATGATGATCAATGGTGGTCATTGATTCAAAACACAAAGGAAGATGATGAAGTATCCAATATGGAATGGAGGGAGTTCAAAGGTTTTTTCTTAGAAAAATACTTTCCTCATGACCATCGAGCAGATATGGAAAGGCAATTTCTGAGTCTGAGACAAAAGGAGGATGAGAATGTCGCAAAGTATGAGGCTAACTTTACAAGGTTAGCGAGGCATGCATCGGATTATATACGTAACCCAAGAAGTAAGATTGATCATTTATTTGATGGGTTGAAACCATTTCTCCGTCGAGCTTTAGTATCACAATCTTTATCAACATACGAGGATATAGTCTCGTGTGCTATCAAGAAAGAAAAAGAATTCTCTAAGTCTTATGACAACAAAGTAAAGCAACAGAAGAAGAGAACGGTGGAACAAGAGACGGATAAAGGGAAAAAGGGAAAGAAGGATTTTCCATTATGTGATAATTGTGGGAAGAATCACCCTGGTACGTGCCTAAAAGGAATGGGAGTTTGTTATAAATGTGGAGAAAAAGGTCACCAGGCACGTGATTGAAAAGGAAAGAAAGAGGCTATCAATGTTGAATGCTACAATTGTAGAGAAATGGGTCATTATGCAAATGAATGTCCTAAGCATCAGGGAAACATACCTTAGAAAAGGCCAAGGGATCAAGGACAATCTTATGCTGTTATTAAAACTGAAGCAGAATAATTAATGTATTGGTGCTTTTGGACTCATGGATTATATTCTGGTTATGAGAATAATGTGTTATATATATAAGGATTGTACTGCAGTACTTGTTGTTTCAGTAAGGTTTTAATATGATGATGGTAATCATATTTTTAGTATGTGACAATAAGAGAAACTTTACTTTGTTTGGGGAATCTGATAAATTGATTTTGGAATTAAGATAACTTTTAGAGAAAGTTTGGACAAAGGTATTTTGGATAACTATAAAGGTTGGGATGGATTAAGTTGATCTTTGGATAGTATTGTTTAAGGTTAAAGCATTTCTGAAGATTATTTTTGGAATATTATAATACTATAGTTTTAGGAAAAGGACAACCTACAGGGTGGAGCATAACCCATCGCGTCGGATAAAGCTACAGGAATCGAACCCACAACCATAGTGAGACAGGCCTTTATTACCTACCATTAGCCTACAGGATGTCCCTGGTTATTACAAAATAGTTTTTGTAATCTAAATGGTATGTTCTAATATTTTTAACCTTGTACGGTTAGTATAAATATATTATTTTTGAGTTCTATTATCTTTTTGAGTGAAAGATGAGTTTGTGGTAGAAATTTGTTGAAGGTTGAAACTCTACTTGTCAAGCATAAATATATATATACCTATATCTTATTCTATGAATAAATTAATTCTTAAACTTTATTAAAGGGATATTAAAGCAAAAAAAATTGTGTTATCCTAATACCTTATGTCTTGTTGAACTGATGCTGTTTTAAATCAACATAGATTGAAGGCTTTGAGGCCCTCAATTTGACACTTGTTTGTGATTGATGACCTCAATCACTGCCTACAAATATTTACATTTTTCCTCCAATAATATGTCTCTAATTGCCACCAATATTCTCCTTAACGAGATCATAATTTGGTGGTGACTTTTTCATTTCCATTTCCCTCTTATTAAGGCTAAATTTTATTAACCTTATATCCGATGTGGGTTTTCCACAAAGGTATTTTCTATTTTCAACCTTTTATTTTCAAATAAAAATTTCAAATTGCGAGGACGCAATTTATTGAAGGAGGGGAGAGTGTAACACCCCGAGCTTCCACAATACGCCTCTTCTTCAATAATGCAATAGCTTGCATTGTACGCAAGTTCGAGTTCTAACACACCACGACTAATCAAAGTAGCCGTTATGAATATTAATAACCACTTTTTAAAATTATAGAAATTTTATTTTTCCAAATGGACTTCGTTTTTGTATTCGTAATATCAAAATTATCCTAAGTTGAATTTTTTGTAACTTTCTGAGAACTTCCAATTTTTTTATGAATAGTGAAAAATACTTAAAACAAATTTTTTAATCAAAATAATTTATTGTGATAAATTATACTATTTAGTGGTTTTAAAGTATAATTAGAATATATTTTTACCATTTTATCCAATGGTGGTCATTAGAATTAATTTAACATTGAAATTGGGCATGAACAATTGTCAATCTTTTGATATAAATTGTTTCTTAAAAACACGCTATTTATTGTGACAGCGGGAATTAATTATAAAATTAATTAATGCAACTTATATGTTTTTAATTTTTTAAAATAGACATCATTTTTGAAATCGGAATATCAAATATAGCTTAGGGTAAAATTTTGGCATTGTTCTGAAAAACTTCAATTTTTGATGAATAGTGAAACCACTAAGTGGTAGTTAAAAAACTGATTTTTCGTTTAAATGAAATATTACCACTTCTATGATTTGATTTTCAAAAATCCGACATACATGGTTTCATTAATAAGTAAAATGTGGTTCAATGAGATTAAAATAATTTTTTGGTGAATATTAACTTTTAAGTTCTTAATCACGATTAGAGGTAATTAGTGTAGTTTAAGGTAAAAATAATGTTTTAATAATTTGAGATGAGCTTGACACATATCCTACCCTCATTGGATGTTCCATGGCCGACCAAGACAATACATGGGTCAACTTGGGGACCCCATGGATGTAACACCCCGAGCTTCCACGATACGCCTCTCTTTCAATAATGCAATAGCTTGCATTGGACGCAAGTTTGAGTTCTAACACACCGCAACGAATCAAAGTAGCCGTTATGAATAGTAATAACCACCTTTTAAATTTATAGAAATTTTATATTTCAAAATGGACTTCATTTTTGTATTCCTAATATTGAAATTAGCCTATGTTGAATTTTTTGTAATTTTCTGAGAACTTCCAAATTTTTATGAATAGTGAAAAATACTTAAAACAACTTTTTTAATCAAAATAATTTATAGTGATAAGTTATAATATTTAGTGGTTTTAAGGTATAATTAGAATATATTTTTACCATTTTATCCAATGGTGGCCATTAGAATTAATTTAACATTGAAATTGGACATAAACAATTGCCAATCTTTTGATATAAATTGTTTCTTAAAAACACGCTATTTGTCGTAACAGTGGGAATTAATTATAAAATTAATTAATGCAACTTATATGTTTGGAATTTTGTAAAATAGACATCATTTTTGAATTCGGAATATCAATTATAGCTTAGGGTGAAATTTTGGCATTGTTCTGAAAAACTTCAATTTTTGATGAATAGTAAAACCACTAAGTGGTAGTTAAATAACTGATTTTTCGTTTAAATGAAATATTACCACTTCTGTGATTTGATTTTCAAAAATCCGACATACATGGTTGTCATTAAGAAGTAAAATGTGGTTCAATGAGATTAAAATAATTTTTTGGTGAATAGTAACTTTTAAGTTCTTAATCGCGATTAGAGGTAATTAGTGTAGTTTAAGGTAAAAATAATGTTTTAATAATATGAGATGACCTTGAAACTTGTGCTACTCCTATTGGATGAGTCATGACCGACCAAGACAACCCATGGGTCAACTTGGGGACCCCATGGAGCCTCTTTAGTTAGAAAATGACATAAACACCTTTTATTTAATGTTAAAGTAAAAAATGACACAAACATAAAATGTTTTACTAAAACAATTTTTACGTGGGGTTACACAAGTCCAAATTTTGATTATAAATATTCATTAAAAATATAAACAGATTTCCTACATCATAGGAGTTTTTTTATAATTTTTAGACATTAAATAAATTAAATTATTTATGACATCATTATGATGCAGCGATGACCTCATTATTTAACGATTTAAATAAAATGAGAAGATAAAGCAAAATCCAAGGCTTACACTTGTCCAAAGCCTATTGGATGAGGAGATTTCGAACCCTTATCACCTTAGCCTCTAATTATATAAGTGTGGGACCTTTATAATCCGAAAATCATTGTGTAAGTAATGTAACATTTCAATCATTCCAAAAGAGCCCCTCCTCTCCACTTATAAAAGGCCCCCACCTCTCCCACCTTATTCACACCTTCAAGCCATTTGGCTCGGCCAACCTCTGCCCAAATACTCTCCCAACTCCCCCCTCTTACTCCTAGAATCCTCACTTTGGGCAGAACTCTTCCCAAGGAAGCCTTTGGCTCAAATCAAAAAGAGTTACCCGATTTTGAGGTAATGTCTTTTCTAATGTTGTTTTGTTTTATTTTTCTTCTCCAACCCCCTAAACTCTTTTCATTCCATTCTTTTGTAACAAAACCAGTACCTACAATATACTAGGATGTTGTTATGATAAGGATTTGGTTTACACTTACACACACCTTCGTCTAATGGTTAAAGAACATACGGTTTCTGTGGATGGCGAATTTCTGCCTCACGAAACGATGATTGTTCAACACTCATATAACACCTTCAAAGGTGGCCATTAAGATGTCACTATTTTTATATATGATTTATAATTTGTTTATGTTTTACTTATGCTTCTGTATTTCTCATTTATGTCATACTTTATGATTTCCATTATGGGTAAAACGCGATAATTTCATTTTAGGAAGTGCGGACTACCGCCCCCTCAAAGTGATTTGAATCGTTAATGCCATATGTGGGATGTATAAAGGATGGAGTAAATGGTATTATACACTATATTATACTGGAATTATATTATACATTTATATCATTATGATTTAGTTCCATTAAATATGAAATTGAAATGAAAGTAGCGTTCATGCGTACGTACGGCTTACCGTCTCCATGAACGGTGCATTTCATTTCTTACCTCTAAATGTTACGTAATATTATAAATGAATGTATATACTGGATATATAAGATATATATGACATCTAAATCATGAATATAATTCTGGATATAATGGATATTTCACCACATAAACAACTTGTAATTATAAGAAGCTTATTTTGACTCAAGTTACCAAAGATCGACAAAACGACCGTTATTAACTTAAATAATTACATAATGTTCATATCATTGTAATAAGTGATATAATAAGGATAATGAAATTTAAAATGGTTCTTAATAAGGTAGATATTAACTCTAGTTTATTATTCAGGAGGTTAAAGAACGGTTGAGTCAAGTCAGACGCAAGGTAAGGGAATTTCTTAACCCTACTTCCATTCTTTGGGTTAATCTTTTACTTTCAAATTATGTCATGATATTATTATGTCCTATTTTGTATTTTTACTTTCTTTATGTGTACCTATAGTGAATACACATAATAGATCTATTTTATTTTAAAAATGCTCTTTGTAAGGGAACTTCTTAACCCAATTTTCGTTCTTTGGGTTAATCTCCTACTTTCAAATTATGTCATGATATTATTATGTCCTATATTGTATTTGTACATTATTTATGTGTACTTATAGTGAATACACATTATAGATGTACTTTATTTAAAAAAAATGATTTTTTAAGGACTTCGTCTCAATCTCCTTTCATTAAGCCATATTTGGTTTTATACACAACTTTCTTTTATACGGTGTATAAACCCATTTGACTTTTACGTTTATTCAAAAGGTTTCATTTTATAACTATGTGATTTTTAAATGATTTCAAAAAAGATATATTTCTCTCCAATATATGAAAATCCAGTGCAAATGTATATGTACTTAACGCAAGCTTAAAAATGTTTTCAGAAAACCCGACTCTCGAGTGTGTTAGACAGGAAGGGATTGGGCGTGGACCCATCATGGCCTGTAATTAGTCGAGCAGTCTCAGAATTAGTTATTTTGTTTTCAGAAGCTTGCATAATGTTTTCAGAAAAACACTGGAGTATATTTGAGCAATTTTAAACGTAAGTATCTTCTAAAAAAAATTGCATCGGTAGGTCTCATGAGACAACTAGACGTGGAATTGGCCGAGGCCCTTTCCCAATTTGATTTATGGTTTTGGCCGAGGCCTTAATCATTTTAGATGTCTTGGCCGAGGCCTTGACAAAATGTTTCAGAATGTCCGGCATTATACATTCCCTCATTATGAAAGTGGTTATTGATATTGCATGTGATTATTCGGCCAGTAGAATATCCATGTGAAGAAGTGAATGGCATTATCTCATTTTACTTTTGCCATATTATGTTGAAGTTCAAGTTTAAAAGGCTTTTGTTTTAGTTATACATTGCCTTAAATGTTAATGTTTATTTATGAAAGCTTCTGCAATATTGTTATCCTTACTGAGCATCTGAGCTCACCCCTTTCAATGTTTTAATGTTTTACAGGATTTGAAGAAGTATATTATGAATGACCTGCAGGGATAGTCTGAGGGGATATGAAGACAATATGTTGTTGTTGTTTTGGTTTACTTTATGATGTAATGTAACGTTTACAAATGTATCTAGTGTTTCCAAGGCTACTAAACTAATCGGTCTTTCGAGACTTGATCTTTTGTGATCATGCCAATGTTACGAAGTAATGCACCGACTCTGGGTAGCTGGGGTCGGGGCGTTACAATGGAGCCACTTTAGTTGGAAAATGACATAAATACCTTTTATTTAATGTTAAAGTAAAAAATGACACAAACAAGAAATGTTTTACTAAAACAATTTTTACATGGGGTTATACAAGTCATATTTTTGACTATAAATATTCCTTGGAAAGATAAAAATATTTCCTACATCATAGTATTTGTTTTATAATTTTTAGAAATTAAATAGATTAAATTATTTATGACATCATGATGATGCCGCAATGACCTCATTATTTAACGATTTAAATAAAATAAAAAGATAATGTAAAATACAAGGCTTAAACTTGTCAAAAACCTATTGGATGAGTATATTCCTAACCCTTATCACCTTAGCCTTGAATTATATAATTATGGGACCTCTAAAATCCGAAACTCATTTTATAATAAAGTGACTTTTCTTTACTTTCCAAGAGTGCCCCTCCTCTCCACTTATAAAAGGCCCCCACCTCTATCACCTAATTCACACTTTCAAGCCATTTGGCTCGGCCAACCTCTGACCAAATATTCTCCCAAATTCCCCCTCTTACTCCTAGAAGCCTCACATTGGGCAGAACGCTTCCCAAGGAAGCCTTTGGCTCAAATCAAAAAGATTTACCCGATTTTAAGGTATTGTCTTCTCTAATGTTGTTTTGTATTATTTTTCTTCTCCAACCCCCTAAACACTTTTTATTAATTTCTTTTGTAACAAAACCAGTATCCTAAATATACTAGGATGTTTTTATAAGAAGGATGAGAGCTACACTAACACACACCTACATATAATGGTTAAAGAACATACTGTTTCTGTGGATGGCGAATTTTTCCCTCATGAAATGATGATTGTTCAACACTCATATAACTCCTCTAATGGTGGCCATTATGATGACACTATTTTTATATATTATATATATTATGTTTTTGTTTTCCTTATGATTTTGTATTTTTAATTTATGGCATACCTTTATGGTTTCCATTATGGGTAAACGTGATATTTTCATTTTAGGAAGTGCGGACTACCGCCCCCTCAAAGTGATTTGAATCTTTAATACCATATGTGGGATGTATAAAGGATGGAGTAAATTGTATTATATGATATATTATACTCGAATTATATTATGAATTTATATCATTATTATTTCATTAAATATGAAATAGAAATGAAAGTAGCGTTCATGCGTATGTACGGCTTACCGTCTCCATGAACGGTGCATTTCATTTCTTACCTCTAAATGTTACGTAATATTATAAATGAATGTATATACTGGATATATATGATTTATATGATATCTAAATCATGAATATAATTCTGGATATAATGTATATTTCACTACATGAACAACTTGTAATTATAAGAAGTTTATTTTTGACTCAAGTACCTAAGATCCACAAAACGAACGTTATAAACTTAAATAATTACATAATGTTAATGACATAGTAATAAGTGATATAAAAGGAATAATGAACATGAAAAAGGTTCTTAAGTATATAGAAATTAAATCTAGTTTATTATTCAGGAGGTTAAAGAACGATCAAGTCAAGTCAGACACGAGGTAAGGGAAATTCTTAACCCAATTTCTATTCTTTGGGTTAATCTACTACTTTCAAATTATGTCATGATGTTATTATGTCCTATCTTGTATTTGTACTTTATTTATGTGTAATTATAGTGAATAAACATAATTGATCTATTTTATTTTAAAAAATTATCTTTTTAAGGACTTCGTCTCAATCCCCTTTCATTGAGGCATATTTGGTTTTATACACAACCTTCTTTTATACGGTGTATAAACCCCTTTGAATTTTACGTTTATTCAAAAGGAATCTTTTTTATACATAGCATTTACTAAACGACAAAGGGGAATGTTTTTTTTGTACGTATGCGGCGACAACGACTTCTCCACCGCCGTGACCATTATTTGAGTTTCGGCTTCCTCTACAAGCCATCACTTTTTTTTAATGAAAAATAAATACAAAGTTTTAACATTCTTTTATTTTGGTATTGAAAATGGTTTTGAAAGTATTTTTATTATATCAATGTGTTGTATTCATATCTTGTGATTGAAATGTGGAAATGTTATGTTTCCTTTATGCATGTTTTATGTGATACGATTATGTTATGGTTTATGATATGTTTAAACCTATTCATATGAGGAATGCATTGGACTTAATAAGTGACGGGTGGAGACCGCTATAGCTCCTCGATGCATCGGTTGGTCTCATGAGACAAACTAGTGTCTTGGCACGAGGCCTTGACAAAATCTTATTTGTGGTCTTGGCATGAGGCCTTGGCTACGTGGTTATGATAGTATGGCATTATGCATTCCATCATTATGAAAGTGGTTATTGATATTGCATGTGATTATTCAACCAGTAGAATATCCATGTGAATAAGTAAATGACGTTATCTCATTTTACTTTTTCCATATTATGTTGAATATCAAGTTTAAAAGGCTTTTGTTTTAGTTATACATTGACTTAAATGTTAATGTTTATTTATGAAAGCTTCCGCTATTTTGTTATCATTACTGAGCATCTGAGATCACCCCTTTCAATGTTTTTATATTTTCCAGGATGTGAAGAAGTATTTTATGAATGACCTGTAGGGATAGTCAGAAGAGGATAAGAGTGTGGACTATGGATACTTTGTTATTGTAGATTTTCACTTTATGATGTAATGTAAGACTTATGAATGTATCTAGTGTTTCCAAGGCTACTAAACTAATCAGTCTTTCGAGACTTGATATTTTGTGATCATGCCAATGTTACGAAGTAATGCACCGACTCTGGGTAGCTGGGGTCGGGGCGTTACATTTATGGATTTCTCTAACAAGGATAAGCACCCATAGGAAGCCTTGAAATAGGATAAATAGGCATACCTGTTGCATTTCATGGCTCTGACAAGAAGAGATACTTGGGATGAGACTGCTGTCATTTCATAGGTAGAGGCCCCTAGGCCACTAGAACTATTTATGGTAGAGCCGAGTCCAGATCCTTACCAAGGACCATAGCCTCAGGCCCAGCCTCAGGCTCAGTATCACCAACCCTAGAATTGGTAGGAACCACTGCGTAATGCACCACTGCCACCCAGATGAGATAATTAGGTTCCACCTCTTCTCTAGGCTCTAGCCCCTCGTTAGAGCCAAACTCCCAGAGTTCCCTTATTAGACCAGATAAACTAGACCTACACATTTAATGACTCAACTCCCAGTTATTTTTTAAGTGCCTTAAACCAAGGGATCATGAAGTTAACATACTGCAGAAGACCCCAAGATGATGATCTCACCGATCACCCCAACTACTTCCCCTATCACTGTTTCCTTGTATATACTCTCAAGAATTTATATGTGTTCAAGGATTGGCCCCATGACCATATTGAAAATAATATACTCAGGTTGGGTCCTACCCCAACATAGGTGGCATGTATCTCTACAGAGCCAGATAGAGATGGTGAGGGTGAATGACAACAGGTCTCCAGTAATAAGTATCATAATTATGATAAATGGTTGGCCCACAAGGTAGTATCTTGCACCCAAAGTATCATCTATTCCCATTTAAATCATCTAGAGACTTTATAAGTTACTATTATTCCTCCAACCACCACTTCTACATCTACGTCTCAGCCTTCTGCTTCTCAAAAGAGCATGCTCCATCAACAGAAGGGAAAGTAAGGCCCCCACTAGTGCCGAAGCCATCCCGTACTCTTGGAGACTTTATACCTCTAGATATAGGGATTTCCCTAGGATCTACCCAGTATTGTAGGATTCCTCATGTGATGATCAGGAGTATGCCTCAGTGAATACTGTTGAACTAGTGGACCCTTTCATGGTTCCCAACAACGAGGAATGGTAGGCTGGTCCTCCTAATGTTCCCGATCAGCATCATCATCGACGTAGTCATGGATATGCGAACCATCAAAATGATTAGGCCAGTGCTTCCAGCTACGTCATATATGCAATTGTGACTAGACAATAGTCTCAATTCATAACTCAACATGTTCTTCCCTCTAACCCTTTCTCATCAGGTTCGTAGCCACCACCATTCTTTTTACTCGATCAAGAAGATCCACCACAACTGCGACATGATCAAACATGCTCAGTCAAAGACAGACCTCGGTCATCTGTTAGTCAATAGGTACATCTTGCGTGATTCATATATTGAGAAATGGGATATTCTGAACACCAGCCAAAATCCGTCTGCTGAAACACCAACGCCTATCATACCCCCTTCCACAGAAAAACTACCTTATGGTAGAAATATCCTCCTAGCACAGATGTATATTGTTCTTAAGAACATCACAACCATTCCTACAAATCTCTTGATCCTTGAGGCTCTCCTCCTGTCCAAAGATATGTGTGAAGCCCTCGTAGTGGATTTGAGAATCCCCCTCTAGTTTGAAGAAGACGTAGAAGTCGTGGATTCCTTTCATGCTAAAGAAGTTGAGTGAGCATAATTCCAAGACACCATATCATTCTTAGGTGAAGATTAAGTTTCTATTATACAAGGGAACATTCATCCGCTTTACATCACTAGCTAGTTCAACGACATGGAAATCCACCACTATATTTTCGACATAGGTTTTGGGATCAATCTTATCCAAACCGGATGCTATGTAATCTAGGGATGTTTGAAGTAGATCTGAGTCCCTATGAACTGAAGATTCAAGGTTATGATTGGATTGAGTAGAGGTGATGTGGTAAGGCCCGTGTAAAGACCCAGTTCAGTGGCCTAATTTCCAGTACCAAATTCATGGTCATCTCGCATGACACCACTTACAATTCACTAATGGGTAGACCCTCGATCCACATACACATAACAGTTCCATCTTCATATCACCAATACCTCAAGTACTCCCTTAATGGATGAGTGGATGTGCTCTAGGGTGATGGGTCTCCCTTTTCCTCTTGTGAGGCTCGCTATTTAGATAGTGAATACTACATGAGAAAGGAAAAGCGGGTTTAGACCAATGATATTGAGCATACTATCAGTGTGACTGACCTATGGGAAGACATGGATGATGATTTCACCCTCCCGATTCATCTTTTGGAGACCAAAACCCTGGACTTTGGATACCACTTTTTTGCTTCTAAGAAAAGAGGGAAGAATGTTCCCAGGTACAAGGAACACTGAAAGATCACATTGCAATCCTATACGAATCAGGTTAAAGTGATTCCAGATCCCCTTGCACCTATAAGGTATCAGGACGTTCACCCCATGGAAATAGAAATACAATATACTTGCTTGTTCTACTAGGATGGATTGAACTGACTCAAGATAACACACCACTAATGCTGTAATATTGTCAAGCATGGACCCTTTGGATGAAAAACTTATGGAATTGGGTCGATAGCTTTTGTCACCATGGGATTAGCAGTGCAGGAGTCTCCCAGTGAAGATTCCATCACTGCTTAGGCTGGTACCGACATTCCTCCAGGGTCATCCAGCTTAGAATAATTTCCCCATATCGATGATCCCTTTTCCTCAGACATTGAAGAGGACATGGAAAATTCTCACACCACATTTTAAGAAGGTGTCTCCACCACTAGTGATGAGTTAGTATAGGTAAATCTTGGTACTGAGGTAGACCCAAGGCCAATGATGATCTGCCTAACTATTCATACCGAAGAACATAAATAGTATGTGGATTTCCTGAATCCGTATCATGATGTGTTTTCTTGGATCTATGATGAGATTCCAAGACTAGATCCTCAGGTAGACATCCACTACCTTGGTGTCTTGACAATTAATCATAGGTTCAATCAACCTCTAAGGATGATGTACCCTTCTCATGGTGCCATGGTTTAGGCTGAAGTTGATATGATCATCAAATCCAACTTCATCAACGAAGTCCAGTATCCCAGATGGTTAGCTAACATCATTCCCATTAGGAAGAAGACCAGATAGATTAGGGTCTGTATCAACTTCTAGGATATCAACCATCACTATAAAAAGAATGATTTTACACTTCATGGGATAGTGTTGTTGATTGGTGACACTATTGGATTTCATGTTCTATCCTTTATGGATGGATATTATGGGTATAATCAAATCCGGATGGCCCATAAGGATGAATAATCCACCACCTTCAAGGAACTGTAAGGTAATATTTGTTACCAGGTAATTCCTTTTGGTTTGAAAAATGAAAGATCCACCTATCATCATTTTATGAACAACATATTCATGGTTATCCTAGTGGTGTTGGTATAATGCTATGTGGACAATTTGGTGGTCCAATCCCGCTAGTTTTAGGACCATATTAAAGATCTTGAGAAATTTTTCAGCTTCCTCTGCTCCTAGAATCTAATGATAATCCTTTTGAAGTGTGCCTTCAAGGTTACCTCTAGAAGGTTCCTCATATTTTTCATCAGAAATAGAGGCATAAATATCAATCATGAGAAGATAAATTCCATCAGTAAGATTCCTCCTTCGAGAAACCTCTGAGAGCTCTGAGGTTTTGAAGGACACTTATCCTACATATGTAGATTCATTGTGAATCTGGATAGAAAGTGTAAGGCCTTTCCCAGATCATAAAGAAAGGTGCCTTCTATGATTAGGATGAGTAATTCTAGACTGATTTTGAGGAAATCAACCAGTATCTACTACAATCTTCAGTTTTGATGCCACCCATCTCTAGAAATCCACTGGTTCTCTATGTGATCGTCCTGAAATGATCCCTCAATCCCCTTCTCACCTATAATAACAATGAAGGGATAAATAATATTTTTTACTATCCCAGAAACATGATCTTTGACACAGATATGAGATATTCTTCTATCGAGAAGAGCTTCCTCAAGCTGGTTTTTTAGTGCAGAAGTTGTGACATTATCTACAGCACCATGAGATACAGCTGGTGCGCCATGTGGATATGATAAAGCATATTCTAAACTACCCTATGTTGACAGGTCCTCTTTCTTAGTGGAAAGTGAACCTTCAGTAGTTAAACATCAGGTTCGTCCTATAGAAATTTGTCAAGGTTCATGCACTGGAAGATTTTATAGCTACCCATATGGACATTGCATAGTAATAATTGGATCATGATTTTCTAGATGAGGCCCTCCTATCAGTGGATCAGGACATGCTATGTTCGAAGATTCACTTTGATGGTGCCTCAAAGATCCCCACCAGTAAGAGACTCAATGATCCCATGATCAATAGTGTAGGCCTATGGATCGTCTTCATCACACCTATGCAGGCTATTTTTTCCTATTTGATCTTTTTGTCAGAAGGATTCACTAAAAGTGAGGTAGAGTATTAGGCTCTTATCACTGGTCTCAAGCTAACCATTGAGATTGATGTTCCCCACCTACATGTGAAAGGAGACTTTGAGCTAGTCACCAAGAATATCAATAGTGACTATGTCATTAGAAATCTAGAATATATGCCCCTCTCAGAGCACACTCAATAGATGATGGCTCGGTTCCCTTCTTGGATATAGGTCAGTCATGTTCCTCGATCATAGAATGGTTGAGCCGATCCCTTGGCTAGACTCACTACGTCTCTTGTAGATCCTGACCAAGATGATTTGATCATCCATGTGGCACATCGAAGGGTCACCACTCCCATTACTCTGAAAAATTATGATATCCCGCATGTAGGCTACCTTACCACCAATTATTTCACATTAGGACCACCAAGACCCCCTACTGTAGCAAAAGAGACCCCCGGTTGGACAAATCCTTTTTTCGAGTACCTATAACATGGCAATCTCCTAACAAACAGAGCCGAACATGAGAGAATCCATTGGCATGCAATGCAGTTTACCCTTCTGGATGGTTCAAACCTTGATCATATCCTCCAAAATAGGGGTTTTATGGAATTATCCTCAATTTCATTTAGGGATATGAGGTTCCCTAGGTTATCCACGAAGTTCATGCCAGTTTCTATGGAACTCATCAGGCTAGGTCGAGACTTTCTCATAAGATTTGAAGGTTGGGTTACTTTTGGCCCACCATGGTCCATGACTATATTGAGTTTTCCAAGAGGTCCCATGCATGTCATATCCATGATTCCTTTTCATAGGCCTCCAGAACCCCTCCACACTACCAAGTACTCTTAGACCTTTGTGGTATAGGGACTAGATTTTGTGGGACCATATCCACCAACAATAGCTCGCCAGTGCCTATTTATTCAAACCACCACTGATTTATTATTCATGTGGGAAGAAGATTTTACTCTAAAGGAATTAAAGGCCTATTCTATTATTGATTTAATGAGATATAACATCATCCATCAATTTGGAGGTCCTCATGCTATCCTCAGAGATAATGACACTAATTTACGAGCAGCTGAGCTGATGAAATTGTACGCCAAGTACAATATCCGGTCCAACCACACTTCACGCTATCATGGATAAGAGAATGGATAGATTAAGGTGTTCAAAAAGACCCTCTATAACTTTTTTAAAAATTTGGTTGGTAAGAATAAGAAAAATTTATTGGAAAATATCCCCAACACTCTCTGGTCATATTAGACAGCGACTCACAATTCCACCAAGGTGACCAAATATTCCCTGATGTATGGAATAGAAGTATTACTGCCCATTGAGATTCAGTTTCCATCACTATGTACAGCTGTATATGATCAGAAGATTTCAGATAAAGCAGAATAAGTCCATATAGCTAATCTATAATCCCTCAATGAGAATAGGCTCCTGGCCTTTCATAATCTGGAAAGGCACCAGAACAAGATATCCAGAGATTTCAACAAGAAAGTTCGTCTCCGTTCCTTCATTTAGTGTGATACAATATTGGCTCATAGGATGATGATGATAACTAGTAGGAAGCTAACAAAGTTAGAGACCAAATGGTTGAGACCTTACATCATTCACAGAGTTTACCCCAACGGTGCATACACATTGATCACCATGGATGGGTAGAGAATCACTCCTCCCACCAATGACATGTACCTCAAGAAATACTTCATGTGAGTTATCATCCTACATGAAAATAAACTACCAACTATAAACACACTCCTTACAGTCTGAGCTCTATGACCTTAAACTAGGATCTCTTTGGTCTTGCATAACGTTAAACTGCTCAACCACATCTGGGCTGCGAGACATAAATCTACTTAGTATCATTGTCCCGTATGACATTAAATTTCATGAGGCCTATTCATATATGATGTTAAACTATATTTTCATCCTTACTGAATTATTTTAAATTGAACAGTATTCAATAACTAGGTGTAGATTGATTCCTTCCCTCGCATGATATGTAGAAACGACCCCACATTTTGTCTTCGAGTCCAGCCCTAAGTTCTAAAATACTTTTCATCTCTTCATACCCCTTTGTACTTAGATCTCTCCGGGGAGCATGTGGTGTGATATGAGACCTCCTTGGTCCTCATTCATGACAGATTTACAACAGTCTCACCATGTCCCCCATTGAGAGAATTCATTACTTCTTTCATCCTTACCGCATAACATTAAACAACATGACATCCAAGAACTATGTGTTGCTTGATTCCTTCCCTTCCAGGATATATAGGAATGCATGAAAATGTTTTCTTCGGTCCCAAACCTCAATTTCTCAACCTTTGTTGACTCATGGGACCTACCTTATGGTCTGAGTTCTACAACCTTAAACTAAGATCTCTCCCATCCGACATAATGATAAACTTTTGTGTCCTATCTACAAGACATTAAACTGTATATCATTTAGGGTCCTTTCTACATGACCTAAAAAAGGAAAGTTCCCTCTTATTCCCACATGACATTAAACTACTTCTTCATCTTTACTGGATGATGTTAAAATGAAAAACACTCATTCATAATTCCTTTTTTCTGACCCTTTGGTCTATATCCTTTCTTGTCTATGCATGGTGATGTGTTGACCTCTTCTATCCTCATTCACATCGGTTTTATTCTACCACAATACATGAATCCACCTTGGGATATTATGTTCACCCAATTTCCTAGCCGCATGACAATAAACTGCATTTCAACTTGCGTCCTTACCGTAGGAATTTAAATTGCACAACATTCAAGACCTATTTGTTTCTTGATTCCCATACTTATATGATATGTAGGAATGACCAGTCATGTTGTCTTTAGGTCCATACCCCTAGTTCCCTAGGTTCCTCTATTATTTTGTACTTTTGTCCTAAGTTCATTCCTAGGAGAACATGGTGTGAAAAGAGACCTCTTTGGTCCTCATTCATGTAAGGTTTATAGCAGCCACAACATGTTCCTCCCTGAGAGATTTCCCTCTTTCCGTGTCCTTTTCAAACGATGATAAACTATGCAATGACTTACGTCATTACCACATGTTATTAAACTGAACGATATTTAAGAACTATGTGTGGATTGATTACCATACTAATGGGATATGTAGGAACACCTGAACATATTGTCTTCGGGTCCATCCCCCAGGTTTCTCAAGTTCTCCCATCCTCTCAGCCCCTTTGGCCTGAGTTCTATCCTGGGAGTCTGTGGTATAGTGTGGATTTCTACTATCCTCATTCATGTCGTTTTTATTTTTACCACGCCACACACAACCCCTCTGGGTACCATTCCCCCTCCCCCAACGTCCTTACCACATAATGTTAAACTCCAAGGAACTTCAAGAACTACATATGGATTAATTCAGATCATTATGGGATACGTAAGAATTGCTAGAGATTTTGTCTTTGGGTCCAACCCCAGTATTACCAACCCGTTTTTCATATTCCCTCCACTCATATTCTCGGGTCATCTACCCTCAATTGAATCCCTATCAATTGAATCCATAAACCTCTTTTATTCCTTATTAATGTGTTTATACATGATATGGTGTAGAGCCTATGGTGTTGGATTCTACATGGACATTCTCTCATTCCATCTCCATGCCTAACATTCCCTATTATTTGGGTCCCCATTATTTATCACATCCAGATGGACCCCAAATAGTATGGATGATCATCCTCATGGATTTCCTACTATTCTAGGCCAACGTCATGGAGGTTCTTAGATATAATTTTGAGTTTGGCTTCATGTTTTTGAATTTGGTAAGTGGTCAGCCCTCATTTGTTCGTTTCCATCCTAGGCTATGAATGGTGTGTTTTAAATAAAGTCAACAATTCTCCTCCATTATTGCGCCACCCCCATTATGTCCAAAATACTAGATGAAGGGAATCAAATCCCTTTTCATATCATTATGTCTAGGCATAACTTCAATACCCTCATTATTATCCCTCTATGCACTTTTGCGTGTTGATAGGGTGGACCGAAATCGTGGGGTTATTCTTGAATCTGCACCTTCACTTCCTTTTTCTTTCATGTGGTATGAGGATCCTCTCCGCCACTTATTTCCCACACCAATCATGGATCACATGGGATTAGGGTTCAGGATAAGATTTTTTCCTACATGGAAGAATCACACCATCATATTGAACAAGCTTTACGACCTTAAACTCGGTACAAGTTTTCATTTGGGGGTGTGTGGTGTGGTAAGGGTATTTTTGTTCCTCATTCACACCAAGTTACTTTATTATGACACCACTACACATTTCCTCCTTGTGGTCTGATTTATATGACCTTAAACTAATATCTCTCCCATCCCACATGAAGATAAACTATTGTGTTCTACCAGCATGACATTAAACTGCATAGTTTTTTTGGTCCATTCCGCATGACCTTAAAAGGAAAATTCCCCTTTTTCCTATATGATGTTAAACTACCCCATCCCACACGACATTAAACTACTGATTCATCTAGGTTTCATGACGATAAACTACACAACATCTTGATGTCCTCATTTGAGATGGCATCACCTCTTCAGCCTGTTAGCCTATGTTCCTCTTAGGAATACATGGCATGGTGTGGATCTCTTTGGTCCTCATTCACATCGAGTTTCCTTATGGTGTTGCACTAAGTATTCCCATTTTGGAGGTATCATATTAATTTTTTTTCTCTATGACTAGAAACTAAGACCCCCCACATCTTTACCACATTATGATAAACTGTAAAATAAACCACATCCTTACCACATGATGTTAAACTACACGACATTTAACTAATACATGGGGTTTGATTCCCATCTTTATAGGATGTGTAGGAATGCTTGGACCTTTCGTCTGTGGTCCATCCTCCACCCCTTTTATCTTTTCAACCTCTCGGTTTGGGTTCTTTCGGGACTACATGCTATGTTCTATACCTCCTTGGTCATCCTTCACATTATATTTACAGTATCTACAACATGTACCCCCCTTTAGAGAACTTTTCCTTGAAAACGTCTTTACCAGAGGATGTCAAACTACATGAGTATGAACATGCCTCACGTACCCCATTATTTGGGTCTCCATCATCTTTCACATCTGAAAGGACCCCAAAATTGTATGGATGCTTAGCCTCATCGCTTTCCTACCATTTTGGCACAACATCCTAAAGGATCTCAAATGAAATTTTGAGACAATTCCCACACTTTGAATATGGTCAGCGACCGAACCTCAGTTGCCTATTCCGATCCTACGTTACATGATAGGGATTATCTATTTAGAATATGGTCAATAGTTATCCTCCATCATTACGCCATCTCCACTATGTCCCAAATATTGGGTGAAGTGATTCATATTCTCTTTCCCTTCTGTTCTTATGGTTCTGCAACACCCTTGGTGTTGTTCCTCCATAAATCTGCATACATTGAGTAGGAATGTCGGCATGGTTGGGATTTTACCACCCAACATTTTTCTTCCATGGTTTTCTACTCTCATATGAAGTGGAAGGCCTGAAATCACTCCCTGTTTCCCACATCGAGCATGGATCATGTGGTCATAAGAGTTTTTGTAGGATTATACCCACATATGAAAGTTGTGCAACCCCATGGTCCAAGTTCTACGACCATAAACTAAGATATCTTTTCGTCCAATAAATACGATGTTAAACTACACTACCTTTCCCCTCATGACTTTAAACTATTTTTTCCTTACTGTATGATGTTAAAATGCATGGGATGATCCTATCATATGACCATAAACTTCGACATAATCATCCTGGATACATGATGAAAAAAACACAATGTTGCGGTGTTCTCTCTTGCAAGGGCATCACCCTTGGCACCAATCACCACCATGCCACTTGTCAAGAGATACATAAGTATTGATTCTCAAAGAAAAACTTGGACATTTCATCATGGGGTGGTTGCTAAAAAAACTAAAGGGAAAAAAGAAATATCTAACGTCTCTTCTCTTTGTGCATGGGTCTGAACTGCATGATAAAATTTCCCTTAAAGAACTACGTATAGCTTGATTTCCATTCTTTTGGGATACATATTGATGCCTGAATCATCAATATTGGGTCTATCCTCAGCATTATTTCCCCTTGGTTCATCCTCAACACACGACGTTAAACTACAACCATAACCTGAACGAGTTTAGGATACCCTATGATAATTATGGGGTGTTTCATCTTCCTCACCAGTAGAGAAAATTTCCCCCACTAGTGTTGGTCTCTAACCACACTATTCTTCAAGAACTGCATGTTTATTGATTCCCATTCCTACGGGATATGTAGCAACAACTAAAATTTTTATCTTTGGTTCCAGCCATCGGTTCTATAACCCCATTTCAACCCTCTAGCTTCTGTTCATCTTAGGTGTGTATGTAACACAAGAGTAATCTTTAGCCTCATTCACGTCAGATTTTTCCGCATGCATGTTGTATATAACCTGATACTGAGTATTTTCCTTAGTCCAAGCATCATGAATTTAAACTATTTTCCATGGTCCAAATACTATGACCATAAAATAGGATCCTCACAAGAATATTTGGTGTGTTGGTAGGTCTCCTTGTCCTTCATTCATGTTGGGTTTTGTCCCTTACTGAATCACATATGCCTCCTCCCCATCTGTTCCTTATTATTTGTATGGTTACCAAGACTCCGTTGGCTCATTAACATTGGGTTCATCTCCTTTTTACCATGAAAACACTATAGGAATAGACATCATAGTCCATGTAGCATGGATTTAAACTGTTGGCCAGGGTCCAGGCGGTATGACCTAAAACTATGTGCAAAGTCCTGGTCATATGACGTTAAACTAGTCCATGTATCATCCCCACCAAATGATGTTAAACTATGTACCTATCGTCCTTAATTTCATGATGTAACATTTCAAGGAATCCCAAATCCTAACCAGATAGGTCCTTTCTGGAAAGTAGGTTTGATTTAGGTTCGAACCGATACACTCACACTAATGTGCTTTCGTTATGGTGGCATAGTTTTATGAGTGTTGGAGTACTTTTGAACACTCCATCCCTTCACCCCATGCTTCGTATTCCCCTTATTTGGATCTTCATCCTCTTCCATGTTCGAAGGACCCCCCTAATGGCCTGGTCCCATTCTGCTTTTTCTCACATACCATTCTGGGCCAACGTTCCGGAATACATCAGATGATATTTTGAGTTTGGACCCATGTTTTCTAATTCGATTAGTGGTTGGTCCTCATTTGTTTGTTACAATTTCAGGATAACCGTATAAAAAATTCATTTCAAACATGGTGATTAGTTATTTTATATTAGAATTCCATCATCATTATGTTCTAAATTCTGGGTATCATGATTCACAATTCCCATTCCCTTTTGTTTGAATTGATTCCAACCCCCTAGCATTATCCTTCTTGTATACTATAACACATTGGGACTAGAAATTTGGCTATTCTAGGAACCCTATTCTCTAGTCAGAGCCTCCCTCATCCTAGATATTCTATGTGGTCAGTCAATAATGGAAGAACCCAAGTTTTTGGAAATTGACTAACACTCTTATACAAAGTGGATGATTATGTGGTCATCACTTATTTCTCACACCAGGCATGGACCATGTGAGCTTATAGATTTGTTAGTGGTTGTTTCACAAGTATGATAGATATGTAGTAATTGAAGTAAAAAATGAAATATATCCATGCACGTAGTTTTAGAGAGAAGGAGGTAAGTAGGAAGAGCATGTTTCAAGAGTTTGGCTGAAACATAGCCCTTACGGATCTGCTACTTCAATGGAACACTTTAATTCTTCCACTCTCTAGAGAATAGATTAAAATGGTTTCCTAACACTTCCTGAGCTCCTCCTCCTTTTCGATGGCCATAGAGTGAAGATCATCATCCCTGTTCTACTTTCGGTCCCATTCAGCTTGGATTTCTTCCACTTGGTGGTTCACCTGTGCTAACTACTCCTGGGCTTCTGCGAATTGGGCCTTTAGTCATTTGATTCATCATGAAGTATCCTAGTCTACTTTTTGTTGGATTCGAAATGCTCACCAATACGCTCGCTGAGGCATTGAATTGTCTGCTCGACCTCATGGAGCTTTCAAATTTTCTTGGACTTCATCTAGCACCAAGAAACATCCAATTTATAGCTACCCTCATGTACATTATCAGGGAGGTAGTCTCAGATTATCATGTGAAAATTTCATGTGTCTTCCCCTCTAGTCCGTAGATTGCACAACCAAAGATGAAATTAACCCATATAGCTTATCCAATCAGCTTCTAGAATCTTTTTGAGAAAGAATTTGTTTAGTTTCCATGCTCAAAATCGGTTCTTCTGACTACTCTCGACTACATTGAAATTAGATTCATCCATCTCCAAGGTATAGATAGGTTCATACTCAGAGAATGCATCTAGGAGATCAACAACAAGATCTTCTTTGGGCATCACATCTGAAGAGTTAGGTTCTAGGTCTTCAGGCTAGTTCTCATCGCTTGATTCCATTTCAATGATGTTAGACCACCCAACACCAGGTTCTGCCCCACCAATGGTGTCACCTATGATTATAGTTGGTTAAATATCAGGAACCATGGCCTAGCCAGCCTGGATACTTGGTTCCATATCGAATTTCATTTCTCTCAGGAGAGGGGCCCTAGGTCCTCTGGCCATCCTCACCAGTAGGAAGCTCGCCGCTATGAGAACTGTTCAGATGAGGGTTGCGTTAGTCAATTTGATTAAGAAAATAGAAGGTATGGCTCTATAAGGTATAAATATTACGATGGTCAAGTGATGGATTCTCATACTATTACCTCTAGTTTTTTATCATAGGGATTCTAGGGTGTGGCCCCTGATATATGATAGTGGGTTTTGAGGAGTCCGAGGAGATGGCCCTTGCCTCCCCAACACTGCTAGACTCTACAACTATTACTTATTTGTATGCATGTCACAGTTTTTGGTTCTCCATGCCTTCATCCCTTTAGTAGGAACGCTATGCACAAGCTTCTCCTGCATGGGTAAATTTCATTTGAGAAGCCTAGTTATAGTAAGGATGATAATGGAACATGGGGGTGAGTTAGATCTTACTTCAAGATATGCATCAAATCCACCCAGAAAAGCTCCCTCCGAGGCCATTATTTCAACTTCTTATGGAGAGCCTCCCCTGGAATCTATTTCCCCATCATCCTTCCAAGGGTCATCCTCACTGGCCACTTCCCCCCAGGATCCATCCGAGTTGTCATACAAGGGGTAGCGCTCCTCTAGCTGAGCGAATGAAAACACTGGTGGGGGGGGGATTCATGTTCAATAGCACCCTTACACGATTTTTCATGGGCCATGTAGTGCCATGAGAGTGCACCAATTCCTCCAGTTCTATCACAAAATTTATACCCACAGTAGGGGTCATGTTGAAACCACCTTTTTTGAATCCAATTTCCCCAATCTCCATCCCATGCTT
The DNA here is from genome assembly GCA_963277665.1 of Viscum album. Lineage (NCBI taxonomy): Eukaryota > Viridiplantae > Streptophyta > Magnoliopsida > Santalales > Viscaceae > Viscum > Viscum album. The sequence goes on along the minus strand of OY728140.1, from coordinate 361,025,428 downwards.
GTTTAGATTCTCCCATAGTCTGTTGAAAATGAGGAACTGTTTATAGAATTCTCAGTCTTTCCAGGCCTCTAGATAGGCAAAATTTGGAGGAATCACTGCCTAACGAACCTACTTCCCTAGAACCTGAGAAGGCCTCATACGAAATACCCTTAATGATTCCCCTATCCCCTAGTTCCTCTTGGTTGGAGCCACGAGGTCTGAAACTGCTACCTCTGTTCCTTCACATTCAGTTGGTGCTGGTTTGTGGTCTACTGCCCTTACTTATACAACCTCATCACCATAATAAGAATTGGCATCACCCACATGACATCCCCTTGTTACCTCTTAACCCTGACTTCAAGGTGCAGAGACCTCTGTTTTGTTGATCCATATTGTTGGTTGCTTTAGTATCTCTCCTGGATAGGGAGTTTCCTAGCTCTGTGAATATTCTTGAATTAACCCTAATGTAGTTGTGGGTGGTGGAAGATTGTTCCATATCTTCCCATCTTCCCATGTGAACATCATTCAAATCATTCTCAACATGCATGGGTGGTATTTATGAAACACCACTATATAAACCTTTAAAGTCAGCCTCTGCATGCATCTAAATTGTCTTACAAATCGGTTTGGAGTGTATGAATCACATATCATTTCAAATTCCACCCACGTCACTATTACCATACTGCAGAAAGACAACATATATTATCACTTAACTATGGTATCTGTGCTATCACTAGTAAATTCTCTGGTTGGCAGAGGGAATGGGTGAATGATGAATTGGTCTTCATGTCTAATCCTGCTTAGCACAGCCATCAGGCATGGCTTTAATGGGAAGCTCCCTGGAATATTTAGGATTTCTGGTCGAGAGTGTATCCTAGGTAGAGAAATGAGATTGAGGTATTCGTAGCCGCCCATGTGCGATGCGAACCATATATATAAAAAGTGGAATGGACCACACAACCACAAGAAAAACTTCCCTTGACAGATCTACCTAAGCAAGTGATACAGCTTCTATAGCACTAGGATACCCAAATTGATGCATTTCCCAGAGGCCATAATCACTTCCATGATGGATGTTCTCATCCACTCTCCCATATGTGCATCCCTCACTAGCAGTATCCATCCACAGATCAACACCGAGATGAACCCAACCAACCAGACTATTGGCTGCTGCTCATCCTTGATGATGAAGACCCACAATTTCCACTGGATATCCTTTATGATTTTCTAGTAAGAACCATCATTACTTTTCTGAGCTCCCCATAGATAGGTGTGGGGCCTCACTAGTAGATTCATAGGCGCTGCCTCTCCTTAGACAAGCTTCTCCGGTGGAAATTCAGAAAGTAACTAAACCATCACTTGAGGTGGACATCCCTGGTGTTCTTCTTATCATTGTTCATTCCCAGCACCATGTTCAGCAATGCCTTTCCCAAAGGCATCATTTTTCCACATCCTACCAAGTATTCTCAGTAGGGAGAAACTCGTCATACATCCCCCCCCCCCAGAATTGGGATGCCTGAGATCTTATGGAGGTCCCAGAGGTTGATTCCAACCTCCCCATGATGCATGTGGAATGTGTTGGTATATAGTGACCACTGGATGAGCAGATCCAGTATGATTTCCTTATTTGGGAGACATGGAATTGGGAAGCCCATGATGCTTCATACAGGACTACTCGCATGAGCATGGTCTCAAACTCAATGCAGGATGCACACACCTAGTAGGCCTAGACCCACTCATCCATGAAGTTTTTACCCTAGCACAAACCCCATATTTTTATACGCCCCTTATCTGGGTTCCCAATACCTACGTTATTTTTTGTTTTTTACGGATGTGGGGACATCTATTTATCCAATTCCTTTCCATCAAAATTATTGAGGTGATTTTAGTGGAAGTGTGCTGTGACAGGAGTGTGGTTCATCCTGATATGACTGTCCACAACCCTGTACCACACATGTTGTGATGGTGTGTCTCCAAAATAGTATGACGACTCATATCTACTGGCCTCTAGAATGAAGATGTCATACCATAATCCAAATACATATAATGAAAACCTCCTGTATAGCAGATTGTCCTTTTGAGCACCGGACAACAGGTTCATTAGAGATTCATGGTTGGAGTGGCTTCAAACATACTCCCCTATTAGGATATTGTTCACCACTGTTTTCCTTTGAGTGGAATTAGAACGAGCCTTTTGAGAAGCCTCTTGAACTTCACGAGTAGCCTATTGAGTAGCCATTAGTCTAGGAATTAGGAATTTTTCTAAGCCTTCTCACAAGGCTTAGTTGTGAATATCGTTCACAGAGGTAATTCGTGAAGAAGTATACTGCCCAGTAGCCTTGTTCTTAGTGTGGATCGCAAAGGAGTAGCAGATCACGATGCACTGATTCACTAAAAAAATTCACAGAGAAAAGGACCATAGAACATGGTTCGTGAATTCACATTCATGGGGTGGATCGATTTGTGAAAAGAGAGTGTCAGCACAATCATTCACGGAGATCCAGTACAGACACTAGGCCCCTCTGGCCCTATTTATAGGCAAGGTTCACCCAAGCTTCTTGAAGACCTTCACTCGAGCTTTGTGATGACCTTCATCCACTGAAGATTCATGGTACTCTCTATGCACATGCTTCATGAGACACCTTCACAGTCCAATAAGTTGTCTTCTTTTTTAGGTGATTTACCCTCAGAATCTGACACTCTTTTCTCTCAACTCATATTCTAGGGGGGGGGGGATTTTAGCATAAAAAATCATGCTATTGAGGGAATGAACAAATACACGGTTGTTTTGAAGGTAATATAGACCCGAAATGGCCTCATAATCCATCGAAATCATCAAAGGGGTATGTTTAGCGAAGCTCCTCCATGGAGACCCCTCACTGATGTGATTGCGAAGAAGGTTTATGGTGGTTCTATGAGTATGATGGATTCCAATTCCACCCCTTCACTCCACAGAGTCACTTTTCTACATGGAAAGCAGTGAGAGTGCCTGACAACTGCAATCTCAAGCATCAATGATGGTGTATTAATGAGTTATATGATGTTCTAAAGAGCTTGGTCGCTCTACGAAATCACTCTTTCTCTGCACTAAGGACCGTGATCACAACCTTGATGGTCCCTTGGTGAGTCTGACTGAGTCTGACACTCCCCCGTCGCTCCGCAACATCACGTTGTTCTTGGTAGATCCTTGTTTTTTCTTCACATTATGCCCTGCAAGTGCTATGAACCCCCATTCCCTATAAATAGAAGGATAACCCCCTCCAAACCATTGTTACTCTGACCTTTCACCTTCCAACTTCCCATTTCACAAATCTTATGAGCATTTCAAAATCGAGAGAAAATGGATCACCCTATGTACTTAAGCATCATGAAAAGTTCTTTTCTATGTTCTTCATTCCCCATACTTGTAGGGATTACCTTTGTGAAGGCCTTCACCCTTCATGAAGGAGGGATCCCATTCAGGTTTCTCAAGTCAATGCAAAGAATTAAGCCTTCGCAATGCACTCTCCAAATAAAGAGCTCTTTGCTAAGGTGAATCTATGATCCACCGAAGTCCTTCCTTCATGAAGAACCCTTCATTAGTGAATCTCCTTTACATCATAAATCCCCTCTTAATAATCCTTATTTCTTTGTGAACCAGTCTCCCATAAGGCCCTTTAGGCTCATATAAAGTTATTTAATGGCCCCTCAAGTGGTGTTTCATGTTTCATTTCCCTAAAATATGATCCTTCACATAGTTACACTAATATCTATTTCTTCTTCACATATCTATGCTAACATGGACCCCTTTATTGACCACTCATCCACCTCACTCCCTTCAGGCATTACTTGTGCCTTCCCTTCCCCAAGTGTGGGTTTGTACAAGTTATGTAAGTAAAAGGGATTAGGAGTAATTCCTCATCATCTAAGATGCAGGATGTTAAACGTCCAAGCACCCACATCCTCAACATATGATGTTAAACTCTAAGTTAAAATGTTCATGAAAAGTTTGAGAGGACTAGATAGGGGATAGAATTGGGAGCCTTTCACTTCCCGCCTTTTCAATCCATCTTCTCTCACTATTTGCACTTTTTCACCATGTGTGCCATGGGTAGTCTCCACATAAGCCCCAAACAACCTTCTCAGGCTTCCCTCCGGGAGTATGTCCTAATATCCATATCCCTTGACTACTCCTCATGTGTAAGCCCCACACCATCCCTCGTGGCCGCAACCTTTGTGACATGATCATCATGTCTGATGTTACCTACTGTTTTCCACACCGAGTATGACTCACGTGGACTTAGTGTAAATAGCGACCATGACATACTCTTTGGGCCGCTAGCCATGTTTAAGCCCCTAGCAATTATTTGGGATACTAGCCATGCATAAGCCCCATGTCCCTTCCCAAACTACATGGAATTTGATCCTTACCTTCTAAACATGGTATATAGGAATCCTCTATGAGGTTCAATACCAACAATCCTCACAATACATTTGTTCCATCTATTTCACATCGGTTCACTTATTCTTTATAACGTTAAACTTCACCCTACAAAATACACGGGTTTTGATCCTTTTCATGTATGTAGTATACCTCTTTGAGTTTCAATACAGACCAATGGTAAACTCTGGTGCTCCCTTATAGGGATGTAACCTCCTAATGGGACATCCCCCCTTTCAATCGTCCTGTATGATGTTAAACTACACCCTCCTAAATACATGATTTTTATCCCTTTTTGGTACATAGGATGATTCTTTGAGGTTCAATACCAACAAATGGTAAACTCTGGTTCTCCCTTCTTGGGAAGTACCCTCTTGATGTGACATATCCACTTTTTGGGACACATCTTTCAGATCTATCCTTTGAGGTGTTCACATACACATGGAAAACCAACCTTTTATAAGCCCCAAACTTCACCATACTCCTCCAAACAATAGTATCCCTCTTACGAAGGGCCACTAACCACGCATAATCCCCTGGAACATCTCTGGGACACTATCCTTTACATACACACCGATTCTATGCCCCCATCCTGAAATATGTGGACTTTGATTCCCATCCACTAAGATACATAGAAAGCCTCTCCGAGGTTCCATCCCATCACCCATTTCCCATCCCAATATATTCTTTGAGCCTTTGTGTTTTGGGAAGATCATGCCCCAATTCTAAGGTTCTACTTCAATTGGGTCCTTACCCATGCACTCCATTCTCATGGTCCTCCTCCTTAGGTGATCTATATCCCCACTGAACTATATGGAATTTGATTCCCAACCACTAGGATATGTAGGAAGCCTCTCTGAGGTTCAATCCCACAAATGTATTCTTCACATTGGTTCCACCTCATTTATTCCACCCAATTTACCCGAATCATCCATCATCCATCCTGATTATTACCTAGGCCGCCGCATACCAGTTGGATCACACCATCCTCTCGGGAAGCTAACCAGTCATAAGTGCCATCCATCCCATTTCACTTTTCATCATTTGGGCTACTAATCATGCATAATCCCTACACAATTCATATCCATTCAACAAATACTTCCCCTCTTACAATGGGAATCTTACCACATGTATGTCCCAAACCACCTATTCAAACTACATGGGTTTTGATCCCTGTATTCTAAATAGGTTACATTGGAAACCTCCCTGAGGTTCCATCCCAACCAATGGAAAACCTTGGCATCCCCCTTCTTGGGGTGTGCTTCCCTGATCCATCTGTTGTGATGTCTAGATCAACCTTCATGGTGTGAAATCTTACCTTTTTGGGACAGGACACCCCGAGTCTATCCTTATTGGGAATATTGATCCATCAATCTAGTAAACCTTCCAGGTGCTCTATCTTATGGATGTACCTATCTGATCCACTCTAATCAGTGTTTCAATCTGTATGATCTATCTATCCTAGACATTTAACTCTTGGCATACCTTGAGTCAAACATGGGAAGCTGGGGAAAACCTTGGAGACATGCCTCTAGCATAAGTACCCTACAACTGATGTATGATTCCTTGGGATTCCATGCCTCCAATAAGACCCCTAATAAGGGAGAATTCAAGTGTACCAATGTTTCATCATCTAGACATGCCATTGATTCCCAACACGGCTACTCTCTTGACCAAAGGATGCTTCCCTGACTTGAACCTTTGGAATGTCCTGACAGAAGTAGCGTAATTAACTGGCATCCAAAAGGATATGGCACTGGGGAGAGTTTCAAAAACAACATATCAATCTTTGAGGGAGACTTGGACTAGGTGATGAATTCTTAGGAGGAATCCATAGAAGGAAGAACCAACATCCAATAATCCTATTTCGATCAAGAAGAAAACATCGCTAAGTAAGTGATGAATGCTTCCTGCATTTGGAAAGTAGGAATGTGGGGTTCAATGCAACCATCAGCGTCGTCGACACACTCATGAGCACGAGAGACACCCCTAATGGAAAGTGTCAGAAACAAATATATATATAAACCAATTACAAAGTGAAAACAAGAAATTTTATATAGTACTATAGACACTGGAAGAAAAACCACAAGTACCCAAAAGGTAAAGATAGAAGTGACCATAAAGCAAATCTAATTCCTGCAAAACCATGAGCTAGTAATATCCATCCCGATCTCCAAACTACTCTGTATGACCTAAAAAACTATTTATGTATACCTAGGGTGAGCATAACAGTATAGTCATTAAGATCCTTCCTAGAGACTCTTGTGGAAAGGATAATAAAATACTATTAAATCATAGAGAAAAATAGTGAAAATAACTCTTCACCTAAATAGGTATACTATGTTCCCACCATCACCATAGATGACTCTCACCAAGTATCACATACCAAATAGAATATAATATAGAAATGAATCATCAAGGGTACCTCACTCCCACTTCCCCACTGGTTTTCCAATATTACCAACATCACACATCCTAAGTAATATCTCTCTAAAAGAAAGATAACCTGAAGAAACCTAGGAAAGGAATCACAACATGCACCTCATGCATCAAATTATATCACCATATGATATATAATCACCATATATAGTAAAAAAATAGTTTTTGGGATCCCTAAAAGCCCATGTGACATGTATCATACATTGGGTATTATACCTTAATCCATTATAGCCCATACATCAAGTATGATACCACAATACCTAACAACATATACAAATCACACCATTAATAATCATTTCGATAATATATCCGATAATACATGTGTGTGAAATGACCACAAGACATTATATCCCACTTCACACATATATGGGAACACCAACCATTGTGAATACTAGAACAACTAACTACTAAGATAATATAGTGGGGCTAAATGGGGTAGTCATCCATCCACCCCCCCACTAGGATGTTGGGGAAAACACCCTCTCAGAGTCCACTGGGTGTTAGTTACCCTAATCAACATGGATGGGACTAGGCATGAAATCACATAATATACATGGTATAATAAAACCCACAACCAAACTATAGAAATAATATTTTCTTAGAATCAACTACATCTAACTTCACTCAAGATCCTAACTTCCACTATTAAGACTAGATATCCTATAAGAAATCAATCATTTAAAGGAGAAACATTAATTTGTGTATTTTCATTAAAACATTCATTTTTTTTAATTAATTAATTTGAAATTAATTGAACATTAACATTATTCCACTATAAATTACATTAATAATTATAGAAAAGTCTATTACCTCTCAAAATAATCCAAACCAAGTCCACAAATTCTCAAGAGTAAAATATTTTTTAGCATTTCATTATAGTATCAACCAACCCCATGGGTTTAAAATTAATTATTTAGTATTATAATCATTCTATGATCTAGGTAATTGAGGAAAACTATCATAATATACCAGAAAGAAGAAACATTCATCAAATTATTTCTAGCTACCTCAAGTAGTGGGAAAATTAATGCAGATAAAACAGAAAAACAAGACATCAACCATTAAACAGATTCAAAAACAAACATTCCATATCTGAACATCACATCTATAAGTAATCCCATATTTAACCCATTACATAGTCTTTGGTTCCATCCCTAAAACCTACATGTATATCCTTATGCATCTCGCTATCATATGTGTCAACTGTTATAACATCATCTACCTATACCCACCCCACATATCACATCAGCAATCCTAGTCTCAACCATCCTAGGATAATATCACATTTAGGCCTCCCAAACCCTTATAAAATCATATAGTGAAGCTCACATCCAGACCACATAACAAAATTAGTAGGAAACAAACAAGAAATAGGGAAATCTAGGCCCTAAAACCAGGAATCTTGCCTTCAATCATAAATAAGAATTCACAACTCCTAACTCAAGTCATTTGGCCTTCATAAGAAGATAAAAAAATCAAGCCCTAGAAATTATCTTTATCACACTACAAGTTTTCATTCCATCTTGAATTATGTAATTCATTATTTATAGGTTCCAACAACGAGAAACCTAAGGCATCATTCTATGACAACTATCAAGAGCTAAACATTCATTTAGTATTTAAACTAGTTCTATCAAACTATGTGAAGTATCATTATCATTTAACATGCCTTTTATTTTATATCATCATCAAGAATATAAATTATTCAAATTATTTATCAATTTTATTAATCAAATGGAAGATCACATTTAGTTATGAATGTACATCAAATAAATTTTATCATAATTAATGTACAAAAAAAAAACAGATTACAAACATGCCTCTTATTTAATTATTATAAGCCAATTAATTATCAATTGTTAATTGATTTAGTTTTATTTCCAATTTAAAAATGCTAATCCAAGAATAAGGGCATGCTAAAAAATCATGGAATAGATATCACACTATCTAGAAAAACAAGTGAAAAAACGCTATCATATTAATAAGAATAAACATGTGATCACTACAACCCATTTACAAATTCATCTGGTTAAACCATTATTTGGTTAATTCCATCCCCATATAAGGTCTAAATCATTCTCAATTTATGATTTATGATAAATAAATATAGAATTAATGAATACCCTACCTCGAAGGTATCAATGTTCTTCACAAGATAATGGACCAACATTACAGATCTCCAATAAACTCTCCTATGAGGAAACCATGATCTCATAAAGATGTCATTCCACAAACGTACCGAAAACAAAAATGAAAACTCATTAGAATATTAGGGATCAAGATCCATAGAATTTAAAGAAATAGGGGGTAATGATACCGATCATGGGGAACCCTCTAGAAAATGAAGGAACATTGAACCTTGGATCACCACTGATAAGATAGAGATACCTAGGATCAATCCCCAACAATGGGATTCCAAAACACTATAAAGGAGGGATGATAATCCCCTAAAATTAGAGAGAAAGGAAATATGGTTTTTAAAAACCCAAGGTCCCTGCAATTTATAAAGCCACTATGGATAGGGAATTTACATGTCATGTAACCCTTACACATCATGAAAATGTAGGGTTTCATATCTGACCGCAAAATGCATCACCTCAAATAATTTAATCACCAAAATTTATATGGCATGTAACACACCATGAACTGGCCTCACAATCTATGATCCTCTTCAAGGTCATGAATAGTTCCCAAAAATTTCATAAATTTGAATACAGAATATGAAACATAATTACACACCATGTATTTTCCCTATTTCAATCTTTTTTCATCTGAACCCCTATAGACTCACTCCAAGCCTTCTCCGAGAACCCCATGCCTTGGAAACACATAAATGGTCTGACTACTCAAATCCATGCCTTTACCTTATATACCTCTGAAACAATTATCTTCCATGAGAATCCAAAACCAAGCCTAGAGTGGAAATGAAAAGGGGTCTCCTGAACAGACACATTTTGAGATGTGTCTCAAAGATCTTTCTATCACTGGATCTCAACCACCTCACTTATAGGTATAATGTGGTAAACCATGTAATAGAAAAAACCAAACCCTAAACACTCCCTTGGAGGAGATAATTAATAAATGATATTAAAGCTATAACAAGAAATAAGAGGAAATGATGTCATAACAAAAAAATTCAACATCCAAAAAATGAAAAATGTTACAAGGGAAGAGATAAGCATACAATAGTTTGGGGTAATAAGGGAATATCTACGAATCATGCTCCTAGGTACTCTCCTACAATCCACTATGCTTCCACAAGAAACAAACCAAGGTAATAGCATACTAATATAATAGATTCTCATAGTGGTATTGGATATCTACATGTTTCTCCTCAAAGGCCACATCATCATCAACATCGATCTCACACAAATTGATGATATGGGAGTCATCATGAAAATGAAAAAATAGCTTCAAAATGTGAAAAACATCATGTATCTAGATCATATATGGGGGGAGTGCTATCTAATATTCTTAAATACCAACAAGAGACAACACTTCAAAAGTCCCAAAAAAGTAGGGAGAAAACTTACTCCCATGACCAAAGCATCACTTCAAACAACAAGGAGTCACCATCAAGAACACATGATCTCTAATTTAAAACTCAAAATCCACCTCCTATGATCGACAAAGGATTTATGATGATTCTGTGCTACCTTAATCCTCTCATGAATTACATATACCATCTTTATCATATTCTGTACCAGTTCTAGCCTGAGAATTTCTCCCCCTCTGACCCTAGCCTAGCATAATGGAGAATGGAAAGGTAGGTTATAAAAATCTTTAAATGACGCCATACCAATGGTGGAGTGGACACTATTATTTTAAGAAAAAATTACCAAGGGAAGGTGACTCATCCATGAACCTCCAAAATCTAGGACACAATAGTGTAATATGTCTTCAAGAGTTTGGATGGTCAGCTCTTTCTAACCATCCATATACAGATGAAAAAGAGCAATAAGGAATAACTGAGAGAAAAAATCTTGTTGGAGACCTCTTCACAACAAGGAGGTAGAAAGAGGATCTCAATTAGAGATGGTTTTCCTCAAGACTCTATAGAGTCGCACCATATCCTACATATATTTCATTGAAAAAACCTCCACTGATATCAACTCCTTGATCACTATAAAGTGGGATGATTTCATTTAAAAATCCACTATCACCAATATATGACCATATCCTCCCTAAACTCAAGGAAAACTGGTAATTAATCCCATCGAGATGTCCTCCCACATCAACTGGGGAACATCCTATGGGTGGAGATAACCATGGGGAAGATTATTATTGGCCTTCACCTTTTAGAATACCAACCATCGAGAAAAAACTCTTAAACTTCATGCCTTAACCCATGCAATAAAAAATAACCTCAAGGATCCACACATCATTTTCACAAAGATATTTATTTCAAAAGGTGAGTTATGTAACTCCTAGAGAACCATCTCACACATCATTTAAGTAAAAAAAATCCTTCCACAGAACAAAAATTGGTGCTATTAATCCTAAGACCAAACATAAGGGGAATCATAAAAAAAACTCGGTCTTTCTAGACATCCACCTTAGAATCCCCAAGCTGGTAGTCCTCCACATAGTACACAAAATATGACCTCAACATTATCTAGAAAATAAAACCTCTACCTCCAACCTATCCCATATATTGATACATCATTCAGAGTTCTTCTATCACTCTTTAAGAATTTCTAGATTCACGCACAACATCACTATGAGAATTCATACTAGTGAATCAATTACAATATTTCCCTTTCCCAGAGTATAAAAAATATCAACGTCATAGACTTGAAATAATTCCATCCTTAGATGTTGAAACAAGTTCATGTCAGGATAGGAGAAGACATACCTCAGTCTATTATTGTCAGTAAAAACTATAAAATTATTTCCAATGAGGTAATTTCACCGAATATTCAAAGAAAACACAAATTACACCAACTCAATATCACGGGTGGTATAGTTACACTCATGGAGATTTAACTACCGAGACCCATGATAAAAAAATGATCTTTGATGTAGTAAAACATAGGCCAAGACAAGATGTGAATCATCCTAAAAAACCCCAAACTGAACTCCCTCAAATAGAAAATTAATGATGGAGTGATAAAAAAATTCTCATTCAGTTACTAAAAAGTTTCCTAATAATGGACAGTCCACAAGAACACATGATCCTTCTAGGACATGGCTGTCAGTGGTGTAGCAACGTGAGAGAAATGAACTATAAAACTCGTGTAATAGCCTAATAGATTAAGGAAACTCAACACCTATACCACTATCTTGGGGGTTTCCCATGAAATAATGTCCTCTAACTTCGAAGTATCCATAGTTACTCCCTATTGGGACATGACATTCCCTAATAAATGGAATTTTCGATTCCAGAACTCACACTTCAATAACTCCCCAAATAGTTTCTCAAGATGAAGAAATCACAGAATAACAGTCTATTAATAATGAAAAGGTGGAATTCATTTGCTCTTGAAATTTGATTACGGGGTTTTGAATGTTGGACAATAGTTCACGTAGGATTGATCATTTTTTAATAGATTCCCACAGGTTTTGTTTATGGAGTTAGAAACAACCAATGGTTACCTTATTCAAGATGGTTCATTAGCCTACTTTCCAAAGGTAGGTGGTCATTGGGAAATGGAACCAATAATGATTTGGGACTCACATTGGTTGAGATTATGGGAGTTTAGGATCATTACACCATTTTAGGGGGAATTATTTCCAACTCCAAGACTCTATTAATGATTATAGACATATTCATGATTTCTTTATTAAATCCCCCATATAACACAAGTCACCTCGAATTAACATTAAATTAATAGCTTGTAAGATATAATTTATAATCATATGTATGTATCCAATGTTTTTTTATCAATGAAGATATCTTTATATATATGAGGTCCCCTATTGATGGTACCCTTTTCATGTAGGTTAGTGATTCTTTGGTCATTTATCATTGAGAAGATTGTTTTATGCCACACCGTGGGGAGTTTTGGAGTTTATCATCATCCATGAATAAAAGAGTGTTTTTGATGCTGGGATTGGGCCAATGATATGGGATTCCAATGAAACATTTTGAAAGAAATAAGAACCCATTTAGTTTGGTTCCACATAATAGGAAACATCCTACTATTTAAAACTACATGACACAGACCAAACTAGGTATTTAAACATCATGCAAGAAGGATGTCTAGGATAAATGTTCATAGTCACAGTTTTCCATGAAACTTATACCAATGTGGCCTAGGGGACCTGGAAGATATGTAGCCTCCTAGGATGGATTTGAACCTTCTTGGAAGGTGTCCCCGATCACCCCAAGTCACATACGAATTCACCACTTTGATGGTATTGTCAATAAAATCTTCAATAGTATTCTTAGTTGGATGAACCAATTCCTCTCCTTTGGAAGACGTATTTCATTAGTGAATAGTGTGATCTACTCCATTCCCATGTATGTATTATCTAACAAAGTTTCTCCCAAAGCGGTATTATGGAATGTTGAGAAAATTTTAACCACATTCATTTGGGGTGAACATGAGTAGGGTAGGTATCATTGGGAATCTTGGAATAGGTTGGCTTGGAGACCCACCCACAGAGGCATTATCTTAAGAAGTTTAAAAGAAACCATGAATAGTATTAACGAAAGGATTTACTAGGATTTCATAGAGGGATATTCACTATGGGGAAAATTCATTACAAAAAATTATGGGGCTAGTTTTGATGGTATTAGTGGAAGGGTTTCTAGGTTATGTGACTCGATTCGAGGACACATACCTGTATTATAGAAAAATTCAAGATGGATTCCTAGGTGTGGGTCAATAAAATACTAGAATACGAATTGGGTGGGAAGTTTAATGGGTTTTCAAGGGTGCTCGGTTCCAGATTTTTTCTTTGAATAGGAGATTAGCCACCTTAATCTTATTCATTCCACCCTCAACCACCAATAACGAGAGGTTTATAAAAATATTCTCATTATCTCAAATGCAGACCAACTGGTGTTCACTACCTCCTCCGCCGGGTGTTTCTCAGGAAAATAATACATTCATGTAATATTTGGGGATCATGTTGGGGTGGAAGCCTCTCCCTCTCATAATCACACACAAAACTGAAGAAATCAAACACAAATAGAGAGACATAATTTTACGTGGTTCGGTCAGATGACCTATATCCACTAGGAAGAAATCAACAATATTATTATTAAAATGGGGATACACGTATTACAACTTCCCCTAATATATCTCTCTTATCATAGATGGGCACATACACCCCATATTTATTTCTAGAGATGTAGAGGGGAAAATAGAGATAGTTGCTGCATGTTTTCTCTGAGTGGAAACCAGCTCCTGTGGGATTGTCAACATAGGAGACCACCAACTGATACAAAAAATATCCTCCGGTGGATGGACATCAAAGGCGGTCACCCACCCATGATTTGATCTTCTTCAGTATCCACCAACCATGAGGCCGTGATATAATTTCCAAAACTCAACAATCTCCACCTTGAATAAAAATATCACCATAATGCCGCTCAAACAATACTTCACCCCGCTAAAATAAATCTTTCTTCCTGATGCTTCCTTCTCGATGCCCGTTGGCATCTCAAATTTGAGTCATATTGATCAAGTCCAAACCATGTTGGAACTTGATTTCTATAGTAGTTTTCTTGTACTTTGGAGGAGGAACAAGATCCCATATCATATTCTGATGCAGTGAATTCATATCTTCTTCCATAACAGACTTCCACTGGTTGATTTCTTTTCTATCCAAAACATTTCGATAAAAATATAGAACACCATATTCAACTATAAAAAGATAATAAATAACTAATTTTTCATACCTAGAAGGTCTTTGTATAATCCTTCATGCTCTACCAGTGGTGATACTCTTATATGATGTCACTACTCTACTTGTAATAGTCTCAACATTCAAATAATATAAAGAACCTTTTCGAATACCTTTCATCATAAGAAGTGAACCACAAATAACTTCCATGAATCTATCCTCAATGGTTATTCAGTAACCAATATTATCCAAAACTCCAAGAGAAATGAGGTTCTTCTCCAATTCTGGTACATATCTCACATTTGTAAGGCATCGAGTTGTACCATCATGCATCTTCCACCGTATTATTCCAATACCTATCATATGTAAAGGGTGATTATTTCCCATAAACACCACAACTTCATCTGACTCATTGAGGTTTTCAAACCAATCTCGATTCCTGCACATATGGAATGAACAACTTGAATCAAGAATCCAACCTTCTGAATGGTTGACCATTGAGAATACAAGGATAGTATCTTCAACATCCTCAGTTATTTGTACAACATTTGACTTTGATTTCCCAATTTTGGAACAATCCTTATTCCATTGCCCATTTTCATGATAGTAGGAACACTCGTCTTTCACTGGACATCTAAAGACGTACTCGTCTTTTGACGTCAATCGTGATTCATCTCTTCTAAATCTTCCATATTGCCTATCAAACAACCTTCCTTTAATTTTCATCAATCCCTTCAATGCGGAATCCTAATGGACATAATTTTCCTTCCACCTGTAATCATTATTAATTAAGGCATTTCATGCATCAAAATTTCTTACCTCATCCTTACCATACAATAATATCATAGTAAGGTGATCACAACTCTCTGATGGAGATTTCAACAACAACAGTGCCTTATCTTCATCTCTAATTGTTACCTCCAAACATTCCAAATCAACCACAATTTTATTAAAAGAATCAATATGCTCAATCATAGACATACCTTGCTTGTACTGAAATATGAATAGTTTCTTTTTCAGGTACCACAGATTTTCAATGCTTTTGGCCATATACATATTCTCCAAAATTCTCCACAAATTGTTTGCTGAAGTTTCTCGCATCACATTGTTTTTTGATCTTTATCCAAATAAAGGCATATCATACCGTATACTTAACGATTTTGTGTCTTCCAATCACCATAAAAGATGTTGGTTGAGTTAGAATATCCAAAACTTCACATTTCCACATGATGAAGTTGTTCATCCCATAAAACTTCTCCACCTCAAATTTGGTACTGGACACCATACTTTTATATCCAAAATTATTTTTAGTACCAACATGTGTAGCTGGAACAGACTCCTGGGGCTTCTGGAGCGGTACCAAACTACATTCGGTTTAGGGACTCTCCATCACAAAAACAGATCAAAATTTTTAAAAACAGACAGTGCTGATGAATCCAAAATAGTCAAAAATGTTATAATTGACTATTTAATTCCACAAATCATATTAAAAATGACATCCAAGATTTCTCCCCATGTTTTTTTAAGAAACCACAAAACCCAAATGTTTTTTTCGTTTAAAAAAAATCCCCTTAAAATTTTAAGTGATACCTGCCTGATTCATGCACCCCAATCAGTTGTTTTCAAAAACTAGTTTTCCTTTTTGACTCAAAAATACAAAAAAGCCCAAAAAAACATGTTCCCTAACTTATAAATCTTATCTCCCACACCAACCACATTTAAAATTAGAAAAAGACACCTGAAAAAATAAAATACCCCTCTTCTTCCTTATGTTATTTTTCTTTCTTGTTTCCACGCACATAACATACTTCTCCTGACCTTTGAAGATCAAAAAAAATAGAAGGATCCAAACCTGATGAAGTTGGACACAAAAAACACCAGATTGCAGACATGCGAATAGGGACAGATCCAAACTATGGGTTACATCGGGTTGAAGATGTGCGAAGGACAATGGGGGAAGATCCCAATTTCGGGTTGCAGTGGGTTACAGATGTGAAGACAATAGCTTCCAGTAGGAGTCACGGACCACAACAGGTTTAGGTTCGCATAAGGAGTTAAAAATTCTTATCTTTACAGGTAATCTAACTCCCCTTTGATACCACTGTGTTGGGGTGAAAGCCTCACCCACTCATAATCACACAGAAAAATAGAGAAATCGAACACAATTAGAGAGACATGATTTTACGTGGTTCGGTCAGATGACCTACATCCATAGGGAAGAAAATAACATTCTTATTCTTTAAATAGGGATACACATATTAAAAATTCACCTCATATACCTCTATTCCACAGATAGGCATATCCACCCCATATTTATTTCCAGATATGTAGAGGAGAAAATAAACATGGTTGCTACATGTTTTCTCCAGGTGGAAACCATCTCCTACAGGATTGTCAACATATGCAACCACCAACTACTGCAGCAGGTTTCTAACAGCTGGTCATCAAAGGTGGCCACCCACTCCTGTTGCGGTCTTCTTTGACATCCCCCAACCTTGAGGCAGTGAAATTATTGTCAAAATTCAACAAATCATGAGTATGATGCATGGGGCGAGACTCTATGGTGCACTCAGATTCCAGCTAAGATCAACTTTCTTATATAGCTTATCCACAACCGTGATTTAACTACAGATGAGGAGGTTAGAAGAAGGGGTGTCTCCATTATCTATCAGTGCAACTGATACAGTATCCTGAAGAAAGAATCCATTGATCACATGTTCTTTAAGAGAGAGTGGGTGTCCTCCATGTGGTGTGGCCTTGGTTTTCACTATGGACAAGATGGGAAGGTTTTCTCTAGTCAAAAATTCCTTTACTCTTGGTTCCATGGGTTTAATGATAACACACATGAACACAAGGCATGGGATATCTTCTTGGAATTTGGATTTTGAAGTATTTAGAACGCTTTTAATAGGGTTATATATGACGGGAATCTGAGTTCAACACTAGGAGTGCTGGTTAGGGCACGATCCTTAGTGGTCGAGTTGGACACCTTGTCAAGTAGTGGGATCTCTCCCCATAGCTACAAATGGCCATGTATAGGAATTATTTTTCCTAAGTTCATAGATATATTCCATAAGGAAAGTGGGTTATCTGGATCCCTCCTGATCAAAAACTCAAGATGAATGTTTATGGGTCATGTATAAATGGTAGTATGAGGGGTAGATGGGTCATTTGAAACCTGGCTGGGTCCTTAGTTTTTTCTTTTAGTGATCTGTTTGGCTAGGGTGATTCACTTATTTCGAAAGAAACATCCATTCTCAAGGGTATTGAACGTTGTCTCTCCCATGGTTTTTCACTGGATGGGGTGGAAACAAATTCCTTGATTCTTCATAGGTTCATCAAATAGGAGATTCCTCCCCTATGGTCTATCACCCATTTGGTACAAAGATGCAAAATTATCTTCACTAATCGCTTGGATATTACTCACACATAGAGGGAGTAGAATATGGCTATGGATTTACTAGCCTAATGGGCCAATCCTCACAGACCATACAACACTTTCACTATCATAGGTTTTCTCCCACTAGGGTACGTTAATCTTGTTAGGGCCAATGCATTTGGGATTCATTATTTTAGACCTCCGTGACATTTTTGGGCCCTTTCCCCCGTATAAATAAAATTTTTGTAATGTAGGATGGATGGATGATCATTACTAACCGAAAATCCCATGTGATTCATTCATTGTTTGAGAAACTAGAGGAAGTGGAATATTTGACATAACACCTAATATCCTTCATTTTATGGTGGATGAGGCTATGTGTACGTGAGATAGAAAGGGCCTCTGTGTGATCATATTTTTTTTGTAACCGAGGAGATAGAAGAATGATGGGTGCTGTACTAATGTAAGAAAGGCTAGGAGAATACTCTAGGAGGGATTCCCTCTTCTCGGTTTTAGAGAGGATGAGAGAGGGATCCATCACTGAACCTCATCAAAGTGAATGGAAAGAGGATCTGAACAACATTTTAAATGGAGAAGTACCTTGTCTTAGAGATGAAGAGTAATGGAGAAGGAAACTCCTCATGTCTAAAACTAAGAGGTCCCTGAAACTTCCCCCAAGTCTAGGGTCCTCATTAATAGAAGGATGAAAAACTGGATGTACCCCAATTAACCTACGAATCAGATAAGAAAAAGTGTTGGAAAAAACATACGAAATGGATGAAAAAACAATTTTGAAACACTCTGGTGTGTCTTTATCCATGGATGTGAAAATCTAGAGTCCTTGGTGGAGGTTTTTATTTGGCCTTATACATATGGGATTCCCAAGGAAGAAGATGCCCTACCATTGATGGAATGAAAGTGGGATCAAAGGAGGATTGTATAGGTTAAGGCTGGGTGAGATAAATATGGATCACATAGGTGATGGCTAGGAAAGATGAATATGGTTTATGTAGGTGAAGACTGGGTGAGATGAAGATGGATTGTGTAGGGGATACCTGGGTGAGCTAAAATTAGCTCATGCAGGGTAGACCTAGGAGATCTTATGAGATCTCTGGGAAATAGAAAACCTAGGTGATAACACTTGGTAAAGGACATGATCTAGCCTCCAAGGGTCTCCTCAGGTGTCTTTGGATGACTAGATCTCATGTTCAGTGATCTATAAGGGTAATTTTACCTAGTGTTCTTAGACTAGGGGATGTGGCTCGTATAAGTTTTTTGTGTTGAAAACACTAGGGGAACTCTAATACTTCCACCCCCTTTTAATATATTCTTGTTTAAAGTCATGGAAATGTACCTAAAATGTTTTGAGAGTCTAGGTGAAGGATTAGGGAGAGCATATATTCAATGTTTCTTAAAAATTTCCAACTATATAAAATGAGGGGTCAAAGGGTCCTATTTATAGGCATTCTCAGGACCTTGGGTGAAGGAGGCGACACAAGAAGGTGAGTCTCATTTGTCATTGAATAGGTGCATCATGGTATTTACTACATAGGTGTCTCATGCTATTCATCAGATAGGGGTGACTTGATCAGTTCTTTTGGGAATTCATGTTTGGGGCCCATGCAATAGTTCTAGCATTCAGGCTAATCTTGTGTGGTGACACTAGTTCATAGGCTAAAACTACATGTTTCCATAGATTGGGACATTCATGGTATTACCTGGGATAAGTGTGCAACCCTTGATATTCCTAAATTATATTTTTCATAAGGAATTGAACTTTGAAAATTCTCATTCTCACATGAAGAAAAGGAGTGTGGTCAAAAGAACCCCCTGAGGATTAGATCCAATCAGAAGAAGAGGGTCTGATCCCATCATAGAGGAAAACTGATGTTAATGGATCCTTCATTTTCTGACCTCTAAATTTTTTCAATCCTTTATTCTTAGGCTTGATAAACATTATAAATTTAATTCCATATAAGGTAGAAGTGAAAGGGTGATCCAGATAGGTAAATCGTTATAGTGGACTGCATAAGTGGGCTATTTAGGTAGACAACATGGTTGATTCACACATGTTTATATTGCTGGGGGTCCATGAATATATAAATATTATCGATGGACTTAGTGGTTTTTATTCTCTCCTACACACTATTTTAGTCACCAAACTATTGATATTTTCATGCTAGTCTATTTATTGAAGTTGTTTTCGCGCAGACCTAGTATGAACTTGTCTATGTGACACATGTACATGGGTGAGTGACCTGTGAAAGTTCACTTAGTCTAGTGACTGGTGTGAGGTCAATCCATTTCCAAATTTCCAAATTTCTAATTTTATTCTAAAAACAAGATTTATATCTAATGAAAATATTGGAATTTCCTTACAGATTTCCAATTTCCTCCCCAAAGGATAGAGTTTCTAATGAATAGGATGGTAATTGTATCAAGGATATAGTTGATCTTGTCAAGCAAATTATTATGATACACATAACACCACTCTCTAGTACTTGGTGAATTATATGAGGAAACATCATTACAAATATCCTTAGAGTAATTATCTGCATCTCTATGGCCACAAACATCTGAAGTATGTGTTCATCCAAAAGATAAATAATTATATCCTGCTTTCCTAGTTCCAAGAATACAATAACATTCTCACTTCCAATATCCCGGACAAGGGAGCATACATTAATGCAGGAACATTATCTATGCCCCTCATCAGGCATCACAACATGTGTTCCCCAGATTCAATGACTCGTACCTCTAAGTAAAATCCACACTATTACTCTTCTATCTTTTGTGATTTTAACAGAGACTAATTGAAAGTCTGGAGGGAAGACTAAAACCTCCACCGAAGAGGGGGTGTCAGACCTGAGTTGATCTAGGTATACATGGTGCACCATAAATTTACTGATTTTTCAACCAAACTAATGGTGGTTGGAATTTTTGAGGATGAATGGGTGGACCAAACACACACACATATATATATATTAGATCTTAGACATTATTTACAAGATGTTAAGATGATTAATCCCACATACCAACTCCAACCATCTGATGCACATAGAATTTGCTATATATCTATTGGATGTTTACAAGATATATATATCTCGCATCCTTAGAGAGATTTATAATGAGTTTATCATACCTAAATACACATGGGATGATGTATAAAGTTTAGTTGGTTTGGGATTGTGATATATTTAAGATAGGAATGAGCATCAAGAATAAAGACCCTAACCTAAAAAGGGATTTCTATTCTAAAGAATGGATGGATTCTTTCTTGGAGCCCAAAGGGAAGGCACCCACATGTAATTGTCCCATGCGATGTCCTGTAATGGAGAAGTGGGGATTTTTTGATAAATTCTATCCCACATTGGAACAATGTGATTACAACTAATGGGGGTAGATAGTGAAGTCTGATGTACCTTCCAAGACATGTCTTGAATGATAATTAAATATGTGTATAAGAATATATATGCTTTCATTTCTCAAATCTAATAGTGGTGTGAGGCCGAAAACATTCTTCCTAGAGACCAAGTTAGTAGTGGGAAAGAATATAGGGTTGACATACCCTATATTGGTACATATCCATTGTTTCTGACTATATATTCACACAGGGAAGGACCCTTTCATTATTTTATGTAAATTCCATGTATTTTGAGGATAAATTGCAGCTAATTTTTCCTCTTAATGCATGTTGAGTGAAATCAAAGTTCTTGGGGTTTGATTTTGACCAAATTTTCTAGCCATTTTTTTCCATCCGCTATCCCTAAATCATTGTGAATAATTAAAGAGAATATATCTATTTAAGGAATTCAAATTCTTTCCTTATGAGGATCCAACCGTTGGAAAATTCACTAATTATGAAAAATAAAGAATTGAACTGAGATCATATATGATTTCTTGTAGGGATGGAATACTAGTTGGATGAATTGTTAGTGAGGTTATATGTGAGGAATATGATCCATGTATATTTTAAATCCAATTCATGTTATTGTAGTAAATAACTATATCCCCTCCAATTCAATTTGATCATAGAGGCACCCAACGATGACTTGACAATTCTGGATTCTCACAGTTGTGGATGCAACTCAATTTATGATTAATCTACCTCCAGCTAGTGCATCCACTAGGCCAACCTCCTGGTATACTAAATCCTATATTTTATTATATCCCAAAGGGGAATTGACAATGAGAGTCCCTCATTCCGGAGTATTAATTATTATTGGTAAGGTGAAGTGTGGCAGAATGGATCTACCCATTCTTGATAGTGAAATCAATGAGGCCCCGACCTCACCCAATAGACCCAATGAATATTTTTGTCTACTAGTCAGGGTAAAAATGGAAATTATGTCTAATTTTGATCCTAGATTTTATATCCTCCATCACCAAGAGGAAACCATGGCTCTCCCATCCTTTAACTATGATGTAGAGAGCCGGGAAGCCCGTGAAATCATGGTGTGTCTGGTCAACATCATAGTTATCCAAAAAAACCTTGGATTTTATGTGACCAGAGGTGGTCCAAACATGGATAGGAAGGCCTTATAATTCTAAGGAAATGTGTTAAATTCTTCATGCCAGGCATCATATTCCATATATTTTGGATGTTCAAGCCCCAACTGAACTCTACTTTGATGCTGACATTATCGAGGTGAGAATACATATTTAGGTGGTGGATATGATCATTTATTCCACCAATGATCATATCCATAATATGAGGTGAGTGGAGGAAATTATTAAATGGGGGGCCACTAAAGGGGTTGATGAATTTTCCATTGATGAATTGGATGACTTCATTAATCCTCAGGATATATATTTTCCATTTTTATGTTTTCCTCATTCTTCATGTTCTTATTTTTTGGAAAAAAAAGTTTGTTACTGAGGAAAGGGTGACCCTTATTTTCAATGGGTACAAGTATAATCTACCAAGATCCCATAATGAAAGTATTCCCTAACATGATCCTGTCTACGGGCTAAGGAATCAACTCCTGAATCGGGGGAGCTATCCCCAATCCAGAGTGTGATGTAGGAGGAGATGGTTGGAGAGTATTCTTGATGGCCACCTACAATAACTATATTTTAGGAGCCAAGTGATTGCCTTCATCCATAAAATGTAAAGTAACAACAATAAGTGAATCACTTGGCCAAGTTCATTATTAGTCAAGATGAGTTTCGATGACATTTTTTATTATTTATTTGTCCAAAATAAATGTTAAATCAGTCCTATGGCCCGTAAGATCGACTCCTCTATAATCTTTCTAGGGGATTAGAGATGACCCTATGATAACTGAGGAGGAAATTGTAGAAAAGATACAAATTCTTATTTTGGATTCTATCCCTTTGACAAGGGGAACTTTGAGATCTGATTCTATATCTTTTCCTGTCTATGTAGAGAGGGAGAAAAATCCTAGTAATGTCAAGTGCACACCATATGGTGTCATGCATAAATTACTAACTTCTATTCCTTGTGATGACCAGATCTATTTCATGCACCAAATGACCCTACAACCTCTACCATCAGTCCCTCCGCTACTCAATAAGAGGATGACATGGACCTCAGACCATACAATAATAAGGATGGTGTTGATACTAATCTAGGATAGACTAAATGGGTTGTTCCCACTGATGAGATAGTGGATGATGCTGATAGCAAAGGCAATTTGGGTGATGAGATGAGTATCTTAGACAACCTTACCAGAGAGGATTCTATGTGACTTAATGCAATAAATAATGAAATAATTGAAAAATTTAACCCATATATTGATATTTTTGGCTCACTGGAGGATTGTGGGAACTTTGATAAAGTGTTGTATGGATGTGAGTTTCCTATTTTTTTAGTGTTTTATCTCATGACCTACCTTACATCCAATGTATTAAATCAACAATATTGATTGGTACAGCTCTATATATAGAAAATTTCAAAAAGGAAATCCATTACTGAGGTGTTGAGGTCCATCCCACTCATACTACTGGGGGAACACGAGTTGAGGTCATCAAAGTGTAATATTCTCAAGATACTTTCATCTTGGGCCCTAAGAAAACTCATGGGAATGTTCCTCAGTAGGAAATCCTATTCTAGTGTTTTGAGGATGAGGGTAATTGGGAAGAATATGATTATGAAATTAATCCATCACTGGATAAGTTCTATAAATTTCGTTGATACCCTTTTTTCGTTTATCCTTTCCATTTTTCAAAGTCAATGACTATTTTGGTTCATCCTTCAGCACCGGTAGTTATAGCGGATGAACCTGAAGGGGAAGTCATTTCCCCAACTCAATAAACTTTTCAAGGAGAGGATGATGTCACTCCAGGAAGGGAAACATAAGTCATTTCCATAAGAAAAATGATTCTAGAGTATACCAATCCCCTTATGACTAGCTCTACAGAGAACCAAGAAGGTCTGAATACTTTTTAGGTACTTCACCAGTTATTATGGAAAAATATACATGAGATAGTGTTGAGGAAACCCATGAAATATTTACCTTTAATACTAACTCATATCTAGAACATGTTTGGTATGATGGTTCAGGTGTATTTGACTACCTCATAGTTCACACTACCATGAATGAAATTGTTTTCCAATGGGATAAAGAGCACGAGTCACAACGACAGATTATCAAGGAAAAAATGATCATCAGAACCGTTGAACTATGAGAACAATATCCCTAGTGGAGATCAACCATTCCATGAAATTTTTGGATTTTAAGAACTAGGTTGATACGGAATCCACTAAAATATCATGCCTCCAATAAGATATTGATTCTGCCTAAGGGGAGCTTGCAAAACATTATCATTTTTCTAGATGGGGTTCAATATGAAGGGGAAATTTACATTAATGCCATGGAATAAGATCTCCACCTAGATGAGGAGAGTATGGTGATGAAGATATACAAGATTAAAAAGGACAACGATGAGTCTCAAGAGACCCTCAAACAAAGGAATAGTTTTATTGAAGGATTTTTTTAGAACATGACATAGAGACTCCAAATTTGTGGATGATCCTTTGATTTTGGATCCATAAATGAAAATGATTTTGTTTCTAATGAAATATGTATTCATCTTTATTTTCATATGTATTTATAACCTAACACTTAATCTGGGTCTTTAGCTAACTTTCCTTGTGTCAATTTATTTTAATCACAATAATTGGAATGGGGGATGGGGGTGCACTGATTTTTTATTAGGTATTTGGACCTAAAAAACATAGTTAGAATATTTCTAGAGTCACATGATAGAATCTAAAAACTTTTTGTATTTTGTATCATGACTATAATACTTCCCTAAGTAAAATATGAAGAAGAATTAGCGAGTGAGACATGGATTTTTATTAGGATTCCCTTTGTAAGTTTTCAACCTAACAAGATTTGTGCCTTTTTCTTTTCACTTCTAGAAATTTGTTTCCTAAACAATTTAGATTGTAGGTATAGAGATCTGAGACTTTCCTTTCAACTTGGGTTCCCTTTCATGGGGTTTTAGCCTAGCGAGTACTATGTATCTTTTCACGTGCTGTTTAGAGACCTCCAAGTCAGACAAATGCAATTTATGTTTTAGGTATAGGATCTTTGACAATGAGTTATGGGATGATGAATCAATAAGGGATTGTTGCATTAGAATGTTACATAATTATTCAAATACACTTAAGGGGTATTATTTTGAGTCACAATTTTTTGATTTCCATATCTGAAACATGACATGATACAAATACGAGCGGAGTTATCTCTAACCATGTTGTAAAAGTTGTTTGTATCATGATATTTTCATTGGGGATTATGGATATTGAAGAGGCCCCTCATGGTAATAAATGTGCCTATGGTTGAAAGGCCTTTTTGATGGTGAATTATGAAAAGACAAATTGGGGTGTATCATTGAACATTTTAATAAAAGGTGTCCTCTAAAATTTTACATTATATTATCGATGGATATGGAGTTTGTGAATATCCAGATTTCTCAAGACAATGGATGGTTGTTTGTTAAGGGAAGGTGAATGGGAATTAAGGGAGCACCTGTGTTGGCACTGACCATGAATGGGAAACTGATCCTATAAAAAATTGGATTGTTTTTAAAGGAGGGGGCATTCTATTTCAATCCTAAGATTGTAAAGGAAGAGTCTTAAGAAAATTCTAGAAACACCCATCCAGATTGTGGTTGTGTTTATGAATAAAGGAGAACACCTGGTTTGGATTCCACGGTACTTGGTCCTAGAATAGAGTATATGGGAATCAATAAATTTATTAATGTAATGAGAATCAAGATGTATGGAGATCTTTGGGGTGATGTGGGGGATGGCCAACATTAAGAGGAATGGTTTCTCCTTGACAAAGGTTGAATCATCATGCTATTTAATGCCATGTGACCATGATATAAACCATGAAGTTTGATGTTTTATGGAAATTATGTTGAGGGATATAGTTTAAGGTCATTAATATTTTACCAAATGATTATAAATTTTCCCTTTCAAGGTAATCTATCAAATAATGTTCCATCACCTTAAGGCATGAATGGGGATGGTTGTAAGCTATAATCTAGGGGGTTTCTGGATCTGAAGAGTGATACGTGACAAGTATTTCAGGAATTAATGATGACCATGAAAAAAAGAGGTTTACAACATAATGTTTTTTGGTTTTATAGAGATATAAGATGACTCTCCTATGAAAAAATGTTCCTATGATTAACAGGCCCTTTTGGTGGAGGACTTATGAAAATCCAAATCGGGGAATATTAATGCATAGTGAAACAATGAAATCCCAGGCTTGAAAAACCCTTTTTGTGGGAAACTTATCAAAAGAAGAAAGTGTAATATCACTAAATATTTAAAATAATAGTGTCCTCAAGAATCTGACATTCAATTATCGATAGTTGGAGAAATATTTTGAGGATTCATATTTCCCCAAAAAATAGTTCATTTTTTGAAGTAAAATTCTTGAATATGGAAGGATAATTCCATACCAAAAACACCCATGAATGGGGGAAATGTTTCCCTACATTGGTTTGAACCAAATACAAGAAAGAAGGATATACCTTTTATATTGGATGGACCCAATTCATAGGATATGATATTCACTATGTATCATATCAAAGTGAGAATCAATGCACACATAATTATTGTAGAGATTCGCCAAACTGATGGAATTATTATGTAGATAAGGGTTTTTTTTAATTTTTATCACGATTAGGGTGAACCCATACCAGAACCTCCTGTGTAGATCTGGATCATACTTAGGAGATTGGGGTCATTTCCTGTATTATATCTAGATCAAGACTTAGGATCTTGGTGTCACCGTGTATATCTTCAAATTGAGAATCAACACACACATATTTATTGAATTTTTATCACATAATAGAAACCAAATGTTTAGTTTAACATCATTCAATGAGGACATATGGTGTTCCTTTTAAATTATTACATCAAGGGCCATGTTAAACCTGATGTGAACTGATATGCCTTGATCATGTGGGGAAGCCTTTACCAAATATCCTAATACCACATGAGCTTTGATCAGTGTGAGAAACAAGGTGTTGCAAAGATTTCATGTACTAAAAAACGATAATTAAAAGGAAAGGTAGGTGCATTTTGATTTTGTGGCAGTTGGACTAGGATGAAGGATCTAGGAATCACTAAGTATCCCCTGGGAATTAGAATCGAGTCATACTTATTTCCAATATTTTAACGTTGAATAAGAAAGAAATTAGCCATGCATTTTAGCATCATTTGATTAGGATTAATGTTACCCAATGTGTAAAATAAGGCATGAAACACCATAAATGCTTTTTAGGAATTTTTAGAATCAGTTTATGATAAGAATCTCATGTTTCGGACATGTGGATTCCTGATATGGTTTCTTAAGGCATTATATGCTTGGAACAAAGGGTAAGACTATATTTTAATGTCATGTGTTGAATATGTTATTGTATAGTTCATCATCATGGGACTATAATTACATGGTGTCTTACCATTTTAGGTCATATATACATGACAATACATTATATAAACGATGAGTGATAAGAGGATTATTGGTGCAAGGATGTTCGGACATAGTTTGGGCATGAAGAAGGAAATTATAAACCATGGTATTTGGGGTTTTTGGATAAGGGAAAGTGATACGGGACAAACATTAAAGGAATGAAAGTTGAACATGTATGAAATAAAGTTTACAACATGGCGTTGTCCTGGATAACAAATATAGAAGATGTCTCTCCTAAGGATGAATGTGCCTCTGGTTGACAAAACCTTTTTGTGGGTGACTGATGAAAGTCCAAAATGAGGAATATCCATGCATAGTAAATGAAAAGGCATCCTTAAGAATCTAAAATTATAGTAATCATGGATGAAGAAAGATTATGTAAATTTTAAATTTCCCAAGACAAGGAGTGTGATGTGTGGAAAGAATATGTCTAGGAAAAAATGAAGCAATTGGACTGACATTGGCCATGGACATTAGAGTCCCATGCATAGATCATTGTTTTGTATACAAGAGAGAAATCATTATGAAGAAGAGGTGTGGTGGAATACTAGCACCAAAAAATTTTATATTCGCAATCACAAATGTATATTTTATATAGTTTTATGTCGTGCAACAGGGATGTGATCCATACACTATTACATCATGTGAAAAGGAAATTTTTGTACAGTTCAATGACTTGTGTCAAGGATTTTAGGCTATGTTATTTAAATCCTTACAATTTAGACTATGATGAATTTTAGTTTTAGGTTGTATAACTAGGACCATATGTTTCTCCTTTTATGTTTGTGCATACATGACCATATGGTGTGCCTTTCAATGTCTTTCATCCAGAACCATATATATTGAAGTTTATTTTCATGTG
Source organism: Viscum album (assembly GCA_963277665.1). Lineage (NCBI taxonomy): Eukaryota > Viridiplantae > Streptophyta > Magnoliopsida > Santalales > Viscaceae > Viscum > Viscum album. Next base: position 360,996,596 of record OY728140.1, on the reverse strand, counting down.
GAAAGGACATGTGATGGGTCATGACTTTTATGTTAAGTAGAAAAGGACCTAACCCTGTAGTTTAACATCTTGTGGTAAGGAGAATACACACACAGTTTATAATTATATGGTGAGGAAGATGATGTTACTTTATCACATGAAGTATTTCTTGAGAAATATTGCATTGGTAGGGTCCATAATAAGCTCTCAATCCATAAAAATAATAGAATAAGATCGATTAGAATAGAAATTATTCATAGAATAAGGTCCATCCCACTTTTTATCTAGCTTTGGAGGACTCTTACCTAGTATCATCATGGTCTTGAAGGGAAATACTAGTAATCCTTGGAGGAAGATAAGAGGTGTAATTTCTTGTGAAAATATCATACTATCTAATTTTTATGGACCTATAAGTGATGAACGGTTTAAAGTATTTTCTCATTATGTCACTCTAACTCATCCAACCATTTCTAGGATTGATCGCCTACAGATAGTTGATAGCAGATGGAAATGTGGACAAGGGAAACTGGACCTCAATGTGTAGGACCACTTCTGTCCCATATACAAGTGAATATAGGATATCCCATGTGGTGTTGTAGGTTGTAGTTCTAGAGGACCACAAGAAATGAAATAGATTTTCATGAATATAATTTTTATCTTTATAAAACATCTTTTGGAGTATTTTTGATAGGGTCTTTTTAAGGCCTTTATCTTTACATTTTCCACTACATGATAGTGATACAAATGGTAGGATTTGATATTATACTCCTGATATAGCTTTTCCAACTCTGTAGAAAAGAAATTCATTTTATTTTCCATCAGTATTGAATTTTAGAAACTTAATATTGTAATGATGTTTATTTTCATAAAGGTGAAAATACTTTTTATCCCATCTTCTTTGAGGGGTATTATCTTATACCATTGGGAGAATAAGTTTATAGATGTGAGGATGTATTTCAATGGGTTGAACATGGTTGGAGGATATCACCCTAAAACATATATTCCACATATGAAAAATGGATAGGAATATTTGGGTGTATGTAGAAAATATGGAGTTGATGGATGATGTTGGTGTGCACTTGGAAGGAATGACACTTCTTGGTGAATTTTTTGCAATCCTTCATCATTGGAGGCTAGAAGTATCCAAGCAACCAGATTTGATTGGAAATCATAAACCCTGATTAGTGGGCACCATGGGATCCCATTTATAATTCTTTAATTAATGCTACAATATCTTCTCCATCAATTTATTTAAGTAAGAACCTATCAATACATTGTTTATAGAGGACATTTTGGTTGATTTGGACCATCAAAAATGATAAAGTTGGTGTATCATCATCAAGTTTTCTCTTTTATTTTTTTTGATGAGAGGAGTTCATTTTAAAGTTAGTTCTCAATGAGAATCATTCAATTAGTTTTAAGACCATATGGTTTGGGGATGAAATTAACCTCATTGATTTATTCCACACTAACTTGAACATAAGGAGAGACAATTCAGCGATGCGCAATGCTAATGAATGTTTCATCTCGGTCTGGATCTACCAAAGCTATGTATTTGTTTTATAATGGACTGGGTTGAGAATTATGCGATCTTTTGACTTTATCCAATGTCATTTTGAGGGTAATTATTCTATTATTATGTGCACATAGATAAGAAGGGGGATTAACTCTTCCTTTCTGATGGCATAATCACCATTGATCTTCTTGATCACCAACCCTAAATTGCATTTCACTATCAGATGGACCCCATGAATTTGAAGTGCTAATTCTAGACCTATGATGATGGAATGATATTCTACATAATTGTTTTACAACATTTTGAAAATAGGAAGTAGTAAGGAAAAACTAACTTTTCTAGAGATATGATCATGAATCCCAACCTAGATTTGTGGAGCTTTGGGTCCTCTATTCTCTAACCTATTGGTCTTCTGAATGATCCTTAAAAATAAATATCCCACATCTGGGTGTCTTGATTATAGAATATCTCTTCATTGAGAAATACAGTATTCAATGAAATTGTTTCTTTAGATGGATATTCTTTAGGGAAGTCTTCCAAATCATGGAGTTTTATCTCTTTTTGAGGAATGAATTAAATGAAACATTTCCACAAGATCATTTCCAAACGTGAACAATGTACAGTAAACATAGGATAGTTGAGGATGTATTTGATAGGGTTTTTTCAAGAGATAAAATAGACCTCATGATGTTGTAGGTAGTGCATCAACTTTTGAACCATGAAGATTAACACCAAGAATCTCTGATAAATATTTAAATAATGAGTTTCATAATTAATCATGGTTTGACTAAGATAATAAAGGATTTTTTCATTCTTGATGTCCCTATTTTGTGTGAGGAATTCACCCAGTGATTGTTATAGGGCTTTCCCCTAAAAAATTATATGTTTCCATTCAATATATGGCATTAACACTGGTGGAATCAAGATATATTTTTTAACTATTGATGCTTCTTGACAGTTGTCATTCCACTAATATGTGACCCCCTTTTTCATCAACTTGGTGAAGAAAAACACTTTCCTATCAGGTTTACAATATATAACTAAATTTAGGAAAGGTGTCCCTATAAACCCCTAAACTATTTTAGGTTCTAAGTAGGATTCATATTTAGGATATATTTTTTTAGGTTTGACTTCAATGACAGATTGGCATATGATGAAGTTGTTAAATTTCCCTAAGGTAACCCAGAAATCACATTTCACAGGGTTCATCTTTAGGATATATTGTCAAAGTTTATTGAATACAGTCTCAAGATCGTCCAAGTGGTCAAAACATTGCTGATAATTAACCACCATATAGTTTATGCATCATTTGAAAAACTATCCCAAGAAGGTTTTGAATATATGAATCATGACTTCTTGATATGTAAAAGTAGAATTATTCATCCCAAACAGAATTACTCAGTATTAGAATACTCTATAGGGGACCCTGAAGGTTGTAATTCCTACATATTCTAGGGCCAGTTATATTTTATTGTACCTTGTATGGCCATCTATGTAGAATAAGGATTGATATCCAAACATTACATCAATCAGTAGCTCTGTGATTGGGAATGTTAAACCATCTTTCATACAGTGCTAGTTGAGATCTATGAAGTCGATGAAGACCCGAATTTTCCCATTCTTCTTCTTTATCGAGACTATATTTTCTATCGATTTTTGATAGTAGAATTTCTGAATGAAATTGTATTTGATATGATTTTCAACCTCATCCCCAATTTTGGCGGTGTGATTTGGGCGCAACCTTCTAGCTTTATATTTGTATCCCCAATGGTTTTCTGGAAAGATCATGTGGTGAGTGGACAACACTAGATCAAGGCTTGTGGTTTCTATGTAATTTCTAGAAAATAAATCCCAATGCTTCTTAATAAATGATTTACATACCACTTTTTATTATAAAGACATGGACACACAAACCAAGGTGGGTCGTGGGTCCTCCTTAGTACCCAGGTTTATTTTCCTAAGTTCATTAATGGTGGTAAAGGCACCCTCCTTAAATGCTGGAGGGGAATCCCTGAGGTCTTACTCTTCCCTATCCTCATCTTTCTCCTCATCGTTCTCTCCTTTTTTTACTCTTAGGGTATATAGGTGATGAAAAAACACTAAGAGAGGCATCAACATTTTGAAATTTTGATGATAAAGCACATTCCTCCAACCCGACTAATGACATGGGGTTTATTTGATGTTCTGAAGGAGAGTTAAATAATAGATAATGTGTATTTATACTCACTGATGGTTTCATGACAACCTATTATAACTCAGATGATGAGGCAAGGATCTGTTGAATCTTAGGGGATAATATGATAGAATATACATCCAAGCCTTTACCATGGTCTAGAGATTCAATGAAATTTTCATCACCACTGAGCTCAGTCATCATGATTGATATGAAAAAGGTTGTTGATTATGTGCCCATATTTGGGCCCCTAAATTAGATGTGACTGATGGGAAGAACATAATCTTCACCAAGATATTTTAAAGTATTGGATTAGGTTAGTTCTAGAACATTTGAGGGAGTGACCCAGGAGACACCATCAGTCATGGAATGTTTCCCTTCCCTCTTGTAGAATACTACATCAATGTATTGTGATTTGTAGGATTCAAATCAGTATTTATCAACATGAAATGTTCCAAGTTGACCATTCATGTAATATTTGAGGCATTTTTGGTATTAAGAGTGGGCTTCCACATGCTGATCTTACCAAATACTTCCCAAATGAGCGTTAGAAGTCATGTCTTTAAACAAAAGATAATCTAAGTGAGATATGAGGTACCTAAACTAGGCCTTGAGATTGATCCTTCCAAGTGGGTTTTAACTCCTTTCCTAAAACTATAGTTTTAAATACTAATGGGACAATTGAGCTTCACTGTAACCCAACTGGTAAAGTGGTCAAACTAGAATAAGGTCGACTCTTGATCTATTTTCCATGAATGACCATCAGATACCAACATCATTCATCCAAGAAGATACATAAAATTTTCTAATGTTTCCATGTATAATGGAATCTTTTTCCTTCTTTTTGAAAGATACGATCATGTGTAATTCTATGTGATTGATCTCTTCATGATAAATTTCAGCAGTGACAACTTGAGCATCAAACTCTCGAGGAATTAATAATTCCTCTATGAGCACTCCTCGAAGGAAATTTGGTAGAAATAAAGCATCTGGGATTAGAAACTTATCTAGCACTAGGGAAAATTGTTTTAGAATGTCAAAATTTTGGGCTATAGGTCTTTTTTCCCAATATGGGGATTCCCCTTTGTAGGAACTTTAGGATGTAAAGTTATTGACATAGGTAGATCATCCCTTGTAACTTGAGTTTAATGCTCTCTTATCCTTGGTGGGTTAGGTCGAATAGGTTTTCCTACACATTGAGGTTGGTTTACCATCACCACTGCATTTAGTCAATCTTCTGGGATGATCAGTCTTGGGGAACCCCGACATATGTGGGAGAACATCATTATTTTTTCTAGGCCCTCTAGAGGTATCTCCCACAAGTTTTTAGAGTATAGATGGTCCAAGCAGGGATGTAGTTGGAGTATTGATTTATTCCATGACTTCATATTCCCTAATATTCTCATCCCCTATGGCCTCTTCCAATGGTTCCCCAATTGGATTTAGGGAACTCATGTTCATGGATGTATTCATCATTAGATAAGTGATCCATCAAGTGAATGAAATTGGTGGAACCAAAGATTAATTCCTCATCTGACGAGGATTCCATCCCCTGGGTCAACTCTTGTGGTACCATTTGGTGGGGGTAGTTCTTGTTATTTCAAAACATAAGGCATGAATTCCAAGAGAGTCAATGTAAAATGTATCCTTGGTACAAGTACATCTTCTCATGGTTGTTTCCCACCCTTCTGAACATGTCTTTTCTTAAAAGACTAGCCTTTATAAGACTGCAGTATTAATGGAGTTGGCTCTACCATAGTGGGAGAATCTGGTTTCATAGACAATTGCTTCAACTATTTTCAGTGGACAACATGATTATAGTTTATTTTAACTAAATTAATCCACTCACTAAACTTATATGCTCATTTTTTTAACCTACTTCCACTGTCTCTTCCTTTGGATTAGAGTTAGAACACATGCTACCTACATGGATGGATTGTCTATCCAGACTTTCCCAAATTCCACCAATAATAATAGAATTTCATTAAAAACAAATAATTACTTGATTATGTGACCCAACTTAGTATGGGTGGTGAAATAATTTGGGAGAACCTCAAGACTAGCATGATCGGGCCTCTTGGGTTTTGGAAATTTGAGTAAGTTGTTCTCTAAAGATAATATGAAGTATCTTTGAACTTGGTCATCTCAGAATGAAAAAAAAAATTGTTTTTTAGTTCCTCAAATGGGTTTCACCGCTACTCCCTTGTATCATCCTAATGAGGTATGAATTGTTTCTAATGCTCTGGAGGGGTTTCCACATGATACAATAAGGGATTTGGAGCTGGAGTTGGTTAAAGGGCTAGTTTAAGAATGACTTCCACCACCTATGATTTACCTATTATCCTCCCTTGAGATAATGGAAATAATCAGAACATGGAATTGGTTTTGAAGGTGGAATCATATAATATTTGAGAAACTTCAATGATATCCTGAAATCCACTTTTATATTTCATATGGATGAGCGGTGTGCACAAATCATCAAATAGATCCTCTATACAGATGTACACCAAATATTATTTTAGAAGTTTTTTGGTTTAGGGAGTAGGTAAATGCCTTCTACTGAGTAGTGAAATATGATAACCTATCATTATTCCATTATTTATAGTTTTATAGGTCAAGGGTTTTCATCTTCTGCAGTGTTATACTAAATTGAAAGAGAAACTACCAATATAGATCTTCCCATACTACGATTAATTGAGCCAAAAAACTAGTGTACCACATAAAGGCTATCCCTTATAGTGTTTATAAAAAGAATATGAATTTCAAAATATATTTATATGTAGGGTTACACATTATGGATTCATATCAGGACCTGAAATGTGTAAAATATTGATCTAGGTCCCCCAAGACACATAAAAGTGGAAATTCAGGGTTCCCAAAATTTGGCGAGGGAGTGGTTCGATTAACCCATTTAGGGAAAGTATTTGTTTCCAGATGTAATGGTTCACACCATTATTCCATATATTATAATAAAGCTATCATTTACTCAATATTATTGATAGTCCCTTGAGGGATGTTTGGTTGAACAAGATATCTAGCAGGGGTAACACCAGTTGGGGCCATCTGTGGAGGCTTTGTTTATACTTGCGGTGGGTAGCCTGTAGGGGCTATTCTGTAGGGATGCGACTGACCCATCACTGGTTGTGTATCTAAGGGAGGGAAATCCTGATATCTTTCTTTTTTGGGGTCTGATTATATTGGTTTTTATTACCCCACATTGAGTGGATGTTCTGGCTCTATTCCAGCTACTGTGACGAACCCTATTTGTGGAGGTGCATTAGTTGGGAGTGGAAGGTGTGGTTTTTCTTGCAGAACATATATAGTAAGGGTGTTGTATAACATCCCAGAACCCACAATCCCGGATCTGGTTCTGATATTGTAAACTTTACATTTCCAGCTTTGATACAGAAGAAGGTGGACCAATTTTTTCCAATCAAAATGTACAACATCAAAAAGAAATATCGGATCACTTACATACCCATGTAACATTTAGGTTTAGAGTTTTATAGAATTAGGACCAAATCATATCAACTTTGATTCGTAAACAAATTTTTCATAAAGATAAAAATAATCTCATTATATACCCATATTTTCTTATTTCACATTAGATAATCATCATTATCCTTTTGAAATTCTTTATAAACATAATCAATTCTACATAATTCTTTATAACATGGGAAAGAGGAAACATAAGAAGTTTGGGATCAAATTATTATTAAGGCTATCCATAAGAATTAATAATTAAATTTCATCAATGATCATAAGAAGCACATAAGGGTATAACAAAAAAGTTAGAGATAATGAGATAATCATAAAAGAACACATACCCATAAATACCTAGATCATCAAATATGAACAAATATAAAAGTAAAGAGTCAAAAAATTCAATAATCATGATCCATATGATATCAATATTGATAATAAGAAACATTAAAATCATATAGAATGAAATTTAAACCCTTTTTGGTAACTTGGAGAATCATATTCATAATACTATTTCAAAAAACCTTTTAATTAGAATAACCATATGAGATAATTAAAATATAATAATTACCCAATGCATTGGAGAAAAATTTGGGAACACCCATTATTTAAACTATAATGGGATCACTCGATGCTATCTGGGCTACCCCATCATATAAGCTGTAATAGAATCACCCAATGCTATTCGGGCCGCCCCATCATATAAGATGTATCAGGCTCACCCGGTGCTATCTGGGCCCACATTGTATAAGTAATTTATAATAACCACTACATGACTAAAGTAAAAAGAGATTACATATCATTATAAAACTCATATGACCAATCATTATTCCTATCATAATTTGGTTAACCTGTGCAAAGGAAACACGTTTTATAGAAATATCTTCGAAAGATGGTTAACTCATGGAAAAGAAACAGTTTATCTAACAAATATCCCAATAGGAGGATAATTAACAACAATGGTTATTTATTTTTATGAACGAAAATACTATTAAAATATCATTTAAAATATTCTTGAGGAAAATAGCATTTTCATTTTAAAAATCACCTTTTAAAACATAAAAAAATTGAAAATAAATTTATTTGAAAATAATTTTAAAAACCAACACTATATAGAATATTAGTAAAAAATTTTATTTTAAAATAGGATTTTAAAATTGTAAAGTTATATTTAAAGAAATGATGGTCATGTGAGTGGGTAATTTCGTACATGGCATAAAGAACATTCCTTTTTCATGGTAAAATGGTTAGAAAAGTGATTTGTTCATAAAGATAAAAGAACATTCATTTTAAATGTTTTTATAATATTAAAAAATGGTTGATAATTTATTTAATAAATAAGTTTAGAAAGGTTAATTTTTTTTGAAAACATTTTTAGAATTTTTTTTTGGAATAAAACATATTTCTGAACAAAGAGAGAAATGAAGTATTAATTTCTTAAAAACCTTATCTCAATAATTATAACTACCAAGGAGTGAAAAAATATACTATTTAATGAAAATGTATTTAATAAACATAGGATAATAAAATTCATGATTTTATCACGATATGAACTGTAATATTTGTCTATTGGAATCATAATCATAAATAATCTGGATAAATGATGATATTGTAACAAAAAACACTTACCACTTTTGTAATTTTGAATCATAATCCACATGAAATAATAACATTAAAAAAAAATACCCTAAAAATAAGGATATTCATTATATAACATGTCAAAGGTGCAGTATATACACCTTATAAATGAAGATATGTGTATCACATAACATACGTCTCAAAGAAGGAAAATTGTGACAAAAACCCCATATCGCTTTGGTGACAATGAAATAGTAAAATCCATGAAATAGATATCATAAAATGGATATGTGAATCCATATTAAGTTTAATGGATAATAATCATAAACTATATTAATTTTTATTATATATACCAGAAGATAAAAATAAGTGGGGAATATGGCATATATTTGGCAGAAATAAAAGTGAGATGAGAAAGACCCTTACATTTTTTCTTAATTTTCATGTGTGTATTTATTTTCAAAAATAATAAAATTTTGTTAATTATATAATTTATTTTTAATCCTTTTCAATTTTATTATTACTTTTTTTCACTTATTTAAATCTTATATACAATTACTTAATCTATTAAGTTTACATTGATTGTTTTGACTATATTCAGCTTGTGTGTCAAAAAATGACTTAGGTGGATTGACTATGGTCAAAGAAGAAATTATTTAAACATATCCAGAATAATAATCATGAAATTATTGTCATATTTAATCATAAATTTTAATTATTAAACTCATAATGAAATATATTTGTGAAAAATGATATAACGTTACGATCATGGAGACGGTAGGCCATACATACAAATGAGGGACATTTCCATTTTTCATTGACCATTATGGAAAGAAGGTAAGTAATATTTTATCTTTATATAATTATAATATTATCATAAATAACATATTATTTAATTATATATATTTATATATAGAATTATTGTTATGTGGTGGTGAAAAATTTATGAGATCACTTTGAGGAGGCAGTAGTCCACATGTCTACGAACGACATTATCAATTATTTTTTCTAGTTAGAGAAAAGGTAAGAAGAAAATGATATATTATTTTTAAATACTGATAATTATTTAATGAATATAATAAATATATAATATATATCACATATATTTATTATATTTACCCTCATTACCTTCAATGTTACTCGTTGGTGAAAAAATAATCACATCGCTTCATGAGGCGATAGTCCACAATACACATGAGCGACGTTATCGTATCCCTTATGGAATGGAAGTTAAATGGTATATATGATACAATGAATATATAGGAATAATTAAATTATAAATATCATATATAAACTTTATATCCATCGTCATAACCAACCATGAGATGTGGTAATGGAAAAATGAATGACATCATTCGTGAGATGGTAATCCGCCGTACACACGAATGATGATTTCATAAAACATTTGATGGAAGTGTGTATAGTTGTGGGTTATAACATTTTCATAATGAAATATAATTATATTTAGGATACAAAGGTTATTATATCATAATGGTATAATAATAATTAAATGATGTGGTGAAATAAATAAAATAAAAACACTCATTGAAGTATGTTACCTTTTCTTTGGGTATCCTGATAGTGTTTCCAAAATATCCTTCCTAGGTTGGATTTATGACCAAAATAAGGCTTATTTTATGAGATTAGGGAAGTTGTGAATAAATATATTCAGGGTTTTGATGATCCAAATGGATTCATAGGTGTGGAGAAGTTGGGGGAGTGAGTTCCATTTTATAGTTGAGGAGGTGTGGCATTTTTGTAAATACCCAAAAGTTTTCATCATAGGGAGGTTAATATTACCTCATGTGGCTCCAATATTTATAATTAATGGGATAGAGGGATTTTATGGTTTATACAAACCTCCATCATAGAATAAAACAAATGTTTTAAAAATTTTGTTCCTTAACTCATAAGTTTCCTTATTTTTTCATTTTGGGGTTTTCACTAGGTTAACTAGTTTTCTAGAATATGAAATGTATCCTTTAAAATTAAATTTAAGTGATATATTTTTGAAAATTTGGACCCATTGGTTCTAAATATTATATTTAATTGATGGAATAAAAATTATTGTGTGTTGAAAAATAATTTTAACTCAAGGGCATGTAATGCAGAAAAACACCGCTTAACCTTAACTGCACCGTCAGAGTGTTTACTATTTAGGGGTCAATATATTCATTATAAAGTATAAATTTCTACATTAATGGATCATAGTTGATGTTTATTAACATTAAAAATAATTGTATTCATTTTAAATCACTTAATAAAATAACATTTATTAAAAAATAACACTAGTGTCAATTCTGAAATTATTCATTTAATATGAATTTAAAAACATAAAAAAATTGATAGAATTAGAATATATTTTTATTAAAACTATGTATCATGATATATTAATTCATAAAATTAATTTAAGGTAACAATACATTCAATTTTATTAAGTTTTAATATTGGTAGTATCATTTATTTTATTTCATTATTAAATAAATAATAACTACATTGGCGTTTCTTAAGTAATTAAAGTAATTAATTGATATCTGAAAAAAGAAATTATCTTGATCTAAACAAAACATTTATATTTAAAAATAATATTTACAATATAATCCATATTGTTTGTTCCCTATACCCAAATCTTTATAGAAATTAAAAGGAAAATGGTTCCTTTTTGTCTTTTTCATTACTTAACTTATTATATTGTTCACTTTCATGGAAAATTATTCCAAAAACTCATAAAATTTATCCTAATGTTATAAGGGAAGAAATATGGCCTTCCAATGGGAGTTGAAAAAATTGGTAGGTCATTTTAACCCTTAATTTTAAAGATTAATCCCTCAGTAAACTTGTTTTTACCTTAATCACTATGAATAATTTTAACTATTTTCAATATTAATTATGGACAATGAAAAAGTCAAAATTATTATATATTATAAATTATAATTACTAAAAATATAAAATAAAACTTTCCAATTCAATTCATATAAGTGGAAAATTATAATTTAATATTAATCCCACATACACAGTGAGAAATCAAGTTTTTAAAGTGAATTTCTTCAAAAGATTATAATGTTTTTATATCAAAATTCAAAATGAGAATGATTCCAAAGACATAAATTGGATTAATTGATATAAAATTGATCTATTATTTCATTAAAACTAATTGAAAACATAATTTACCATTATAATTTTTTTAAATGAAATGGAATTTTTCAAATAAAATTCAGTATGTTTTATTATTAATTAGAAAATAAAACATTTCATAAAATACCAAAAATTCACCCTAAGATAATTTTACTATTTTTATTTAAAAAATAAAGTAATTTTTTTCACATCATAAAATGGTTAATAACACATACTCTTAATAAAATAGAAAGGGAAGTAAAAAGGTCATCCAGAATAACACATAATTAGGTTTCCAAATAAGAGAACAGAGGTGGGAATGAAGAATAAGCGTAAATAATTATAGAGATTGATTGAGATAATTTATAATGAAAAACTGAATGATTAATGTAAAGTTAAGGGCCTTGAAAATATAAATACATGATGTATAAATGACTATCAGTTCATCAGAATTGAAGGTACCAAGGTAATAGTTTTTTTTCAAGATCATTTTCATTGAGTTGGGGAGTTCTCTTACCATATTGACTAAGAGAATATGCAAATATACTTACTTGATGAGAATAATTTCATACTTTAATCATTTTAAACCACTATCTCATATTTATCTCTAATTATGTGTATTTAAGATGAATTTTTCAGGTTTGAAGCACAAAAATGAAATTTTAAAGACCACATAAATATAAATGAGAAAACAAGCTATTCCTCCCATCTTCAAACATTAAACAAAACTAAAATGGTTATCACATTGTAATAAAATTACCGAAATTATTAAACCTTCATAAATTAAAATGCAAATTTCAATATTAATACCCCAATTTCAAACCAATTCATTCCATAAATTCTTATCCTTAAAATTATTTAATCATTTTCTGACTAAGTTTGAAACCCAATAATTAGATGGATTTTATGATATATTCTTCCGAGATAAATCAAGCATTATTCCTAAAATAAAATTTCATATATTTTTGAGATAAAATTATTCTTTACCTATAAATATTTTTTACAAATTAGGAAATTACATAAGCTAGTGGTAGGTGCAAAACCCTTATCATCATTTGGTCGTTGTTTTAATCCCCAATTCCGTACAAGATGCGATGATTTTTCACCTAACATATGGGTTGAACTTGTTTTATTAAAACATGAATAATAATTCCTCCATAAATAAAAATTCATATTGATCCAATAGGTTACAAATTCCCCAACCCAGTAAAACATCTCCCAAAATTTCATTAGCCTCAAAATATTTACTACTTAAAACCATTAAATGTTGTGTCTAAGACTTTGAACTTATGATCCATCTCAATATTAAATACCTAGGATATTATCCATAACTCTTAAGATAAAATCACATGAAAAGATCCTTATATAATAAGTTATATAAAAATTTCTTTGATGCCAAGAATAAAATACCAGAACCCACACTCCTGGATCCAATGCTGAAATCATAAACCTTACATTTCTGACTTTGATACTGATGCATGTGACCCTATTTTCACTAATAAAAACATAAACAATAAAAAATGAATATTTTATCACTTAAATACCCATGGAAATTTTAGTTTTAGATTTTTATAGAATTAGAACCAACTCATATCAACTTGGATAAAAAAAAACTGGTTCAAAATGAGAAACGTCATCTTCTTTTATACCCATGTTTTATTGTTTCACATCCATCCCTTAAAATAATATGTGTAAAATAACATATATACATAATTAATTAAACCTAATTCTTTGTAATATATTTGATAAGAAATATAATAATTTTGAGATCAAATGATCGGTAAGGGTAAACATAGGCATTAATAATTGAATGTCATCAATGAGAATAAGAAGTGGATCATGTAATAATGAAATAATCATAGGGCATGAGAAAATAATGAATGAACTCATACCCATAAATACTAGGATGATTAAATATGAAAACATGAAAAATGAAAGAGTCATTGGAGATAATAATCATGAGCCATGTGATATCAATCCTGATAATCAGAAATATTATAAACCAAAAGAAAGTAATTAAAAACATTTTCGGTAACTTGGAGCATAATATCCTTAACAAACTTTGAAAAAACCTTTTAATTGAAATAACCATACGGTATACTTCCACTATAATCATTACCCAATGCATTTGATATATATATAGTCACATCCATCATTTAATATTTAACGGGATCACCCAACACTGTATAGGATACCCCATCGTATAAGTTGCAATGGGCTCATCCGATGGTATATTGGACACCCCTTCATATAATCTATAATGGGCTCACCAGACATGATCTTACCCACCCCATCATATAAAATATAATGAGATTACCCAACACTATCTGGGACAACCCATAGTATCAGTAATGTCCAATAACCAAAAAATTAATGAAGTAAAAAGATCATTAATATCACAATAAAACTCATAAAAACAATCATTATTCATTTCATAACATGGTTAACCTCTTGAAGGGAAATGGGTTACATGAAAATCTATTTGAAACATGGTTAAACTATGGAAAAGAAACAAGTTTTAGAAAAATATATTTTAAAAAATATTATTCCATCCAAAGAAAGAATAATGATGGTATCAATACCAAATATCCCTAGTGTAGGATAAGTAAAAACAAGGTTTTTTGATTTTAATGAATCTAAAACCCATTAAGAGATCACTAAAAACATTTTTGAGGAAATTATACTGTCCATTTTAAAAATAACCTTTTAAAAATTAATTTTTTTTAAATAAATTTCTTTGAAAATTATTTTTAAAAACTAATAATTTCCATAATATTAAGAAACTATTTTCATTAAAAATAACCTTGTAATCTTTCAATGTAATATTAAAATAAATTATGGTCATGTCAGAAGGTAATTACATACATTTGGTTAAGAAAATTCCTTTTGTATGGTAATAAGATTAGAAAATTTCATTTTAAAATTTTTTTAAAAAGGAAAAAATGAGAAACAAATTATTTGATAAATCATTTTTAGAAGGTTGAGAACATTTTTCTGGAAGAAAATAGATTTCCAACTGAAGAGAGATATGAAGTCGAATTTTCTTAAAAACATTTTCACATTTATTATATGTAAAAAAGAGTGAAAAAATTGTAATATTACATGAAAATATCTTGAATAACTAGAGGATAATAAAATTTATGTGTATCTTAAGATGTTGATCATAATATATCATCATTGGAAGCATAATTATAAGCAATCCTAATAAATAATGAGAATGTATCAGAAGAATATTACTACTTTTGTAACTTTGAATCATAATCCACATGAAATAATACCATTAAATGAAAGTTAGAGTATAATTAAAATAAAAAGATTCACGATATAAAATTTCAATGGGGAAGTATATACACCTAATAAAAGAATATATGTGTCTAAGAGAACATATATCTCAAATAAGAGAAATTTAGACAAAAATCCCTTACCTCTTTGGTAAAATTGAAACCGTAAAACCCATGAAATATAGATACTCAAATTTATATTTTAATCACTAAAAATTTAATTATATGTTTCATAAAATATATCAATGGGTATTATATACACCAAAAATAGAAATAAGTGTCGAATATGGAATATATCTTACAGAAAGAAAAGAGATACGTGAAAAAAACTTACCTTGAGTATGACTTTCCACTTGTGTTTTTATCTTCCTGAATAATAATTTTTTCAATTATTTAATTTCTTGATATTTTTTAATTTTATTATTACTTTTTTTTTCACTTTTCCACATTTTATATACAATTACTTAATCGATTTAGTTTATGTTGGATGTTTTGACCATATTCGACTTGTGTATCAAAGAACAAATTAGGTGGATTGAATATGGTAAAATTGGTCAATATTTAAACATATAAATAAAAATAATAATGATATAATTATCATATTTATGAATAAATTATAATTCTGAAACTTATCAATAAGTATGACTAGGAAACATGAACTAACGTTACGATCATAGAGATGGTAGGCCGTAGGTACAAATGAGTAACATTCACATTTTTCAATAATAATTATGAAAAGAAGGTACGTAATATTTTATATTTATAAAATTATAATAATATAATAAATACCATATTTTATAATTATTTATACTTATATATACAATTATTGTGATGTGGTGGTGAAAAAAGATTCACATCGCTTCGAGGTGGTGGTAGTCCATATGTCCACAAATGACGTTATCATTTTTTTGGTGAGTGAAATTTTAATAGGAAAATGATATATTATATTTTAAGAATGATAATTTCGCCATGAATATCATAAAAAATTCTTTTATATCACATATATTTTTTATATTTACCCCAATTACCTTTCATGTAACATGTTAGTGAAAAATGAATCAAATTGCTTGGTAAGGCGGTAGTCTACTGTAGACACGAGCAAAGTTATCGTATTCATTACAAAATGAAATGTAAAAGAGTATAAATGATATAATGACTCAATAGGTATAATTATGTTATAAATATAATATATAAAGTTTAAATCCATTAGCACACCCAACCATGAAAGGTGGAAATGGAAAATGAATGACATCATTTCTTGAGGCGATAGTTCACCATACACATGAATGATGATTTCGTAATCAATTTGATGGAAGTGTGTGTGGTTGTAGCTCATAACCTTATCATAAAAAAATATATAATTATATAGAATATACTTATTTTATTATATCATAATGGTATATTAATAACTGAAGTACGTGGGTAAAGAAATCAAATAAAAACACTCATTGAAGAACGTTACCTCGTCTTTTGGTATCCTCCTTAGGTTTCCACCAATGGCCTTATAGGTTGGATTTATGCCAAAAATAAGGCTTTTGTGATTATATTATCAACGTTTTTATTTGATCTGGTCATGTTTTGGATGATCCAAATTTCATGAGAGGTGTTGATAAGTGGGGGGAGTGAGTTCCCTTTTATAGTTGAGGAGGAGTGGAATTTTTGTAAATACCGAAAAGTATTCAATATTGGAATGTCATTATAATCTCAAGTGTCTCCAATATTGATAGTTAATGGGTTTTAGGAATGATATGGTCAATAAAAACCTACAATACACAATTACATATATTTTTTTAATAATTTTGTCACTTAACTTCTAAGTTTCTTTATTTTTTCCATTTTGGGTTTTGAATATGTTAACTTGTTTTATAACCTAGGAAATTTATCCTTTACAACTAAATTAGGGTGATAGTTATTAGAAAATTTGGTTTCAGTGATCATAAATATTATGTGTAATTTATAAAAAAAATAATATGTGTGTTGAAAATTAATTTTAACATAAGTGCATGTAACGTGTAGAAATACCACTTTAACTGTAACTGCACTAAAGAAGTTTTCACTCTTTATGAGTCAATATATTAATTATAAAATAGCAATTGTTCCATGAATGGAATATAGTTGATATTTAATAACATTTAAAATCACTTGTCATAAGATTTTATTTTTAGTAATTTTTAATTATTTAATAAAATATTATTTATTATAAAAAAACATTATAGTCAAATTTGGGAGTATTCATTTAATATGAAGTTAAAAATAATAACATAGGGATATAATTAGAATATATTATTCTATAAACTATGTAAAATGATATATTAATTTAAAAAATTTATTGAATACAATAATTCCTCCAATTTTCATAACTTTTAATATTTTTAGTATTATTTATTTTAGTTAATTATTAACTAAATAATTACTATGTTTGATTTTCTTAATTATATAATGTTATTAATTTTTACATAGAAATTTTCATTATGGAAAAAATAATTTATTTTTAAAAATAATATTTATAATCAAACCTATATTATTTTTTCACTATCCCAAGTCTTTATAGAAATAAAATTGAAAAGGTTCCTTTTTGTTTTTTTCTTTTCTTAACTTCTTATACAGGTCAATTTCATAGAAAAGTGTCCCAAAAACGCATAAAAATAAATACTAAGGTAATAAGGGTATAAATATGGTCATAAAAAGTGTTTTTTTAAAAACTAGTATTCCATTTTAACCATTAATTTAAATGTTTAATCTCTGAGTAAAATATTTTTTACCTTAATAGTTGTGAATATTTTTAACTTTTTTCACTAATAATTATGGTAAAAAATATTGTTGGAATCATTATAAATTATAAATTATAAATTATGATTATTCAAAACATGGAATCAATGTTTCAAAATTAAATTCATAGAATTGGAAAATTTTAATTTAATATTACTCCTAGATATGTGATGAGAAAGTGGGTTTTAAAGAGAAAATGCTCAAAAGTTTATAATGTTTTTATATAAAAATTCCAAATGATAATGATTAAAATGAAATAAATTGGATTAATTGTTAAAATATTTTATTAAAAACAATTTAAAATATAATTTATCATTGTAAATTATTAAACAAAAAGGTAATTTTCAAATAAAATTCAGTATTATTCACTATTCATAAAAAATGAATGTTTTTTGATTTATACAAAAAGTTCACCCTATGATAATTATAGTATTCCAATTTCAAAATTTAATTTTATTTTTTCAAATAAATTTTATAAAAGTTCCAAAAATGTATTATAATTTTTATCATGAAAAGTATTAAAAAACGTTTTTGAAGAAAACATATTTTTGAAGAATAAATCCACGTTACTAAAAAGATGATCGATTATTTACTAGAAATTTATTAATAATTTAATTTATTAATAGATATATATATTATAAATTAGTTAATACTATTCATACCATCCAATTTAACCACTAGGTTTTAACAATAATATATATTGTTGGATGTTTAAGTTTAGTGTTGCATGTTTAATAAGCAATCAAACATAAAAATATAAAGGTTGTGTATATTGCAATCTAAATTGAGTGTTTTGTGTTATGAAATCAGATCACATTGTTTTTTGTATTTTAATATTAAGTTAGTGTTTCATATCCTTTATGATATATAATATAATTTTCAACTTTTAAAATCTTGGGGTGTTACTTGTTACCTCTAAGTAGTTCTGCATTGATTTTTATAGACTCTTTAATCTCTTCATATTGATGCGAAAATATTTCATCGAGTGTGAGGAGTTCAACCAATTTGGGAGGAGGGTGGTGTAAAACCTTACCTTTATTCTTTTCTTTGGTAGATTCTTATTAAGGAGGTAGAAGTGGAGTGGTTGAGGGAATACCCAAATTCTTTGTGAGCTTCTAGTTTTGGATACTCACACCTTCTCCACTCATTTTCTTATGGACTATATTATTAATAAAATGTTCCTCGCCATGTTATTTTGTATTTGTATCATGATCTATAGAATCAATTGGGGTGATGTTAATGATGTTCATCAATGTGTAATGTATTGCATAAATTTCTTCAGTATCTTCATACATTTCTTCAATCACTTGGATTTTTTTTCAAATGGAGATTTCAAGGGAATATATGAATACGTTTTTCATGCGTGTTCTAAGTGAGGACACTGGGTCATGGGATATAACAAGTTGGGAGTATCTATTTTTATAATATCACCCTAAATAGGAAAATACTGACTTCTATTAAGGATTAGGAGGTTGGGGTAAAAAAGTACCCAGCCCTGTGGGATGGAGCTGTTCCTGTTCCCTTTCCACAACTAATTGAGCCTATTTTTATGACCGTGGAGGTTCTGTTAGAAAATATCCCACCATACAGGATGGGGTTTCTCTTATATTTTAGTTTTTGTTGTTGTTTCTCCTACTTTCTTGGTTTTACAGAGCCCTATTCAAACATAGGGATAATGAATTGTATGGTTTTCACCAACCCACCTACCTACAAAGATATCAATGATTACTAATGATTGGACTCCCTTCGGTAGGATGATTTCTCAATATTTTTAGATTCTAGATGCAATATTTTTTGAGGGTTTTCTCTCTTCTATACCACCATCTTGAAGATTCGATCAAGGATGATTTTTTTAGCATACAATGTATTGTAATCAAAGACCATTTCTTGAATTCATCCGAGGCCTATGAAATTTTATGATGTTACCTTTAGTGGATTTTTTTATTGGATATTCATATGAAATGAAAGGCCCTGTGTTTTCCCCATCCTCTAATATAAACACTAGATTATGGATCGACAATCAGTGGACACAATAATTTCAATGTTCGAAGACATGCATGTTGAAGGGATCTTTATTATTTTCCCAATTTTGGGCGTCTTGTAGCTAGGAGAAGTTCTAAGTCAATTTTATGATGTATCCCTTCTATTACCTAGATGTGTCTTGGATATTCATCATAAGGAAGTAAGTTTTTATTTAATTTATGAAAAGTGGTCTATATATTGAGGTGGATATCATGAACACAATCTTCAGACAATGTTTATGGAATACTATATTGAGGAGTGGCTAAAATCCATAAAATGATTTGTATGTTCTCTTTCAAAACCTATCTCCTCATGAGAAAAATGTCTTCATTATCTTTTAAAAGATTCTATTTAACCTGGTTCGATCAAAGTGGATGTTTCCCCATAAATTTGTTATAAAAAGCGGTATTTGAAGGGATTTCCTCTATCATATTGGAAGGTTGATGATGCAAGGGTGGTTCAGTGAATGACCATTACCTTGGGAAGTCTTCTAGTAGAGAAAGGATGTAACTTGTTAATGATGAGGCATCAGGTATGAAGGAAATAATTTTCCTAAGTTTCTCAAGGTAGGAGGGATTTTTATATATTTAAATCTCTAAGGGGAGGATCTTCTTGATGAAGTGAGGTGTCGCTATAGGGAGGACCTTCATAGTGAATGCCATCATGGGGAGGAATACTATCATAGTTTGATGTCTGACTTTAAATAGAGTTCCCACAACATATAAAATAGGGAGGGCCTTCATCATGGACAATAGAAAATAGAGGACCTAATTTTTGTTTGATCTTCTGGACACATGAAGGGATATTGTGGAACTCATCAAGATATAGGCTCTCGTGATCGATCTGATTCTGGAAATCAAGAAAGCCCTCATTGTATGATTTCGGGGGAGGACATCCGGAACTTCTGTTACTATTTTTATAATTTGGTAATGGAAGAGTGGCATCTTGAGTGAGCATAGACAAAAATTTTAGGACATTATGAACTCTGGAATTTAGAAGCATAGGATAATAGATCAGATCTTCATTTTAAAATCATCTTTGGTGAGACTTCTTTCTGGATTCCTTCTTGTGGGTGACTAGTGATTCTTTCTGGGGATAACAGATTTAATATATAGTAGATTATTTGATTATCTCCCATTTTAATTTCATAATTTGACAACAAGTCTCTGGAATTTTGGCAGGAGTTTGTGCCTGCTCGAGAATAGCCATTGGAGTAGACCGTCGACCTCCAGTTGGTATGGGGGTATGATCTCAGTCCCACTATCTACATATCATGGGGGGATTTGGCCCATGAACTTCCTAGATGGGAGCAGAGATGTGTTTCTTATCTAGAGTGACCCTAATTTTGTTTCGATGAGTCAACCAATTATGGGATAAGAGTTGTGTGTCCATCCTTCTACCACTTCTGTTTCCATTATTATATCCTGGAAAGTTTGTAAGATGTGGGAAATAATTTTTTTACAAACTTCCACCATTTTCAGGATGTGTTAGGTAACATCATTTAACATAATGGGGATATATTCCCATTTTTTGGTGAGATAAGGGGTGTGTGCCTGATCCTGTCCTCCATTTCCCATCGGTAAGTATACAAATAATTTAGGTGTGGGGGCAGAGTTATGTGTATTCCCTTATATTTGTTTCAGGTATTGTTTGCATGGTTTATTCAAATAATATTAGGTTAAACTTTTAGACTTAAATTATGTAGGTAGGTGTGTACACCTTCTCACATTTTTCCTCCGTATTTTATTGGTGGTTTTTTTGATGGAGGAAGGTGTTTTGTGTATGCTCATGGTTTATCATTGTATTTGGTTGGTGGGATCCTCCAAATGCAGCCTAACCATGCCATATGTCTTGGCTAGTGTTGGAAGCTGTTTGTGAATTCTTGTGATTTACTACTATATTTGTTTGGTGGATTTATATGGAGGTAATAGAGGTGTGGCCAGGATCCCCTTGTCTGGTTGCTGCGCTCAGTGGTCCATCTTGCAAGCCTATTTTTGGGTGACCAAGGTAGGAATCCTGAGGTAAACACCCTAATCATGACGAGTATCTATTACCACATGGATTTGGAATTCAAATATCCTAGAAGGAGTTTTTTAGAGGGACCCCTATGTTTTCTGGATGTGGTTATCAATGGTCTCTTTATCTTCCTCTCTAAGATAAGAGAGGATCTGGTTGTTGTGTTCTTGGGATAGGATGTCGAAATAATTTGAAATGGAAACTGGTTCTGTTAGCTTCTAAGCCACCAGTCATCACTGAGCGGATGGTTGGTGGGGATTCATGAGTAGGAGGTATTTTCGAGTAGCCTATAGGATTGGGATTATTCCATTTAGGTGGTAATCCTAAATCAATACATTTGAGACCCATCATTGGAGATTATGGGTTGGCAATAATGTTCACTATTTAGTCGAGGACCTAGCTTATGTAGTGGAAAAGGAATATGTTTGCTGGAACTGGTAGGATTCCATTTTGATTGAAGGGAGTTTTGGTTGAAAGTTACTTAGAACATATGAAAAAAAACAACAATACCCAATCAAAGAAACATTTAAATAATAGAAAACATGAATAATTAATTTTTTAGGATCTATGTATGTCCATATTTCATTTGTTTTGTGAAAGGGGCCTAACATGTAGATGAAACAATCATATTTTTTAAGGATTCAAATAAAATTTATATTTTCTTCCAACAAAAATATGGAATTATTGTATGTTTGATAGTTGTTTTTGGGTATTAAATGTTTCAAAATCAACCTTGAAAGGGTGACTATTTTCAAATGTCTTCCAACGAGTTTTGTTTATGGAGCTGGAAACAACCAAAAACTCCCTTATTCGATATTGTTCACAAAACTGTTTTCTAAAGGCAGGTGTTTGTTAATAAATGCATCCAATGATCCATAGAAACTCACATTATCCAAGAGTATGGGAGCTCAAGTTCAACACACACTTTTGTGGGGAATTATTTCCTCCTCCAAGACACTCTTAAATATTAAATACATATTCATGAGTCCTTTATTAAATCCAAAATATAACATGGGTCACCCATGAATTAACAATCAATTATTATCATGTATGATGGAATTTTGAATAATCTATATGTATCTAAGGTTTTTTATCAACAGAGACATATATATGTATCCAAGGTTCCCCATAAATGGAACCCTTTTGTATGAAGATTGAAGACTCTTTTATCATTCAACATTTTAATGATGGGTTTAAGCAACATAGTGGGGCACTATAGAGTTTATCATTATCTAGAAATATGTTGGTTGTTGTGATGTCGGGATTAGTCCATTGATATAGGATTTATAAGTATCCTTGTGAAAGGAATCATGACCCACATGGTTTGGTGACACTTATCAGGATAAATCATAGCTTTTAAGGTCACATGATAATGAAAAAACCAGGAATTTTAATGTCATGAGGCAAGGAAGTCTAGGCTAAAGGTTACTAGAAATATTTTAGTGTGGGAATTATACCCAAGTGACCTAGGGTAACTGGAAGAGATGTATCCTCCCAGGATGGACATGAACCTATAGGGAATGCAGACTAGAGAATATTAGGGTGAATTTGGGGTATTGGTTTTAGACCTTAGGTAGGAATCTAACATATACCATTTGGATGGGAATCCAATCCCAAGTAGTTAAGTAAATGTGGATTATACCTATGAAGGAGGCCCTTTAAGGATCTATCTCATAGGGGATATGATCCATTGTGATGGATCAATGCTTGGATGAAAACACATATGCATGCCCTATGGATGTTTGTCTCCTAGGGGATATGACCCTTTTAGGTTGATACGTATCTTTGGGGACCCATGCCTATGCAGGCCCTCTGAATATGGTGAGATTAATATCTAGAAAAACATTCTCTACTGAGATATGAATATGATCATGTGGACATCATGATTTTTTCCAACCTATAAGCCCACATGAGTCATGCTCGATGTGATGAACAAGAGGAAGTGTAAGATCTGAAAAACACTATATCTAATTCATCCAATGGTGGACGACTCTGGGATATAAGAGAGAGATAGGTCCTTGGGCGTGTATCCCCTTTTTTATAACCCGAGAGATGGAAAATGGGAATGGTGTGGCCTTTCGAAATAAAGGTAAGGGGATTACTATAGGAGGGATTCCATATTCCTTTTTCATGAGAGGATGAGAAAAGGGGTCGTCTATAACCTTTGAAAAAGGGAAAGGAAAGTGGATCCCCCAACAATCTGAAATAGGGAAGCCCTTGGTGTTAGATACATTGAAGAAGGAAAAGAAAATCACTTGTGTCAAAAATTGGGAGTTCCTTGGAACTAACCCCCAGGTTAGGGTCCTTGTTCCCAAAGGGATGCACAACTATACATTCCCTGAGGACTCTACCCATCATATAGGACACATGTGGTACAAAACTTATCGAATGAATGAAAAAATGAATGGGAGAAATGTTGGGGTGTCTTTTAACATGGTCATGTAAATTATAGGTCTCAATGGAGGTTTTTATTTGGTCTTACTCTAATAGAAGTCCCATGAAAGGAGGTGACCTTCCATTGATGAAACAAAGGAGGGATCAAAGGAGGATTGAACAGGTGAAGAATGGGTGAGATGATGATGTCTTTCATAGGTGAAGGATGGGTGGGATTAATATGGACTACATAAGTTAAGGATAATTGAGATGAATATTTCTCACATAGGATAGAAATGGGTGAGATAAATATGGATTTAGTGGGGTAGACGTGGGTGATATGATGAGATCTCGAGGAAATGGAAATCTTGGTAAATAAAACATAGTAAATTCATTGTTCTAGGATCCAATAGTATCCTCACGTGTCTTGGAAAACTGGAATTCATGTTTCGAGAACAAGAAGGTATTTTTTTCATAGTTCTATTAGAATAGGGGATGCGACTCACACATATATATTTTTTAAAATAATGGGGGAATCCTAATCCAACTACCCCTTTAATATATTATGTTTTTGTGTCTTGGAAATATACTTGAACGGTTTTGAGTGTCTTTATGAAGGAATATTTGAGCAGATCATTGAGGATTCGTTGGATTTTCCAGTCATCTAATATGAGGATCCCAACAGACCTTTTTATAGGATTTCTTGAGACCCTTGGCATAGGAGTTGGATTTCTATGGTCATGACACATGAGTGTCATTCTAGTTACCACACAAGTTCCTCGCATGGACATCATGCAGGTGGGACATGAGTTGTTCTCCTAGGTACACCTGTTAGGTGCCTACATGGAAGTTCTAGCACACATGATGAACCTATGCAGTGATGTTAGCATGTGATCCAAGAATTTATGATGTCATTGATTGGTAATTTCATGGTATTACCTAGGAAAAGTGTGCAACCCTTGATATTCCAAACTTATATTTTTCTTGAGGAAATCCCATTTGGGAATTCTCATTCTCATGTGAAAAAATGGAATATAAACACATAAAGATTATCCACATATTCCTCTATAGACACAGATCACACAAGGATGTTGTAGATGAAAACTACCATGAACTTATCTAGTAACTCTCTAAACACCATGTGCATAAACCCCATGAACATGTATGGATGATCTTCCATATAGAACAAAATCACAACAAACTCTTAATTCCCATGAAGAAAATAAAAATAAGTCTTTTAAGTATCCTCATGATTCAATATCATATGATGATATCGTAACTATAAATTGATCTTCAGGAACCAACTTTCTCACTTCATCTATTCAAATAAATCATCAATCCATAATACTAGAGAGAGGTTATTTACTTTCACTTGGTTTAATCAATGATAATCAATGAAAAATGAAAAACATCCATCAACCTTAAAAACACTTGTTCTCCCTTAGGTGAAACACTCATCTAAACAAAACCCCACTACAATAGATCGTTGATCTGTACTCATAGATCTCAAAAACAAGAAGGAAATATCCTATATGGAGACATCGATATAGGAGGCACGCCTGGTTATAGCTTGATCCCAAACATGATCTCCCATCGAGGGGGTAACGATAAAACCTACTCTGGAAAGGTATCAGGGTATTCTTCCACAACCCTGGACAAAACCAACAATTATTCCTCCAATGAGCTCAGCATCAACTCATCCATCAAGGTAGACACAGACGAAACATACCTCAGACCCATTTGAGGTTCTCTCTCACAAAAAACACTATTGTGTCTATGTCAACATCATAGAAGACAACCTGACTCCTGATGCAATCCATGATAGCCTATACTAAATACAAAATATCTTTGATGATGATCATGTCATATGGTTGAGTGGTGATGTACCAACACTAGATCATAGTATCTATATACTTCATACAAGTTTTCTCGACCTCCAACTATTGGAGTCAAGACCAAGGGAATTGGAACCTCTCTACCTCAAGTACCAAATCATGGATGGTGATAGCTGATATAAAAGAGTGTATTACTTCTGAATCAAAAAAATCATATACCCATGAAGAAAACAAGAAATGGGTACCTTGAATGACATCTGGCTTGCCTAGAGTTGGCAAAGCTAAATCATAAATATAACCATGAAATACTCCATGACATCTATGAACTTGTTGATGACCACCTCCATGTCCATTCTAAGATATTTTAGGATATGAAGCATATTATGACTATAATCTATATGCTCCATATCCCCTATAATTCCCAAACTGGAGAACACTATTATTGTTGCCTCAGCTGAAATTGCCTCAATGAAGGAACCTAAGGTGGAACACGTAGCACACGCTGACTTATTAGAATTGTTGGGAACTCCCATCAGTGATGAACTCATCCTACATAATAAAAACACATGTCTAATCTCTTAGTATAGGTATGAGAGCCTCCTCCCTTGGATAAATGAGATGATGAGTGTTGGGACCTACCCCCGACCGACTGAAAACTCTTCTTTCTTAACAAATGAGAACCCTTGACCACAACTCTTATATGTGAGGAATCCCAATGACTCCCTTATAATGATGATTTAGTTTTGTCCAACATCATCTCGATAAACTATTCCACCTCCAATACCTCATGTTAAATCTTCACCATAAATGGGGTGAACCGATGCTGGATCTTTGGATGTAAATCCTCCTCAAAATTCCTTTCCCTTACCTCCTTGTCTCGAAATAGGTTTGAAGAATATCATATAAGGGTCCAAAAATTGATCTTGAACTCTCACATGCTTGAACTCCCCTACCAAAGGGTAAGTATCTCATAAATATTGGATGCCTTCATGGAAGAAGTAAGAAACTATGTTATGATCTAGTCTGGGAACTACTCCCACAAGACTACTGATTCCTCATGATCCCATAGGAATAAGAACCACCATGGCCTCACTGATCCATGCAACATTTTCATAGAAAATGAAACCTAGTGATCTTTTAGGAACATATCAAAATAAAAGCTATCACAACCCCCTCCAACCAGTCTTTTGTGTTTGAATTTGAAATGGAATCCTCATAATTATAAAAACTATGGTGTTGGAACTCTCAGAGTGTCCTCCTACAAGTTTTATCATCATCGACCACCACTATGTGGCGATCTTATATAATATCCTGGTGAACATATTCAATGCGAACCTAACGAGGCCGTCTACCTAGATCCATTCCTATAAAAATAAAAAACTTTTAGTGCTACTAAACATGGAATATGGAATATCTAATATCAATTAATTAATTATTTTATTATATTGTTTTATATTTTAACATATTCCATTGCCTACCCATTTCAAACATAGGAATAAATAAGAATGATGCATGATCCTTTCCTAGGTATCTACCTTGAAACCAGTGTCACTTAATGTAGTATTCTTAGTTAACATAAAGGTCCGTGAATCAGATTATAGGGGGCCCTAAATACCTGTGTCTCATACGGTCTCCAATTTTTACATTTCATACTAAACTTAGCTGACATTTTTTCTGTACCAACCCATATAACCCGACCTATGCTTAACTACAAAATCTATACTATCTCTCAAGCTATCCTTTGCTTCAACTCTACCCTAAATGTTACCCCTCATAGGCCGACAATGTGGTAAATGGAGATGGTGACTGCTCGATTCTCACCTCTAGTAGGCCCTGGGTCGGAGGCTAACATTGAGGGTATAATAAACATGCATATGGGAGGCATTACCATCTATGAGAACATGCATAACAGGGAGATAATAAAAATAAAAAATTGACACCTACTCATAAATATTTATAAAGAAATCCAAAATGAAAACCTGAAATTTCTTACAATACTATAACAACTAAAAGGAAAACAAAAAGTACCAAAAAGTAAATAAAAAATGACCAATAATCCCATTTAGCTCTTACAAAACCATGAGATAGTAATCACCAACATAATCCTCAAAATACTTCTATTGACTTGAAAAAAACCTATATATACATTAGGTGAGCATAATAGTATACTTAGTAGGATCCTCTATGGATCCTCTCATAAAAAATATAAAGAAATCATGCTAAATCATTGTAAACAATAGTTAAACTAACTTGTGAGATTAATATGTATACTAATTTCCCAACCTCACCATGGATAAATCTCACCAAGTATCACATAAAATAGAGAATATAATATAGTAATGATATATCAAGGGTACCCTACTCCTACTTCACCACTCGTTTTCCTCTCTACCTTAACATAAAATTCCCTAATTTGTCTCTCCCCAAAAGTTAGCCATCTCATAGATAAGGGAAAGGTGTCACAACATGAACCTCATGCATCACATAATATCAATATCCCATATCTCAAAACCATATATAGTAACCAGTTATTTTTTAGGATCCACCACATTCCATATGACATGTATCACACATAGGGCATTATACCTCAAACTAGTATAGCCCAAAAACTGAGTCAGCCATCACAATAAATTATAACCTATACATGTCATACCTATAATAATCCATTGGATACTATATCTAGTAATACATGTATGTGAAATAACCAAAATACATCACATATTTCTAAAAACATATATGGGAAAACTAACTCCCATGAATACTAGCACAAGTAACTTCCATGAGAAGAGAGTGGGGCCATATGGTGTAGTCAACCATGTATCCTCCCACCAGGATGTTGGTAAAAACACCCTCCCAGAGTCCACTTGGTTTCAATTTTCCTAATCAACATGGGTAGGAAATATTATGAAATAACATAATATAAAATATATAATATTGCTCACAACCACACTATGGTCATAACCTAGTCTTAGACTCAACTGCAGCTAACATCACTCGAAGTCTTGACTACCACTATTAAGACTAGATATCCTATAAGAAATCAAGCTTTTAAAAGAGATAAATTAATTTAATTATTATCAATAAACAATCAACTTATAATTATTTAATTGATTATCCATTAATTAACCATTAAAATTATTCCTCCTTAATTTACAATAATCATTAGAGTAATGTCCATCCCCTCTAGGCATAATCCAAACCTAATCCACATATTCTCTAGTGAAACAAAATTTTCAGAATTTCATTCTGGCATCAACTAACCCCACAGGTTAAGAATTATTAATTTAGTATTAGAATAATTCCATAGTCCAAGTACCATAGGAAAATAATTCTAGGATACCACCAAGAGTAAAAATACAACAAAGAACACCTATATTCCTTAAGAAGTGGGGAAATTAATGCATATAAAACAAGTAACCCAACCATTAACATTTAAATATATTCATAAATGAGAAACCCTTCACTTAGAAATACATCAATGGGAATTTCTAGTGTTAAACCATTCCATAATATACAGTTCCTTCTTTGACATTGACATTCATATCCTAATGCATCTCACCATCACAGGTGGAAACTACTGCCACATCATCCGGGCCTCCCCACCCCACAACTTACATCATCCATCCCTGACTCATCCATCCCAGGATAATATCACATATGGGCCTCCCTACCCCATATTACATCGCATAGAGAATCTAATATATAGATAATGTCACCAAATTAAAAGTAAACCAAAAATAAAAAGTGAAACATATGCCCAATACCAAGGAATCCAACCTTCACACATAAACGAGCACTCACAAATCCAAACTCAAGTCACTCTATCTTCACAAGAGAATGAGGAAATAAGGGCTTATAAATTATCTTTATGAAACAACTGGTCCATAATCCATCTTTAATTAACCATTTCAATATTTAGAGGTTCCAACTGGGGTCAAACTAATTCATTAATCTATAATAGATATTAAGATCTAAACATTTTCTTATAATTTAAACTAGTTTCATCAAAATGTGAGAAATAACATTCTCATTAAACATGAATTTTATTTATTATCATATAAAAGAATTAACATGATTCACATTCATTATCAATTCCATTAATCACATGAAAGATCACATTTAATTATACGTGCACATTGCATCAATTTTATCATCATAAAATTTCAACAATCACCAGATTACAAACATGCCTCTTCTTTAATTATTCTTATGAAAATTAATTACCAATTAATTATAGATTTATGTTATTTACCAATGTTAAAATGCTACCCCAATTATAAGAACATGATAACAATACATAATATATATATCACAAAAAATAGAAAAATAAGAGGAAAACCACTAGAACGATAATAATAATCAACATGAGATTGCTACAAACCATTTATTTATTAAAACATGTAAAACACTATTAGGTTAATTCCATCACCATAAAAAGGAAAAATCATTCTCAATTTATTATTTCACATAAATAAATATATAGGAAAAGAATATTCAACCTAAAAAGCATCAATGTTATTCACATGATAATGGATAAACATTACAGATCTCTCATCACATCCCCTACGTGGATAATGAGATCACCTAAAGATTTCTGTTCATAAACACTCTGGAAAAAATAATGAAACCTCATTAGAATATTAAGGGTCAAGATCAATAGATTAGTGAGAAGAAATAGGAGTAAATGAGAAAAATTAGGATGAAACCACTATAAAAATAAGGAAGAATGCACCTTCGATCAACATGGATCAAAGAAAAAATCCAAAGACCGATACCTATCAAAGGGATTCCAAAATTCTATAAATAACGGTTTCTAATCACTTGAAGTTTGACAAAAATGTTTTAGTGTTTGAGAAAACCTGAGGCCCCTAATATTTATAAAGTCATGCTATATAAGGCATTTACATGACATGTAAATTTATAGGTTTCAGATCTCACTAAAAAATGCATCTCCTTGTAGAAGTTAATCTAACAAATTTATACTTCATTTAACTCCATGTGAACTAGCCTTAGAAGCTATGAATTTCTTCTTGGCCATGAACGGTTCGGAAAAAAGGCATGAACTTCGAATAAAAAATGTGAAACACAATTAAAACCCATGTATTCTTCTTGTTTCCATATTTTTTATTAAAAAAACCCTCAAGAATCATTCCAAGCCACCTTCAAACACCAAAATCCTAATGCAAAAGGGCCCGACTACAAGGATTTGATCCCTTACAATTTTGATTCAAGGAAAACCAGAGGTAAAATCATAAGGTTTCCCAAGAGGAGAAGGAAATAAATAATTTTTAACATTAATAATTGAAAATAGATATATGTATTAAACTTGGAGACCCAATATAGAAAATTCATTTGAATGAACTTAGAAAAGATAGACTAAAAAATGAACCACTTGGGTAAATCTTTTTGAAATAAGTAAATGATATTTTTAAAGAAAGTATTTATTTTTTTATAATAAAACTATAATTGGTTGAATATGTTTGTATATAAAATAATGAGGGTTTTTAGAATATATTAATAGTTTAAAACCATTTTATGGGGGTGATAATCAGCACATTTCAAAAAATTACAAAGTCTCCTTAAACCGGGTTTATATAAAAGTGGGATTTCATAGGGATCTAAAAACATGTATAACTATAGAAATTAAAGGAATATTTAAATAGGAATATATGTATGGGATATATATATATACAAAAATAGAATATTTTTATGAGAAGAAAATCTCATAAAAGGGATACAAATAAATAGAATGCGTTAAAAAAAGTCATGAAGGTGGTACAAAAGATCCCTTTTATGTTTTAAAAAACCTTTATTGAAACCCCACGCCATAAAAGAATAAAATCAAAATATATTATGAAAATATGAGAATATAAATTTCAATTTCCCCTGATATATAACTTAATTAGATTTCCAATTAGAACAATAATAATGGTGGAAAGGGAAATTATAGATAAGGAGTGTGAAACTGTCATTTAAATAGATGCGAATTATTATTAAAATAGTTTCATTTTAAAAAAGTATTAAAAATTACAAGTAAGGAATAATTATATTAAAAATTTATCTCACCAGATATAAATAGGTTACACCATTTGAAATTAAATATGAAATTAAAGTAAAAACAATATAACTCATGAAATCAGATTGAGTTATGAAATACCCTTATGACTTTAGTAATTTTTGAATCAAATGTCATTGGAACATTGAAAATCATAAGGTTCTATAAACACCATGAATTAAATCATGCAGTATGATAAAATAAATTCTTTTTTAGTATATAAACCATATAAAAGAGTAATTAGTACATAACATTAAAATATTCCTCAATGAAGGAAAATTGAGGTGGAAACCCTTACGACTTAAGATACAATCTAATAATACCCCTTGAAAGAGAAAAATATTGATTTTTTAGTCAAAATACTATGAATATTGATAATTATTTATTTTTTATATCCAATTTTTATTAAATAAACCATTTAAATGAAACTTGGTTCATAAAATAACATGTGTCTTAAAGGAATATGTTTTTAGATGAATCCCTTTCCTCATATTTAAAAGAACTCTGAATATTCACACAACATCCTAGATAATTAAATAATTTTCATTAGATATATACCCAATGACCATATTAATATATATTTATTATCTAAATTTCATTTAAATTTCGTATTTTATTTTATTGAAAATATATTTTTCTTACCTATATTGGTTAATTGAGATTTTTTTGATAAATTTCATCATAACTCCTTATATATGTTGACCACAATATAATGAATTGTAAAATAGTTTCATAATTTCCAGAATATTAGTAGTTTTATATACATTATTTATATGTATTAAATATATTTTTAAATCCATCCATGATGGGTGGTAATGAAAAATAAAACTCATTTCTCATGGAGGTTATAATTCTCACATACACACAGTTAATGTTTCCATTTCTCAACAGTTGAGATGGAAATATAGTCAATAATAAATTCATATTTCATAATGATATATATATATATATAATATCATACTTATCCATACATTACATAATTGTTATCATCCATTAATTACAATTATATAAAACTGAAGATGTCGCTTTGTGGAGGGGGTAGTCCATGAAAAACAGTAATGAAATATTTTTTATTCCTAGGGGATGAAGGGGAATAAATAATGGTTATTACATTAATATAATAACATATAAGTATAATAATGATACTTATTTTATTATATTTTTATGGATATAATATATTTTTAAAATAACTATTATTGATAAAAAGTTACGAATAAGGTAATACTTACATTGGAGATTTGATATTCTCTTAGAGATTTTTTGGAATATAAAGGACTTAAGATAAATTCTTGAGACCATGGGATTTAGGAATTTATTATAGAATAAGTTTTTTTGGTATGTTTAAATTGAAATTATAATGGATAGTGAAACCATAAAATGGTGTAAGTGATCCACTTTTATAATTGAGCAAAAAGGATCTTTTGAAAATACCATATACCATCCTTGATATCATGAAACAATTCCATTTTAAAATACTATAGAATTTTATAATAATGGATTTTGGGGAGGAATTAGGTTGATAAATCCACACTAAATACTTTCCACACATGTTTCAAACATGTTTCAAGTCTTTTAACATAGGTTTTTACATTTTTACATTTGGATTTTTACCTTAGTAACTAGTTTTTAACTAATAAATTTATATTTTATTTAAAAATATAAGTTAACCCATATTAAAATTTTTATATGTTTTTAAGCTATATATAGTATTTTTTTATCTAATTCAATCTAAAAAATATGATAAAAATAATTTTTAAAAGAAAATATAGGAGATATAAAAATAGTTTTTTTGTTAAAAAATGAATTTTAACCGTTATGTATTCTTTAATATTATTTAGAATTATTTAAAAATTAAATGAATTTTGATATAGTTATATTTATATTTAAAAAAAAATATTATACTTATAAGTTAAATTAGATCAATTTTGTTGATTAAATAAAAATTTACAAGATATTAATAATGTTTTATATTAAAAAACCATTTTACCAATATCATGTCAATTAAAAATAATAATACTAATATTATCTATATAACTAAAAAATAAATTGAAATTTTTATATAATAGTTAAATGTTGAACTAAAATAGTAAATTAAAAATTTGATATTTAATTTTTAAAAGCAAAAATATCTAATTTTTACTATAAGAATAAAAAAGTGTTTTTACTGTGAAATATTACTTGAGTCTCAAAAATATTAAAAATACATTTTTAAAATTCAATAAATTATTTTTAAATTTTTTTTATTATTTATTAAATATATATATATATATTTTATAAAAACGGTTTCTTAATCTTTTAAGAAATTTTAGTATTATAAAAGTGATATTTTTTTACTAAAAGTCGGTATTTTTACCATTCACCTAAAAACTGATTATTTTTTAAATAGCACAACGATTCATCCCAAGATAATATTTCTATAATGAATTAATTTTTTTTTATAAAATTAAAATTCTAAGATTTATATATTTATTTTTTAAATACAAAAAAATTAATTAAAAATAAAACTGGTTTTGATGGAAAATGGAATTTTAAGCATTATGTTTCTTAATATTATTTCATATCTATATTTAATTTAAGTGATCTTAATATATTTGTGAATATAAAATAATAGTTTGAGTTTTCAATTTAGTTTATTATTAAATAATATAAAAAACTTAATAAATCAATTCATTGCAAAAAAATATTAATCATATACTATATGTGCTTTAACAAATATAATTAATTAAATATTTATATTCTAATATTTAATTTTTACTACTCCATTGGTTTGGAAATATTTATTTGTATTTTATATAAAAAACATTTCATATTTTATAAATTTTGTTAATATTTACACGTAACACATAAAAATATTTATTTATAATATTTTGATGGGGTATTTTTATTTCAATGTGAGTTATATTATTATAAATTTACCACATAAAAATACTCAGCTTCAGAATACCTATAGGATATGTGAGAAATTACCATATTTTAAACAACCCTATTTTCAAAACCATATTTAGAATGACCCTATTTTCAATGACCATATTTTATTCATATATAGATATTTAAAAAATAATTTTTCTATTTGAATCTCACTTCACAAGGCACCAATATTATTTTATATTTTACATAATGTTTTTTGATTTCAAGGATCTATTCCTCTTTATAGGTTTTTTAGAAATTGGTGATCACATTGTTTTAAGTTGATCTAGAATATTTCCTAGCTCTGATGATTTTATTTTATTCTATTGATTGCACCAACATGATGTTTTCTCTTTTAATTGATGTACATCATCTATAGTGAGTAATAATACATGGTGTTTAGTACATAGTTTTATGTGATTTTTTTATAATTTACCACTTATTAACAAATAAATTATATTTATTTTAGTTTATATCTTGTAGGGAATATTTTCTAATCATGTTTAAATCAACTTGGAAGAATAGAGAAACATTCTTTAAAATTATAGACATAAATAATAAGAGTAATAATAATAGTAGCCCCTAAAACTTGGGGCATTATAGGGTGGTTTGGGTAGACCTGACTAGACCGCTAGGTCGGCCGATAGTAGGTGCCCTGTGCATTGTGTGTAGTTATGGTCAGATGAGGGGGATATTGTAGTATAGATTCCGCATGTTATTAAAAAAAGAAAAATATTATTTTTTTAAGGTGTCATCCACCACATGGGTGGTAGAGTCAACCGCCCTCTTTTCTGGGGGGGGGGGGCTTGAATTCACATGGTGGGTTATCTTCCCCTTTATATCAACCATTTTTTAGTTGATTGCAGACCAACTACCCCTTTTTTAATTTATTTTTTTAAAATTCCACACCTTTATGATTCTATTTTTTTTTTCATATTCCAGAAAGTGTTGGAAGTCAAAACTCCACCAAAAAAATGTACTATCCATCAGAAACTAACAAAAAACCCACAACCTTTAGCTAAAAATATTTTCCCAAATGCACACACGAACATGTACATGTTCTTCACATTTTAAACCTATTTAAAATGGTTTTGATCCTATTTAAATCATTCGATATCTGTAACATATAAATCCATGATTAGATCAATGTGAGTTTCATTATAATGGTATTGTTATGACACACTCTTCATGAATTTAGTGAAAAATTATTTCAATCTTAACATAAAAAATTATGAGTTATATCTAATACCAATATTTGGTTCCGAGGCATGTGGTGGATGGAGATGGATTAGGTTTTTAAAAAATTTATTACTAATTCAATGTATCAATATCATTACCAGTTATGTTCTTCCTAGTAAGCAACTTATGGACTCCCTTTCAAAGAATTTATTTAAAAAACTTAATTCTATAAAATACCTCATTTTATTTGAAGTCACTGGTGAAAACCACTTGTCACAAGGGAACCTTTTCTGAGGAACTAATTCTGGGACCATCTAGATCATCCAAACATGCCTTAAAAGTATATGGGAACACTGATCATCCATATCCATGCACAATTATGCAGAACTAACAATTCCCTCGATATCATGATGATGCCTTTGATGTCCCAATGATAACTGTTATGTTGTTCCTTGGACCCATAAAGGAAAACATGGATTAATTCTGGGAATGATCTTCCTCTCTCTCTAGGATGTGGGGGAAATGATATAGGAGTTCTAAAATTCAATTAAATGAATATTACATCAAATTATATTTTATTCTTGCTTAAATATTGAAGTAAAAACAACCAAAAATGACCCAATGTCCCCCGAATATATCTTACCCACGAAATATGAAATAAAAAACATCTTACGAAATATTAGCTATGTCATAAGCATCATTTTTATTTTTATAAATTACTTGTATTATAATAAATATACTGAATGATAAAATAAATCCATTAAATTGGATCGTTATTCAAAAAAATATTAGACAAACCTTGAATATCAAATTAGTATCATTCCTTAAATTTTTTTACAAGAGTTCACTATATAACATGTGAATAATATTAATAAAAAAATTCAATACCACTTATTCTAGAATTTAATAATATGAATTTACTTATTTCATAGTGATCATTCAAACTCAGACATTACCCAGACCCTGTGGTGGGGTCCACCAGGTCTTAAACTCCTATTCAAAATAATAGGCTAGAGTTTGAATGAAAAAAGTGTGTGAAACTCTAGGACCTTATCTCAATAGCAGTGAGTACAACTCAAAGACCAGGAGTGGATTTTAGTAATCCATTAAGCCCCTAATACGATAAGGTATAGTCATATCAATGGCAACCTTTTTGATAAACACACACCACATAATATAATCTCTTTGAATCAAGATATATCATAAAGAAAGATGCACACTTCATGTCATATTTTTTTACATTATTATTTTTTAACCATAAAAGATAGATTATACTTCTTCTACCATGAACATGGATTTAGAGAAGGTAATACCATCCTAATCAACTGGCCTCGAGATATCACTTACTTTTGGAAGTGAAAAATTCTATCATGGTCATTTAATCAATGCCATACTAACAATGACTCACCCAATGCATGCTACCATTCAAAAACATAAATAGCATGGTTTTCATCTTGAATCAAAGAAAATAATAAAATGGTACACACTAATAATAATCTAAATTCAGGTGACTAATACATTTTTTCATAGATATGAACTATTGATGACACTTGAAACATGTGGTATTCCTACAGAAAGTCCATTCATCAAGATTTGAAACACTCAAGATCACAATGTGATAGCTTTATGAGAAGAAGTATCAATACTAATGATCCCCAATACCCTAATAATCACACATCACTTGTGTCCTATCAGTATGATGTATCAGGACTATAAGAAATAAGTTTAATATTACTATCATGGTATATATAGGTTCTCATTATAGCCTGGTAATTTCTATATCAGTTTGATATGATAAGTAATCTAAGGACATTACCATATAACTAGTGGAAATAGTAGTATCAAAACAATTATTGTAATGACAAGACCCCCTAGGCCACCTAGCTTGTGGAATTCCGGGCTGCTACAATCCCAATCCCACCTCCAATAGGCTAGGGTTTGGTGACATGTGTTGAGAAGGCATAACATAAATGGGAGGCCTTTTCCTAGTGTAC
This sequence comes from Viscum album, assembly GCA_963277665.1. Classification (NCBI taxonomy): domain Eukaryota; kingdom Viridiplantae; phylum Streptophyta; class Magnoliopsida; order Santalales; family Viscaceae; genus Viscum; species Viscum album. The sequence continues at coordinate 360,958,322 of OY728140.1, read as the reverse complement.
TTTTATGCACACAATCAACCATCTCCATATGATAGTATAGAGGAATACTAAAAAAGTTTGTAACATCTTGAGTAAAAACCATTCACGTAATAACTTCTAAAGATTACATCAAATTATGACATACGAAAACCATATTGTACAGAGGAAAAATACATGAACAACTAGAAATGAATTGTCAAATCAAAAAATCTAGAATAAAGGAAAGATGAGATATCCTAACTTCTGATCTCTATTCCCGACCAATGTATGTGGTATATCCACTTGATTATCTCTATGATACACTAAAATAACCTTCGATCTATTTGTTATCTGTAGAAGGCCTGAAACCTATGAGAAAATCCCAATCATGGGTGAGTATATACATACGCAATAACATTCCCAAAAAACTGAAGGGGGGAGAAATAATAGATACAATAGAAGTAGTCAGTGTAACCAAAATCAAGATGGAAACAAAACCCAAAAACATATATATATTCTTGTAAAATAAACCTAGATGAGATAGAAAGGGTATCTCCATCTCAAATCCCAGAACAGGTTGATGAGGCTTCCAAGAGCTATAAAGTTTCCATCTCTGATTCCTAACATCTCATGCATGCATCAAGTTAATAGTGTGAAGGACACACATCCCACCACTATGACACACAGTCAAGGGGAAAAAATCTCCAATAGAGTTCCCACACCCTAGTGTGTCAGGGTGTTCCACTCAAAAAGTAGAGAACTCACACCCTAGTATGTCAGGGGGTTCCACTCAGTAGGTAGAAGAAATACGGCCTATTATGCCAAAGGTTTCCACTTATTAGGTAGAGGAACCAAACCCTTATAATGAAGGGTTTTATGCTTAGTAGGAATCATATTCATTACCAAGTGTGTCTTGGGGGATCCACTCCATAGGTAGAGGGCCCATTCTCTAGTCTACAAGGGGAACCACTCAGTAGTTAGAGGACGCACACTGTATTCCATTAAGGGGGTTTCACTCAGTAGGTAGAGGAACCAGGACCTGATTCTACAAGGGGGTTCCACTCCAAATAGTGCAAGGATTATGGGGGACCCACACCCTAATTCAATAGGGGATACCAATGACGACTCCTCTATTATGATCTCTCATGATCTCTGTCATTATCAAGAGTCACCTAATGAAGCATCATGCTTACAAAATTCCCCTTCATATATTGAAATCTACTATGATGGATACCATCACGTTCAATACATAAAACTACCCATGATAGGCTATGCACAATCCAAAATTTGAGTCCATATGAATAAGATACAAAAGGTGAATGTTTCTCATAGTGGTACATGACATGCATGAGTTTCATATGACATTTTATACCACTATAGTTCCATGTCCTGTTCTTCTATAAACATGTCTCAGAGGCCATTTAACTAAACAGGGAGTGTAAGAGGTCCATACTATTTGTCTCAGTAACCATGGGCCTGCTCGTGTGCTCCTGGTAGGGCCAGTGTACCTGGCCATGAACCAACCCATTCCTAGGTACCAACCCATGAACTTGTATTCCCAGAGTACACGACATGTTCTCCTTCATAGTGTTCTATCAGTGTATATCTAGAACATGTCCTAGAAACCAGGGGAGGGTCACACAACATGTGGGAATAGACATAAGACTTGTGACCCTTATATTCATTGAGACCCTATCCACCACAACTAGGTGGGGATACACAACATGTGTTCTTCGATTACACACCGTGTAGTTAATTTTTTCACATAAAGTCTACTCCTTTACAAGAATCCTAGGTCTACCACCACCACCACCACTATTTCTATCCATAGACCACTCAAAACTTGTGGGATCTACTTCGGGCCATCGATTAAGGCCCTCTAATGGACAATAATCAGAAATAGGTAATTCATGATAGATAATCACACATCCCATGAGCCTCCCACCATCTATCATTATCCAGTGTTCTAGATCTATGACAATCATCACCAACATCCCATAATGAAACTTGATTCATCTAAAAATAACCATCCCAAACACCATTCACAAAAATTCCATGAATCTGGGTGTTCAATCACACTTGAATCCACCTTGACAATGTTAAACCATGACATCATAGGCCAATGGTGAATAAAGTGAAGAATTATGGGGGAAAAGAATAATAAAAAAGGATGATAAAAATTTCTGGACAATCATTGTTATCCTACGATTTCATATCATGGAATTCAAGGTGAAATCATGGAATAAATTGAACAAAACAATTTAAATCACCAATGGGATCATGATAATGGTAGAAATAATGTATATCAGAAGTAGATAAATATATATCCATTATAAATATTTTAATTAAGGGTGGAAACCTTAATTGATGATCCCAACCTCGATTTATGATTGTTTTTAGTGAATAACACAGTCTCAAGTGATGATGATGATTTAGTACACTCATTTTCTATCCATCTACCTTGATCTGATAATTATTCATCACTCGATCCAGATATTCCAATTACGAATGATCCAAACCTAATCTCAAATCATCTTAGGGTTATGTAGATAAAATTACTAATTTTTCATAAGAGGGTATTTATAGAAGATCTATATTAGGCTATTTAAAATAAAATAAATAAATGTAATTATTTATTTTATTTATACTTTCTACCAATAGTTGTCTCACCCAGATATTTAGTGCCGACTAACCTTAGGTCATGCCTAGGGTAAATCCCATGTTCAAAAATGAGCCATGTTCTTATATTTATAATCTGATTCTCATCATAGGACATATTTCATTATTTCTATGAAATGGCGCACACATGATATTAATATATTTAATATTTTTATAATATCAATTTTGGGATGACCGGGTCTTAGAATCTCATTCTGTCTTAGCACTTGGCTATGAAACAATTATTTTATATAAGTCAAAATCATATAAGAAAAAAATAGGATCACTAATTTTTCCCCTCTTTATGGGTTTCCCCTCGAAAAGAACAAGATTAATAGAAAGGTAGGGATACCGAGCCTAGATTTATCTCTCCCACTCCCAAAATCTCTAATCCATTCCCTCATGTTACCACAATGCACAAACAAAGTGAATATTCTATCCACATAGGATTCTCTTTTGTCGATCCTTGAGTACCACCGAGTACTCCATAAAGGTGGATCCTTCCTCGATGTCTATATCTCATCAGTTAATGACATGAATATGATCATGCATGTATATACTTATCTAAAACACAAGTAATATTTCATACAATTGCACCGGTTATGGGGGAAAGGCTAGAAGGTAAGCAACCTTGCCAACCCTCTATAGGATATCGAATGAACTGATGAACCTCTAGGATGCCTTCCCTCCCCTAAAAAACTATGAAATAATAACCATGGGGAAGCTATAAAGAAAACATGGTATCCCTACTCAAACTTAAAGGGACTATGATTTTAATATATATAATATTTCTATTATGTCTCAGCTTTCATAATCTGCTCCTGAATCACTTAAACATTCTTTGTTGTCATCTACACTATCTCTAGCCAAAAAATGGATGTGTATACAATCTTAGTCCAATACAAGGGTGAATGACAAGGTATCCCATCCAAGGACTATAAAAGGTTTATATCAATGGTAGGGTGATATCTATTATTATAGGAAATATCTACTAATTAAAAGTGACCGTCCTAACTATAGACAAATCCTTAAACACAATCTCTCAGTATATCCTCCAAAACATAGATAGTGCACTCGATCTGTCCATTTGTCTGGGGGTTGAATGCTTTAACAATCCTCCAATAGGGTTTGAATGCCTCCTATAGTCCTCTTCAATACTATTATGTGATACCTACATCATGGTCAAAGACAATCATTGAGGGTACCCCATGGAGTTAGACAATCACTCACATATATAACTATACCAGAATCTCCACCAAACTCTGCTCCTGATGGAAAGGAAGTGTACCGACATTGTGAGTTAGTCAAAAATCACCTAGATGGAATCATGGGCTCTATCTATCCAGGGAATCCCAATAAAAAATTCCTTGAACATTTTCTCCAATTTCTACTCTGGGATATCAAGAGGCTGTTTCAAAAGTAGTTCTCAACTTCCTACTGCTATAATGTGAGACACCAAGAGATGAACTCAAAGACACTATGCCTCATTCCATCCCACCAAAATTTCTATTAAATATCCCTTTACATATTAACTACATAGAGATGTATATCCAAAGGATAAGTGTGAATCTACCTAATAAAAACCTATTGAATTGTGACCAAAACCACTATCCAATTCTGGAAAAAATTACTTTCTCCCCTCTTTAAGAAACTATAGTTGGTGAATCTCTTATGGATATCTGGTCATAAAGAACATCACAGTTTATATATCTTAACTGAGACTCCCTCACATGTTGGAGAAGTGGAGGAGCAGCCACCATTGACAAAATATAAGCCTCAAACCTCTATTTCACAAGGGTTATTTGAAAAAAATCCAACTGATAAGTCGTCTCATCCACCAAGCGAGAAAGAAACTTCCTAAAACTTGAATATTCCAATACATTTCCCTTCCACAGAGTATAGAATGTCTCCATGTCATAGTTTTTTATTAACTCTAGAAAGAACCTCCATCTTAGGTTTAGGTCTCTCTATGTGAAGATATACCTGAGACTCTGATAGTATGAGTAAACAACAAAGATCTATCCAAGAAGATAGTGTCTCTACATCCTCAGAGTGAATACTAATGTTTCCAACTCCAGGTCATGAGTCATGTATTTATACTCATGGGGTATCAACTTCCTCAACTAATATGTGACCACTTCCTACCTCTATATAAAAACAAACCAATCCTAGCTTTAGAGGCATCACAATACACTATCCATGACCTCTTATTATAACACCCCACGATTTTGTAAATAAATTTAATATTGAATGCATAAAACACTGAGTCTCTAAAAACACCACTTTTTTATAACCTAGCCACTAAACATAATTTTCCACATCTGTGATTTTAATTTTTAAACACTGACATACATGGTTGCCTTCAGTAACATATTTAGAGTATAATAGAATAAAATTTGGGTTTTAATGAATAGTAACATACCCTATTGAATAATAATTAATAGAAATAAACAGTAAATCAAAAAAATAAGCTTCATCCATGAATGTATAAATACTATTTAGAGATCATATAAGTTAAGAAATGATCATAGTATAAGTATTGGTATTTTTATTTGTCATAAATATTTTAATTACAATTTTATGATTAATTTTATAATTTAAAATGGTAATTTATTTTCATAAAATGTAATCATAAATTGTTATTATGTTATCTTATGGTTATAATATAATTTTGTTGGACCTTGATTAATTTTTCAAGGTGTTATAAAATGAGTTATAGTTTTAATGTTGTTTTTTAGAATAATTTATGACTTTATTTATAAATGAAATTAAAAATATATTGAAAAATATTTCTACATATTGAAAAAAATTTGGGGTGAATTTTTGGGATTTTTCTAAAATACTCGAATTTTCCATAAATAGTAAAAATACAGTTTTGAGTTTTTCGTATGTTTAATGACATCATAATGATGTAATAAGTAATATAAAATGATGGTTGGATTTTGTACAAAAATATATTATATGAGGTGTCCCAAGTGTCTAATACCATGGGCAAGCCCATGGTTTTGAAAAAACCACTAATGAGGTGTCCTTTGCAATTAATAAAAAACTCCCACTCATTTACTATAAATACCCACTCATTCCTTCATTTTATCTTATTCTAAACTAATTATCCTCAAAGATATAGTAGTTTTACCTCCCTAGGAGTAATCAATCCCCCATGTTCCCAACCTTTACGTTTTAGGTGTTACTCTACATGGTACAGAAATCTACCACCCTTCTCTTTTTCAAGATTTCATTTTATGTTATTATTTTTAATTTCAATTGGATTATGTTGGGATATGTAATTTAATATCCCACTTACTGTCCATATTATGTAATAATAATTAGAGACCCCTTTTTATCTCATTAAAATATTTTATGAAATTTTAAGAGACGCCGTTAGGTTGCCAAATTTTCGTAAGGGATCTCTCAACTTTTCTTTTTTATTTTCAAGTTCCATTCTTTTATTTTTCTTTCCTCACCTCCTTTCATCCAAATTTTGTGATGAATAAATTAACTTAAATTTAATGTAATATTTTAATGATAAATTAATATTTCTTCATCTTATCTCCTTTACCATTCTTTTATAGTAAAAATGAAAACACCATCTGAGATGTGCTAATTTACCACATTCATGGATGATTGGTTTTCAATTTGTATTACCATCTTCAATTATAGACATGAAACCATTACTATGGTTGAATAAGAATATAATACATGTATTATTTCTCATCTACAATTTTAGAATCTTTTTTTTTCACATGGTTTTGATTTACAGATCAAAATGATTTTGTTGTGTTTAAAAACCACCTATTATCCCAGACAGTTATCATTAAATAATTTATATAATGATTCATCTTCAATCTAAGTAAGAAAATGAAATTTACAACCATTTAACCTTTTGTATGTTCACTAATAATATATAACTTCAATTATGTTGAACCATCCTTATTTTACATGATTTTCTATTCATGTATATAAGTATACCAATCATGAAACAAACAGACCTGAATAAGGAAATTGAACCTCTTAAACGATCAAAAAGGACATGAATGAAATTAAAAAGGTTATAAAAAATAAATTAAATGTATAATAGGTTCTATAAATATTAATTAATTACTTTAATTTGGTTATCCCAGACACTAAGACCAAGTGAGGAACACCATCAGACTTAAGGTATGCGGTTTCTTCATCTAACTTCCATTTTTGTAAGATATTCCGTATTCACTACTATTAATTGTTTATGGTGTATGTATACTACCCATTGATGTTTCATATCATGAATATATTTAATATAATTATATTTAATGTATCATTTGATGATTATTAATTTTGGGGAATACGATTCAATTGATTACCAAGTTGTAAATATTTTCTACCAGAAGCTCCATTTTCATTCGGGTTGCTCTTATTCTCTACTCACCTAAATGAAATTATTATTTATTCTTATGTAGTCCTCATATATTCTGTGTGAATGTTCTATATATATCTTTACTAATAATAATCCTTATTTAGTTTATGGGGAGTTACATGTTTTAAAAGAATCTTTCAAAAATTATTCTGAAATACATGCCTGATTCAAGGAACTTCTCGAATTCTTACCTATTTTGAAGTTCAGTATATAATATTTTTTAAGTAATATTTATCTTTATAGAATCAAAAATTTTAACATGAATAATATATTTTGGTTCATTTATGGTTTTATTAAAGAATGCATGCCTTTGCGCTTTAAAATATCTTTAATGAATTCTCTAAACCACTCTAAAATGTTTTAATTCTAAAGCTTCTTTAACAACACTTTTTACATGATTTCACTTTATTGGGATATTATTTATTCCTAAAATGAAATATCAATGTCCTTACCTTTTTCATTTATTGAATATAAATGTTTAAAAACAGATTTATGACAAATACAAATGATTTTCCAAAATAAATTTTCTTTCCAAAGTAAAATAGAATTTTCTCGTCTCACATTATCTTTTATGAAACATATTCCTTATTTACCACTTATTCCATAAGTGTGGTGTATGTAATACCCCATGGTATATCATATAAAGATTCTCTTTATTCTCATTATATTCTAACAGATTATGATTTGAATGTTTCAAGGTGGTATTGGACACTTTAGAATGTTTAAGGATTATTTTCTCAAGAATATATTAGTGGTCTTATTTGAAAGCATCTTTATTTTTATCAAAATATTTTGATGAATCTTTTATTTAATATAGTTTTATATCTTATGATATAATATAAAATATTTTTTTGAATGGTTTATGATTAGTCTGATTATAGATGTTCTATCTTGATACCATTCACCAATTTATTTCGAATGGTTAGTGATTATGTTTAATGTATGGGGAAAGTTATTTACATTTCATTTTTTAGTTTTAATATGAATTTATATGTTGTTTATGTTTATCCCCATTCATAAAAGTAATGAATTTGACTTAGTAAGTGTTGGGTGGTGCCCACTATAGCCCCTCTGTGTATCGGTATGTCTCACGAGACAAACTATGGTCTTGGAATGAGGCCTTGACAAAATGGTTATTTATGGTCTTCACACGAGACCTTGACGTTATGGTTATGATGTACCACATTATGAATTCCCTCACTATGAAACTAGTAATTGGAAGTTAATGTGGCTATTTTTCTAGTACGATACCCATAATAGTGCTTTATTATGGAATATTTACTCATCTCATTTTCCTTCAATATTATGTTCAAGTTTATTTTTAAAGGCATGTGTTTTTAGTTATTCACTATGACTAATGTTTATGTTTATGATATATTCCACTGTATTGCTTACCCTTACTGAGCATCTGATCTCACCCCTTTCCTATGTTTCATTTTCTTTGGAAATGAAGAAGTTTTGATGAATGACCTGCAGGGATAAACTTAGAGTTGTGGATGTTCCCAATAAAACTTATATGTTGTAATTCATTTCAAGTTGTAATTTTGAAACTATGTATATATTTGGTTTTCAAAAACTACTAAACTACTTGATCCTTTTGGATTTTATTCCTTTTAATCATACCAATGTATTAAATAATTCATCACCTCTGTGAAACTGGGGTTGGGGCATTACATCTATGGTAGTATCAACACATGGTAACTAGTCAAACACATCCTCAACTACCCAAAGACACTATGAAATTTCTTGTTCACGGTAAAAATATTCCCTTTTAAGATTAGGGTGGTCAAAGGGGTTAAAATCTTAGAGAAGGATACCATTAAACACCTGTAGTACCCTTCCATGTCAAGAAAATTCTACACCTCTGACATGATCTTGGGATGCTTGAAGCGAGAAATATATCAATATTCACTAGGTCCATAGCCAAACCACACTGAGAAATAAAATTCCACATAAAGTGAACCTCATGGATCCAAAATGGTCACTTTGAGTGCTTAATATAAAGATAGTGCTCTTAGAGTAAGTCTAGGACCATCCTCCAGTTCATTGCATGATACACCTCTAACATAGAGTATATGAGTATGCTATCAATAATGAAAACCAAAAATCAGTCCATATATGGATGGATGATCTGGTTTATCAAAACCATGAACATAGTGGGGGAATTCATCACATAATAATGAATCACTAGGAACTCATAGTGTCCATATAGATATCAGAATGGAAGATTTGGAAAATCAGCCTCACAAAACCTAAACTAGTGGTAGTTGAACCATAGATCGATCTTTGAGAACCAACTCACACCTCTTAACCGATCAAAGAGGTTGTAAATAATTAGAAGGGGCACTTGTTCTTGATCTTTTCATTGTTAAGGTGGAGATAATAAACAAAAATATAGAGGCTCCCATCATAGTTTTTAGGAGGAAAACCAAGTATTCATAGGTGGATACACCTGGTATGATAAAACCATTCTCTCGAAGGTCCTCTAACTACATGATAAGCTCCTAGAGCTTGGTAGGGGCCACCAGATATGATGAAGAGGATATTGACATGGACCTGGGGTGAAATTCAATACAGAATTCCATCTCCAAACTCAAGTGTAGTCCTAAAATATATTCAGTGAAGAGGTCCATAGAGTCATCTAATAATAAAGGAATATATATTATTGAGGAGTTTTATCTAACAAGGAATAAAATTTCCAACTCTTGGGTGATGGGATGAAGGCTACTGCTCAAAAGGACCAATCAATCATCCATGATAACTCTCTCACCTGCAAAGGAGGATATCATCCCATCTATCTAAAGTCATTTGAACTGCTTGTGATGATAGTAATCTAGGATCACACCATGGACAACTAGTCCATACGAAAGATGAAATAATAATGTTTTATCATTATGACTAATATGTAGCATGTGAAACTCTCTCCACCAAATGATAGACTGCATTGATGGAAGATATGAGATATCAAAGAATGAAACCAAGTCCGAACCTATACAAAAGATACTACATTTTGGTCTTAAATAGAAGCTCTTTATATCAAACAAGGTATACATAAATGAAGTAGTGACTCATAAATATTTCTATAAGTAATAGAGAAAGTATAGAGAAAACATAGATCGTACGTCAAATTATTTTATGAGATATCATGTCATAAGTCTCCATGGCCTACAATTAACCGCATCCCCGACTGCTAGCTCCATGGGCCTAGTATGGGCTACCTAATGGTTGTGGTGGAAGTAGCTCATAGAATTTCTCTCCAACAATAGATATCCTCGTATAGCTCCACCTGATCCTCTTACAATATCGCCTCCCTGGGGGCCACTCTGGCCTCACCTAGGAGATCCTTAACCATGATACTACCCCTACCATGATAGTCTATTTACTACCTACCCACCCTCATATTCACCTCTTTTTTAGGAAATCATGTAACATGTGACCATTATCATGAAATTCATATAATATCACCTCTCCACACTGAATTGGTCCTCTACGTGGACCCAGTGTCGTATGTCAATGTGACTGAGGCAAGTTATGTGAGGATCTCCTACATCAAGACCCTAAAAACTAATGCATTTTAGATGCTATATATGACTCAACCCCTTGATATTCAATTCTAGAACCATATTCCTAGAATCCATCAGATAATAATATATCCAACACCAATTCCCACTCTAACACTATATCATAGGTGGGAATGTATAGGGTAACCGCATTGGCACATATGTCTATGGGAAGACCCTGCTCAAATTTTTTCTCCTCGAAGTAACCATAATGTACCATGTCAAGGGAGTGATATATAAGGTCAATGAAACTTGTGTCATACTCGAAAACTAGAATACCACCCTACTGTATCTCTAAAATATGATGAATCTGAATTGAGCTAAAGCATGAAGGGTAACACTCCGAAGGAAACATCTGCTAGATTTCAGACCATGATAGTGCCAACTAATCATGACTCCACCTGACTAAACTCTACCATTGACTAAATTCTATATGGAAAGGACTGAATAGCAGTCAAACCATTTGATTAGTCAGGGTCTACATGATCCAAAAGTCTCATATCTCTAACTCAATCCAATCCTCCACATCCTGGGGATCTGGTTCAGCACATAACCTCAATGGCCTATTATGCTAGAACTCATGGAGTGCGCTCATCCTTCACACATACTTAGTCTACCAAAATGGTACAATATATTACTATAAATATATCATAACTACTACATTCCCACCTAGAGAAAATATGTCATGAGATGGACCCTAAACTGAGGCCTCATCGCTCATTGGATTGTCTTCATGATCTTGAATTGTTAACATGGAAATCTATCTTCACAGAGTCAACCTGAAAGTGATCAAGGCGTACCATTATAAGATGAGCATATATATATATATATGTGGAGTTGAAATATCTATAAAACAAGACTATGAATTCCTTCTTATTAACTCAGCATACCGATATGTTTTCCTAAGTCCTAGCCAATCCTCATAAGGTGATTACTCCAAACACCAAAACAAGTAATGAACTACCTATGATACCACTCTTTAATGACCTAACCCACCAGGTCTTTCCTAGATAGTGTAAGGTTGGGCCTCCACAACCCCAATCCCACATTTAATAGGCCAGGGGCTAGAAATATGTGTTTACAAGGAATAATATAAATGGGAGGTCTTTTCATAGTTTACCTGTCTGTGCAGACCCAACAATCTCTATGAAATAGTGTAGAAGAATAATAAAATAGAAAGAAAATATAGAGTAAAACCCATAAATGAAATAATATATAGGGAATAAATCAGAGTATGATATAAGAAAACCAAAGTGTAAAGGGGAAAAATACATTCCCTACTAGAAATGGAGTCTCAAATGGAAAACAACTAGAATGAAGGAAATATGAGAGAGATCGACTCTTGATATCTAAGATCGACTACCGTCCATGGTCTATAAACCTATGTATCCATATAATATATTGAAATAATTTATTATTTATCTATAGCTTTCATAAGAGTTGATGTGTGTGGGAAATTCCCATATGGTGTGATTATAAACCTAAATATTGGGATGCCTAAAAAACCAAATGTTGGAGAAATATAAAATAAAATAGAAAGTTTAAGATCAACCCAAATCAATAAGAAAAAACCCATATAAACTTATATATTCCCATGAAATAATCCTAGATGAGAGAAAAAGGGGATCTCTATCTTAATGTCCAGCCTATGTCGATGAGACTGCTAACAGATCCAAAGGGTCTATCTCTGATGCCCAACATCTCATATATCCTTTGACATAACTGTGTGGAGGACCCATAGCTTGCCACTATTTTTCATAGTTGAGCTACAAAAAAATCTTATAGAGGACCCACACCCTAGTATGTTAGGTGGGTTCCACTCTGTAAGTAGAGGACCCATTCCTTAGTATGTTAGGAGGGTTTTACTTAGTATGTAGAAGACCCATTCCTTAGTACGTAAGTTGGGAGCCACTCAGTAGGTAGAGGACCCACACCCAAGTACATTAGGTGGTTCCACTATACAGGTAAAGGACCCACACCCTAGCATGCCATGGGGTTCCTTTCAGTTGTTATGGGACCCACACCCTAGTCTGTCAGGAGTGCCACTCCATAGGTAGAGGACCCACACCCTAGTTTGTTAGTGGGGTTCTACTTAATAGGTAGAGTACCCACACCCTAAGGCCTTGGGGGGGGGGTGACACTCAAACTAGTGTAAGGAGTATGGGAGACCCACACCCTAATGAAAGAGGGGGTTTTCTAACACTGACCTATCTCTAATGATCCTATCTGATCATTTCAATTGTCAAGAATATCCAAAAGAAAATTCATGCTCAGAATGTTACACATCTTTTCTCAAAAGACAATACAATGGATACTATCACATTCTATGTGGTTAACTACTCAGTATAGGATACTTGTTGTCCAAATTCAATGTCCAGATGAAGAAGATATAAAAAGTGGATGATTCTCATAAGTGTAGAATATGTATATGGGGTTCACATGGCATGTCATACCACTTTAATGTCTATTCATGTTCTTATCTAAAATGGATCAGAGTCCATGTAACATTACATTGCCTATAAGGTGTCTACAAGATGTCTCTTAGCCACATGGGTCCTACTCATGTACTATTGGCCGTGCCTGTGTACTCAGCCATGCCCGGGTAACAACCCATACCCATGTACTCCCAGAGTAAATGATGTGTCCTCCCAAACAGTTTCCAAGATATGTGTATCTATAACATGGATTATTCACTTGGGGAGGGTTACACGACATATGAGTCTAAATAAACAACATTTGATCCTTATCTTTCCCAAAACCTTAGTTTCTACAGCTGGGTGGGGATATAAGAAATGTGCACCTTGAATACACATGGTGTAGTTGACTACTTCATAGAAAGTTTGATTATTAACATGATTTCCATATCCACTACATCCACCATTATTCTGGGATGTTTACCACTCGAAACTAATGGTATTTTCCTCAGGCCATCAATTTTGGCCTTTTAGTGGCCAAAAATTGGGAACCAGTCATTCATGGTTGTTCCTCACACATCCCATGCACTTCCCATATCCCGTTGTCATGCCATATCCTGGTTCTATTTAAATTATCACCCGCATAAAACAATTAATCTTAAACCATCTACAAATATCTATCCTAAATTCTATTAACAAAAATTCCAGGAATCCAGGGGTTTGATCGTGCTTGAAACCACCCTAGAAATTTTGAACCATGGCCCCGTAGGCCAATGGTCAAGAGCACGTAGAATGATGGGTGGAATCACAATAAAAAATGGTTATAAACATATTTTTGAAATAATTATTATCTTGTGATTATAAATCAGTGAATTGAGACTAAGATAATGGCATAAATTGAACAAAGCAATTTAACTCACCAACATGGTCATGTAAAGGGTATGAAAAAAAGATGAAAAGAATGTAAATATATATTCATTATAAAGATTTTAAAAAATAGAAGAAACCAAAATTAACAATCCCTAACTCAATTTAGAATCAATTTTTGGTGAATAAAACATTCTCCAGTTTGGAGGATGATCCACTATGTTCTCTGCCAGTCGATCCACCTTGATATGATAGTTGTTCATCGTTCGATCCCGTTTCTCCAACAAAAAACACTCTAAAACTCTTCTGGAATCCTCCTTGGGTTATACAACTAACTGAGATGATTTTTCATAAGAGGGTATTTATAGAGGATATATATTAGGTCAATTAAAGTAAAAAAATAAATTTAGTATTCATTTTAATTAAACGCACCACCAACGCTGCCTCAACCAGATTTACGATATTGGCCAACCTTATATCACACCTAGGAAAAAACCCACATCCCTTAATCAACCATGGTATTAAATTTATAATCTGAGGATATTCTTAGGATATATCCCATATTTTATGAAAAAAATTCATGTGCATGATATTAATATTTTTAATTTTTTTATAATATAAATTTCCGGCTCACCGGGCGAAATCTCTCGTATTCTCAGTACCTGGCTCCAAAAATAATCATTAAAATATTTGAAAATATTACAAGTACAAAATAGGGTAACTAAAATCATGTTAATATAAAATCATGTTTATATATCAAATTGTATACATATAATGGTAATAAAAGAACATAAAGGAGTAGGGTCTATAGAACCACCACATAAAACTATAGTGGAAGAAGAGTATACATTACACCACTTAATTTTTGTGATCAACATCAGTAGTTTTGATTATAATAAATTTCACTTTCTCCGATGTATTAGAAGGTTGATGATGTTAAATTTCCTCATTAACCCTTAGGTTAGTGAATTTGTTTTCATAGTTCCAAAATTACACACATTTTAATCATTGAATTGTTAGTGACACATTAGTAGAAACTTTATCTTCCTCCTTCATTTTAACCAAACTATTCTTGTTTCCTTAGTATTTTATTTCTTTATTAACTTTTTTATTAGTTTTAAAATGAATCTGATTCCCTATGAGGAATTACCCTAGGTTCTTCTTCCTTTAATTTATACACATATGAAGATAAATATTCTTTTCTCTTATGGTCTCTTTAACCTAACATTATATAAAATTAAAATTTTAATATTTTTTGGGGTCTTTGGGAGATTTATAAGGTTAATGTTGTCAATCCTAACTTGATATATTTAGGTTAAAATAACCATACAATTATAAACACCAATTCCCTTCTTATTTTATTTCGATTTAGTAAAATCAATTTATAGTCCATTTCACTCATTTTTAACTCGATTACTCTTGGTTCCATCCATTGATGAAAAATTAAAAGGATAGTGTGATTATTTTTAAGTAATAATTAGAGTAATAACTCACAGTATAAAGAAAAGCAATCCAAATATTTTATTAATTATGATCCCTTCATTTCAACAATGACTCTTTTGGTTCACCCTACATCAGTTTTGGTTCATCATAGGTTATTTTCGGATATATCCCATTATTATTCAAAAAATAATCACAAAAAATAACAAATCCTTTCTCTAATACCAATTGAGATGCCCCAGACCAACACTCCTGGAACTGGTTCCAAAATAAAATATTTAGACATATACTTTGATACTATGTGAGATGATCAAATCATAAAAAATATCGATTTTATATCGTTTTCATAATTTAAACTTTTTTTCTTATAGTATAAAACACAATCCTAGAACTTAATGGTTTATTGTATCCAATGATTAAGTAAAAAATATCATTTTCTACAATATAATAAATATTTCATCATTGTTGCACCGAGCTGGACCCTATTATAGACATGTCATATGTTTCACTATTATTCTTATCTAAGGTAATGGAACCTAATAAATATGTGAGATAAGATTATTTATATTGGTTAATATAGTAGATAATAGTTTAAGATCATAAATGAACATAATACGAGCTTATAGGAACGAGGAAAAAATCAATGTGCATAATCATTACATAAGAGAATAATACCCAATAAAATTAAGAACATAAGGATTTAGTATAACATAATACATTAGTAATACATATCTAGAAACATGTTTCTATAATCATAATCCAATAAAAAAATCATGGGATATATATCTGATTTAAAATATCTGGTCATGGGGACATAAATCCATGGAAAGGTCATTATTGAAGCATAACATATATCGTGACATAAGAATATGGTATCTTGGAGTAATAACCATGTGACATGGAGCATAACATAGGCATGTGGTATAAATATAAACATAGGTAACCATAAATTTGTGTATATAGATACCCACAACTAGGGATACACATAGAGATTTGAACATTTCTATATGGTTAATGCTTAAAATTGTGAAATTACCAATAAGTTCGAAACATAACATTATGAACATATCAATAAGGTAAACTCTTAATGTTGTAAACATATCAACATGGTATATTCGTAACATTTTGAACATATCATTAAGGTCCATTATTATCATTTTGACCATATCAATAATATCATCTCATAATATTGTGAACATTTCATTAATGTACACACTTAAGATTGAGAACATATCAGCAAGGTCTAAGATTATCATTGTGAACATATCAATAGGGTCAACACTTATCAAATGAGACATAAAGATTTCCCTAATTCATTAAGGGGACATAATGGACCAACCTGTTACATAATGACAAACCATACAAATGTGTTCTATAAGAGCTTGAATGAAATCAAAAGTTTACCATAGCTTAATTATCCAATGGGAAAGAAAAAGTTTTCATGAAAACCAATTTAAAATATCATTTTAAGCCATATTAAGAAGAAATGTTGATGGTATTATGGGAAAATATCCCAAGTGAATCATAGCAATTAAAAAAGGATTTTCATATAGATTAAAAACACCTTTATAGGAACATTAAAAAATAAATTTTAAAAAACAAGAGACATTATTTAATTTTGAAAATTTTAACAAAATGAAAAATTAAAAGAACAATGAGAATATAATTTATATTTAAAAACATTACAAATAATTAAAGGAAGAATAATTATAAATTAAATTAATTATTATGGGAAAATTAATTCATACAAAAATAATTAAAAAACATCTTTTTTACAAATTTTCAATGAAATTAAGAAATATACTCTGTAGAAAATGTTAATAATATTCCGTTTAAACATGAACTAATAATTTCAAAGATAATAGAAAATGACCTTAATAAATTATTGATGTTGCATCCCACCCTGAGTTCCATTGAGCCGGGCCCCGAGACGGTAGACCACATGACCTCAAACATATCTCCCTAAATACCATAGGCTGCCAACTAGCATCGAGGGCCTTAGGTGTGTTCGTGGGGAGACTATGACCTCATAGGATTATTTATAAAATAGCGGTAAACAATATATAACAAGTAGCATAATCATAGGAATAACCAGATTGTAGCAGAATCATAAATTAGTCAAAACAAGTTACCAGATAATTGAAAAACCTAAATAATAATACATGGTATAAAATGATGGTGATGATGTCATGAGTTTATAATAAAATTGATGTTCAGGGAAATTAGGGTACAAGTATAAAAACATGAAATCAAAAACTAAAAGGTATAAAAAATGATACAACAACATTTCGAGCATAGGCCTAGTCCTCTGCCCCCAATCTCCATCCTAAATAGCAAGAAAACACTCAAGAATCAGAAGCAGCATGCTTACCATTATCCATACCTATGAGCATAAAGTCTACTCAGGTACCAAATGGTGCCTGAGAATGGTGTGAGGTATCAATCCTAGTAGGATGGAATCCATGGTGTCTAGACCTTTCCATTTTGTGGTATAAACAAAATAGAATTTTCCAGATACAAAAAATCACCGGCATTAAATAAATAAACAACTGAAATATGGTCTAGGTTCATAAACAGACACCCATATCATATCACATAATTTATACTATACATGAAGTATGAATAATAAACCTATCTAGGTTACAATATGTATAACATGTGAAAAATGAAATTGAGAAACTAAAAAATCATACCGCCAAGCTTGTGCTCTAGATTGGGGTTATGTATCTATGTCATTGCATAAGCATGCCTAAGTATGTACAAGGAGAAGCGCTATAGGCTCAAGGTAAAAGTGATGGATGCAACTCATCAGAATAAAAAATCCAAATAGTAAGACATTTCAAATAAAGAAAACCATCAGGTCATGAGTTGGAGTCCCATGCCCATCCAAGGTGATCTCAAATATTCCCATGTATCGCAATAGGGATATCCGATATAAGACAATACCACCAAGCCTATCCCAGGAGACCCTTAAAGCATCCCAAGTATCACTTAGAGGTATGGTAACCACCAATTCCATCCTAGGTATCTCACAAGGGGACCAAGTATCACCCACAGAATTGCGTAGCCATATTTCTAAAAGGTTAAGCCATAGTTTCTCCCCTAGGGAACTGGAATCACTCATGAGTAAAAGAAATATCTCTGGAAGCCCTTGCCTGGAAATCCAAAGCATTACCCCCAATGCATCAGGTTTTAACCCATCAAGCCTAATGAGTCCATCCATGGGTCATTAATATGAAACCCATGTTCTCTCCCATCTCGTGTCAAGTGACATATCAAACAAGGCATACAAATAAAGCAATGAATTTATGATTTATAGCCAATAATAAACATCTACATACCACATTCTTTCCATTTAATCAAGACATATACTTCAATCCAATTAAAAAAGGCACATTTCATATAGAAAGGGAAATATCATTAAATAAAATTAAGCAAGGTATGATCCATAAGATACATGGCATAAGACTTAAACAAGTGCATGCCAACACATGTAATTCAAAAGCACCAACTAGTAAGTTTAACAAGAATTTCATATGATTCAATCCACTATCAGGGGATTAATCAATAATCCATTTGCATAAGAAATGAAATATAATTAAGGAATATGGCATTAAAATGACTCATACCAAATGTCATCAATATAATTTTATAAACTCAATCTAACTGGATTGACTAAGCATTATCTTCCATTCAAACCATTAAAAAGGCTCAATCAAAAGAACCAAAAAGGCATAAACATTTAACATGATATAAGTTGAGGAAATTTCACATGATATTAAGAATAATCATTCAACATAAGAAATTAGCATAATGCACATAGAATAAAAATTCCATTTGAGTACAATACCACTAATTAAGGCATGTTTCATGATGTGTAATATTTTTTCATAATGAAGAAGGATGCCATTATAAGGAAAGGAAATCATGTAACATGAAATGAGAAAGTTATAAAGTAAGGCATATTGCATTCAATAAACATCAAATATACCAATGGTATAAGGCACTAAACATGTTCCGATCCATAATAATCAATCTGAGATATTATCATGGGATCCAATTCAAGGTTCAACACCCTTCTTAATTCATTTAATAATTTTAAAACACGAAACCATGGTTCCACATTTAACCAAGGGATTTCACATCATTTAAGAAATGGTAAAAATAGTCAATTTTGGTTGGAAAATCCCAAATGGGTATCAAAGAGAAAGAGGACACCAACATATGGGTTTATCCATGCGTGATAGTCACTTCGGACATGGTAGATCATCCCGATTAATTTAATATGTGATAACCAAGATTCACTGGTTGGTTTCTTCTAGCAGTACAATGGAAAAATTCCAAAATCATCGAAAACAAAGTGAAAAAGAGTATATTCCCTACCTCAATGTCATGGTACTCCCTACGTCTAATAATGACTTTTGATTCAACCAAAAATAGGAGAAATTAGATGATTTAGAAGAACCCCAAAAATAGGGCACAAATCTATCCATGTCAAAATAGTGCAATGAGAAGCAAGGGAACTAATAAATACAGGAGTGAGGAAAATACGATTTACTAAGATCATTCCGGTGCATCAGACAGTGATGATAATAGAGGATAATCGAGGGTTGAAAGATCAAAACCCCATGAGTAAAGGGGGATAAGGCCACCATCCACCACAAGAGGGAGAAGGGAGGGAGGTACACATGCTTAGAGGGACGAGGAGTGGATAGAAAGAAAAGAAGGATTAAAAGAAAAGAAAAAATATAATAAAAGAAAAAAAAGAAAAGAAAAAAATAAAAATAAAAGAAAAAAAATAAAAAAATAAAAAATAGTTAAACCCTATTTTTTTGTGCAGAAAAATACTGCATATAGACAAGGTGTACTGCTTAAATAAATGTGAAAATACCATGAATTTGTCCAATTCCTGAAACTTGAAATATGCCATTTAAAGGAATTAAACCAAAAAATTAAATGGTTTATACTAGGATAAGGCCGAAACGTTATAATTGAAGTATAGAGAATAATATTTATGTAACCAAATAAATAATATGGATATAGTGAAAAACTGTTCCTAAATGAGAATAATATATAAGGTTAGTCTCACTTACAAGCATCACCTTAGGTTAATTATGAACCAAAGGTAAGTAAAATGGTAAGAAAAATGTAATCCCCATGAATAAATAGTGTTGTACAAAATATTTGGATTTATAAAGACAGAGAATATTTAATTTCCTTATATAAAAATTCATTTATAAAAAATATCTATTTGAAAATATGATTGGAATGGATCCCTTATGGATTTAGTAACCTTTCAAAAAAATTCCCCCGAAATAAATAACATCTTATTAATTTAAAATACCAAAGATAACTTGAAATAAATGGTAAATGGAATTCATGGGATAGAATATATAAAACATAGTGAAATTAGGTGGACATGATAGAACATATCTCAATTAAACAAAATTGAGATGGTTAACCCATACATTGGATACCATCTTGGTTGAACTTTTCCGACCAATTTTAGGAATTCTCTTCTCAAAACAGGTTCCTTTAGAATGATGGATTTAAGATTTCTGATTTGAACCAGAATTAAAAAAATGTATAATAAGTTTTTTTATTGGGATAATGGAAAGGTATTCAATAGAAAATGAATGGTTTAAGTGGTTGGGATGGGATTCGTTTTATAGGTGAGTTTTGAGTGACATGTCCACACATATTCATTTTGTAAAGTATAAGGTTATAATTTTAAAAGATAGTGGAAGAAATGTAAAACAATGGATGTGAGATACTTTTTGTTCTATAAATATCTCATACACACATTTATAGAAAGTGTGTTATGATATTTTAAGTATTTACCATTTAGATTTTCAGATTTTTACCACAATTTTCCATTTTCATGGTAACTTAATTTTTACCTTTCTTACTTATTCCCATGACTAAAAGGGAAATTAACCTTATTAAATAATACTTATACGATGGTTAAAAATTTATACTCCATTTAATTTAATTTAATTTTTAAATATGATAAACTTAAATTTTAAATCAAAATAAAAAATATATAGAAAACATATCATTTTTTTGAAGTACGACTTTTAAAACATTATATTTTCTTATTATTATTTCATATAAGTTACTAATAGTTAAATATGTTATAATTATTTTATACTTATAATTATTTCATTTTAATTTAATAATACATATACCATGATATATTTTTTTTGGGATAAAAACGTATAATGCCTAAAAAAATATTTTTTATGAAAATGTATTTTAAAGAATAAAATGAAATTATTCATAAAAAATTACATTTAATAATAATTATTTTAATGTTAATTTATTTAATACTCAATTAATTTCATGAAAATTAATCATTAGTAGTGATTAATTTAATTTATTATGACAAAGGTACATTTTACACATAAAAAAGTTTTTGAAAAGGAATATTTTTTATCATTAAATGAAATGAACTTTATTTAGAACTAATAGATAATCAATGAATGAATTTTTATTCACTTATTTATATAAAAAATACATTTATTTATGGTTTAAAAAACACATTTGAGAAATTTATATTTTAAATATAACATATAGTATTTAAGAAACCAATGATTTTAAATAATTGTTTTTACATGAATAAATAAATTATCATCCATTACAGTTCCTTAATTATTCCTTGGATTTTTTTCCGATTATATTACTAACAATTCCTTGAACATTATCAATATATTTTTATTGATATCATTCTTTAAAAGTAACAAATTAAATAGAAATAGGTAATTCATAAAAATATTTTCTTCAAAATCAATAGTATTTTCCTCATGTGAATAAATATCATTTAATTTTATTCCCAAATAATATTTTGTTAATCAATTATTTGTATTGAAATTTTATATTTTTGAAACTTAAATAAAATTTATGTATGTTAAATAAAAACTTATAATTATAAACATGTAATATGTTTACTTGAATTATACCCATTGAATATATACTCATGTATAATGGCTATATAAAGAAAATATTTCCCCCATTACATCCAATAAATTCTTTATATTGTATCTTAAAATACCGAACCTTCCATTCCAAATGTTTCATTTATATTGTAGAACATGATTTATCCTTTCATGACATTATTTATCATTGTAGGTTTAGTTCATCCAATGATAATTCTTAAGGGTGAATATGATCCATAGGATTTAATAGTTAAAAATATATTATTCTTTTATATTTATTTCATCCTTTTAACTTATTCCCTTTTATGTGTTATTATCATCTATGATATGTAATAATCCATGGTATGAAATACTTAGTTTCATATTGTTTTGATGGAATGTTCTTCTATAAATTAATAATTTATTTTTAATTTTCTTCAAATCTTATATCAGATAATAAAAATTCAAGTTCAAATATTAAAATTGAATAGAAAAAATAATTATGGATTATAGATATACAATTTAAGGAAAAAATGGGTCCTAAAACCTGAGGTTATACATTTGTTACAAATTGTAATAAAATATATTATGCTTTATTTTTGTTCCGTGTTTCCCTTGATACAAGCTATTTAACATATAATTTACTTAAAATAAAATTACATACTAAAATATCAAGGTTTTATATATCAATGTTTTTATATCGAGGAACAAGGATGACACAAATACTATTATTCCAATACATTCTAACCTATGAAATAGAAAGATTCCTGCGTATCTAACCTTATATCAACTGTCATACACTATCATAAACAACCTAGTTTGGTAGTTATCAATCCCTTGTAAATGATATATATATTTATATAAGAACATTAAAAAATATATCTAGACTTCTATATCCTTTATGGAAGACTATATCAGATAGTTATTAATCCATTCTTCTATAATTTAATGTGGAAAATATTTTCTCATTTAGATGAACCCATTCTATTTTATCCAACCTTGAGAATGAAACTCGTAATTATTTAAGTGGACTTAATATTAGATTTAATTCCAAAGATCTAATTACATTATACTTTTTATTACCCATATAATTATAGTTATGAATATTAGTAAATATCATATCACATGATTATTTTTCTTCTACATAAAATTAATGTGATATTTTCCTTAGATTATATATCACATCAAATGGTTATAGCAGTTACCCACTCTAATGAAAACTTTGAAGTGCTATGATGATATTTTAAATACATGTTCTATGAAAATATGAAATCTATATGGCATGACACATATAATATATGCTATTAGGTGTATGAGAATTATAATACATTGATACTTCTTCTCACAATGTTCACACCTAGGAATCTCCATGAGAGGAGGTTATGAGAATAAAACCTACCATATGAATTCCATATGATTTATGTTTCATTGGATATTCCTATATATGTACATGTGTATTTTTCCTTATACATATGTTTTTTTATTACTGAATATCATGTGTCATGTTTATAGATGTATTGGAAAAAATCATGATTACATATGATTATAGTAATGTAGGATATGTTTGGTGAATCATAAGTTATATGAAATTAATTGATAAGTCACAAAATAATTTATCCCATTTGATTTGATGGATGATGATATCTCTAGCATTTTTTTTGGGTTAAAACATTTTGTTTATTTCCATGGACATGGTGGTTTTACCAAAAAGTTCATTTCAATTAATTCAAAAAAATATATCAAATATAAATGTTTTTGACACGTGTTATGCTACATGATTGATTAGATATCATGATAAAGAGATTATATTACATAGTGATCATTCGTATGAGGCTTTTGTAATTATGATGTTAAATTATTTCTCTATGGGTTAGATGATGTGATTCAAGATACTTATCTTGAGATCTAGGATAGTTAGACTAATTACACTAAGAACGAGTCCTAGAGGGTCACACACTATGTTTTACTAGAACCATAGTTAAATTAAATATGAATGTAATATCATAATAAAAATTATTCTCATATTGTAAGGAACAATAATTATTTGATTAATTTTGATCATTTATATTCAATCCCTATTTATCCTAAATATTAAATATATGAGTTTAATATTTAATAAATAGTTATTCATGAGTTTAGTGAATGGAATATTAATTTATTTATTGAATCTATAAAAAAATAACATAAATTTATTTACATAAATAATTATTATTCAAGGATAAAAATGTTCTAAAGAGGACTGATGAACTATGTTAAGGTTTTGTGGGATTTATATAATATATATCAACTATATAAATATTATTTAGTTTATTTAAGAAATGATATATAGGTTATCTGTAACAACCCAAGATTTTATATGATATATTCATTTTAATTTCTTTCATATCTTCTGTTGTACGCTACACCAAGATTATCTTGCGCTATACACAACATCGTATTAGCTTGCAGTATACACAACACTAATCTTGGATCATGTTATACACAATTTCATGTTTTTTTGATAGTAGTTATTCTTCGAAACATTGAGTATATATATATATATTTAATTTATTTTTTTATACGCAACAACAAAGGAGTCGTGCACAACACACAACCCTGACTTGACTTGCATTACACGCAATCACGACCTTCCTCGAGAGCGTGTGTTGTACGCAATACCAGGTTTTACTAAACAACGATATATTATTATAATATTATTATGAACTAGAAATTATGAATATTATTAACTAAATTTTGAATTTTATAACATTATTATTCATCTTACACATTATCTAGAACGTGGTATAAGAACAAAATAATTTTTTCGGGTAAAATAAGTATTTTTCAAAAAATGCAGTTTTCCCGCCTTTTGATGGCGCACCCATTTTAAATTTAATTTTTGACATGTTTATAAGTTAAATTTTACAAAATAAAATTATTCTTTGGAATCAGGATATAAAATTTTTACTTGGATAAATATTTCATATTATTTTGATAACTTTCATATTTTAATGAATAGTAAAAACACGCTATATTTTAATTAAAAACAAAATTTTTCATCGTAATAATTTATGTGGTTAAATTATAATATTGAATGATTTTAAAGTATAAATAGAATATATTTTTACCATTTAATACAATTTATGTCATTTGATTTGATTTTACCTTGAATTCGTCGGTTAAATTAATTCAATCATTTGCAATGTTTTAAACAAAAACCCATTTTCTTTCGACAACAGGATTAATTTTAAATTAATTAATGCAACTTATGGGTTTTGAATTTTGAAAAATGGATTCCTTATTTGGAATCAGTGGGTCCAAATTATGTTAACAGGCAACTTTTTATTTTTGGGCATTATGAATAGTAACTACGGTAAATTTTATTTACCGTAGTTAAATGTAAATCGGGAAATTAAGGGTAAATATAAGATTATAAAATTACCCTAAGACCTTAAAAAATCCTATTGGATGACTAAAATTCGACCCATATCACATAAGGATCGGATTAGATTCATTTAATGGACTTTTTTCCCTGAAAATAATTTAATTATTATTAGAACCAAAGAAAGTGACAACATGTCACTCTCTTAAATCTTATAAGTATAATAATTTTAATTTAGTGATAAACATCATATAACATAGAACATGAATAGTATCCAGAAATATAATAAAATTATTTACATCATGATAATTTATTTAGTTTTTTTAGGAATTAAATAATTGTCATTAATGGTGATACATTAATGATGCAGAAATTATTTCTTAAGTGAAAAATCAGTAATATGGTTTTTATTGAAATAATAATACCCGTTAAAAGGCCCACAAACCTGACTAAAACTTATTGGTAGTGTATAGATATACCATAATCATCCAATGATCTAATATATAACCATTTGGAGTCTTATAAAAGTGATTATGACACTTATATTATTTTATTTTAAATGATTCCAAAGTTGTCACCTTCATAATTTAATAAATATAACAATTTAAATATTGTGATTTTAAGATGATAAATTTGAGTAAAATTATTACTGTGAAATTTAATAGATTTATATTAATCATAGGATTTTATTTTTAATTTAATGCAATAAATAAGTATATTAAATAATTATACAAAAATATTGTAGTAATTATTTTATTAAGAGATAAACCAAATAAATGGTTTTAAAAATAATAAAATAAATATTATATGAACAATTTAATGTGCTCCACTAATTTTATAGATACATATAAACTTTTATGAATCTATTAAATCTTTTAGTTCGAACATATCTTCTTTATATATTTTATTTAAATTCAAATAAAAGAATAGTGTCAAAATTGATACAATTGTTATTTTATAAAAATAACATATTATAAATTTGTTTAAAAATGACAAAAATATTTAAAAATTATACATTTAAATGGTATAAAATGTTATAAAGTATCCAATTATTGAAAATTCACAACAAATAAGTAATTATTTGTTATAATTTAAAATTTAGAATTTTATTACCACAAATAAAATTAAATTGATTAAATAAGGATAAATCAAGTTGATAATGTTTAAAATAAATTCCTAACATGTCTAAATTTTATTGGTTGATGAGATTACAACCCTATCTCCTCTAATATTCTAATATGACTCATTTTTGTAGGTTTTTAAGTGGTGTTAGATTTATTATAAATTAACATTATTAAGATTTCCAAAGGTGCCCCTCTCCTCCCTTATAAAAGGGAATCTCCTCCCTCTCTTACTCACACCAATTTGAGCCTTTAAGCTCGGCCAAACCCTATCCATTTCCCTTCTCAACTTCCCTAGAAACATCCTATAGGTCCTGGTCTTCTTTGAAGAACAATTTTAGTACCATAAGAGGAGGATTCAAAGAGGTGTGTCAAAGAAGAGGTAATTTCGTTACCGATTGCTTCAATTTTCTTTCTTCTTAAATATCTTCTTCTTTAGTTGTTTCATTATGAAGTAAAAACATCAGTATCCATAATATGCTGATATGTTATTATAAATATGAAACAACCCTATTTCACCTTATATCCATCCTACAGAAAACAAAATCACCGCGCGTGCGTACGTACGGAATACCGTCTCCACGCCGTGGTGTAATTTGTGTTTCTACCAACACCTTACATGGATGGGTATAATGGTGTAAAGAATAACTATATATAGTTATTAAAACATCATACTGATTCTGATATATTAAACCATCCACTCCATTTCTATAATTATGGGAATGATATCATAGCTCGTGTGTACGTACAGACTACTGTCTCCACGACGCGATGAGATTCATTCTCCATGTTAACCATACATGAATGATCATAAAGTTTATATAATGAATAATAATGAAATATATGAAATAATAATGCTACTAGATTTATATATATATATATATATGTATGTCATCTATTTAGTTTCATTCAATTCAATAAGGAAACGAAAACAACATTCATGCATACGTACGACCTACCGCCTCCAGGAACGGTGTATTTCATTCCTTTTATCGATCTATAATATATATGTATATAATGAATATATATTATATATAAATCATGTTTTACTTTCTGGAATTATGTAAATGAGGATATAAGTAATAATATCAAGAACGACAAGTCGAAACACATACGATAAATGAAATGATTTACCCAAAACGCTACTTTAACATGGAATTTACAAAAGAACGGGTAATATAAAGTCATAAGTGAAACATATATGATATCATAACAATGAAAATGATTATGTAATAATTAAATGACATTATTTAAGTCATTATACAGGAGGTTCGGATCCATACGAAGCATATCGGACCTAAGGTAACGGATAATTTTGCAAATCTCATTTTTTTCAGAGATTGCTTAATCATAAGTATTTATGGGGGTTATTTCTATCATCCATGTCTATGTTTTATAAAGTTGTTTTCATGTATGTTTAATGTCCTTTTTACCCATTTTTTTGACTTTTACTACATAGTGTGTAATGAATCTTTATTTTACGAGCTACTTTTTGACTTTTCCAACAAAAGTACGAGAAGAATGTTTTTTTAACTTATACGGCACGAACGAATTTTTACTGTTTTATAAAGCCTTATTTTCATGAAACTTCCTCCAAATATTTCATGACTATTTTCAAAAAAGTATCTTTCTTTTAAAATAGCATGACGTTTTGTGAAAAGAAATTGATTTTGAAGAAGAAATGATATTTTCCTCAAGAATTCATTTCAAGTGTTTGATCAAAACCATTTTCTATCTAAGATGACGTTATTTCATATGTGTATGTTTCAAGTATAATGTCTCTATGATTTACATTCTTTCACTTTTCTTATGATGAAATATCCATTTGTTTTATATGGATTATGTGATGATGATATGATGTTTATGAAACCCATTTTATTCCTTGGGTTATGATGAATGTTTTAAGTTTATGTTGTGGCACAAGTAAGAATGATTTCATTATGAGATGGGTGGGACCTATATCTCCCTCCAATGAATCGGGTAAAGATTTATATCTCATGAGATAGACATGGCTGGAATAGCAAGTTAAACCAGTTCAGTAATATAGGACTGGAACGAGGAGTGAACTCGATTCAGAAAGGGACGTTGTCCACTAAGATGGTCTTGGAAGAAATGCCTTGGCTAATATGGAAATCATATCATGTGCTTAATGGTTTCCACAATTACATGTTTTATTCCCATGATATTTTATCATTATTAATGTTTCTTTATGATCTATGCCTTACGTAATTCCATGCTTTATGTCATTGCTCAAGATTTTGATGTTTAAACATTATGTTCATGTTTTTAAGTTTAAATGTATATGGTATGTTTTATTTTATCCATGCTTACCCTTACTGAGAATTTGAGCTCACCCATTTTATTTTTTCTTTTCCCCATGATATAAAGAAAGGTTTCAGGTAAGAAAAAAAAGGAAAGATCTTTATGGGAGATGTTGAAGATCTTTCACCACGATTAGAAGATTACGTTCCATGTTTCCAAAGACACTAAACAATTACGGTCCTTGTGTGTCTGTTTTTGTTATGTATTAATTATTCTGCAAAAGTAATGTAATGTCCACGTACGTCAAGCTTCGGGTCTCTACAGTTGGTATCAGAGAAGAGGTTTAGTCAACCTTTGTAATCTAGGATGCGAAAACGTTAGTGAGATCCCTAGAGATATTTCTATGGTATATCTAGGGATGTCCATAAGGATAAGTATACGTATAGGATATAGTCCTAGAACTATAGTAAAGATCTTAGAATTTTACCTAATATGTTAGATATTTAAGGTACTCCCCATTGATTATGTTATTTTCCTTGTATGGTTTTTACCTCTCACAAAATTCTTTTTGTGTTTTAGTTAATGGAGGGAACCAGAAGGAATTCGGTTAACATTGAATCCAATGGACAAATTGGTGACTATGAGCAACAAAATTGTGTAATACCTAGAGAGAAAGATATTGTGATTATGATGAATCAGTAATCACAATATATGATTAACAAGGTGAAATTTAGTGGTATGCCTAATTCATAAAATAAGAGGAAGACAGACTTTTATACATGTTTTCATGTTGAGGAGCATAAATAAAGGAAGATTGAGATTTCTAAAGAAGGGAAGAAGAACCTTGTGGAATACCTCAAATAGAGGGAAAGATGTTATTTGTGTGGAGAAAAGGGTCATATAGTGACAGATTATTATGGAGTTCAATGTCTTATTTGTAGAGAACATGGGAATTACCCAACTCAATGCCCTGACCTAAAAAGTATCTTCTAAAATCAAGGAAGGACGTATTCCAGAACAATCATTGAAGAGGATAGATTGAAGTGTTTATGTATTTGTATTCAAGAAAATTTTTGTTGAGGTACTTTTATGGTGTATTAAAATATTTTTTATTAGTCTATTGTGGTTTTCAATAATTTTATGGTACCAGTAACCATGAAAAGTGATTCAAATATTTTGGAATGCAGATGATATGCGCATAACGAAGGGATAAGAAGAAAATGAAATGTTTGACAGTATTCATGAGCTCATGATTGATATAACGACTAAGTGATATCATGGTTTGAGTATATAGAATTTTGAGGATTTTGGTATGTGGAAAGAGTTAACTTTTGACAGCACTCGTGTTTTCACTAAGATTCAATGGGTATTAATTTTTCAAGATAATACATGATTAAGGTATTCACATGACTGGAATGTGACCGAAAAAATACATGAGGAATAAATGATGGTATTCACATGCTTGTTATATGACCTTTTTAGTAATCGTTCTCTTTATAAAATGAGTTTGGAAAGAAGTATTTTGGATAAGCCTAAAGATTGGAATGGATAGTATTGTTTAAGGACAGAACTTTTTGTTACAATAGTATTGTTTTAGAAAAAGGATAACCTCCAGGACGGCCGACAACCTATCGCGTCAGACAAGGTTGCAGGAATCAAACCCACAACCGAAGTACGACTGGCCTTTATCACCTACCACTGGCCTACAGGAAGTCCCTGGTTAATAGAAACTAGTTTTATTTTATTAAGCGGTATGATATATGACATATAAGTTCATTTTTGGAATCGTATATGATTAACCAAACCATAGATGGACTTATGTATATTTGATAACTTTTTTATCCTTTTCTTTGAAACATATGTAATGACTCATCATTCTATCACATGATCTGCTAACACTTCATGAATGGAAAATTCAACTTCATTTCTTTAAGAGATGAAGTGGAAATTGTTCAAGGCACGAACAACGGTGAGATTGTAACCAAAATCAAGTAAGTATTTCTTTTGATTCGAAAATTCTTCCACATTAGAGAAATGATCCTGAAAACCAAAAATGTTGTCCTAGTGCTCTTATATCCGATGAATCAGATGGTACCTTAAATCATCTCAAATCTATGGCTTTGTGATTGTTGGCTATTTTATAGCCATGTTCTCTACCACTCTCCATCAGAACATGATGGTTAGATTTTTACTCCATATCCATATTTTCACTGATACTCTCCTATGTGGAAACCCAATGTTGAGTTACCTTGGGTGACCGTTATGTTTCTAACTTTTTTAAAGTTAAGTTTTAGTATTCCTTTTTACGATTTGGGTTTCTAGGAATAGTAAACGATTTATAACCCCAACGAATTTCGAGGTTGAAATTCATTTTAAGGGGGTAGAATGTAACAACCCGAGATTTTATAAGATATATTCGTTTTAATTTCTTTCATATCTTCTGTTGTATGTTACACCAAAATTATCTTGAGCTATACGCAACACCGCATTAGCTTGAAGTATACACAACACTAATCTTGGATCGTGTTACACACAATTTCATGTTTGTTTGATAGTAGTTATTCTATGAAACATTGAGTATATATATATATTCAATGTAGTTTATTATACGCAACAACAAAGTAGTCGTGCACTACACAAAACCCTGACTTGGCTTGCATTACACGCAATCACGACCTTCCTCGAGAGCGTGTGTTGTACGCAATACCGGGTTTTACTAAACAACGATATATTATTATAATATTATTATGAACTAGCCATTATGAATAGTATTAACTAAATTTTTAATTTTATAACATTATTATTCATCTTACACATTATCTAGAACATGGTATAAGAACAAAATCAATTTTTCAAGTAAAATAAGTATTTTTAAAAAAATGCAGTTTTACTGCCTTTTGATGGCGCACCCATTTTAAATTTAATTTTTGACATGTTTAAAAGTTCAATTTTACAAAATAAAATTATTCTTTGGAATCAGGATATAAAATTTTTCCTTGGATAAAATTTTCATATTATTATCATAACTTTCATATTTTAATGAATAGTAAAAACACGCTATATTTTAATTAAAAACAACTTTTTTCATCGTAATAATTTATGTGGTTAAATTATAATATTGAATAGTTTTAAAGTATAAATAGAATATATTTTTACCATTTAATACAAATTATGTCATTAGCATTGATTTTACCTTGAATTCGTAGGTTAAATCAATTCAATCTTTTGCAATGTTTTAATCAAAAACCCGTTTTCTTTCGACAACGGGATTAATTTTAAATTAATTACTGAAAATTATGTGTTTTGAATTTTGAAAAATGGATTCCATATTTGGAATCAGTGGGTCCAAATTACGTTAATAGGCTACTTTTTATGTTTGGGCATTATGAATAGTAACTACGGTAAATTTTATTTACCATAGTTAAATGTAAATCGGGTAATTAAGGGTAAATATAAGATTATAAAATTACCCTAACACCTTAAAAAAACAATTTGATGACTAAAAGTATACCCATATCACTTATGGGTCAGAGTAGATTCATTTAATGGACTTTTTTCCATGAAAATAATTTAATTATTATTAAAACCATAGAAAGTGACAACATGTCACTCTCTTAAATCTTATAAGTATAATAATTTTAATATAGTGATAAACGTCATAAAACTTCAAACATGAATTGTATAACGAAATCTAATAAATATATCCACATCATGATAATTTATTTAGAATTTTTAGGGATTAAATAATTGTCATTAATGGTGATACATTAATGATGCAGAAATTATTTATTATGTGAAAAATCAGTAATATGGTTTTTATTGAAATAATAATACCAATTAAAAGGCCCAAAAACCTAACCAAAACTTATTGGTAGTATATATATATACCATAATCATCCAATTATATAATATATAACCATTTGGAGTCTTATAAAAGTGATTATGACACTTAAATTATTTTATTTTAAATGATGCAAAAGTTGTCACCTTCATAATTTAATAAATATAACAATTTAAATATTGTGATTTTAAGATGATAAATTCATGTAAAAGTATTGTTGTGAAAGTTCATAGATTTATCCTCATCATAGGATTTTATTTTTAATTTTTATGCAAAAATAAGTATATTAAATAATTATATAAAAATGTTGTAGTAATTATTTTATCAAGAGATAAACCAAATAAATGGTTTTAAAAATAATAAAATAAATAATATATGAATTATTTAATGTTCTATACTAATTTTCTAGACACATATGGCCTTATATGAATCTATTAAATCTTTTAGTTCGAATATATCTTCTGTATATATTTTATTTAAATTCAAATAAATGAATAGTGTCAAAATTGACACTATTGTTATTTTATAAAAATAACACATTATAAATTTGTTTAAAAATCACAAAAATATTTACAAATTATAAATTTAAATGGTATAAAATGTTATAATGTATCCAATTATGGAAAATGCACAAAAAATAAGTAATTATTTGTTATAATTTAAAATTTAGAATGTTATTACCACAAAAACAATAAAATTGATTAAATAAGGATAAATCAAGATGATGATGTTTAAAATAAATTCCTAACGTGTTTAAATTTTATTGGGTGATGAGATTACAACCCTATCTAATCTAATACTAGAATATGAGTGATTTTTGTAGGTTTTTATGTGGGGTTAGATTTATTATAAATTAATATTTTTATGATTTCCAAAGGTGCCCCTCTCCTCCCTTATAAAAGGGCACCTCCTACCTCTCTTCCTCACACCAATTTGAGCCTTTAAGCTCGGCCAAAACCTGCCCATTTATCTTCTAAAATTCCCTAGAAACATCCTAGAGGTCCTGGTCTTCTTCAAAGACTAATTTTAGTACCCTAAGATGAGGATTCAAAAAGGCGTGTCAAAGAAGAGGTAATATCTGTTACCGATTCTTTCAATTTTCTTTCTTCTTCAACTTATTCTTATTTAGTTGTTTCATTATGAAGTAATAACATCATTATCCCTAATATAGTGATATTTTATTATAAATATGAAACAACCCTATTTCACCTTCTATCCATCCTATGGAAAACAAAATCACCGCGCGTGCGTACGTACGGAATACCGTCTCCACGCCGTGGTGTAATCTGTTTTTCCACCAACACCATACATGGATGGGTATAATGGTGTAAAGAATAACTATATATGGTTATTATAACATCATAATGATTCTTATATATTATATCATCCACTCCAATTCTATAATTATGGGAATGATATCATCGCTCGTGCGTACGTACAGACTACTGTCTCCACGACGCGATGAGATTCATTCTCCATGTTAACCATACATGAATGATCATACAGTTTATATAATGAATAATAATGAAATATATGAAATAATAATGCTACTAGATTTATTTATATATATATGTATGTAATCTATTTAGTTTCATTAAATTCAATAAGGAAACAAAAACAACCTTCATGCGTACGTACGACCTATCGCATCCATGAACGGTGTATTTCATTCCTTTTATCGATCTATAATATTTATGTATATTATGAATATATATTTATATAAATAATGTTTTACATTCTGGAATTATGTAAATGAGGATATATATAATAATATCAAGAACGACAAGTCGAAACATATACGATAAATGAAATGATTTTACCCAAAACGCTACTTTAACATGGAATTTACAAAAGAACGGGTAATATAAAGTCATAAGTGAAACATATATGATATCATAACAATGAATATGATTATTTAATAAGTCAATGACATTATTTAAATCATTATACAGGAGGTTCTGATCCATAGGAAGCATATCGGACCTAAGTTAACAGATAATTTTGCAAATCTCATTTTTATCCGAGATTGCTTATTCATAAGTATTTACTGGGGTTATTTATATCATCCATTTCCATGTTTTGTAAAGGTGTTTTAATGTATGTTTAAAGTCCTTTTTACCCATTTTTTTGACTTTTACTACATAGTGTGTAACGAATCTTTATTTTACGAGCTACTTTTTTGACTTTTTCAGCAAAATTACGAGAAGAATGTTTTTTTAACTTATACAGCATGAACGGATTTTTACGGTTTTATAAAGCCTTATTTTCATGAATCTTGCTCCAAATATTTCATTACTCTTTTCAACAAAATCCTTTCTTTTAATATTTCATGACTTTTTGTGAAAAGAAATTGATTTTGAAGAAGAAATGATATTTTCCTCAAGAATTCATTTCAAGTGTTTTATCAAAACCATTTTCTATATAAGATGAAATTATTTCATATGTGTATGTTTCAAGTATAATGTCTCTGTGATTTAAATGCTTTAACTTTTATTATGATGAAATATCGATTTGTTCTATATGGATTATGTGATTATGATATGATGTTTATGAAACCCATTTTATTCCTTGGGTTATGATGAATGTTTTAT
This sequence comes from Viscum album, assembly GCA_963277665.1. Lineage (NCBI taxonomy): Eukaryota > Viridiplantae > Streptophyta > Magnoliopsida > Santalales > Viscaceae > Viscum > Viscum album. Next base: position 360,922,942 of record OY728140.1, on the reverse strand, counting down.
GTTTATGTTGTGGCACAAGTAAGAATGATTTCATTATGAGATGGGTGGGACCTATATCTCCCTCCAATGAATTGGGTAAAGATTTATATCTCATGAGATAGACATGGATGGAATGGCAAGTTAAACCGATTTAGTAATAAAGGACTAGAACGAGGAGTGAACTCGATTTAGAAAGGGACTTTGTCCACTAAGATGGTATTGGTAGCAATGCCTTGGCTAATATGAAAATTATATCATGTGATTAATGGTTTCCAAAATTAAATGTTTTATTCCCATGATATTTTATCATTGTTAATGTTTCTTTATTATCTATGCCTTACGTACTTCCATGTTTTATGTAATTGCTCAAGATTTTGATGTTTAAACATTATGTTCATGTTTTTAAGTTCAAATGTATATGGTATGTTTTATTTTAACCATGCATACCCTTACTGAGAATTTGAGCTCACCCTTTTTATGTTTTCTTTTCCCCAGGATTTAAAGAAAGGTTTTAGGTAAGAAAAAAAGGGAAGATCTTTATGGGAGATGTTGAAGATCTTTCACCATGATTAGAAGATTACGTTCCCCGTTTCCAAAGACACTAAACTATTACGGTCCTTGTGTGTCTATTTTTGTTATGTATTAAGTATTCCGCAAAAGTAATGTAATGTCCATGTACTTCATGCTTCGATTCTTTGCATTATCCATGTGTTTTTTGAATAACAATTATTCAACATGGGGTTTTCTTAGAAATAAGAAAATTATTAAGGGATTTTTTGTAATAACCTATTTTCTATACTAAGTATTTAAACATGATTTTATCATTTCAAGGGTTAGATGTTATTGTTCATGAAAAATATTATCTAGATAACTCTATCAAGATCAATATTGAACTTACTCTAGAACACTCTCAATAATGTAGACATCGATTCTATTCCTCCTTCTCAAGACTAGAGAAAAATATAAGAATATTTCATTCTTGTAATGAATCCATTTTTTGATCAATTGAAAACAATTAAATAATATAGAATCATTCATACTATCACCTATAGATTCTATAGTGATGTTAAAATCATCATTGAGTAGATGTAGATACTGCTAGAGGTATTATTCACTTTTATCATTTGACACAACAACATTATGGAATATGCGTTTAAACATTTTGAAAACAAAGAAAAAATTTCATGTGAAAGATATTATTTATTATATAAATCAATTATCAAATTATATGTAAAACAATTCTCTTTAAATATAGTATTTTTATTAAATTAAACATATTATTAAGTGAATTTATGCTCTATAATACTAAAATAAAGTGTAGGAAATTGATGTGGAATCAAATTTTCATCACTCATATACAATACCTAGTTGTTTCATCATTTACTTGATTAAGAAAATTATAAGCACATGATAAATCTATATGAAGATTTGTATTTAGATTCTTTTGAAAAAGAAACACTTAGTATGTATCACGCTTGACTGTAAGGAAAGATAAAAAATACCATTTAGTTGAAAGGGTAAAAGGGAAAAATATCTTCTTGAATTGGTTTATATATATACATTAGGACCATTTTGAGTTGAAGTTAGATGTGGATATTCTTACCTTATTACCTTTACAAATGACATGAGTAGAAAAGAATTTTCTAATTAATGAGGTATAAGTCATAATCATGTAATAAATTTAAGTATTTCAATAATTATATAGATAATTATCTTGGTATAAAAAATAAAAAAATCCATTATTAGATCAAATTGGTGACTATATTAACCAAGCGATCATTTATTATCTATATAAGTTTTGTATTTTGTCCCAACTCTCCCTACCTTATACACAAAATTGGAATGTTGTTAGTGAAAGGAGTAACTATGAATTATTGTACATGATGTGATCAATGAGGAGTCATATATATCTTCCATTACATTTTGGGAGATATTAAATACAAACTATGCCATGAACACTAAATTAGGTGCTAATAAAAGTGGTAAAATAAATTCCATATGATTTAATGTATGATAAGAAATTTGTGTTATCAAATTTATATGCACAAGGATGAGAGGGTTTTATTAAGGGCTCTTTTGGAAAAAAATAATTATCCTAAAGAACAAAATGTATCTTTATATGATATACAAAATGAACAAGGGTATTTTACCTAAGAAATCCTACATATAAAAAGATAATAGTGTCAAGACATGGAATGTTCATCAAGACAGTGAACATATCCAGAAGAGACATTGGGAGAAAGATTAAATTTTATGAAGTTGATACTCATGATAAAAATAAGTTAGCATAGGAAAATATTCCACAAGACCCCATGGATGATATTGTTCTATAGACATAAGTACTATGTAATATCACCAAATAGGTTAAAGAACAAGTGGGATATGTTTTTTAGTCATCAAGGATGGTCAATCATTATTGGTTGACAATAATGAACCTCTATATTATTAGAAATAATTAAGAAACTTAGAAGTTTGGTGATGGAAAGAAGCCATGGACATTAAGATAGATTCCATGTAATATTTTTTTTGGGGTTTTGGTCGATCTACTTGTAGATATAATGCCTATTGGGTGAAAATGGGCATTAAAGATGAAACTAGACATGAAAGGTAGATTTAGTATTTATAAGGCATGTATAGTGTATAAGGGGTATAAGATACATCAAGGAATAGAGTATACTAAATCCTTTTTACCAGATTCTATGATGAAATACCTCATAATTCATCTTCCCATATGAGATTAAAATGATTATGAGATTATAAAATAGATTTCAATAAATATTTCCATAAATGGAAGCTTATAAACAACGTCTATATGACCAAACTAGAAGGGTTTATATATATAAGGTATTCCAATAAGGTATGGACGTTGTAGAGATCTATTTATAGATTTAAGAATGAACCTAGATCAAGTAAGGTTTACTTTTATAAATATTTAAGAGAATTTTGATTCATAAAAAAAGAACTTGATACCTATTTCTAAATGTGTTTTAGTGTGAATATAGTAATTTTCTAAGTGGTTTATTTAAATGAAATATTATTAATTTAAAATGAGATAAAAGCATTATAGTCACTTAATATGCAGTTGAAAAAGTTGTTCTTTATAAAAGAATTAGGTAATGTAACCTATATTATTTGGATCAAGATCATTCATGAAAATTCGTTAAGGATACTTAGATCACATCAAGGTATAAAAGTTTAATATATATTGAAGATATTTAGTATGAAACAATATAAGAGGAGATTTGTTAGAGTGTAACATGGTATACATCTCTCCATGAAAATTTATCCTCAGAAAAAACATGAGGGAGAGAGAGAGGATGAGTAGAATACCTTATGCATTGATGATAAGTTACATATTTTATTCCATGTTATATACCAGTATTGATGTTTCCTACTCATCGAGTATGGTAATAACACATTGATAAGACCCCAAAGGACAACATTAAGGTGATTTTAAGAATATTATTTTGTATATGAGGCATAATAAGGATACATTACCAATTTATATATGATAAAAGAAGCTAGTCATCGAGTAGTATAGTGATTATATTTTATATATAGATCAGAGTGATATAAAATCATAGCCATTATATGATTTATACATTAATAGAGTATCTATATACTATAAGATACCAAATAATCTAGTGGTCAATGATTTTATAGAAGTGTATGGGTATATAATACTTTTTATTCATCTAAATAATTAAGATGGATGAACAGATTTTTCATGGAGATTAATATGGTTCCTAGTGGTAATGGATATATCACATTGTATTGAAATAATACAGTATTAGTTTCCCTTTATAAGCATCCAAGTATATATCAATAGAAGTATCAAATGATTTAGAAGTATAGATCCTTGAGGGAATTTTCATAAATGGTTGAGGTTGAGAAAATAAAAGTTTATATGATGAATAACATGACAAACCCATTGAATAAAACATTATCTTAATAGAATCATGAACATTATGTGAGTGATAGTTGATTGATATTTTTTAAAAATAATATCTACTATTAGTGGTAGTCTTTTGGAGTTGGTTACCCAGAACCAAAAACTTTTTTACTTCAATTTCCAATATATTCATAGTCTTGAATATTAATAAATATCTTATGACATAATTAGTGTTAGTTTGTATAAAAAAATATGACAATGTAATTAGAGTAACTGTATCATCCAAATTTCATACAAAATCATGATATGATGAGAAACCTAAAGTTATGTGAAAATATTGATAAATAAAAATTCAACTTTTTGACGAAATCAATCTGAATAAACCCATATTGAATGTTCTTGTCACAATAAAAGTGTTATATGGGGTATTCCCAACTTGAATTTTTGTCATAATCAAAGATTAATGCAATACATACATGAATGATAAATTCCATGACCAATGAAGTTGAATAAAAAAATTAACAAGTAAACATGGCATCCAAACCCTTCGATTATCATATAATGATTTATAACTAATTTACGAAATTAAAAATTATATTGTGAGGAATTATTTCTTTAATGATAAATTTTACAGTGTATCTACATTGTACCATCATATTTTTGTATTAATTAAGTATATATTACCTTTAGTGGTGATACATATGTGCTCCATGAACCTTCAAACACTTTCATAGGAATCTCTATGTTCTAGTTCCATAGATCTTGAAGACTGCATCATTTGTATTTTATCACCCTAAGAACTACTTCATGAATGATTTTATTTGATCTCTATAGAATTTAGAGTGGAGATGGTGGAGGACCGCTATAAATTCTTGTTAGTTTTCTTGGAGAAATGATCTCTCTAGGTCTTTGAGAAATTTCTTTGGATATTGTTGTGCATAACCAAACTAATGGAAACTACCTAATAAGAAAAACAATAATTGGGTTTATATAATTGTATTGTTAGAAAAGAATAATTTCACATACATCCTTATTATTTCCTTAATCCATATAGAACCCCATGTATATAATAATAATAATATTATTATTTCTTTTAATGAATGGAGCTCACTAATTAATTAGTTAATATTAATTCAAATAATATTGAATATATTTTTTTTCTCAATAGAATTTTAAACTCGGTACACTATTCCACCACAATATTAATAGAATATTTAATAATGACTATTTATTTAATAAATAAATATTAATAAAGTATTCACCTATAAATAAATAGATCCTTATTAAATAAATATAAAATATATATTTATTGAATATTCTGCTCAAAAAATATTCTCTTGAAGAACTAGGGATGGAATATATGTGATCAATAAAACCTGAATTATTATTAAACCATTTAAATAAATAATATTTATTCAACATTTTAAATAATAAATAATAATATTATTTAATTAAGGTTCTTGATACACTGAGTTTGTGACTGTATATGCGACTTTCACAGTTGAAGTAGGTAAAGAAACCACATGTTTAAGGATAGTGTCTAGAATCATGCCATGGAACCCATAGAGAAAGTTGTTAATGTCAAAATGACATAGAACCTCTTAATGACACTTTCAATGTAATAAAATCCCTTTACCATGATATATTTAACCAACTAGGTTGCATGTTGGTTCCATCAACCTTTGTGCTCGATGTCACTATCTTTGAATTTCCATATATTGAACTTTCCTATAGAAAACTATGTCCACATATTAATTCAGGAATTATAATTTCCAAAAAATAACCATTGATATCAAAATTAGTTAAATAAAAAAAGGCACACATCCTTTCTCACAATATTCATTAATGAAATATTACTCATGATGAACCCAACATATTCTTATTCTATGTAAACATATTTCATCATGATTTTCATCAATTTATAAAAGTACACAACTCATAATATCCATTAATAATAATATTAGAATCTAAGGATAAATACACACATCTATAGATAGGAACAACCAATGACACATAATATTATGGATTTCATTCTGGAATGTATCATTCTCATAATCTCTTCCACTCAAAATTACTAAGGGAGAATACCATGAGAAGGTTCCTCAATGTCTGATGAGTATACAACCTGGATAGCTTATATAATTTGAGTCTCTCTAATGTTTGAATCTATCTATAGGTTATATATTTAAGAATATTATCTTGACACTTCTAGGTTCAAATGATAGCGGGGAACATTTATGACCTTTTAGTGTGACATCTACTCTTAGAAAAGGATTATATTACACTACATATAGAATAAAAATAATTATTTGATAGGTAGTTTATTAATATCAAAAACTAGGAATGTAGGCTATCATAAAGTAAACAGAAATTGGATCTAGGTCACCAACTCCAACAGACTACCACTTTCCCCAGAGACAACTATTAAAATTCTCCAATACAATAGCTCTTATGTGATACTCATTATCCTTATAATATATTTATTTAGTAATGGGGTTCACCACAATTTCTTCCATGGGATATATTAATACTGAAACATTACCCCTCTGAGAAAAATATCCCCCAGTATTTGATAGTTTTAGAGTATGCACTTTGTCTGTTGGTGTGACCTCATGTCTTTTGAAATATCCAAAACTATAGTAATATAAAAATATATTTTAATAGGGTCCTTACTTATAGGAACCACATAAAGATTTTGGAAAATTTTTTATATACAAGAGGATTCTTTGGATGCATTATAAGATGTTATACACTCAAAATACGTTGTAGAATTTTCAAGAACTGGCTGCTTTTAAATTTTCATGCTCACAAATCCTCTATTGTGGATAAAAACATAACCTGACTGAAATTTTAGGCCATTCTAATCTATTTTAAAACTAAAATTTGTATAACCCATAATTACTACCTTCTCATATCATCCATACACTAGGAACATATCATCAGTTTTTCTCAAATAAATATGGATGGCCTTAACATCATACCAATGTTGTTCAACTGGATCAACTTGAGATTTACCTACTGTGATCAATGAATAGGAAACATAAGGTATAATACATAACATGGAATAAATTATTTATCATATCACCAAATAATATGTGTTCTTAATCATTCTATATTTTCCCTATTGTGTCTCCGGACACATTATATTGGAAATATTTATAACATGTGACATTAGAACCAATCCCCTACTGGATTTCTCTATAGTAATACTCTTTATTTCATAGCCAATTTATGGATATTGAATGAATCCAATAGTCCTCCTATATCTATCATGAATGATATAAATCCATAGAATATAGTCTACTTTACATAATTAATTTATGTAGAGGGAATTGATTAACCCATCTTTAATAGACTATATAACTGGTATGTAGTTTCGAATAAGTAATATTTCATCATCATATACTACTATAATAGCATCCAAATTATCACTAAACCACTTGTAAACACGTGTATCACATTCATTATAAATGAATCCAAATTATTTTATGGCTTCATAGAATCATATTTCCCATTACTTGAATGATTTCTTTAATCCATAAATGGATCATTATAACTTCCATGTCTTTTTGGCATCAGATGGAGTCACAAATCTTTCTGGTTGTGCCATATAGAAATATTCATGATGGTTCCCATTATGGAAATATATTTTGACATCCATATATTAAATTTTATAATCATGTTAAGATACTATAACAAGTATAATTCCAACGGATTTAAACATGGAAATTGGAGAAAAGGCTTTATCAAAGTCAATTAATAGATTTTTTTAAACCATTCATCCACTATCCTTTTTTATGTAACTAATTTAAATTCCATGTATAGTTTTCTCTTAAATACCAATTTCTACCCAATAGGATTTACATCAACTAGAAGATTTAATAGAACCCAAAATTGATCCTAATGCATGGAATATATTTCAAAATTCATGGATTTTTTCCAACATGATGTTTTAGATCTTTCTATGGACTCATTGTATGTGAGAGGTTAATTATTTTCAATTAATAATGAGTCACCATATTTGGTGGTTAGAAGATTATATCTCTCTATTTCTCTTACCTCTATAGTGGTCCTATATAGTACTTGTTTTCAAAGAATAATTTCTTCCATGCAGACTTATGAAACATGTTCTTGTACTAACTCTTGAGTATATTGAAAATCAACATCATTGAAGTCAATATTTATCCCACTATGTTTCTTGGGGATGTTCTCCCTATCAAGAAAGAATAAATTTCTAAAAAAATCCCTTACATTTATGAGTGGATGATATGCCGTATCCCATTTTTTACTTAGGAAACCCTATAATGATAAACTATGTTCCCCAAGTATCTAGTTTGTTGCATGTGATAGCCTTAATGAACAACGGACAACCCAATACACATTTATGTGACAAAACACATTTTTTTACACTAAAAAACTCGAAGAGAATTCTGTTCTCTAATTCAGTTGTAACTCTGTTAAATGTGTATGTATCAGTTTTTAATGAATATCCTAAAAATGATAATGGAATATATGCATGAATCATCATAAACCAAACAATTTTTATCAAGGTATGGTTTCTTCATTCACTCACACCATTCAACTGTGGCATGTTAGGTGGAGGGTGTTGATATAGAGTCCCAATATCACATATGAATTCAATAAACTATTGGTTATGGAATTCACCACCTAGATCAAATTGAAGCTTCTTTATCTTCATTACAATTTGATTATCTACATCATTCTTGAATTCTTTGAATTTATCAAAGGACTCATGCATATACCTAATCAAGAAGACATATCCATATCAACTCAAGTCATTGTTAAATTTTATGATGTAAATAAATAAACCTCTAGATTCTACTAGAAATGGTCCATAAACTTCATTGTGTACCAATCCTAAATATTTTGTGTCCCTTCCAGCCATTGGCTAAATAGTGGATTGGTTAGTTTTACTTATAAAAAAGCATGACATATTTCAAGTGGTTTTGGGTTAAAAGAGTCCAAATAACCATATTGATAGAGATTCGTCAAACACTTATTTTTTACTTGATAAATATGGTAATTTCACAATTCGGTGTATATGAGTAGTGAAAACATGATTTGTTATCAATTTACAATACTCGTTTTTTGTTATTTAAAACATAAGGAACATTATTTAAATGTTCCATACCACAAAATATGGTACCTTTTTAAAATAAACACCCTTTAGTTGTAAACTTGAAAAAAACTATCTGTATCTAGGAATGAAACTAAAATTGAATATTTGGTAACTCTTAGTTCATAATAATAGTATTTTTTAAAAAATATCATTACTATTGGAAATGAATGGTGTTATTCTCTAATGGCTAGAGTAGTCGGCCTCACACAATTTTTTTCCAAAAAATTTACCTATACTCTAGAAATCATTCGAAATCTACCTAGTTCATATACTTCTATACATATGTGAGAACCAAAAGCTATATGTAATACCCAATGTGTACATATTGAAAAATTACAATTGATAATGAAGCCAACTTTAGATTCCACTTGCTTCTAGATGGAGTTCCTCTTCTAGTGGCCTTGCTTTCCCCCAGAAAAACATACTTCTCCATTTTCCTTTCCCTACCTCTAGATCATCCTATTCTTTAAAGGACGAATCTAAAGTGATTTAGAATTATTATGAGTCTTGATCCCATTTTCCTCATTCTTCCTTTTCTTATTCACCATATGGTCTATGTGTTTTTTAGACCTTGCATCGTTGTACACATAGATAATGAGTGTAAGAGGATTTTAAATACTCTTATTTTTTTAATCATGTTATAATTAAATATATAACTAGATAAGGGTTAGGTTTGTGAGGAAATTATAAAATTTATGTGGAACACATATAATAATTTAACCCCAGGATGTCTATAATTTCACTGTATCCAATAATATTGACTACATGACACCTATATAGTGTCGAATCTCCAATATTTATTTTAAAAAAAATATTATAGATCTCATATGTCTCTTATCTCATCCTTTCTTATTTCATCCATGTCCTTATGTTTCTTTAGAATCACATGGGTCATGTATGATAACATTAAACTTTGAATATTTTTGGAATCATTAAAATGTTTCATTTGGAGAAAAAACTCTTCCTCACTAGCCTAGTGTGAAGACTCTTCGTGAATAGGGTTTTCTAGTATATATAATTTACCTTCATGGAATAGGATAATGTGTAAGTTCATTTACAATTCTTTGAAATTAGTGTCTATGAAAATGTTTTCATTCTTAAGTATGGATAATAGTGATATTTTTGAAGTTGTAATTATTTCCATTTCCCCAAATAATAAGAGTATAGGTTTATTATGTTATTTGATAAAATTATATAATAAATTATATATTATATTTATTAATATCATACTATTTCATCAAAACCCAATAACCCTCACAATTTAACTTAGAACATCCTTTTGATTGGAAATTATAGAAGAAAGGACCCATATTCCCCTTATCATTACCCATACATGGTACTGATAAGTTATTTGAAGGGTTTTAGGTATGCATTAAAATACCGACTCCATTAACCAATAGTTCCATGATTTTATATGTGGAATCCCTAATGCTAAAATTCTTAAATTTTATTTTCTCAACCTTTTCCACTTAGTTCCACCAAGACCTTCTTGGGCAGTCAACCCTTGATGTGAGCTAATTTAAGTCAACCGAAAATATGAAGTTATAATTCAACAATAATCGAAGGAATCCGTACTTGAACCGATCAAGCACTTAAAAATATGGTTTGATTTTATCTTAAGTGGCGGAAGGGTATACCAGATTACTATATTTAATTGAGGTATTTTTATATTTATGTAAAAATTTGACATTTTATAATTATTACATGCTTGTTAATATTATGTCCATCTACCTATGTGGTTAATTATTTCTTGGATAAAGTTTAATTATAATTTAAATTATTTTAATTTTGTCTTGCATAATCATTAATTCATGAATTTACATGATTCAAACAAAACAACCATAATAAAATTATCCCTGAAACTTGATAGAAATAATATAATTAAATTATATGAAGATGGAATTTTTCTAATGGTAAGTTTATCTAGTGGATGATAAACTCAAAGTCAACCTAGTGGAAAACCACCTTGAACCATTAATTTTTCCATGTTGTATATTTATACATCTCCATAAATGTAAATATTGGATTGGTCTTTCCTTAGCTCTAAACATGAACAGACTCCACTTTCTTAGGATCTCCATCCAATTTATATGATTTTACTCACATGTAGATGAGGGGAACCAAAGAATTAGTTAAGGGGTTTACATAAAAGGAAACCATGGGAATACATTACCCTATAATATTAGAGGAGAGATATTGTGTAGGACTTCAATATAATTTTATAAGAAATTTAAAGGAAACTAATCACATACAAAGGCCTAGACTTTTCTCATGATAATCTATATACATGAAACAAATAATGAATTTAATAAAATTATAAGTGAACTCAATTCCCTATTTTTAATATAAATTAAACTTAAATAAATTAATTATATTATTTATTTAATCAATTAATTTATCTTAATTCTCGTCTATACATTATTTATTTTCTCACCCTCATTGTTTTAAAAAAATTAAATAAATTTATTTAAAATTAAATATGTAAAAAAATTATACCTTGGAGGAAACAAGGTGAGTACCTATTAGAACCACCAAACATGTATTATATTAATATACTTTTTAATGATGTGGAATATGAAAAATATGACTTTTTCACATTTTTCATGGTGTAAACATACTCAAATAGAATACACACAAAACAAATTTTATTTATATAGTGTGTTATGTTTCAATGCGCTTATAGTAATGTCTATATCATGACTTATACATGATATATTGTTTTGAACATTATGCAGAAATTAATTAGATATTTAATATATAAAATATACATCACTAGATATATAAATTTTTAAATAACTAACACATGAAACACATATAGATAATGTTTAAGAAATATAATAATAATATTTAATTCTATATAATTTGGAAATATACATGACATGTACTATCCAGCTACACAATGTGTATATTTCTCTATGTATATATGTGGAACATACATATAGACTCAACGTATAATAGTTCCATGTAAAATAAGGGATCACATGATATGTACTTGGGCTACACATAATGTGGTCTCTGAGTTACATGGTTACTATTAATGTAAACCACACAAGAAAATTCATGTCCTATCATTGACTAAAATACTACACATTGTGTATGAAAGTTATATGTTGTGTAGTCCATCTAACCATGCAGCAGGCTAGCCGAGTCAACACACAATGTATTTTAATAAAAATAGTATGTAATAAATTAAAATTTCATTAATTAATTATGAATTAATTTATGAATTTAATTAATTAATTGAACATAGGTACATAACTGTGTACCAATATGATACATAACATATACTCTTGCGCTATCAGGACAAAAATCTCAGCACCTCCAGATGAGATCTTCAATTTTTTTTTGTTAATAAAATTAATCAATTTTGATTAAATTTATGATAATGAATAGGAAGAAGAGTATAATTCATGATTCATATTAAAGAACAACTAAAACGGATTTTAAAAATAACAATAAATGAATAAATGAATAAATTATATATAAATAATTATACAACCCCAATGATACCATTTTAATGTTTCAGGAACAGAAGAAGCACCATATGGGGTATGAGAAAACCATATTTTTATTTTAATTAATGATTAATCCATGATTACATTGATGAAAAACATCATATTCAATGGAATTGAATCAAATATTAAACTAATAGAGAGTTTTGAAACCAAAACACATGATCATCACATAATAATTTATAATTTATTATAGAAAGTAAGAATTAACATATGGTGGATTCATTCTATGTTAATGAATATGCCAATGTCTCTATGTCATACAATAATGTATTGTTTGAATCAATTATAGATTCCATCCAGTGGTGATTCACCCCTACTCCATGAACCTCTGATCATCGTCATAGTAATCTTTGAGTGTTATCGTGATAGATCCTAATGCATGCATCAATCATCTATGATCACCCTGATAATAGATTTAGGAAGGATTATTTTTTGATCTCTATATAATTTAGAGTGGTGGAAGAGGAGTATCACTATCTATTATTGAGATCCTTCTTAGATAAAGAAGCTCTATAGGGATTTAACATATTTATCTAGATGTTGTTACGCCCAACAAAACAAATGGAAACCACCCCATAAAAAAATAATATAATTGGGCTTTATATTTATAGGTTTATAAAATAATAATTAACACATGTCATTATTATTTCCTTAATCCTTACAGAGCCCCATTATAATAATAATAATAATAATATTTCTTGACATGCATAAAGATTGTTAATTAATTAATTTTTTTTAATTAAAATAATATTCAATATATATTATTTCTTACTAAACCATTGAAATAAATCCACCATTACTCCATAATATTTATCAGATCTTGAATAATGACTATTTATTTAACAAATAAATATCACTAAATTATTTGGAAATAAATAAATAAATATTATATTAACGAAATAGAAAGTAAATATATATTAAATATTTAGATAAAAAAATATTCTCTCTAATAATATGTGAAAATATATATGATTAATAAAACACGAATAATTATTAAACCACATGTAGTAATAAAACTTATTCTAATGTCAAGTTCTAAACAATAACATTATTTAACTAAGGTTCCTGATACACATAGTATGCGACCTTATAAGACTTTTTCTCTATGGTAATAGGCCATAGAAGAAAAATTATAAGGTTATCTTCTAGAAACATTCCATGGAACCCGGAGAGAATGAATTTACTATAGTAATGAAATAAAACCTACTATATATGATTATCGTGAAATATAATCCCTTTATCAAGATAAATCTAATCATGAAGTTTTCTAGCTAGTTACATCAAACTATGATCTCGATGTCTTTTTCTTTGAAATTATTGAAATTGAACTTGGATATATAACACCATGTACATGTATTTAATTATGATTTATAATTACCATCAGAGGGCCTAAGAGATCAAATTATTTTTAAGAACAAATGGGAAAAAAATCCTTTATTTCTCTATTAATTAATGAGATATCACTCTTGAGTTACTCAAAGTGTCCCACTTCAGTGCGAACATATAGAATCCCTGTTTTTATCAATACAACAAAGTACACATCTCATTGTATCCATTTATAATAATTTTAATGTATAATATTCAATACACATGTACATATATAAGAACATCAAATGTTGCATATAAATGTGGATTTCTTACTGGAGGGTATTTTTCTCATAATCTATTACACTGTAAATTGCGAAAGGAGTATACTATGAGAATCCTACTCAAAGTCCTATGAGTCCCATACCCCTGATATATTTTACCATTTATGTCCCGAAAATGATTTTATCTGGATATAGAAAATATATTTAAAAATATTTTCATGACAATTTTGGGTTATCATTATAGCAAGGAACTACTACAACCTTTTAGTGAAACAACTTCTCTTAAGACATTACCACATACTATGTTACATAGAATAACAATTGTGAAACTATAATTAGTTTATTAATATTAAGAAACATAAATGAATGTAATAATAATGTACATAGAATTTGGTACTAGGGAACCAACTATAACACAAGTGATGCAGGTTATCATATATAGGGAGATCATAAGACATTTATACTTCTTATTATAAAGTTTACACATGGTAATTTCCAAGAGGCAAGGTTATTAAAATAGATACCCATTGGAATTACACTTGTTTTAGGTGTCATTATATTTTCATATTTATCGATTCATGGATTGATTATTAGACTTGATATTAGGATTAATTCATATTACATGTCATATAAATAGATGTATTGATCAAAAATTTTACGATACATGCTTTAAATTGGGAAATATATATTGGGTGCATCATAGGTGATATATAATTGATAAAGAATTCAGGAGAGGATTCTCATATTCTGAGTAAATGGAGGTTGATATTTTTATCCATTTAATTGGAATGGAACTTTATTATTATGTACATGTACATGGTGTTTTTTGGATAAGTTTATTTAAGTAAAGTCAATGAAAATATATCAATAATATCGATTGAGGACACATGCGATGCAAACTGATTGATGAGATATCAAGAAAAGAGATTATATTACACACTGAGTGTCCAAAAGAGTTTGTAGTCATTGTTACATTTACAAATTCTTGTACTGTTTCCTTAAAATTTATCCGAAAATTGATCTTTCAATTTAGGCTTGTTATCCTAATATTACTATGAAATAGGCTTAGAGGCTCACACACTAATTGTATCCAAAAAAATCATCAAATTCTATTTGAATTTAGTATTAGAGTAAATATTATTCCCATTTATAGAGGAATAATTATTATTTAGGTAATGTTGATCAAATATATTCAATAAATAACTATTTAAATGAAAATATATGTGTTTTTAATATTAAATAAATATTTAATCACAAGTTTAATGAATATAATAATTATTTATTTATTGAATGACTAATACTATGAAAATAATTTTCTCCAAATAAATATAAATTATTAATTATTTATTAAATAATAAGGAGGATTGAAGGATTGATTTAAGGGTCTAGTGGGAATGATATATTAACTATCAATTATATAAATATTTTTTTAATGAAATTATATTTAAATTATCCATCAATTTTTCACAAATCAAGGAAATAATAATAATGATTCAATATAGGGTTTTTATATAATTAAGAGAATGGTTAAGAAAATTTATGAAATAAAATATTCTATGAATTAAGTGACTATAAATAATTATATAATTTACAATATTAGATGTTATTTTCCAATACAAATCCCATATAGGGAATTTTATCAATACCTAGAGGTAACATCCATTAGAAAACTTTAAAAGACAGAGAGAATTAGTTATCTTCCTTCCTCTTAAGTATAGATATGTTTAAAAGAAATTTTCAAGATTTTATGGAATTATTATTTAAATATACTATGATCAATACAATTAGTGAGAATCATCCATGCTAGAAATAAAAATTATATGTAAATGTTTTGAGGTTCATGGAGCTAGTTTAGATTCCTTTATTGGGATTATGCTCTTAGATCCATTGACATTGTCACCGTATGACAAGGCTGATCAACCGATTTGAAAACGGATAATGAATTGAAAGTGAATTAAATTATTTATTATGTAAAATAATTATAAATTATTTGGAAAAAATATCCAATAATGAATCTTATAGGGTTTTGTTCTTCCACTTTTGAGTATTTATCTGAAGAAATTGGAAAAAATCATCATTTTTAATGGTTCCAACTAGCTTCCACCATGCTGTAGAACCTATAATAGAACCTAAATCTCCCACAAAAACTCTCACCATAGAGTTATTTTTACCACATAATGAAGAAAACTTATTATCCAGCTATCCAAATACTAAAAAAACTGAACTAGCACTAATAAGACAATATATAATCATCGCTTTTATATTCAAAACACCTTTATTTCCTAACATGAAATGTTGGAATTACTAGATAAAATTTATGAACATCAATACAAGGTATTTTAGTGGAAAATATTTCTATTCAAGAGATATTTTATATGGACCACTAAACTCCCATATGTAAGAAGAATCATGAATGAACATTCAACAATTGAAAAATCTTCCTCAAACATCTATGAGGAAATTGTTCATTCCTATAATATAAAAAAGAGTTAAAAAATAAATAACTATCATTTAAAAGATCCAATACTATGATATTTTTCTATCATCTAACTTCCAAGAATAGAAAAATTTCATTTTAAAGGATATCCTATACACAATCTTTTATAATCATTTCTCTACAAATGATAGAGCTCGAAGGTTACACTGTTACGGGAAATCAAATACCTATGGACATACCATTATCCATGAGGTAAATTATGACTACTACATGTTAGATAAGCGATAAATGGTTATTAATCCAAGGTGGAGGACCCATTCTTAATAAAAATAAAAATTATTAGTTGAGGGAGTACCAGACTCCACTAGTATAAGATCAGTGCATCAATTGTTATGGGAGTTTCAAATCCACTAATGAAGGACCCATACCCATATAATTGGGTGGGGGGAGGGGTGGTAACAATTTGGTAATGGAGGTATAGAACCTATCCAATGGTGGGAGGGGGGTACCAACATTTTCCTCCATATATGGTATTCATGCCTTTTCTGGATAGAATTAGTTCTAACCTAAATCCCAAAATAGAGAACCCATACCATGGATTTTCTAAGAGTATCAACTCTATATTTTACATTGAGGACTCATGCCTTGGTTTTAGTATTTTTCCTAGGTATTACTAAACCCCATCCAATATATAGGGGACTCGATCCCTATTAATGATGAATCAACTAAGGGATCACCCTACTCTATCAATATATGTGAGACCAATGCCTAATCAATGAAATCAATAACGATGTACTAGATCCCATGCCTATATCATGAACTCATGAACAATATGATCTTTTCTCCAGTTTATAGGGTTATGATAAAGAAATTATCTAGATGATGGTTTGCTTCAATATAAATAAAAATATAATATTTAAAACACTATGTACGATGAGTTTTCCTGAAAGTCAAATTATCTATTGAAGGTCCATACTATGATTTTAATGAATATATTATCATAATAATTTTTACCCTCTCATCACAGAGTCATTTCACAAATATTATGATTCCATGTTATTAAAATTAAAATTCCCTATATGATTCATGAACTACAATAAGTTCACTCTTAGAATAGTGATTTAAATACTCAAGTAAGTTATA
The DNA here is from genome assembly GCA_963277665.1 of Viscum album. Lineage (NCBI taxonomy): Eukaryota > Viridiplantae > Streptophyta > Magnoliopsida > Santalales > Viscaceae > Viscum > Viscum album. Next base: position 360,905,247 of record OY728140.1, on the reverse strand, counting down.
AGATATATCAGATTCATTATATTTTAATTCTTTTAACCCCACATATTTTAGAAAGAACCTTTGGTCTGGCTACTAGTCTCAAGCACCTTAAACATTTTTACCCAAAATTTCCCAAAACTACCCTCAGAACACTCCTAAATCTAAACAATATCCATTGAATTTTTACCACTATGATACCACTCTTATATAAATCGAACCACTAGTACCCTAACTAGGCCAGGAGTTAGGCCATGTGTGCCAACCCACACCCACCTTTGATAGTCCAATGACTAATTACTCGCATAAATAATTAATAACACACAAGGTATCCCTTATATTATATAAAACCTATAAAAACAGATATATCCAACTACGAAAAATAACATCAATTTTTAATATGATATAATATTTAATAACTACGGTAGAAATAATGAATATATAAAAATATTAAAAAAACTATGAGTAGTATATAATCAATCTAACAAATTGAAAAATTTGGAAAATAAGGATACAAAAGTTTAAAAAACCACTAAAAAAATGAAGATGCACACTCATCACAGATACTTTTTGAAAAAATAATATTAGCCACTATCACCACTGGTCATCAGTAAGAACCCCCTTCTCTCACTCTACATCTTCCATAATCACCCTCAATCTATACACCATTCTCACAAATATGAATAGTGTGAGACAAAAGTACCATGTAAGGGTGTTAATAAGAAACCTATAAAAACACCCCAAAAATAAAAGATAATAGAAAAATAATTTATCATATAACTAGAGGAAAAAACTAAACAACCAAACACCTTAAACCATATAAAAAAAATTATGTCTAAAAAATGGGAGATGAAGTTACAACTTCAATCCCTATTTTTTTTGAAACCAACTCAAATTTGTTTTATATAAATCAGATAATTAATTTATCTAATCAAAAAATAACTTATAGAACTAGAACACATGACACAAGGAAAAACTATACCTCCTTAACCAACATGATAATTAAAAGGAGGCGAGAAATTTGGTTTACTTAATGAGGTAGTAATCATGAACCTTAATACCCCTCTGGTTAAAACCATTTTAAAAATTATGTATATATTCTTTTCTAATTTTTATGCTATTTGACCATCTATATCAACACTCTCCTGATACTAAAGTAAACTATCCACTCATACTAGTGCCCTTTTTTTCTTGTAATGTTGAACTATTTCAAATGAAGCTTGCCATAAAATCTCATCCTAAGAATCTTATATTCATAGTTTTTTTATAATGGAGATCCAACCCAATTATAGAAAAATCATATACCAATCGAGTGAGTACAAAACCCACATATAGGGTATCCACTCCCCATCCCATAGAGGTTTCCTTACCTCATAATTTGTGTGAATATAATTTAATCTCATTAATAGTGTATTATTTGAAGGAGAATCCGATAACCTATGCATAAAATGGAGAACACATACCCCGATCCATGGAAGCGTACTAGCTCATTCACTATAAGGGTATCTTGTACCTCATCAATGAAACATCAACCAAAGGAGTTTATAACCCCAATCACTCCCTACACTTTATCTTATATCCTTTAAAAATTATGACTCTGTAAATGGAAAACATTAGGAGAACTCCTAGGAAGATGGTCACTTGGGCTCACACACTAACACCATGAGGAAAATAAATAGGAGAAATTTTACAACCTTCCACACCCTAAACCAACATCCATGAATAAAAAAATACTAAGAGGCGATGAGAAAATATCATAATATTCCTTTTTTAATTAATTAACCTTAACTATAGAGTGAATGAGAAAGAATAGATCTTCATGACCTTAATAATGATTTATATTTTTTCTTTGACTTACCTGAAACTATAGGGACATAAAAGATAACATGATTATATGAATTTCAACGTCTCTTCCACAAAACATTAATAAATTCATAGATACTATAAAACTGATGGAGTATTGAACTCTATAATGCATTCATAGGACCCACACCCTTCCTCCCATAAAATTCCATAAGAGCTCCTAATATAATAACCCGATCCTTATCCAACCCATAATCTTGTGTTTTAAATAAATAATAAATTTTCATTCATCCCTGAAGAACTTTTTTGGTTTTGATTTTGATATAATTAGGTTGTAACTCTAACATAACAAAACCATACCTTAAAAAGTGGACACTTCCGCTCATTATCAATTTTTTACACAATAAAGAACTTTAAAAATGAAACATCTATTATTTTCATTAAAAATGTTCTTGATTTTCATGTTAACTTCATAATTATTTCTACTCATCTTAAACCCCAATTTTGCTTAAAATTGTTGTATGAGAATAAAAACCACAGTAAGGTTCAATGAAAAAAATAATGAGGAAACCCATTAGTCCATTTCAAAAACAAGAGATCATATAAGGGAGTTTTGATTCAACATTATAGACTTTAAGCACAAATAATCATTTATTTTCAAATGAAATTAGAATTACTACACAAATATTTTCATAAAACACATAATAATAAATCACAATAGTAAAATATAATCATTGGGGGGGGGGGGTTATGAAACATGAGAACCCACGAAATAAATTTTCTAAAAAAATATGTTTACCCTTAAAGAAAATCATCATTCCTTTAAACATAATATCATTAGAACAATACATGAAATAAAAATGTTTCCATGAAGAATCATTATAATGAATTGAAAATTAATGCATATTCCTAGAGACATAATTTTTATGAAACCCTCATAAAGGGAATAACCAACTTCGATACTTACAACATAATTATCTAGAGAAAATAATCATTAACTGATGAAAAGAAGAGACACATCGGGATCACCCATCATAATAAACAAATGATAAGGAACAAATAATACATAATACATATAAAATAATTAATTTCCATCATCAAACTCATAATAATAAAATATTAACCTCTAAGTAAAATATTTTTTGATATTAATATTTACTTTAATTCTGAATTTTCAAAATTAAAATTCCCAGAATAAAAGGAATGAGGGGGATTACTTGAAGAAAAAATGATCTATTTTAAAGGAATACAAAAATGAAATATTGGTTGTTGTTTTAGGATAATCTATTAATATCGTATATGTTAAATTAGAACATTCAAATAGCATTGTTGGAATGAAATTAAAAAAATTATATATAAAATATATAAAATGATTCCTTAAGAAATCCCATGGAAAAAAGTCAAAGAATACATAAGATTTAGTTTATAATTAATTTATATCCAAATAAATTCATCCAAAAAATAATTTTTAGAATATAGACATGGATGAAAAATACTTAGTAAACAAATATTTAAAACATTTATAACAAGGTTTTAACGTAATATGTAACCTTCTTAGAGTTTGAATTATTTCATAAATTCATTATCTTTCAAAATAATAAATTTATTTTAGTTATTTAATTTCTTAATAATCCTTTTAGAATTTATTATTCATTTTATTTCACTTATATCCATGTTATTCTCAATTAAATAATTAATTATGTTCACATTAGTCATCTTGAGAATGTTTGCTTTGTAAGTCCAAAATGACATTAGTATGTTAACTTTTGTCAAATATATCATGATAATATCATTTAGAAATTATAATAATGTCATAATTATCAATTTTATACATTAATTATTTTTATTGAACCAATTTTATAATATGGTTATGAAAAATAGATTACATTATAATTATGGAGACGATATGATGTATGTACACATAATTAATGTTTCCATTTTCCAGCGAACTTGAGGAAAATAAGGTATGTAATAATTTATAATTAAAATATGATAATTATATGACAAAAATAAAATTATTTCTTTAAATCCACCATTATATAAAATCCATTTGCGGTAATGATAAAAAATAAAATACATCGGATTACATGGCGGTAGTCCGCACGTATAAAGGAGTATTGATTTTGTTTTTTATTGGATGGTAAAGAATAGAATAGGTTATTTAATTAATTGTAAATAATTAAATTTATATAATATATATCATAATATTTTATTTATATCCATATTTATGATAAACTATAAGACTTGGTGATGAAAAATGAAATACATCATCTCACGAGGCGGTATTCCCCACACACGCATAAGAGATTTAATTATTTTTCGTTAGATAACAAATTAGATGAAAAAATGTTAAAAATAAAAATAATAACTTTAAATTATATTTAAGATAATTAATCTATCATTTCATAATTTTGGATGAGTATTTGATGGATTTAAATGAATAAATAAAATGAACACACTAATTAAGAACTACACCTCAACTTTAAGAAACGTCCTTAAGTTTATACTAAAATCCACATTGAGATGGTATTATAATAAAACCAATGAAGTTATAACATAGGTATGGATTTTAGGAATTAATTTTGGAATTTATTATCCAATATAATAAGATATTTATGTTTTCATAACAGAGGATATGAGGTTTCTATTTATAAGTGGTGGAGATTACATACTTTGAATATTTCAATAGATTAATATATATTAACATCTTTCTCAAAATAAATAGATGCAAAATGGGACATTGAAGAATAATAGATAATATAGGGCCTAAATATTGATATAAAATAGGATTTATAGAATCATTTAGGTTATTTTAACCCTTATAATTTTATTTTTATCCCTTTTAATCCTTTTTAACTCTTACTATAGTAACTAACTTCTTTTTAAAATAAATTTACAATAAATAATAACCAAAAAAGAATATGGCTCATTTTTTTTAAATTTTGATTAAAAATATGGATTAAATTTTATAAAAATTAATTTCTATAAGTGTTAGAAGTTAATTTTAAAATAAACCTTTTAAACATGATGAAAACCAATTTTTCCGAAAAATGTCTTTTTAATTATAAAAAATGTATTTATACCAAATTGATGTATATTATTGATTCCAATAATATTTTGGGATTATTTTTAATTAAGAGTAAATAATTAAATATAAAACTCATTTAAAAAAGGAACTTTGTAAATATGTGAATGAAAGAAATATTTTTCTATAAAGCTATAATTTTTTCATTATTCACAAAAAAATTAATTTTGTATGAAAAGTCTCAAAATTTTAGCATAATATAATTTTTAAATGATGATTTAAAAAATTAAATAGATTTTTTGATTTTTTTATAATTTTAAATAAATTAATTATAATATATTTACATAGAATGCAATAAAGATAATTTTAGAAGAAAATATATTTCTGATGCATAAAATGAATTTATTCTCACTCGTTTCTTAATAAACATAATAAAATGAGTGTTAATTCACTATATTAGATATATAATATAATTACATAATTATAATCATTTATCAATAGAAATAAATTAAATCTATTAATATAAAAATACATTTCACTCATAAAATCGATTTTATGGAAAACATCTAGTTTACCATTAAAAGATTTTATCTTTATTTCCAAGGAAGTTGTAATCAGTTAATAATTGATTATTAAGTCCCAAATGTAAAAAAGACTATATATATATCATAAAACTATTTTTTATATTTATACCCACCAAATGAATGGATTTATCATTAAATTCATAGTCAAATAATTATAGTATATCACAAATCGTCACTAATTGAAATTGGGTCTATCTCTATGAATCTATACCCAGAGTTTAGAGAAAATATGTGTATAGATATTTACCCCAAATATATACCCAAGATTCGAATTTTTTTGGTATAGGTTGAGCTATACCAATGTATTTTCAAACATCTTTGGTATATCTCCTTAATAAACCGGGCTTCCCCTCAGACACCCCTCCCATCCTCAATTGAATTCATAATCTCCCATCACCTCCTACAAGCCTCAGCGTCCCCCTTCCCCTCCTTAGGCGATTCTTCCCCCATTATCCTAGTGTTATTCCTCCATTTAGGGATTTTTTTGGCATGATATTTAAGAGGTAATCTTTATTCCCTTCTATTATTTCTTCTTCCCTCACCCAAGCGATGACCAGTTTTCTTCTCCAGTGTTATTATCCAATTAAAGGATTTTTTAATTATGATATTCTTTAATATAATATTAGTGAGTTCCAAATCCATCTTCCCTTCTACTAGATGTTATTTTCAAATTTATTTATGTATGAAATTCTACAAGAGAATCTTGGGATCACCTCTATATTCATTTTTTTAATATTATAGTCCAATATTGATCAATTATTTTCTATTAAATTCGGTAAATTATGTTTTGACAAGTAGGATTATAATGGATTTAAACATGGAAATTGGAGAAAAGGTTTCATCATAGTCAATTACTAGATTCTTCTTAAACCCTTCATCCACTATCCGTTTTTATACGTAACTAATTTAAATTCTATGTATAGTTTTCTCTTAAATACCCATTTTCACCCAACAGGATTTACAACAACTGGAAGATTGAATAGAACCCAATGTTGGTTCTAATGCATGGAATATATTTCAGAATTCATGGTTTTTTCCAACATGATGTTTCAGAGCTCTCTATGGAATCATTGCATGAGAGAGGTTCATTATTTTCAATTAATAACGAGTCACCATATTTGGTGATTAGAAAATTATATCTCTCTATTTATATTACCTCTATGGTAGTCCTATATATTACTTGTGTTTGAAGAATAATTTCTTCCATGGGGACCTATGAAACATGTTCTTGTACAAACTCTTGAGTATATTGAGAATTAACTTCATCGAAGTCAAATTTTATCCCTCTATGTTTCTTGAGGATGTTCTCCCTATCAAGAAAGAAGGAATTTCTAGAGAAATCACTTACATTTATGAGTGAATGATATTCCATATCCTGTTGTTTACTTAAGAAACCCTATAATGATAAACTATGTTCCCCAAGTATCTAGTTTGTTGCATGCGATAGCCTTAATTAACAACGGACAACCCAATACACATGTATGTGACAAAACACATTTATTTACACTAAAAAACTAGAAGGGACTTATATTTTCTACTTCAGTTGGAACTCAGTTAAATGTGTATGTATCAGTTCTTAATGTATATCCAAAAAATGATAATAGAATATATGCATGAATCATCATCATCCTAACAATTTTTATCATGGTATGGTTTCTTCCTTCACTCACCCCTTTCAAATGTGGCATGTTATGTTGAGGGTGTTAATATAGAATCCCAATATCCCATATAAATTCAATGAACTCTTGGTTAAGGTATTCACCACCTCAATCAGATTGAAGCTTCTTTATCTTCATTCCAAGTTGATTATCTTATTAAATCTTTAATTCATTGAATTTCTCAAAGGACTCATACATATACCTCTTCAAGAATCCATATATATATCAACTCAAGTCATTGTTAAATTTTATGATGTAAGAATATACACCTCTATATTATACTAGAAATGGTCCAAAAACTTCACTATGTACCAATCCAAGATATTCTATGTCCCATCCACCCATCAACTAAATGGTGGATTGGTTAGTTTTATTTATAAAAAAGCATGACATATTTTAAGTGGTTTTAGGTTAAAAGAGACCAAATAACCATCTTGATAGATATTTTTCAAACACATATTTTTTACCTAATAAAGATGGTAATTCCACAATTCGTTGTTATATGAGTAGTGTGAAAATGATTTGTTATCAATTTCCAATACTTGTTTTTTTGTAATTTAAAACAGAAGGAACATTATTTAAATGTTTCATACCATAACATATGGTTCCCTTATTGAAGAAACAGCCTTTAGTTATAAACATGAAAATTAAACTATCTATATTATGGAATGACACTAAAATTAAATATCTGGTAACTGTTAGTTCATAATAACAGTATTTTAAAACAAATATCATTACTATTGGAAAATAATGGTGTTAGTCTCTAATTGCTAGAGCAGTCATCCTCACACAATTTTTTTCCAAAATATTTACCACTACTCTAGAAATCATTCAAAATCTACCTAGTTCATACATTTATATACATATATGAGCACCAAAAGCTATATCTAATACCCAATGTGTACATATTAAACAATTACAATCGATAATGAATCCAACTTTATATTCCACTTGATTTTAGGGGGAGTTCCTCTTCTAGTGGTCTTGATTTCCACTGAAAAAACATACTTCTACATTTTCCTTTCCCTATCTCTAGATCATCCTCTTATTTAAATGTTAACTCTAAAGTGATTTATAATTATTATGAGTCTTGAGCCCCTTTTCCTCATTCTTCATTTTCTTATTCACCATATGGACTATGTGTTTTTCACACCCTACATCCTTGTACACCTAAATAATGCGTGTAAGAGGCTTTGAAATACTCTTATTTTTGTTAATCATGTTATAATTACAGACAAAACTAGATAAGTGTTTGGTTTGTGAGGAAATTATGAAATTTTTATGGAACACATATAGGAATTTAACCCCAAGATATCTATAATTTCACAGTATCCAATAATGTTGACTACATGATGCCTATATAGTGTCTAATATCAAATATTTATTTTTAAGAAATAATTATAGATCTCATATGTATCTTGTCTCATCCTATCTTATTTCATCCATGTCCTTATTTATCTTTAGAATCGCATGGGTCATGTATGATAACATTAAAATTTGAATATTTTTGGAATCATTAAAATGTTTCATTTGGAGAGAAAACTCTTCCTCACCAGCCTAGTGTGCAGACTCTTAGTGAATAGGGTTTTCTAGAATATATAATTTACCTTCATGGAATAGGATAATGTGTAAGTTCATTTACCATTCTTGGAAATTAGTTTCTATGAAAAGGATTTCATTCTTAAGTATGGATAATAGTGATATGCTTGAAGTTGTATTTATTTCCATTTCCACAAATAATAAGAGTATAGTTTTATTATTTTATTTGATAAATTTATATAATAAATATTATATTATATTTATTAATCCGCTACTATTTCATGAAAACCCAATAGCCCTCATAATTGAACTTAGAACACCGTTTTTAATGGAAATTATGGATGAAAGGACCCATATTCCCCTTATCATGACCCATACATGGTACCAACAAGTTATTTGAAGGGTTTTAGGTATGCATTAAAATACCGACTACATTAACTAATTGTTCCATGATTTTATATGTGGACTCCCCAATCCTAAAATTCTTCAGTTTTATTTTCTCAACTTTTTCCACTTAGTTACACCAATACCTTCTTGGGGAATCAACCCTTGATGTGAGATAATTTAAGTCAACTGAAAATATCAAGTTAGAATTCAACAATAATCGAAGGAATCTCTACTTAATCTGATCAAGCACTTTAAAATATGGTTTGATTTTATCTTAAGTAGTGGAAGGGTATACCAGATTAATATATATAATTGAGGGATTTTTATATTTATGTAAAAATTTCACATTTTATATTTATTACATGCTTTTTAATATTAATTAGATTTACATATGTGGTTAATTATGTCTTGGATAAAGTTTACGTATAATTTAAATTATTTTAATTTTGTCTTGAATTATTATTAATTCAATAATTAACATGATTCAAACAAAACAACCATAACAAAATTAACCATTAAACTTGATAGAAATAATATAATAAAATAATATGATTATGAAAATTTTCTAATGGTTAGTTTATCTAGTGGAAGATAAACTCATAGTCAACCTAGTAGAAAACCACCTTGAACCATGACTTTTCCCATGTTGTAGATTTCCACATCTCCACCAATGTACCTATTGGATTGGTCTTGCCTCAGCTCTAAACTTGAACAGACTCCACTTTCTTAGGATCTCCATCCAGTTTATATACTTTTACTCACATATAGATTATGGGAACCAAAGGATTGGTTAAGGGGTTTACATAAAAGGAAACAATGGGAACACATTCCCCTATATAATTATAGGAGAGATAATGTTTAGGACTTTAATTTAATTTTATAATAAATTTAAAGGAAACTAATCAAAGACAAAGGTCTATACTTTTCTTATGATAGTCTATATACATGCGACAAATAATGCATTTAATAAAATTATAAGTGACCTCAAATGATTATTTCTTAATATAAATTACACCCAAATAAATTAATTATATTATTTAATTAATCAATTACTTTATATTAATTCTCATCTAAAAAGTATTTATTTTCTGACCCATCATAGTTTTAAAAAAATTAAATAAAATTATTTAAAATTAACTTTGTACAAAAATTATGCCTTAGAGGAAAAAAGGTGAGTACCTATTCGAACGAAAAAACATGTACTATATTTATATAGTTTTTACTCATGTGGAATATGAAATATATGACTTATCACATTTTTTCGTGGTGTGAACATACTCAAATAGAATACACACAAAAGAATTTTTTTATATACTGTGTTATGTTTCAATGCACGTAGAGTGATGACTATATCATGAATTATACATGATATATAGTTTTGGACATTATTCAGAAATGAATTAGACATTTAACATATAAAATATACATCCCTAGACATATAAATTTTTAAATAACTAACACATGAAACCCATATAGATAATGTTTAGGAAATATAATAATAATATTTAATTCTATATAATTTGTAAATATGAATGACATGTACTATTCTGCTTCACAATGTGTATATTTCTCCGTATCTATATCCGGAACATACATATAGACTCAACGTGTAATAGTTCGTTGGAAAATAATGGATCACATGACATGTACTTGGAATACACATAATGTGGTCTCTGAGTTACATGGTTACTATTAATGTAAAACCTGTATGAAAATTCATGGCACATCTTTGACTAAAAGAATACACATTGTGTATGAAAGTTATATGCTGTGTATTCCATCTAAATATTCACCAGGCTGGCCCAGTCAACACACAATGTATTTTAATACACATAGTATGTAATAAATTAAAATTTAATTAATTAATTATGAATTAATTCAAGAATTTAATTGGTGAATTGAACATAGGTATATAACATTTACCAATATGATACATAACATATACTCTTGCGCTATCCGGACAAAAATCTCATCACCTCCAGATGAGATCTTCAAATGTTTTTTGTTAATAAAATTAATTAATTTTGATTAAATTTATGAGAACGAAGAGGAAAAGGAGTAGAATTCATGATTCATATTATAGAACAATTAAAAAGGATTTTATAATAGAAATAAATGAATAAATTAATCAATGATATTTAAATAATTATAAATAATTATACAACCACAATGATACCATTTTAAGGTTTCAAGCATAAAACAAGCACCATATAGGGTATGAAAAAAATTGTATTTTTATTTTAATTGATGATTAATAAATGATTACATTGATGATAAACACCATGTTCAATGGAATTGAATCAAATATTAAATTAAGAGAGAGTTTTTGAACCAAAACACATGATTATCACAATATAATTTATAATTTATTATAGAAATTAAGAATTAACATGTGGTGGATTCCATCTATTCTAATGAATCGGACATTGTCTCTATGTCATACCATCATGTATTGTTTGAATCAATTATAGATTCCATATAGTAGTGATCCACCCCTACTCCATGAACCTCTAATCGTCGTCATAGGAATCTTTGAGTGTTATTGTTATAGATCCTAACGAATGCATCACTCATCTATGATCTCCATGATAATAGATTTAGGAAGTATTTTTTTTTATCTCCATAGAATTGAAAGTTGTGGAGGAGGAGGATCAATATACATTCTAGAGATCCTTCTTAGATAAAGAAGATATATAGGGATTTAACATATTTATCTAGATGTTGTTGCACCCAACCAAACAAATGGAAACCACCCCATAAAAAAATAATATAATTGGGTTTTATACTTATAGGTTTATAAAATAATAATTAACACATTTCATTATTACTTCTTTAATCCTTACGGAGCCCCATTAAAATAATAATAATAATAATCTTTCTTGACAGGCATAAAGATTGTGAATTAATTAATTTTTTAATTAATATAATATTCAATATATATTATTTCTTACTAAAAAATTGAAATAAATCCACCATTACTCCATTATATTTATCAGACCTTGAATAATGAATATTTATTTAATAAATTAATATCACTACATTATTTGGAAATAAATAAATAAATATTATATTTACAAAATAGAAAGTAAATATATATTAAATATTTAGATAAATAAATATGCTCTCTAATAACAAGTGAATATATATATATGATTAATCAAACATGAATAATTATTAAACCACATGTTAGAATAATACTTATTCTACATGTGAAGTTCTAAAAAATAATATTTTTTAACTAAGGTTCTTGATACACATTGTATGCTACCTTATAGGACTCTTTCTCTATGGTAATAGGTCAGGAAAGAAAAATTATAAGGTTATCTTCTAGAAACATTCCAAGGAACCCATAGAGAAGCAATTTACTATAGCAATGAAATAAAACCTCCTATATATGATTATCGTGAAATATAATCCCTTTATCATGATATCTCTAATCATGAAGTTTTCTAGACGGTTCCATCAACCTATGTACTCGATGTCTCATTCTTTGAAATTATATAAATTGAACTTGCATACATAACACTATGTACATGTATTTAATTAGGCTTTATAATTACCATCAAGGGGCCTAAGATATCAAATTATACTGAAGAAAAAAAGAGAAAAAATCCTTTATTTCTATATTAATTAATGAGATATCACTCATGATTTACTCAAAGTGTCCTACTTCACTGCGAACATATGGCATAATTATTTTTATCAATACAACAAAGTACACATCTCATTATATCTTTTTATAGTAATTTTAATATATAATATTCAATACACATGTACATATATAGGAACATCCAATTTTGCATATAAATATGTATTTATTACTAGAGGGTACTATTCTCATAATCTCTTACACTATAAATTTCCAAAGGATTATACCATGAGAATGCTCCTTAAAGTCCTATGTGTCCCTACCCCTGATAGAGTTTACCATGTGTGTCCCGAATATGATTTTATCAGGCTATATAAAATATATTTAAAAATATTTTCATGAAAATTTTGGGTTCTCATTATAGAAAGGAACTACTATAACCTTTTAGTGAAACTATTTCTCTTAAGACATTATCACATACTATGTCACATAGAATAATAATTGTGAAGTTATAAGTAGTTTATTAATATTCAAAAACATGAACACATGTAATAATAATGTACATAGAATTTGGTACTAGGGAACCAACTATAACACAAGTGATGTAGGTTATCATATATAGGGGGATTATAATACTTTTATACTTCTTATTATAAAGTTTACACATAGTAATTTCTAAGAGATATGGTTATAAAAATAGATACCCATTGGAATTAAACTTGTTTTATGTGTCATTAGATTTTCTAATTTATAGATGCATGTATTGATTATTAGAGTTGATATTATTATAAAATAATATCACATGTCATATACATAGATATACTGATGAAAATTGTGATGATACATGCTTTCAACGAGGAAGGATATATTGGGTGCATCCTAAGTGATATAGAATTGATGAAGAATTTAGGAGAGGATTCTTATATTCTGAGTTAACAGAGGTTGATATTTTTATCAATTTAATTGGAATAGAACATTATTATTATGTACATGTACATTGTGTTTTTTTGATAAGTTTATTTAAGGAAAGTCAAAGAAAATATATCAATAATATCGATTGATGACACATGCAATGCAAACTGAATGATGAGATATCAAGACAAAGAGATTATATTACACATTGAGTGTCCACAAGAGTTTTTAGTCATTGTGATATTTAATTATTTCTCTACGGTTTCCTTCAAATTTTTCTGAAAATTGATCATCGAATTGAGGCTTGTTATCTTAATAATACTATGAAATAGGCTTAGATTCTGACACACTAAGTGTATCTAAAAACTTCATCAAATTATATTTGAATTTATTATTAGAGTAAATGCTATTCCCATTTATAGAGGAATAATTATTATTTAGGTTATGTTGATCAAATATATTCAATCACTAACTATTTAAATGAAAATATATGCGTGTTTAATATTAAATAAATATGTAATCACAAGTTTAATGATTATAATATTTATTTATTGAATGAATGATTAATAGTATTAAAATAATTGTTTCCAAAAAAATAGCTATTATTAATTTTTTATTAAATACTAAGGAGGATTGAAGGATTGATTTAAGGGTCTAGTTGGAATGATATATTAATTATCAATTATAAAAATATTTTTAATAAAATTATATTTAAATTATCAATGAGTTTTTAAGAAAACAAGGAAATAATAAAAATAATTATTCAATATAGGGTTTTTATAGAATAAAGATAATGGTTAAGAGAATTTATTAAATAAAATATTCTATGAATTAAGTGACTATAACTAATTATATAATTTACAATATTATATGTTATTTTGAAATACAAATCCTCTAAAGGGAATTTTCTCAAGACCTAGAGATAAAATCCATTAGTAAACTCTAAAAGATAGAGTGAATTAGTTATCTTAATCCCTCTTAAGCCTAAATATGTGTAAAAGAAAATTTCAAGATTGTATAGAATTATATTTAAATATAATATGATCAATTCAAGTAGTGATAATCATCCATGCTAGCAATAAAAATTATATGGAAATGTTTTGATGTTCATGGAGCTAGTTTAGATTCCTTTAGAGGGATTATACACTTAAATCCATTGACATTTCCACATTATGACAAGAGTTATCAACCGATTTGAAAATGGATAATGAATTGAAAGTTAAGTTAATTATTTATTATATAAAATAATTATAAATTATTTGGAAAAAATATCCAATATCAAATCATATAGGGTTTTGTTCCTCCACTTTTGAGTATTTATCCAAAGAAATTGACAAAAATCATCATTTGTAATGGTCCCAACCAGCTTCCACCATGCCTCAGAACCTTAATTAGACCCTAGATCTCCCACTAAAACTCTCACCATATATTTATGTTTACCACATAATGAATAAAACTTACTACCCAACTAGCCAAATACTACAAAAACTGAACTAACACTGATAAGACTATATATAATCATCGCTTTCCTATTCAAAACACCTTTATTTCCTCACATGAAATGTTGGGATTCCTATATAAAATTTATGACCATCAATATGGGGTATATTAGGGGAAACTATTTATAGTCTAGAGCAATTTTATATGGACCACTAAACTCCCATAGGTAAGAAGAATCATGATTGAACATTAAAAAAAAGAAAATTCTTCATCAAACATCTTGAGGAACATGTTCATTCCTAGAATATAAAAAAGGGTTAAAAAATAAAAAATGATCATTAAAAAGATCCAATAATATGATATTTTTCCATCATCTACCTTCCAATCATATAAAAATTTCACTTTAATGGATATCCTATACACAAACTTTCTATAATCATTTCTCTAAAAATGATAGAGCTTGAAGGTTACACTGTTATGGGAAATCAAATACATAGGGACATACAATTATCCATGAGGTAAATTATGACTACTACATGTTAGATAAGTGATAAATGGTTATTAATAAATGGTGGAGGACACATTCCTCATAGAAATAAAAATTATTGGTTGAGGGAGTACTTGAATCCAATGGTATAAGATCAGTGCATCAATTGCTATGGGAGTTCCAAATACACTAATGAAGGACCAATACCCAAATCATTGGGTGGGGGGAGGGGGCTGGTAAAAATTTGGTAATGAAGGTATAAAATCTATCTAATGGTGGAGGGGGGTGGGTACCAACATTTTCTTTCAAATATGGTATTCATGCCTTTTCTGGATAAAATTAGTTCTAACCTAAATCCCAAAATAAAGAACTCATACCATGGATTTTATAAGAGTCTCAATTCTATATTTCACATTGAGGACCCATGCCTTTGTTTCAGTATTTTTTCTGGGTAGTACTAAACCCCATCCAATATACAGGGGACTTGAACCTTATTAATGATGCATCAACTAAAGGATCACCCAACTCTATCAATATATGGGAGATCGATGCCTAATCAATGACATCAATAAGGATATTCTAGATCCCAGTCCTATATCACGCACTCAAGAACAATAAGATCCTTTCCCCAGTTTCCAGGGTTATGTGGAAGAAATTATCTAGATGATCGTGTGCGTCAATATAATTAAAATTACAATATTGAAAACTCTATGTACCACAAGTTTTCATAAAAGTCACATTATCTGTTTAAGGTCCATAGTAATATTTTAATGAATATATTATCATAATAATTTTTTCCCTCTCATCATAGAGTCATTTCACTACTATTATGATTTCATGTTATTAAAATTAAAATTCCTTATATGATTCATGAACTACAATAAGTGCACTCTTAGAATAGTGATTTTAATACTCAAGGCAGTTATAATATTTTTCATATTCATTATATTTTAATTCTTTGAACCCCATATATTTTAGAAGGACCCTTTGGTCTGGCTACTAGTCTCAAGAACCTTATACATTTTTACCCAAAATTTCCCATAACAAACCTCAGAAGACTTATAAATCCAAAATATATCTATAGGATTCTCACCACTTTGATACCACTATTATATAACTCGAACTACTAGTACCCTCACTAGGTCAGGAGTTAGGCCATGTGTGCCAACCCACACCCACCTTTAATAGGCCAACGACTGATGACTAGAACAAATAATTCATAACATACAAGGTATCCCATATATTATATAAGACCTATAATAGCCACTTATATCCAACTCTGAAAAATAACAACAATTTTCAATATGATATAATATTTAATAACTAAGATCGAAACAATGAATATATAAAAATATTACAAAAAACTATGAGTAGTAAATAATCAATCTACCAAATTTAAAATAGTGAAAATAAGGAAAAAAATGTTTAAAAAACCACTAAAAAAATGAAGATGCATCCTCATCACAGATACTCTTGAAAAAATAATATTAGCCACTATCACCACTGGTGATCTTTAAGAACCCACTTCCCTCCCTATATATCTTCCATAAACACCCTCAATCTATACCCCATTCTCACAAATACAAATTGTGTGGGAAAAAAGTACCATGTAAGGGTGTTAATAAAAAACCTAGAAAACACCCTAAAAAATAAAAGATAATAGAAAAATAATTTATCTCATAACAAGAGAAAAAAACTAAACACCTTAAACCATATAAAAAATATTTTGGTTAAAAAATGGGAGATAAATTTACAACTTCATTCCCTATTTTTTTGCAACAAAATCAGAAAAAAATTCTAATAGAAATTAGATAATTATTTGATCTAATCAAAAAATAACTCCTAGAAATAGAACACCTGACACAAGGAAAACTATGCCTCCATAACCACTATGATAAATAAAAGGAGGTTAGAAATTTTGTTTAATCAACGAGGTAGTGATCATGAACCTTAACACCCCATGGTTAATGCCATTTTAAAACTTATGTATATAAGCTTTTTTAATCTGTATGCTATTTGACCATCTATATCAACACTCTTCTGAAAATAAAGTAAACTATCCACTCAAACTAGTTACCTTTTTCATGTAATGTTGAACTATTTGAATAGAAACTTGCCATAAAATCTCACCCTAAGAATCTTATATTAATATTTTTCTTATAATGGAAGTCCCACCTAGTTCTAGAAAAATCATATACCAATCGAGTGAGTACGGAGCCCACAAATAGAGTATCCACTCCCCATCCCATAGAGGTTTCCTTACCTCATAATTTGTGTGAATATAATTGAATCTCATTAATAGTGTATTATTAGAAGGAGAATCTGATAACCCATACATAAAATGGAGAACCCATACCCCGATCCATGGAAGAGTACTGACTCATTCACTATAAGGGTAACTTGTACCTCCTGAATGACACATCAACCAAGGTAGTTTATAAACCTAATCACTCCCCACACTTTATCTTATAGCTTTTAAACATTAAGACTCGGTAAATGGAAAACATTGGGAGAACTCCTAGGAAGATGCTCACTCGGGCTCACACACTAATACCTTGAGAAAAATAAATAGGAGAATCTATACAACCTTCCCCACTGTAAAATAACATCCATGACTAAAAAATACTAATAAGTGATTATAAAATATCAAAATATTCCTTTTTAATTAATTAACCATAACTATAGAGTGAATGGGAAAGAATGGATCTTCATGTGCTTAATAATGATTTATATTTCGTCTTTGACTTACCTGCTACTATAGAGATATAAAAAATGACTTGAATATTTTAATTTCAACAACACTTCCCCAATACATTAATAAATTCATAGATACTATAAAAACTGATGGTGTATTGAACTCTATAATAATTTCATAGGACCCACAACCTCCCTCCCATAAAATTCCATAAGATTTCCAAATATAATAACATGATCGTAATCTAACCCATAATCTTGAGTTTTAAATAAAGAATACATTTTCATTCATCAATAAAAAACTTTTTTGGTTTTGATTTTGAGATAATTAGGTCATAACTCTAACATAAAAGGACATACATTACAAAGTGTACACTTCCACTCAATATAAATTTTTACACAATATAGAACTTTTAAAATGAAAAATGTATTCTTTTCATTAAAAATGTTCTTGATTTTTATGTTAAGTTTATAATTATTTCTACTCATCCTAAAACCCAATTTTGTTTGAAAATGTTGTATGAGAATAAAAACCATAGCATTGTTCAATGAAAAAAATAATAAATAAACCCATTAGTTCATTTCAAAACCATGAGATCATATAGGGGAATTTTTCTTCAACATTATAGACATTGAGCTCAAATAATCATTAATTTACAAATGAAATTAGAATAACTAGACAAATATTTTCATAAAATACTTAATAATAAATCATAATGGAAAAATATAATCTTGTGTGGGGCTGGGGGGGGGGGGTTATGAAACATGAGAATAAATATTCTAAAAAAACATGTTTAACCTTAAAGGAAATCATCATTACTTTAAACATAATATCATTAGAACAATACATGAAAAATCATTATAATGAATTGAAAATTAATTCATGTTCCTAGGTACATCCTTTTTATGAAAGCCTTATAAATGGAATAACCAAATCCGTTAATTAAAACATAATTATGTAGAGAAAACAATCATTACTTGATGCAATGAAGAGACACATCGCTCACCCATCTTAATAAAGAATGTATAAGGAACAAATAATACATAAAAAATATAAAATCATTAATTTCAATCATCAAAATCGTAATAATAAAATTTTAACCCATAAGTAAAATATTTATTGATATTGATATTTACTTTAAATCCCAATTTTCAAAATTAAAATTCCCAAAAGAAAAGGAACAAGGGGGACTAATTGAAGAAAAAATATTCTATTTTAAAGAAATCAAAATATAAAATATTGGTTGTTGTTTTAGAAGAATCTATTTATACCGTATACATTAAATTCGAACATTACAGTAGCATTTTTGGAATGAAATTCAAAACGTTATATATAAAAGACATAAAATGATTTCTTAAGAAAACCCTTGGAATAAAGTCAAAGAATACATAAGATTTAATTTATAATTAATTTATATCCAAATAAATACATCAAAAAAATAATTTTTAGAATATAGACATGGATGGAAAATAAATAGAAAATAAATATTTAAAACATTTATAACAAGGTTTTAACATAAAGTGTCCCTTTCTTAGAGTTTTAATTGTTTCATAAATTCATTATCCTTCAAAATAATAAAGTTATTATAGTTATTTAATCTCTTAATAATATTTTTAAAATTTATTATTCCTTTTATTTCACTTATATCCATGCTATACTTAATTACATAATTAATTATGTTCACGTTAGTCATCTTGGGAATGTTTGGTTTATAAGTCCAAAATGACATTAATAGGTTGACTTTGGTCAAATATATCATGATAATATCATTTCAAAATTATAATCATGTTATAATTATCAATTTTATTCATTAATTATAGTTTTAGAACCAATCATATAACATGGTTATGAAAAATTAATTACATTATAATTATGGAGACGATATGATGTATGTGCGCATAATTAATGTTTACATTTTCCAACGAACTTGAGGAAAATAAGGTAAGTAATATTTTATAATTAAAAAGTGATAATTATATGAAAAAATAAAATTATTTCTTTAAATCCACCATTATATAAAATCCATTTGAGGTAATGATAAAAAATAAAATACATCGGTTTGTGTAGTGGTAGTCCGTACGTATAAAGGAGTAATGATTTTGTTTTTCATTGGATGCTAAAGAAAGAAATAGGTTATTTAATTAATGTTACATAATTAAATTTATATCATATAAATCATAATAATTTATTTATATCCATATTTATGATAAAATAGAATACTTCGTGATAAAAAATGAAATACATCATCTCGCGAGGCGGTAATCCACATACACGCATAAGAGATATTATTATTTTTCGTTAGATAATAAATTAGATGAAAAAGGATTAAAAATAAATATAACAAATTTAAATTATATTTAAGATAATTAATATATTATTTAAAAAACAATTATGAGTATTTGAAGGATTTAAAAGAGTAAATAAAATGAATACACTAATTAAGAACTACCCCTCAACTTTAGGAAACCTCAGTAGGTTTATACCAAAATCCACATTTCTATGGTATTATAATAAAACCAAGGAAGTTAGGACATAGTTATGGATTTTAAGAATTCATTTGGGAATTTATTATCCAATATAATAAGACATTTATGTTTGGTTAACAAAGTATAAGGGGTTTCTATTTATAAGTGGTGGAGATGATATACTTGGAATATTTCAATAGATTAAAATATATTAACATATTTTTCAAGATAAATGAATGAAAAATGGGCCATTTAAGAATAACATAAAATATAGGGCCTACATATGGACATAAAATAGTATTTATAGAATCATTTAGGTCATTTTAACCCTTATCTTTTTATTTCTATCGCTTTTAATCCATTTTAACTCTTACTATGGTAACTATATTTTTTTTCCAAAAATATTTACTATACATAATAACCAAAAAAGAATATTGCCCATTTTTTTTAAATATTGTTTAAAAATATGGATTTAATTTTATTAAAATGAATTTCTATAAGTGTAAGAAGATTATTTTAAAATAATCCTGTTAAACATGATGGAAATCAATTTTCCAAAAAATGACTTTTTAATTTAAAAAAATGTATTTATACCAAATTGAAGTATAATATTGATTCCAATGATTTTTTGGGATTATTTTTATTTAATAGGAAATAATTAAAAGTAAAACTTAGTTAAAAGGGAACTTTTTAAATATGTGAATGGAAGATATTTTTTTCTATAAAACTATTTTTTTTATTATTCACTAAAAAAAATATTTTTTTAAAAAAATCTCAAAATTTCCACATACGATAATTTTTAAATGATGATTTAAAAAATTATAAACATTTTTTGAATTTTTTTTATAATTTGAAATAAATTAATTATAATATATTCACATAGAATGCAATGAAAATAATTTTTGAAGAAAATATATTTCTGCTGCATAAAATGAATTTATTCTCACTCATTTCTTTATAACCATAATAAAATGAGTGTTAATTATATATATTGGATATATAATATAATTATATAATTATAATCATTTATCAATAGTAATAAATTAAATCTATTAATATAAAAATATATTTCACCCCTAAAATCGATTTTATGAAAAACATCTTGTTTACCATTAAAAGATTTTATAATCATTTACAAGGAAGTTGTAATCAATTAATAATTGATTATTATGTTCTGAATGTAAAAAAGATTATATAAATATATCATAAAAATATTATTCATATTTATACCCACCAAACAAATAGCTTGATCATTACATTCATATTCAAATAATAATAGTATATCACGGATCGTCACTACTTGAAATTGGGTCTATCTCAATGAATGTATACCCAAAGTTTAGGGAAAATGTGTGTATAGAGATTTATCCCAAATATATACCGACAGTTTGAAATTTTTTTGGTATAGGTTGAGCTATACCAATGTTTTTTAAAAAATCATGGGTAAATCCCCTTAATAAACCAGGCTTCCCCTCAAACACCCCTCCCATCCTCAATTGAATTCATAATCTCATATCCCCTCCTACAAGCCTTATCGTCTCTCTTCCCCTCCTCAGGCGATGCTTCCCCCATCATCCTGGTTTTATTACTCCATTTATGGACTTTTTTGTTATGTTCTTTAAGAGGTAAGTTTTCTTCACTTCTATTCTTTCTTATTCCCTCACCCAAGCGATGGCCAGTTTTCTTCTCCAGTATTATTCCGTAATTAAAGAATTTTTTAATTATGATATTCTTTAATATCACATTAGTGAGTTCCAAATCCCTCTTCCCTTCTACTAGAGGTCATTTTCATTTTTATTTATGTATGAAATTCTACTAGAGAATGTTGGCATCACCTCTATATTCATTTTTTTAATATTATATTCTAATAGTGATCAATTATTTTCTATTAAATTCCTAAAATTATGTTTTAATTATAACTTATTTATTTTGAAAACTATCCTAGTGACTCTTTTGAATTTAAAATAAACTTTATATTCTTTTTGTGGAACATTTTAGGGATTTAGATATTTTTATTGTTGAGATTCATATTTATGTTAGATATAGGGGTTAACGTTTGTTTTCATTATCCCAGTGTTATGGGATTTAATTATTGAAATTTAATTTGTTATATAATGAACCATGGTTAAACTATTTATTGTATTATTTTAACCCAAAAAGGAATAATTGTACAATGATGTTCATCATTCTACTATTATATATAAATTTGGAATATTTCCTTTTTTATGAAGGATGGTTCTTCATGAATTCATTATTTTATTTACAGTACTTTTCAAGCATGGATATTATAATTAATTATTACGATTTATAAATTAATGATTTATAAAAGATCTTTCAAATAATTAAATATTTATATTTAAAATGTTTAATTATTTTAAAACCGTTATTATTTTCAAGTATTTATAGAATAATTTGATAAATGTCATGAAATAATTATATAAGTTAGAATGTAATGATTTTTGAATCATATTCATTTTATGAAAAATGGTTTTGATTGATAAAGTTTTACATAAGAATTTAGTTCTTTAATAAAACATTAACAGTGTGAACCTCAAATTTACCTATTTTGATTAACTATTGTGTATAACATTGTTCCTTTTTAAGAATGATTCCTTAGTTAATTTATCATGTATCGAGTAGTTAGCTATTTATTTACACTACATGTTAAATGAATTAAAAACTATATAACCACACTTTACCTCTATTAAGATATTTCATCAGTTGTGTGTAATGGATGGGTTTTATAAAGTGGGAATAAATGGATTAATTATTTACTCTTGAAATGTATTCCCCAAAATAAATAATTTTAATATTTAAATATAACATCATGTAAAATTTATTTTCCTTTTGTTTTAATAATATGAGTGATATAAACCTTAAATCAAATCCTTTCAAAAATAATTGTTATACTCAAATTTTTTTTTCAAATGAGAAGCCCAGTATGTTTAAGAAATACAAATTTTTATGCTAGTATTCCTTAGTCCCTCTTTATTCTAATATATTCACCATGTTTTAATTTCTATGAGTATGCCTTGTTTTTTTAATATGATATTCCTTGTTATTTTTTGGATGGATAATAGTATTCTATAATGGTAACTTGTATCATGCATTGTATTCAATTTAGTTTCCTACTAGTGTTCTTTAATTTCCTTTACACTATACTTTTAATTTGTATTTGAATTTGGATATCATTTTAATTATAGTTTACATTAGCGATTAATACATAACTTTTATCCGTTTAATTGAATGGATAGAAGATGGATGTATCATACTGATTAGATTTGAACCATGTTTCAAAATATTTTGGAAATTATTTTAGAATTTGTATTTAAAAATTCTTCAGACGAGGTAGTATACATTTTCCATGTTATATTTTTTTCAAAAAACCATGGTTTTACAAGGAAGAAGTCTGCTACCATATAATAAAAACATGATTTCAAACATACTATTATGTTTGGTATCACAATGGAGAGATGAGACAATATTCTAATGTTCATGAACATAAAGAAAGAAGTGTTATGGAGAATTTGATATTTTATCAGTTTTCATTTGTTCTTCTTCATGAGAGAGATATTATACCAGTGGATGAAATAAATGATATTAATACACACAAGTAAAAGACTAAATATGATGATGTTTATAGAGTGAATAAATTAATGGATGATTCTAGACTACTTGTATATCATGAATGTAGTAAAATGATAAAGATGTAATTTTTAATGTTTCTATATCATAGAAAAAACATATATGTAATTTTTAATTCCCAAATTGATTATATTATTACATTTTTAGAGGATGTTTTTCCTGATGGTGCAGATATTTGCTCAAATCATTATATGGAATGGAAGTTAATTAAATTTCTTAGATTTTCTGCTAATAAAATTCATGCTTGTTTGAAATATTATAGTTTATGAAGAGTAAAAAACCAAACTTAATGACTATAAAGAATATGGTACATCTCGATGGAATGAAATTTTAGATGGGAAACCATCTCGCATGGAAAAAACCTTGATGTAGAACATTCCATTGATTCCCACACTTCAAAATCAATTCATGTCTGAACAAATATAATCCAACATATGATGACATGACAATGAGATAATTAAAGGTAATGATGAACTCGTTTCTCCTACAAATGGATTAACATTTCTTGAATATTTCTCACAAAAAATGGATTTTTTATCCAATGTTTGTAATCTTAGGTTTCAACTATTTTATGAGGGTTTTAATCCATTTGGTTTGATTATTACTAATCACATCATGTGGCCAGTTTTTATTCAAATTTATAATCTTCATTCATGGATGTTTATGAAAAGTCCTTTAAATTTCTTGAGTATACTAATATCTGTAACTTCTAATCCTGGAAATGATATATATGTCTACCAAGAACATTTAATAATATATTTAAATTATCTTTGGGGTATGGGTCTCCACAAATTCAATGCTTCTTTAATAAATATATTTTAGATGTGTACTTCCCTTATATAGACTATAACTGAATTCCCTTCTCAGGTAATGATATCCAGTTGGTACATGAATGGAAAAATATCATGTACTATTTTTATAAATAATACAATATTTATAAGGTTTAAATAAGATCATATTTTTAGTTTAATCGGGAATCGATAATTATTTCCAATGGATCGTCAATACAGGAAGAATTACAAGAGGTTTGATAATACCATTGATTATGAATAGCCACCTCAATGTATGTCAAGAATTGATGTGATTAATGAATTTAAAGATTAATTTTTTTTTCATTAGGGAAAGGTTAGTTGAAATATAAAAAGAGGAATAATGTTGATAATGAATCCACTTACAATTGGAAAAAGAGAAGTATCTTTTTTGAGTTTCCATTTAAGTCTACTATTTTTTTACATCATTATTTAGACATAGTTCAAATTGGAAAAATATATGTTAAATGTTGCTTTCAATTATTCTAAATATCAATGGGAAGACCAACGAGGAATTATGATCTCACTTGGACTTGTTGGATTGGGGTGTTCAACCAAAACTGCATCCTGTATGTATCAGTAAAAATAAATGGAATGTTCCTTGTGAATATTATGTGATAAAACCTTTAGAGAAAAATAAATTTCTGGAAGTGTTATAGAATATAATGTTTCCTTATTTATATTCCAGCAACATATCTAAATGAGTCAACAAAAGGGACTTGAAACTAAAATCCCTAAAAACTCAGTATTATCACATCCTTTTTGATGAATTTATTACAACCAGAATCCAGTATTTTCTATACAATAATGTATGGGTGAAAATAATTCAATTGATCCCTTTTTTAGATACCTTACTGATAAAAGTTTATCTATGTCTTTCTTGATAAAAATATATTAAGAGGCACCATTAATTTTTTGTGAGTTGGAAAACATTTCTCCTCCATATTTTTTGACATACACACTATATTTAATAGTCTATATTCTAACTAAAGCACTTCATGGGAGAACTATTTTTTTGGTGGACGTATCCTACTTAATGAGATATGTGCACAACTAAATATTATGTATGAAATAAGAATCATCCTAAAGGATCCATTATGATAGGTTATCAAGCTCAATATTTATGGATTTTTGTTTAATGTATTTTTTTATTGATTTGAGCACAATACATAATCAGACAATGAGAAATGAAGATGAGTAGTATGGGTAAAAAATACCTCATTTCATTATCTTCCTCAAATTGGAGGAATTATTATCTCATGTACATTTTTTATATTAATCCTTGAAGAGTGGTATATGAAATATTGTACATTCTTGTATAACTATTATTCGTTCGATGAATATATCAAGTAAGTAATTTGAATATTTATATCTTGTATAATACTATGAAATTTCACATATACCTCAAAATTTTATTATCATATTATCTAGGTAACATAAAAACTTTATAAGTAGAGTTCACGGATAATTTCCTTTGAGAAGGGGAGAGGATTTGTATTACATTGAGTTTCATGTTAGGTTAAAATCAAAGGAATGAAAATTAATTTCATAAACAAAAATATTTATATTCATTTAATTTTATTATTAATATATATTTCAGGTATTGAGTTTACCTGTTGACTCAGTTTCTCAAGAATTAAGAGCATTGGATTTTGGTCCCAATTCTATGGTTTGTGTATGAAAATATTTAAAAATAAATGGGTATAAATTTTTTAAAACTGATCAAGAATTAAAAATGAGAACATAAAAAGATATTGTTATGTTAAATGCTAAAACATATTATTATTATAATTTATCAGATAATAGGCCTCGATATGAAAATGTGTTTTATTATGGACTTGTTGAAAAAATATTTTTATTGAATAACTACTCTCATGGTGGAGTCACTATGATGAAATATAAATGGTTTGATTCAATATGCGACATGGTACATTTATTTATTTATATTAATTGATATTAATTGACATGAGTCAATTCCTAGCTACCAATGAACCATTCATTTCAGAATTAATGGAAAAAACAAGTGTTTTATGTGAATGATCACATGAGACATGATTATAGTTTTATTAATGAAATAATACCAAGATATATTTTTCATAATGGTTGGGTAAAATTAAAACCATTGACACCCCCATTAGTGTTGACCAAAATATTTAATTTGATGACTCAAATTTCTAAATTGTGAGAGTTGATGTTGAACATGATGTTGTGGTGGGTAATATATTGAAGCAACTATATATGTTCATATTTCATTTAGTTTACCTTTAAATGGGTATATTTGGATAGTACTACTATAATTATTTTAATTTAGTTTCATTTTGGAATGATATGTTTTTTAGTATTGTTTTTCTTCATTACATTAAATTTTATTTTTTTCCAACTCCGAAAACTGGGTCCAAAATAGGTTTTTAAAAAATGTATTACTTTTGTTTAAACCATTATCTCTAAAACATGTTATGAAATTGTCTATGACTTTTTTTACTTCTAAGATGTATGAATGAATTTTATTAAAATTATACTAAAAAATGTGCAATTCATTCTTATATAGATTTTAAAAAATAATGAAGAAGTTATAAGGAAGAATTTTTTGGAAATGATCGACAAATTTGAGAGTGCAGTTTTCCTCCTATGGTTTCCTCAACGAGTAGAAAATTGAAATATTTTTCTTATACATTAAATTTATTGTAATTTTCTTAATATTTATCAATTTTTTTAGGGGAATTCAGTTTTACTAGAATTGAATCTTACTGATCCGACTAGTATGGGTCTGAGTGTGGGTGCTCATTGAGCTTGAAGAAGCACTCATCGTACCCATTCCCACATGTAACAACTAGTAGACACCAAATATACCCCACTTTTCCATCATCCTCTTGATCTTCCATTGATGTTACAACCCATGCCTCAATCATCTCCTCATTTATCCTCCCATATAATGTTAATGCCACCTGAAAGGATGTTCCAAATTTTACCATATCCATATCTTTTAATGCATCCCTAAACCTACCACCCATATCTTGACATCTCCACATCGCCTCCATTTCATTCTATACATCCATGTTCTGTTGATTCTTCTCCATCATCTTCCACTCAAGTGATTTTATATCACGTAGTTCATGAATTAGAATGAGAACAATCTTCAGAGACTACTGATTCATGATATCCCATGGATCCATCAGAGCCTAATGAGAATCTTGTATCAAGTTATTTTTATTATAAACGTGTAAAATTATATCACATCATATTTGTCTTAATGTATCGTGACTTAATTATTATTTATTCCATTTGATCTTATTCAGAGGAATCTTTTAGTAGTCTATGTAGGTTCACTCGTATGCACAAAGCCTAGAGTCACAAAATATAAATAATGGTGAACTATAATGAAGAAAACCAGATGATAGGTAACAATTCCATGTTATGTATAAGTTTCATGGGAGCTTTATCCAAGTACAATGACCTATTGGACTAATGGCCTAATGTCCTAATGTCCTAATGTCCTAATGTCTAATTAACATAATTTTCTAATGTCTAACTGAACAATTAGACTAATGGCCTAATTAGACAATATCCCTAATGGATTAATGGAATAATGTCCTAATGGCCTAATGTCCTAATGGCTAATTGGAATAACGGCCTAATGGTCGAATAGAATAATGACCTAATAGAAAATTACACTAATGGACAAATAGCCAATTTTCCAATTTGAATAATTTCTAAATTACTTAATCGCCAATTGTCCTAATGTTCTAATGGCCTAATGGATAATTATCCAAATGGCCTAATGACCTAATGACCTAATTGACCAATTGAAAAATTGTCTTAATAGCCAAATGGCCAAATGTACCAATGGCCTAATTTCCAAATGTCCTAATGAACCAATGGAGTAATGGCCTAATGTACTAATGGTATAATGGAATATTTTCCAAATAGATTAATGGAAAATTGGCTATTTGGCCTAATGACCTAATGGCCTAATTATTTAATTGGCCTAATGGCCTAATGACTCAATTAGAAAATTGAGCTAATGGCCAAATCTCCAAATGGAAGAATGGTATAATTTAGAATTAACCTAATGGTCTAATTGTCTAATTGGAATAATGGAATATTGGTCAATTTGGCTAATGGTCTGATAATCTAATAAAAAATTGGTATAATAGCCTAATTATCCAACTTATCTAGAGGCCTAATTTCCTAATAGCCTAATAGAATAATTGTCCAATTGGCATAATGGATTAATGTCCAAATGGTCTAATGAAAAATTATAAAATTGTCCAATTGGCCCAATAGACTAATTTCCTATTGGCCAATTAGATTAATTTTCAAATGTCCAATTGGCCGACCAACCTAATGGCCAATTATCACAATGCCTTAATAGCCAATTTTTTTATTGGCCTAATTGGACTAATGGACAAATGAACTAATGTAAAATTGGACTAATAGAAAATTGACCAATTAGACTAATGGACTAATGACCAATTGGAATAACAATATTATGTTTTTTTATAATGGGAAATTAGCCAAATGGACTAAGTCTCCAATTGGCCTAATGGACCAATTGAGATTTTTCATAATTGGGATAATGGTAAATTGGACAATTGGCCTAATGGCCTAATGAAAAAATGGCATAATTTCCTAATGGCCAACTATCCTAATAGAATAATTGGTCAATTGGGATAATATTATAATGGTATACTGGGAAATTGACTGAATTTCATGATGTCCAATTATCCAATTGCCCTAATAGCCTAATGTCGTTATTAAACTAATGGCCTAATAACCAAATGGCCAATCGGAAAATTGGCCATATGGCCTAATGGGATAATTGACCAATTGGAATAATAGACTAATAGACAAATGACCAATTAGCCTAAAGGCTATTTGGGATACTGGCC
Organism: Viscum album; assembly: GCA_963277665.1. Taxonomy (NCBI): domain Eukaryota; kingdom Viridiplantae; phylum Streptophyta; class Magnoliopsida; order Santalales; family Viscaceae; genus Viscum; species Viscum album. The sequence continues at coordinate 360,875,344 of OY728140.1, read as the reverse complement.
TAATGGAATAATTATCCAATTGTCATAATTGGAAAATTTTACCAATTTCCTAATGGTGTAATGGACTAATGGCTAATTGGCCCAATGTCCCAATGGACATTTGACCTAATGACTTAATGGTGTAACTGGCCTGATGGCATAATGGAATATTGGCCTAAATATCTAATGGAATAAAGACATAATGGACCAATGGACTAATGGAAGAATGGATAATTGGAATAATGTCATAATTGACCAATTGGCCCAATGGCCTAATGGAATAATGGCATATTGTCCTAATGGTCTAACGGTCTAATCGATTAATGGCCTACTGGTAAATTGTCCAAATAGTCTAATCGACCAATTGTCCTAATGGAATAATGGAATAATGTCCTATTGGCCAATTGGCCTAATGGACTAGTAACCTAATGGCCAATTTTCCTAATGTCCTAATGGCCAAGTGGCCTAATGGCCTAATGACTAGTTGGTCTAATGGACTAATTGGAAAATTAGCAGAATGACCCAATATCCTAATGTCCAATTAGTCTAATTACATAATCTACTAATGGCCTAATGACCAATTGGATGATTGAACCATTATAATATTGGCTAATTGGACAATTGGAATAATGTCCTAATTCCTTAATGTCATGATGGCCTAATAGAATAATGGCCTAAAAGTATTAAATGGACTAGTTGGCTTAATTTGACCAATTAACATAATGATCATAATTGATCTAAATGGAATAAATGGCATAAATGGCCTAAATGGAATAATCATCATAAATGTCCTAATTTTCCTAAATCTTATAAATGGACCAATTAGCCTACATGGCCTAAAATGGCCCGAATTGGCCTATATTGGCTTGAATTGGGCTAAATAGGCTAAATAATTTGCCGAATTCGCATAATTATACTAAATTAGCCAAATAAATGGAATTATTGGCCTAATTTTTCCCAATTATCCTAAATTGCCTAATTGGCCTAAATGGCTTAAATTTTCTAATTAGCCTAAATGGAATAAGTGTCCTATTTTTTATAAATTGTTCACAATGGAGTAATTAGCCTAAATTGGCCAAATAAATGGTGTAATTATCGTAAATGGCCTAAATGGAATAAATGGAAAAATTGGTCTAAATGGCCTAAATGGATCAATTGGACTAATTGGCCTAAATGACCTAATTGGCCTAAATGGAATAATTGGCCAAATGGATAAATGGACAATTGGGAAAATTAACTTATTAAAAAAATGAACATAATGACCCATTGATCATAATTACCAAGGGACCAAATAACCAAATAAATAACACAATTATAATTGGACCAAAATGAACATAAAAGAGGAATACATATCATGGCCATGTTTAGCATGCTATTTATTATGTGTTTTTTATGTTATAAAACTAGTATAATTTTTATAATGAAATTTATAATTAGATGCTTATTTATTTTATAGATTTCATAGAGTTATACAATTTTAATTATTTATAATTTTATAACTTTTATATTATTAAATAATGATATATTATAATGGTTAATTTCATATGTATAAATCAACATTGGGCATCGAAGGACTTTTTCCTTAAGAAAAATTATTTTTCTCTAGTAGGAATAAAAGGGATCGAAGTGCAATAAATGAACAAAAACAAGAAAATATTGTAAGTTTTTATTGATATTTAAAATATGCATACCTAATTCCTAATTAAATATCTTTATTATATTTTCAACAGTGTGCCCTGGAGTCCCTGAATGAGATAGAAGATGAAAAATTCAATCCAAATTATCATATGAGTCAGGTTTTAGTTGAGGATAACTATGGTAGAGACTAATGTCGACTAGGGAAAAGCTTCATACCCAACAGGCATGGGTCCTCATCATGAACCTCTATAACCTCATATACAACAAAGCTGAAAATGTTATTTAAAATAAATTAGCCAAAAAAAATTATTTATAGAACGATGAAAGAAGTAAATTGATCATTGACCACTTATTCAAAGCTATGTTAGTTATAAATCCATAACTTCCATAAGCTGATTCCACAAATTTTGATTCTTGTATGATATAAATCTGATCTTTATATAATGGTCTTATTTATGTCAATGAGGGTCCTAATGGTGGTGGAGATGATGGTGGTGGTGGTGGTAGTGGTGGTGCTGATGATGATGATGATGTTGGGGTTCTAGATAATATTGTTGGTGATGAGGATTTAGTTGATGATGATGAGGATGAGTTTGATGGTGATGGGGGAGATATTGATCCCCTACATTTTTGAGTTATTAGCAAAGAGACATGTAGATTTTGTTTGATTACTTGAATTGATAGGTTTTATGGATGAATATGAATGTTATAGTATTATAAAAGGTTTTAAAATTATTAAAAGAAGTTGGTCGAATGCTAAATATAAAATATATGTATTTTATTGAATGTATACAATGGTTTGTATTTTATTTACAGGTTTAGGATGTGATGGAAGGGATGGTACTTCCAAATGGTGATAGATAGCTACAGTTATGATTAAATTAACCTTGGGTATATGGTTTTTTGCTAGGAAAATATATACCCACTGTTTAACCAAATACATGGGTATGATAAAATAACCTTTTCTATACTCATGGTTTCTATTGAAAACATGGCTATAAATCTATACCTATGGATTTATTATCCACATTTGAATAAACCATTGGTATAACCTATACCAACGGTTTTATGGGATAAACCCATGGTTCTAAACTGTAGGTATAGGATTTGTTTCTAGTAGTGGTTTAATATTGGTTCTATGTATACCATACACTATCATATATATTATTTAAATAAAATAAATTCTATAATTTTGGTGTAATTCATTATACCACCTTAAACAAATTATTTCCTCATATGTTTATCTCATTTCCAATAGATATGAATTAATGAAATTTTAGAGTCATTACCAAGGAGTGGAAGATATAACCCATCATCATAAATTGAAATTAATTTTAATATTTAAAAATAACTTTATTGTAAACCCACATTGTAAAAAGGGATAATAAAACACCATTTTGAAAAGATGATAAGGGAAGTTATAGGGTTATATAGGAAAACGCATAAATTTGTTTCCATTTAAAAGAGAATATTAAAGGGAAATGAAAACATGGACATGGAATGAAGATCCATCTAGGAGAAATGTTATACTTTTTTTTCATAATAGAAGAGGCCACTAATTCATTTTAAACGATCATAAAAGGATAAAAATTATATTACAATATTCCATTCCAAAAGTTTATGGATTCATTTACTATGAAGATAGATAACATGAGAAAATATATTTACTTTATTTATTTCAAAATCATAAGAAACATTTCATCCTTTGTTTGTGCATAGATTAAATTACACTTATATTGCATCTCTTACATCATGAAATGAGTATTCAATTTTAATTTTTCTTCAATGAATCACTAAAATATAATTTTTATGGATTGTATGGTTAAAAAAAGGATATCAAGTTATTCCTCCAATAATTATACATTAAACAAAAAAAAAGGTTAGAATAGGGTAAGATAATATCTAATATGTCAAAATAATAAATTATTCTTAAAACCCTAATGAACGACACAAAAAGTTAAGAATTAAACATTCCACAAATAACTAACCTTAAAACTCATCAAAATATTGCATACCAAGTTCAAAACCCCAAAATCATAGGGACTTGATCATATATTCTTTCGATATCATAGACAACATTAGTCACTCATAAAGTCATATACCCAAAAATATATCTTCCCCAATCCTATAATCTCTAAAATATGATAATCTATTCTATAAATAACATAAATCACCACAAATCCCAAATGATATCATATATACTTATAAAAGATAACTTAACCTTTATTAATCAAATAAACACCCATATAGGCCAAAAATATTTCCATTTACCATAATAAGATAATTTTCCCAAAATAGTTAAATTCTTAAAAAAATAGAAATAATAAAAAATTCCCTTAATCACTTTTTAATACCATGGTTATCTATATGATAAATCATATGATTCTAATATGTAATGAAATTTGTTTCTTAATTAACCATAATTACTTAAGTATAAAAAATTATCCTAAGCCTAAAGGTTATAAAAACTTTTCAAATTATTTCCACAATATATAAAATCATTATTCCTCAAAAAACCATTTAATTATAAGATAAGTTAAAATTAAGGGTTACATATATCATATAAATTTATCAAAACTCAATTAACATCTCACGAAATATCTTTAATCACCATAAAATACCATCAATTAAAACCTCAAAAAGGGGTATGTATGCATTTGAACATAAAATTAACCATAAAAAATATAAACCCATATGGTATCTATAACTCTTATGTTATCATCATTGGAAAAAAAACCTAATCTCCAAAGATCTCTAAACCATGCCTTGATACCCACTATAACATGATTTGTGTTAAAAAATTAAAAAATCAAATATAAATATTGGATTAATTATATACCCAAGTAACATATAGGTTTATAGTTTTAGATATTAAGTAAAACCTCTTTCAATGTGGTCATTCCCACTTTGTATTGATTTTTTCTCTAATAAAAAAACCATTATAATGAAACATGTTTTCTTTTCATAAAAAATGCCCATGAATTTAAACTTGAAGTCATAATTATTCTTAATAATCCTTAAAACCTATGAAAAACATTTAAAAATTTGGATGAAACAAAAAAAATCAGTAGGATACATAAAATGAAGAAGAATGAAAATCTCAAGTCCATTTCAAAACCATGATATTATAAAAGGGAGTTTTCCTTTAACATAATAAGAATTGAGCTGAAAAAATTATTTACATTCAAATAAAATAATCTTTACTATAAATTTTTTTTCATAAATAACTTTATATGAAAACATAAAGGAAAAACCATAATCATGAGGATTTCATAGAAAACACAAAAACCCATGATATCTATTTTCTTAAAAACCTTTTTCCCCTTAAAGGGAATAATCATTCCATAAAATATAATATCATTTGGCTTCCTAATGGAATAAATTTTTTATTTGAAAAAACATTAAAAAACATAGAAATTCATTTAGGTTCCTTGGGACATCAAATCTATAGAACCCTTAAAAGAACGCTTATAAATGGAATAACCGACATAATTAATTCCAAAATAATTCTATGGATAAGAAAATAATTACCTAATGAATTGGAGATATATATTGAGATCACCCATAATCATAAACTATTTATAAGGATTATAAAATACCTGATGAAAAATAAAATATTTCATTTCCATTACCAAATGTAAGAAAATATAATTTTTAACTGATAAGGAAAACATTTTCAGAAACTGATATATCCATTTCCTTTAAAACCCAACCATCAAAATAGAAATACCTAGAACAAATAGAAGGAGGGTTTTTCTTCAAAGATAAAATATAATGTTGTTATGAAATCCAAATTTAAAATAATGGTTTTAATGTAATGAATATACATTGATTCTTTATTTATTAATACAGGACATTCATTTTTTCCTTTAGGTAAAGAATGTCAATATTTTCCATATATAATATGCGAAACATTCCTTTTAAACAATTTTAATGAATATAAATTTTTAACAAAATTTACTTTATGATTAATTTTTTCCCATATAAATATAACCACAATATAATTTTAAGAATATATACATGAATGAAAAGTATTTATAAAATAAAAATTTAAAACATTTAAAATGAGTATTTAAGGTAAAATGTCATTTACCTTGAGTTTGAATAGTCACATATGTTATTTAGCTTTCGGAATAATAAAATTATATTAATTATATTAATTTATTAATATTTTCTAATGTTTATGTAACACCCCTGGAAAAGTGAGATGTAAAAAGGATAAATGTTACTACCCATGTCAACAAGGTGTACCTTTATTTTTGAGACCCTACCAGATTAGAACTCCATAGTTAAGCATGCTTGGACTGGAGTAGTAATTAGGATGAGTGACATTCTGGGAAGTTTCCCAAGGTGTTTGTGAGTGAGGACAAAACACACTGAAAGAACACGTGTTGGCTTGTGGGGACAATCATTAATATGATAAGCGAACATAGTGAGTAATAGCCTATGGTGTGTTGGGAAGGCAACCAAGGTATTACAGGAGACCCATGGGGTCAGATGACGAGGTTCATGGCCCAGGGAGGTGGGTCCTGACAAATGGTATCAGAGCCAATACCCAGCATAAAGTGCTTAGGCAATGCCTGGGTTTGAGGCTTGGGGTCCACAACGGGGGCGTTGTGATTTAAAAGGGTGGATAATGTAACACCCCTCGAAAAGTGAGACTTAAAAAGGCTAAATGTTACTATCCATGCCCACAAGGTGCACATTTCTTTTCATGACATTACCTGACTAGAACTCTACAGTTAAGAATTCTTGGACTGGAGTAATTATCAGAATGGGTGACCCTCTGGGAAGTTTCCCAAGGTGTGTGTGAGTGAGGAAAAAACACACTGAAATAACATTTGTTGGCCTGTGGGGATAATCATTAGTCTGATAAGTGACCATAGTGAGTAATATCCTATGGTGTGCTGAGAAGACAACCACGGTATTACATGAGACCCATGGGGCCAGATGATTTGGTTCATGGCCCTAAAAGGTGGGTTGTGACAGTTTTTTATTAATTTTATTTTACTTATATCTATGTTGTACTTAATGACATAATTTGTTAGGTTCACGTCAAACATTTTGAGAATTATTGGTTTATAAGACGAAAATGACTTCAATAGGTTGAATTTGGTAAAATGTATCATGATTATCTGATTTATAGAATATTAATCATGATATAATTATATTTTTATAGATAAATTAAACTTTTAGAGAAAATTATATAAGAAAATTATAAAAAATTAATTATATTACAATCATGGAGACGATGGGTTGTACGTACACACGAGCAACGTTTCTATTTTTTAATGAACATGGTGGAAAGAAAGTAAGTTTTATTTTATTTAATTATAATAATAATTATTTGATAAATATTATATTATTTATTTAAATAAACCTATATATTCAATCCATTTGAGGTGGTGAGGAAAAATAAAATACATCTATTCGTGAGGTAGTAGTCCTCACAAACACTTGAGTGATATTTTTATTTTTCATTGGATGGTGAATAAAGAAGTTGAATATTTTTTTACCATTCCGGAATTAAATTTATATCATACACACACACACACACACACACACACAGATATATATATATCTATATCATAAAATTTCAATTGTATCAATTTTTATGACCAACTATAACAGCTGATAATGAAAAATGAAATACATTGTCTTGCGAGGCAGTAGTCTACACTAATGCATGAGCGATGTTTTTAATTATTATTAGATGGTAAAGTATATGAAAATGGGTTATACCATAAAAATAATAATATGATATTATATTATATATAATTATGTTATTATGTTATCATGGTTGAAGAAGATTTGAAGGAGGTATAATAATAAATATAACGAAAATGCTCGGTTAAGAACTATACATCTTCATTCGAAAAATTCATTATGTTTACACCTAAAGATATAATAGGATTTTATTATGATAAAGAAAAGGACTCAAGTAAATGGTAAATGATTTGGGATGATCTTGTATGATATAATATTCTCTTGAAGTGTTAATTAGAGAGGATAGGTGGTGTGTTTTTATAAGTGGGTGAGAGGACACACTTTTAATTATTCAAAATATTAAAATATATTAATAACTCAATCGATCCAAATAGATCAAAAATTCATAATTTTAAAATAATATATATTATATAGTATAAACATTTCCATAAAATAGGATTTAAAAAATTACATTGGTCAATCAAACCAATATCATTTTATATTTAACCCATTTTTAATCTTACTGGGGTAATTAAATTTTTTTACCAAAAAATACTATTCATAATGACAAAAAATTAATGTAGAATTTTTTTTAAAAAAAATATGATTAAAAATATGGATTCAATTTTAAAATACTAAATATATATAAGTTTTAGAAATTAATTTTTAAATAAACCTGCAAAACGTGATACAAACGGGTTTTCATAAAAATTCCATTTTAGGTATAAATTTTTTTTACATAAAATTAAAGAAATTCGTTGATTAAAATTTAATTTATTTAATTATTTTTTATAAAATTATATTTTTAAATTTGAAAAAAAATCTAAAACAAAATGTAACTTCATAAATAATTGAACGGAATGGAAAATTTCTATAAAATTTCTATTTTTAACTATCCATGAGAAAATAAATATTTTTAGAAAAATATAAATATTTCACCTTAAGATAATTTTGATATTCTGAATTAATAAATAAAATAAATTTATGTAAATAAAATTCCTAAAATTGGGATAAATTAATTTAAATATCCACACACAATTTTCAATAAAACCCATTTTTAAAGAAAATTTACTTTTAAAGCATAAAATGAACTTATTCTCATTCCTTTCCGAATTTTAATAATTAAATAAATAATAATTACTTAAATTGGATATATAATCTTCATATATAATTATATTCATTTTTTAATAATGTTAAATTTAACCTATTAAGATAAAAGTACATTGCGCTAATAAAACAGTTTTATAAAAAAAATATTTTACCTTCAAAAGATTTTATATTCATTTCTGACCAATTGATAATCAAAGGATAATTTTTTATTAATTATGTTAAGGAAAAAGTCATATATATTAATATATATATTTGATAATATGGTTATTTTTATTTATACTCATCAAACAAACGACTAGGTCATAAAGGTCATATTAAAATGATAATAGTATATCATGGTTCATTTACATTTGATGTTTCATATACCATGCTCTATCAAATATACTATTTAATGAAAAAAAATTCAAAAAACTTGTGTTGTTACCCCAATTCCTATGAATTTTTGAATATATCACCTATATCTAGTCATCATCTATATAAATCTAAGGTAATTAAACTACCATAAATACATTACATGTGACCTCTAATAGAAATGAGTACCCCAAAACCACTATCTACCTGAGAAAATGAACATAATGGAAAATTTATTTGTATTATTTCAAAAAAATATTTTTAATATATGTAAATTACTTAAAAGAGGGAAGTATATTACACATACTTATTGAAACATGATGTGAATACTTCATGGATCTGTTGGGAATAAACCACAAAGGTCCTGTCATTTCCTTCCAACATACACAATGTTTCCTTCTTGTGATATATTTCATGAATATAGAATGATAATCGAGTGTGTACATCACCATTACTTGAGTAGTGTGTATCAAAAAAATTATTTGTTCTAGCACGATACACAACATGTGTTGTTAGTGAAGAGAGACCCTAGTTCAGTCCATATCACCCCTAGGTTAGGTTGATGTCACTGACCCGACCTATTTTGTTGGCCCACCTGACTGGGTCATTTACTTGGACACAGTGTGTGTGTTTGTGTGTGTCGACCACACATGACATGGAATCAAATGTAAATTATTTGTGTAAATAATGTTACCTGGTCATGTATCTATTATATAAACATGGTGTTTTCTATAATTATAAACACAATTTAATATTTAATAATTATCTAGAAGCCATATCTTCTAGACGACTCAATACATGACATGTGCTTTAGTGGCTATAAACCATTCAATCACATTATACTTCTTATAAAACATAGAGTAATAATTTTGTTAATAATCTATTATTATACTAAATAATTCTTTTTCCATACCAATATAGTCATCCCCCCACCGAGTTTCCTTTACTATGTCACCCTTGCATTGTTTCTTCCCCCCTATTCCATTTCAATTCCCAAGAAAGTATTCCTATTCAATTACATTTGATACCAATCTAGCCTAAATATATCACATGCCTCACACATAAAAAAATTTCCTAAGGTTTCATTTCCTTCATCACCTCACCACCCTAGGACATTGCATTAACTCCATTTTGATTTCTCCAACCACTAGAAACCTTGAGGATCTACGATGCTTCATCATCTCATCATCCCACGAAAGAGAGAGGTAGGTGTGGGAATAGGGGATCACTAGTGACTAGGTAGATAGCTTTTTTATGAGGCGTCATAGAAATCCCATGAATCCACTATAAAATAAATAACTTGGTAGTGAATAGTAGTTGGGTGACTAGCGATCACTGAACTACTTATTCATCATTACATATGCAATCTTCAATGAATGTGAAAAATTCAGAATTCAAAGAATGATGTTTTTAGGAAATTATTGTAATATTAAATGTAATGATAGTAATACAACAAATATTTGATAATGAATGAGAATAATTATTTAATATATAATCACCGATAATGTGCTATGTTGTTATTGATTAACTAATGCTTCAATGTTTGGCCTCGATTCACTATCCAATGTTTGCTCCTCAAACTCAAATAACTTTCTTACTAATATTTCTCAATAGGGTTTTCTATAATTATTATTCATATATCACCATAATTAGAGGTTTTTTGGGAGGTATTTATAGATTAAAAATAAGTCAACCATGTATTTTATTAAAGAACCAAAATAGTTTAGATATAGGGCCAAAAAGACAAATAAAATATTATACCTCTTCTGGGTAAACCCTCTCATGTCAAACCAAGCCATAATGAAAAATTTTACACATGAGGATCTATTTTGAAGATATCTAAATTATCAAACATCGAATAAAACTTTACTTAATAATTAAATATTAAATATTCCATTAAAAATAAAATTATTTGGAAAATCACTGAAACTATACCCAAAGAGATACAATTAAAAATTTGAATCCTATTCAAGTTATGATTCAATGAAAAAAATAAGAAACACAAGAAGATATATTGTCCTTGTTGTTTAGATAGTGGTAGTGGATGACTCTAGCATAGGCAGGTCGATCAAAATATTCTAAATCTTAATGAGTGTTCACTAGTCGGGGGATCAGAAGATGTGAATGTATTTTATAATTTTTACATTGAGTTTTCTGATGTTGTTAAGTATAATTAATATACTTTTGGTGTTTCTACAAAGGTGTTAGAATATTAGAGTTATTCAGAGAAATATAAGTGTAACTTGAATTGTTCTCCATAATTAATATTTGTAGTTGTTCTTGATATAGTAGATCAGTAGTCATCTTTATCAATGGAGGGACATCTATGAATTTTGGATGTTAATGAAACTGGATATCCAACTGAGACCCACTATAAGTGAGTGAGACCACTTGTAAATGGGTTTATGTGATTATATGATTAATTATAATTAGTAATATTAATTGACTATAATTCTTATATTATCTAATTGTAAACAAATATTGGAAATAGCTATATCCACTAGATGTATGAAGAAATGTATGAACCACACAAATTCAAGTGTTCTATAATTTTTGATTATTTTACTTATCCAAATATTTATTGAGGCCATGTGTGAGATTATACCAGGAGGTTTAATTTTTATGATACATTATGGTGTGGTCTTTCCTTCCAATATTTTAGAAAATAAAGTCCAGGTAATCCTTTTGGTCAATGAGGTAAAGGATGTTCTACTTCCGGTAAATGGTGCTTTTAGGGGATGCATTATATAGAATACGGATTTAGAGTATTATTAACAAGTATTATTAGATCTTGGTTTAGGCATTAACAATTCATAGTTGAAAGAATCAGTTTTAATTCTATTTCCATCATTGTTTCTTTAATTTTTATAGTTTAATTGTAACATAAGGAATAAAATTCCAATAAGTTTATACCTAAATATACATGTTTTGTGGGACAAGATTTGAATTATGGATAATTTATATAGAATATTATCTCATTCAAAAGGTTTTGGAAGTTACGTTGGATGGATTAAAATAAGGGAAGCTGAAAAAATCAGAATGAGAATGGTTAGATAATAAATTTAATTGGTTATTTAAAATTTTATTGGATAAGAATGTATCCATTATCATTCAGGAGGTGAAAGCTGTGGTTGAGATGATACAATATCTAGTGGAAATGTATGAGAAACTGACTACTTTGATAAAGATGTTCTGGATGTGAATGTTATTCAGTATGAGATTATTATAAGCTAGAGTAGTAGATGATCATATGAATGAACCCAATATTATTTGAAGTAATATCAAATCAGGTAAAGTTACTTTTGTGGATGTTGTTAAGGATATTTTTCTAAAATAATCATTACTTAAATTATGGGATGAGATAAAAGGACATGACCTCAAACATTACGGAATATTGATTTTTAAGTCACAAATTCAATCTCTTACATTTTAAAGATAATTATGTTTTACAGTTTTATAGGATTAGGTCATCAGCATTACATAAATAAATATGATATAAAAAATTATAAACTTCCCCTCAGTATCAAAATTTTCAACAATATAAAACTTTTATGAAATAACCTGTTTTCTTTCCATGAAATATCTTCAAAATAAATTCTTAACTTATTTTTTATAACTATTAATCCATAAAATAATATGAAAAACCATATAAAAATATGGTTGATCATAAAAATACCAATAAAGTACTTATAAAAAGAAATAAATAAATTTATCAGTCCATGAAATCTAATTTTTTTACCATTTTTAAAATTAACCTTGGACTCAAAATAAAAGATTTATTACTCAGAAAATTAACTTCTCTACCTATGTATTTTCTAAAAAAATTTCATAATAAATATTAAAAGGAAAATAAATGTCAAAAATTATTATTTGAAATTAAAATAAACTCAATAAATTGTTTTTAAAGAGTTTTACCTTTTACCCTAAAATATCATATACTTTCCTTGAAAAAAATATCCTTTACCTACCTTGTGAAATCATAAGTCTTCCATAAAAACTGATAGAAATAATTTTTAAGTAACATGGTATATAATTTCAATATAACTATAATAAATGGAATAACCTACCTAGTAAATTCTAGTAATCTCTTTTGAGAAACCTAAGTGGATAATTCCATCCCTTAACCCAATCCATTAGAGAGATATATTGGGCTCTCCTGTTATTGGTTTATAACAGAACCAACTATCCATGGGTCATAAAACAACCATCCATAATTGGATTATAACATAACCACCCTTCATAAAAACAATCCCCAATATAAATAACAAAATCTTAACACATGAATGATTTGGTTTCCATAAAAATATTTATTACACCCTTGCCAAAAACATTTCAAGATATCAAAATATCGCTTCCATTAAAACCACATTTGGAAAATAAACAACAAAAATGGAAGGAGGGTCTTCATTTGAATAAAACCTGTAATATTATAAATCAATAAAAACATAAAATAAATATTATTGTAGTGGGAAATTTTAACATCGCATACATTAAAATAGAACATTCAATTTATTTTTTTTCCAAATATTCCATAAAGAATATGTAAAAATAATCATTTTGAAAACATTTTAAAGAAGCTAAAAAGTGAAATAAATGTTATTTATAATTCATTTTATTATATGCAAATGAATATAAAATGAATTTTTAGCAATATGGACATCGATGAAAAATATTCTGAAAATAAATATGTAAAACCTTTAAAACAATATTTTTAAGGTAAAGTCTCCCTTAACTTGAGTCTGACTTATCAAGTATGTTCATTAACATCCTAAGTAACAAAATTAGGGTAATTATTTACTTTATTAAGAATCTTTTTCATTTTTACAATTCATTTTTTTATATTTGGTACCATGTTATAATTAATTTTTTAATCAATTAAGTATACATGAGAGGTTTTGAAAATATTTGGCTCATATGCCCAAAATGTCATTAGTAGATTGAATATGGTCAAATGGATCATTATTTTATCATCTAAATAATAATAAACAAGAAATAATTATTATTATATATATATATTATAATTTTTAAAACCAAACATGAAATATGGTATTGAAAAATGAACTATGTTACAATCATGGAGGTTGTAGGCTATATGTATGCTAGAGTAACATATATATTTTAAACGAACATAAAGGAAAAAAGGTATGTATTATATTATATATATATAATTATTATTAAATAATTAATATAATTTTATTTCTTTAAATAAACATTCATATAATATCAATTTTAGGTGATTAGAAAACACGAATCACCTCGCTTCGTAGAGGTGGTAACCTACACGCACACACATACGACATTAAATTTTTTTTAATGGATTGAAATTAATAAAATAAAAAAAATTATAAATTACTCATCAATGTAATATATATTAATTAAATCCATCATTATAACCATCCTTTAGATCTGGTGATGGAAACAGATTTATATCGGTTCGTGAGGCGATAATTAATTATTCACACGAACTATGGTTTTATTTACAAATTTATAGAAGAGGATATGGTTATAGTTTATTATAATAAAATAATAAAATATTTTTATATTGAATATAATGGTTTTATTTTTTCATAATGGCTTAAGAAGATTTTATCATGATAAAAGAAGAAATAAATCAAAAAACCTCAGTTAGGAACTATACCTCTACTTGAAACCACCTATTTAGGTTACCCAAATCCTTCCTATGTTGGTTTTATAATACCGATATGTCTATAATATGTGGGGATGGATGTATGTACGGTATTTTTAGGGATTTACAATGATATTGTTCTCAAAAATTTAGATTAAGAGAGGATATGAGGGCCCCTTTTATAAGTGAGGTGAGGGGCATGCTTGGGATAAAGTAAATAATTAAATTAATATAAATGAAGTTTTAGAAAAAATGGTACTAAAATGATAAATTTGGAATATATAATTTTTATGAGTCTAAATATCCTCATAAAATAAAATTTTGAGATTTTTAGGTGATATTTTCACACTTATCTCTTTGTTTTCACCCTCTGTTAATCCTTTTGATGATTACCCTAATATTAATGTTTTTTATCATGGGAATCAAGAATGTTACTATAATAGTAAAATTTTCCAACAAATTGAATGATGTTTTTATCATTAACTGTATTCCATTCCCTTGGAGGAAGATAATATATTTCTATATTTTTAACCATTTAACAAAATATTGTTTGTTATAAAATATCCTAAATGTCAATTTTGGAACTATTTAGTTAATTTTAATTTAATAAAATAAAGATAGTAATGTAATTAAAATATAAAACTTTTAATCATACCGAATATATAATATTGATCTTTTAAATTCATGGGACACTATAATTTTCCAAAATAATTTTAATTTTAGAATATTCAAAATCATTCACTAAATTTTTCTACAACTTGAACAAACACTAAGTCAACAATGTAGAATTTATTTAGTTAATTATATAATACCTAAGTTTTGGAAATAAATTAATATAACAAAAATTTAATTATTCTCAAAATTTAATTTTGGATTCATTATTTAATTACTTTTATTCTTATGGTATCAGATAAGAAATATTTAAAAGAAAGAGTAAAATTTTGTATTTTTCTTTACTTAAAACCATATAAATGTCAAACTAAAAGATAAAATAAAAAATGACCATATTTTATATGTTATTATGATTATATAATAAATTTACTCATATAATAAAATAATTTAAATGTTTTTAATGAAATTGAATCCTTAACACATTAGTTCTAACCCTGATTAAGTCATTTTATCTTTAATGTGGAAACAAAAATTTATTATGATTTCTATTCATAATGAAAAAATAAAAAGGAAATATTTAAAAACTTTGTACAACATGATTCCAATTATTGAATCAATTTTTCAGTACTCAATTTATATATATTTCAGAATTAAATATAAAATTTAACTCACATAATGCGATGAAAAATGATTTTTCAGAAAAATGAATTCATGAGTATAAATTTATTTATACAAAATTTAAGTATTAAATTTATTAAAAAGAAAATAATTTGATTATATTTAACAAAAAAATAACTACTAAAATTTTCAAACAAAACCAATATATAATTTTACATTTTAAATACTTGAAAAGAAAATAAAATTTTCAATAAAAATCAGCATTTTCACCATCCTTTAAAAAATTATTCTGTTTAGAAAATTCTCAAAAATCCATCATATGCTAATTTTTAAATGATGAATTAAAAAAAATATTTATTTTTTAAATTAAAATTTATAATTTTGAAATAAACCTTCTATATTACAAAAAAACAAAATTTTCTTAGAAATAAATACTTGTTTCCTTTTGACTAAAAAATTACTAAATATTAATATAATGCATATAACTACATAAAATGAAATTATTGAATATTTGAAATTATTTATCCTAACATTGAAAAGGTTTTTGAATTATTACCCATTTTTATAAATTTCATCATCTCAATTTTATTCCTTACTTAAGAAGTGGGAATATCTTTCCCTCATACTATTTTTTTATTTCCATGTCGCTTCATCAACCATATTGTTTTTCCATATTACCTTTACCTATTGAATAACATTATTTGAATAGAAAACATATATCTATTCAAGAATTAGAATAGGTTATTCCCCGTTTGAAATATTCACTTCCAACTAAACTACTTTAGGGATAAAAACATGATATACATATGGAATATATTTTTGTAATAATGAAACATGGAATAAAACATATACTTAGAATAAACATAGAGGTAAGGAAAAGCAGTAGGAAAAAAATGGAAATTTCTCTAGGATTTCATATGGTCCAATTAACTATGTTTATAGATTCCCCTTTTTACTAAAATTCATAACACTTTTACATGAATATTCTTTGAGAAAAATATGATCACTTAAATCGAAATAAATATTTTTCCTTTGGTAATATACATATTTTTCTACATGCGCTGATATATCTTCATGTATTGTTGTATCATATTTAACTTATCAACCCTTTATTCTATGAATTATAGTACCAAAAAATTAAATTATCTTTCTTTATCCCATTAAGCTAGAGTCCCACACTACTTTTTATATAATTCTTCCAAATCAACTATCTTTATAATGCAGTGAAAACTATTGTTATATGAAAATTTGAAAAATGAAAGTCGAGGAAAGAGTTTCCATTGTAATCCATTCAATTACCTCAAAGCTTGTCTTCCATGGTTTGAATCATTCAATTGGACTTTCCATTAGATTTGGGATGAAAATTTTATTGAAATTTAATTTAACACCCTACAACATCTGAATTCCTTTCCAAAAAAATAGAAGTAAACCTAAGATCATGGTTTGATACAACGGATAGGGGAAATCCATATAACCTAACTATATTTATGAGGTATAGTTATGAAAGATGATATAAAGACATAATATCTCTTATGGAAAGGAAATATATATATTTAATTTGTCAAGAAATAATAACCCAAATTTCATTATTACGTTGAGATGTATTTGGTAATACCAACACCAAATACATGGATATATTTTAACATTACCACTATGATATTGGAAAAGGATGAATAATTCCTTTTATTCTCATTCTACTTTAACATTTTGACAATTAAAACATTTCATGGTAAAAGAAGAAATTTATTTCTTCATTCCTTCCCACAAGAAATATTCTCATATGTCTATATAAATGTTTTTACTTTGAAGATGAATAGAAAATAGAGAACTATGAGCCCCACTCAACATTTATTTCTTCAATTGGTGGTCACATAAAACACATTATGTTTTTCTAAATCTAAAAAAAATTCTTTTTCAATATTAAATTCATGAAATATACCATTATTTAAAAATTATAAATTTTCATGAAACTCAAGTCTTAAATCTAATATTTCTTAATTCCTTCTAATATAGATGATTATATTGATAGATAAAACAAAATAGAGGAAGTTCCTGCACGCAAAATTTCAAACCCCTCGTTTATCAAATCATAAAATAAATACACATGTTCCAAAAATGACATGGTTAATGCAACATTATATTTCTGACACAATATCATTAGATACACTTCTTGATTTATGGATATGGAAATGAAATGTCCATTGATAATATTTTATCAATTGAAGATATGTCCTTTATCTCATTTTCAACTATTTCTGAGTGAATATATATTTAATTTTTTTGGATTAGTGTATATTTCATTATTTAATCCAAATAAATAATGTCTCCATATTTTTAAATAAAAAAATAAAATTGGAATTTAAGGCCAATTTTATGATAATTTCTCTCTTGAGGTTTTAATTGATGTGAAATATAAGAAATTACCTGATCATTTTTCATTAAAACAAAACCCAATACTCAATGAAGCATCACTGTATGGAAAAGTCACCATTTTTCTATGAAAGGACCAAAACTAGAGTATTAGATAGTTTTCATTTCAATTCTTATAAACATTAATTACATTTCTTAATCTAGATTAACCTAACTTCTTTTCATTTTATTTTATCTAGTGGTCCTGATAACCATGCAACATTTTCAACAAACCATCGATAATTGCCCAATAATCCATGAAAATAATAAGCATCAACAACATTTTTTTGTATTTTCCATCCATCAAACACTTTAGTTTTATTATAATCAATATTTATAACATCTTTACTTATAATATGTAAAGGTAATGTGATCTATTATTACCAAAATTCATATTTACTTAATTTATTATATAACATCCTTTATTTTGGAATTTACATAAGAATCCTTAGATGTTTTTTGGGATCCACATTAAGTATAGAATAATCCAAAATATCTTCAATAAAAAACCAAATATTTATCCAAATATCCATTTAAATATATCTTTATAATATCCATGAATACATATAGAGAATTAATTAACCCAAAGTTCACAAAAAACTAAAAATTAAAATACATATTATAAAATACAATTATAAGAAATTCACCGTCCTTGACCTTTAACTAATGTTACCCGTAATTGAGGTCAACCTTTAAAAAATACTAACCTCCCTAGATTTGATTAGATAAGTCATTAATATGAGGAAAAAACAAATAACTTAATAGTGATGTTATTCAATTCTATTTAATCAATACAAATCCTCATGGAACTGTATTTATTTTTAATAAATAAAACATGGTAACCTCATGGAGAAGTGATAAGATGAAGAAAAACATTATCATGTAATTCTTATTACTTTTTTTTATTAATTATAGATGTTTTAATTTATTAATTAAATATACAGGTTTTGAAATTTTATTAGCATTAGGTAATAAGTCAATAGTAAACTCAACATCCTAGTCAGGTATAATATCCTGTAACTCATCAAAAAAATCTATATATTCTTTTACTGCAAGAATATCAAAAATATGAAAATCTCCCTTATCTTCTACAATATGAATGCGATAATATTAATTTCCATATTTTTATATTTTCCAAAATTCTTGAAATGTTATCAAAGGTATGTGTCGATCCCTGTAGACAACTCAAGAGGGGGTGGGGGAAATTGGGTTTTTAAATATGATTATATTAATTTTTTTAAAAATTATATCAACCAATTTGATAAAAATGCATAGTGAACAAAAATAATAAAATACTATAATTTTATATTTATAAATGATTCTCAAAATCATTATCATAGCTCCGCTAAAATAATTTTGATAATACTTTATATTTTAAAACTCATTTACTCATATCAAGAACTATATATAAATCCAAAATTTATGTTCACTATAAAGGGTAATGTTTTGTATAATAGTTTTGAAAAATTCTTGTTTTATTTAAAATAGAGAAATAAAAGTAAAGAAAAATAAATAAGTCACAGCATAAAATTAAACAAGGGATTATATCTAAAGATGAAGCATAATCCTCTCCACATATAAATCACCCACTTCCTTTAAGTTTATTATAAAATTTACTGATCCATTATATGGATTGGTTTTTATAAATAAAAACATACAAGGATATTATGGAAAAATATCCTTTTCCATTTTCGTATGTCAGATACAAAAAGGTTCTAGGCCACACAAGACATATTCCATGGTTATTTATGGGAGTAAAAATGAGGTGAATATAGAGAGTGTTAACAACTCTCTAGTTTAGCATTGGATATTGTTCTTTTATGATAAACAATGTAAAACAAAAAACACAACTCAAATTAATGCTAAAACAGAAAGAAAATAAATAAGGGATGAGAAAATATGATGTTCCAAAATCCGAGTAGATTCAGTTGTTCATGATTCCTTAAATCTATATTTGAAAGGAGGCTAAAAAAGTTTCACAACAAATATAGAAAATTAGAGTTTCTTGGATGTTTAGAAAATAATACTTTATTAATAGTAAAAAATTATCCTATGTTCTTCCACAAAAATGTTTTTCAATAATTCTTTTTGTTCAAGTATATGAGAGTTTTCATTTCTGGGTCCATACATATGTGTTGCATGCATGGGTAGGTAGTAAAAATTTATTACACCAAAGTCCAACTATCCATTGTAGAAAAAATAAGAATTAATGTCCACAATAGACATACTGATAGATATATTCATAAAGCTACAACATTTTCTTTAATACATCCATGGTGTTTTTTGAGAATAATTATTCATAAATCCAGAATCTTATTTCCACTTTTAAATGAATAAACTATCCATTGGGAAATTAATTTAGAAATTAATTCTAGATAGATATAGAAGCTCACTAGTAGTACATTATTTAATAGAAACTTCTACTGAAAAGTTGATATGGATTTTGATGATAGATCTTAGAAGTATAATTTTATTTTTAAGGGAATAAATTAGCACTGGAGGTAAATTTTCTTTTAAAGTAGCTCAACTGAACTGTAACGTTATCTGGTCGTAGCACTATTGAAATAGAGGTAGCATCGAGCGATGGTAATAGATTTTGGTAGTAGATATACCATGTAGCGGTGGTAGCTCTACTTGATGGTATCACAATATGATAATAAATCCTAGTGTTCATAGAGGTGAACTGACAGTATCTTGTTGAATTGACAGTAGATTAGATCAGTAGCTTGCTTTAACAAATGATATCTCACTTCAACAAATAGTAGATGGAGATTGTAGATCACAACTTATCCAATATTCAAAATCTATCCGTAATAAAATATGAAGAAAACTAAGATATTATTCATAAAAATCCAAGTCCATATGTGATTCATGGTTATTCATTCATTATATAAAATCACCAATTTGATATTCCATACAATTACTCCTCCTTTTGGGATTAAGAAAATGATATAAAGAATATGAGATTATAAAAAATACATAAGGATGAAGAAAAATGGGCTTGTCATTATATAGTACTGTTAAAATATTAGATTATAAGATAAAATACAAGGGAAACAATACATATAAAATCCTAATTAGAGTCTAATGAAGCATCCAAAATCTCACTAGAGGTAGGATCCACAAGATCCTTTCCTTTTCTAGCAATAAAACAACCATGAGAAGAATGATCAGTAGGTGGTAAAAATACTATAGAAGATGAAAATGGCATAAGCTGCCTCAAAACATCAATAAGGGTAAGTCTAGATGGAATAACCACATTGGTGGTTGAATGTAAGGGGATGATAAATGTTTATAAAGGTATGCAGTCAAAGGAACATTAGGAGGTATAAGCACAACTATCCTAGTGTTATAGAAAATGGTTCCATAAACTTCACTAACCAAGTTATCACATGACCATCATGCTTCATATCCTTGAAATATTATTCATTCTCTTCCATGAAGAACTTGAGCAGGGTTTCCAAAGTCTTCAACTGAGTCAATTTCTCCCTAAAGTCCCCTATCATAGAAGGAATTCTAAAATTATTAGCTAAGTACATAAAGCGATAATTAATCTCATACTTGGTATAAATCCTTGAGAGATAATAATTAATAGATTTAGTTTTCGGTTACCTATAACTTATATCCTAAATTTTAAATTCAATGACCAACTTATACATGCTCTCACCAGTAGATTTAATCTAGTGAAGCTCATCCTGATGAGAAGTAGATACATCACCCATAACAAATTGAAAATCTTCTCTCCCAAGGGATTGAATCAAATCATCATCAAATGAATTAGGGGAAGAAGGAGGTGCATATCCTAAATATTATTCTCTATAATTATAGAAAGACCCAAGCCTCTCCAAAATATATATCTACCTACTAATAAAAGCAGCAATCATGTCCTCTGTAGAAGAAAAAATGGAATATATCGTTTCTATTATCCTCATAATCTCCACTTACAAATATCCCATATGTAGTATAATTATTGGATAGATATGATAAAAGACTAAATAAACTATAATACATGTTTCTATACCACAAAAATTTAATTTTTGATCCAAGGAGGACCAAAGAAGCCCATTTAGTTATATTAGGAAACTTTCCTTAAAGTCATCTAGATCATCATTTTTTAAATACCTGGAATGAGGTGGGGATAAATTAAAAGGATGAGGAGTTCCCTCATGGATTTCCATTGTATAATCCTCATGATCAATATCCACATCAGGTACCTTAAAAAATATTCTAAAATCTCTTCTAGATCAATCATATCGACCAGTTCTCCCTTAGGATCTCTTATAGAAACTGAGGTGGTATGTCCACCATCCTATAGTGGACTACCCTGATCATCATAATCACCACCACCACCACCACCATCAGATTCATAATAATACAACCCATTCTCAATATATCCTAGGCATTTATCCCTATTAGATAGTGATCTACACTTATGTCTATCAAATATAATTGGATCAACATGGACTCCAGAAGCGTGAACCTCTAAAGTGGCTGGTTCATCTCTATCACTAAAGTCCAAAATTTAAAAAATAACACCGAGACAAGACCTACCCCTCTCTACTGGAAAACATTTTAGAATTAATTATAGTATAATTGGGGTTGGACTACACATCCTTATGTACACCATCAACATCGGACTGTAAATCATTATTAATAACCACTATATTCTCCAAACTCTATGAATAAGATCTCTCAGATTGATCACCATTAGAGACTTAAATATCTTATACTTCATCATCCTCTTATAGAAATATATATCTATTAGAAAGGTAAATAAGTGGACTAGGAGAACTATAGGATACATTGGGAGTCATAAAAACCTCAGGGTAGCACCACTCTTCTATGAAAAGAGGTACAACATCTTCCACATCATATGTAGCTTCCTTTTCCTTAATCTAAAACTCAACATCTTCATATGAGGAATACTCTATAACCTCATCTTGATCCAAGCCATGATGAACCATATCTTTTAGTCTAGAAGGGTTATTTACATTATTAAATATTTCATAATTTTTTTCATTATCCACCACCCAACATTTTCACCATGGGTTCCATTTCACTACCAACCTTTTGTAGGTTAATTTACTCAGGAATAAACCATTATGTTTGATTATCATTTAATTTCCAAATTGAACAATGACTCTTTCTACCAAAATAGAATAAATCATTTTCTTTTAGGAAATGAAGTTCAATCTTGAGGAGGGATATCATAATTCCTTCATATACACCATTAAATATTGAAAAAATTAATAATGTCTCCTAGTTTCTTAAGAAAGAAGAAGAAAATGTCCTCATACCTTATTATGATGAAATCCAATTTCCAAGGACCTAAAATGTTCTGAATGAACTTAAATAGCCATTAGAATTATCAATCAAGATCTACTATAGTAGGTCTTCTTTAGGTTTCATTTTTAGTCAAGTCAAGCAAAGCAACATTGATTATGAATTTCTCATAGTTGATAGGAAAGTATCCTTACTTATCGTCCTGAACATCTTTGTGAGGTACTCCTAAAAATTTATCTTACTATCTCAAAGAGAGAATAATATCTTTTCTATCACTCACTATTATGATAAAATCTTTATTATCCCCAAATTGATACTATAAAAATGATAAAAATCATGAACCATCCTAGGGTTGAATGGTCTATCATTCCCAAAGAAACTTTTTACCCATCTCTAGTCCCAGTTCACATTCCAAATGTGTGAATATAGATTAGATTACAACACAACATCAATTTATTTCCCATAGAAAACAACATGATACTTGAGCTGGGAATTCTTTGGTTCAACATGATAAATTTATTATCATATTAATTTTTTCAAAGGATGCAACTCATCCAATGATTCAAAAGGACATTTCAGATAAAAAGTTTCTACACTGGTTTGAGGGATTATGGCATAACATCAATAGAGAAAAAGGGAATATGAAATGTTTCAAAGGAATTGAGCAGTTTCAAGGTTGGATCATGTGAGAAAGGTTTAATCATACACATAATTTAGGTTAATTTTTATCATTTAAGGATTCAGAAATCATAAATTAAATAATTATAAAAAATTTAAAAAAATTAATTATGATAATAATTTTTAAAAAAGGAATAATAAAATTAGGTACTATAGAAACATAGCAATTGGTTCTACGGTAGACTATCAGGTTTTCATAAAATAGAATCACACCACGAGAACATCCAGATGGTAGAAATTTATGGTACAATGCCATGGTATCATCTACTGGTACTATGCCAAAATATAGATTTATGATATAATAACAACAATAGTGTTCAATAGTCAATATTTATTGTATCATGACTAATGATTGATCATCACAGTGAATACCAGCTGTAAATCAACTGTGGTAGTACCAATATTGTTATTTTTCTGTAGTATAAATAATGTATATATATGAAGAAAAGACTAACAAAAATTTATCATTCCATGTTCATGTTATATATATATCATTCTATGAAAATTTAAATTCTTTTTGAATATATCTACAAGATAATGTCCAGTATAAATTAACTCATGAGTTATATCACAATTTTGAAAATAGTATCTCAAAAAGCCATGTCTTATATCAAATTTTTTTTTCATAGAGTGAGACATAAGATTCTTGGATATGTTTAAAACCATTTTATTATCAAAAATTATAGGGAATTGTCGAAATAGATATTCATATGTTAGTAATGTGTGTTTAATCCACAAAATCTAATCAAAACAAATGACTTTAGTTATGTACTCATATTGAGCAGCGGATAATGAAATAGAGTTATATTTATTAATACAACATGCAATTAGATACATACATGAAAGGTGATAAGTTGTGGTGGTGTTTTTTCAATCTAACATAGAACCAAGAAAGAATAAATCTAAAAATCCATGGAAGTTAAATTATTTTTCTCTAGAATCCAAAAATTATAAAACAGTTTTATTTTTGAGTTATTTTAAAATTATTTTAACAACATGTTAATGTGACTCATTTGTATTTTTTTGAAAGAAGGAACACATACACACACTAACCATTAAATTAGGATAGTTATAATTTATGTAATACAAATATCTAATCGTACCCATGTAAGTTTTTTGATCAACTGGTTTCCTAGTTTCATCAAGATCTAGTTTACAGCTGGTACTCAGGGAGTATCAAAACCTTTTGTATTATCCATAAAAAATGATTTAAAATATCACTAGACTATTTTATTTTATTTAAAATAATTCCATATTTATTTTGAGAAATATGAAAACCAAGAAGAAATTTAAGATCACCCATCAAACTCATTTAAAATTTAATTTGCATAATTTTTTAAAACTAAATACATAATGAATTTCTTGAAGATAAATAAATATTATCATTAACATATATTTGTATAATTAAGACACATTTTGAAATAATTTTATTAAACAAATTAGTGTTATTTATCGCTTTAGTAAAAACTTTTTAAATAAAAAACAAGCTAAGATTATCATACCGATCTCTAAGAACATGATTTTAACCATATAACTATTATTATATAATTTTAAAACATGATTTATAAAGTGAGGGATTTTAAATATAGATGGTTGTTCAACCGAAAAATCCCTAACTATATACATATTTATGAATGTACTCTTTACATCTATTTGATATAATTTTAAATTTAAATTTCCTGTATATGAATAAAACATTTTGATGGATTCAAGTCTGGCAACTAGAGAAAAGGTTTCTATATGGAAAATTCCTTCTTCTTGACTATATCATCGTGAAACTAATTTTTCTTTCTTCTGATTATTGTTACTAACTCATCAAACTTATTTTTAAACTCCCATTTAGTGCCAATAGTTAGGTATTCCATGGGTATTTCAACATATTCATAGACTCTATTTTTTTCAAAATTATTGATCACTTATTACATTTCCATTACCCTAAAATTTTCATTAGTTATTTCATTACTATTCCTAGGTTTAAGCTATGATTAGAAATATTGATGTTCAACTTGGTTTTTAGGAGAATCTCTAGTCTTAGTTTTTTTATCTGCGTCACAGACAAAAACATATAAGGTATTATATTTTTTTATTCATAATACATATAGGAATAAGACTTTAGAAAACTTCAATTTCATCTACATGTTCAAGTTCAAGCTTTTCCTCAGAAATGAGATATTTTTCTAGAGGTGGTATATCAGAATTATCACTTGTCTTAACATTAGTTTCCTGATCAGAATAATCAACCTCCATTTTTTTATAAATATTTCTTAGGTTTATGTTTATATGTCTCACAAAACATGACATATATTTATTCTTCCATAATATTAGTCCTTTTATTAAATACCCTCTATTATTTATTGGTTGTATAAAATCCCAGGAAAATTCCTTTTTCAATTTTGGAATAATAATACACCATAACATATGAATCATGTTTTTATTACTAAACTATAAAATATAGAAGGTACAAATAATTCCACATGAACAAACTCTAATGGTTGAGGATCTTAAACTTATTTCATCAGTTGTTTTGAAAGAGATTTTTTCTTTCCCATTTTTCATGGATTAAAGACTTTGTATGTTGGGAATTATTATTTAGATTGATCATTGACTAATCAATTCTTATTTATCCATCTAAAAGAGTGTATATTTCATTGGATTATTATCCTATTCCAAAGAATAAATTATTTATGAAAGGAACTTAAATACAAAATATTACGAGAAAATAAGAAATTAAAATCAACAACAAAAAAATTATCATTTCACATATCTGTAAAAACAAAAGCATGTTTGGCATCAAATAATTTGAGGAATTGTTTTCAAACAAAACATGGAAACCATCATCCTAATTTTTTTAAATGAAAATAATATTTTATTTTAATCCATATACAAATAATAATACAAAAATTAAAACATTACTAGAGTTATAAATATGAATGAGTATAATTATCTTTCAATTGGAATTGTAACTAAAATTGACATGTACACTATAAAATTTGATTAGGTTATTGAATGTTGAGTGGTTCCCAGTCAATTTTATAGAACATTTTATGTACATATATCATAAGTGTTTAGTGGATCTTTTCAAATATGTCTCCTATAAAATATATTTATACCATAAATTATTTTGGTATCCATATTTTCTTAGGTCCAGAGATATTAGTTGTTAAACATTTAGAAATCCCTAACTATTTAACTATTTTCCTATAATAAAATATTAGACTTTAGGAAAAAAAATTTTGTTTCCACAGGAGTAAGTGGTGTTTATAGACATGGTAGAGTAAGAAAATAGGAAAAATTTATTTTTTATAAAGCCTTCTCTGCTAAGGTTGATAACCAATTCATGCATTATACTTAGAAGTATTATTAATACCAAGAATTTGGGTTAAAGTTTTTATTCCATTAGTGAATCACTCTAGATATTTATCCTATTTTATCAATGGAGAAATTGAAATAACTTATTTATTTTAGTAGTTGAGAATTATTACCCATTTCTATTGTAAAATATATTTTAATGTGAGAAGACATGAAATTTCTCCTATTTATAATTTTATACTTATCCTTTAATTCACTAAATGTATCTTCCATCACATTATAGTATTCGAAAAAATCATCACTGGTTATATTTTTTCCATCATTTTCATTATCATAAAAAAATTTAAATATGGTCAATAGATATAGGAAAAATATTTTTCACTTCATATGTGTTTTTCATGAAACACATATTGGACCTATAATTGTTTCCTTCTATACTAGAATCATAATTACTGGAACTACTCTATGAGGCACTCCATGTGGATTTCATATAAATTTTATTTCATTTTCATTTATTCACATAATTCAATTACTTTTTTACTTGGGAAACTCTTCATTGATGTGCCATTCTCATTTTGACTCAAAGAAGGATATTTTATTTATGGAATCATCAATTTTTCCATTCTTTCTCCAATTTTCTCTATTTCTATACTTAGATATATAATTGGATTTCTTAAATAATTTCATATTACTATATAATTTATTGAAACAGTTATCTAGGTGAGTAATTTATTTATTACTATTATATGGCGATCTTCATCATTAGAATTCTCAACATTGATATTTTATTATATTTTTTGAGTCAGAAGTCTTGAAGGATACTGACTTCATTTTAGGTTCATCATCCATTTTATTTTTCACTTGAAGTTCCAATTTATACATAATGATTTTTCCCAATGATTTTATTCATGGGAAACTTACTAATTTAATAGGATTATCTAATGGGAATATTGGTTCCTCTCAATCTATATAGTATACATATCCAAAGTATTATTACTTGATCCTTTTCATCAATTTTATTTCCAAGTGAGTGCATCATGTTGAATATTTCATTAAATCTGTGATACATGTTAGAAATGGATTCCAAAAGATTCATCATAAAAGTATCATACTTTATTAAATAATTTTTCCAATTCATTTCTTTTTCATTACAGGTTCCTTCATGGGAAATAGCCAGTGTATCCCATGCTTCAAAAAAAATAGTATAATTAGATATCCTATTAAATTAATCCTCAACTAAATAATAGTATAAATCATTCATAGATTAATAATAAAATAATATACAACATTACTAACATTAATCCATTTTTTCTAGGAGATTTAGGTATTTCACATTTTACCTCATAAACAGTCCAAATATAAAACCCCTTACTCTTTATATGAATGTTCATATTTCATATTCTAGTGAAAATATTTATTTCCACTAAAAAAATTAGGCTAATAAATGGAATTTATATCAAGGTTAGTATTATACATAAGGATATAATTTTTTAAAGAAGATAAATTTAAGATATTTAGGTAAAACTAGATAAATATTATTTAAAAAAAATCTATGATACAATTTTTTTGTCCCAGTGGACAACTCAAGAGGGGTGGGGGATGAATTGATTTCCCAAATAAATTTAATTTTTTTTAAAAACATATATCCCAAAATTTTATAAAAGTGACCAGTTAAAAAAATAATAAAATTACATGATTTCATATTTAGAAAAATTCCTCAAAATAATTTATGTCAACAATTAGTGTAATGTTTTGTTCAATAATTCTGAAAATAGAAACTATTTTGATATAAAATTGAGAAAATAAATCAAGAAAATCCTAGAAAATGAGAAACAATATAATTTTAAACAAGGTGTTCAGTCTCAATACATGACTTAATATCCTCCACTTAAAAATATCCCACTTCGAAGAAGTTTATTGTAATATAAAATAATACACAACCTGGATTATAATTTACAAACCACATTACAAAATCCTGTTGATGAAAAAAATCCTCTTCCATAGTTATACATGTGACAAAAAAGTTTCCTGGTTAAACTTGATCTCCTCCACAATTATAAAAGGTAATAAAAATGAAGTGAATTGAGAGAGAGTGTTAATAACTCTCTAGTATAGAATAGGAGAATGTGTTTTATAGATAAACTGAGTAAAAAATGATAGGTCAAAATAGTTTTAATATAGAAAGAGAATGAAATAAGAGATGAGAAAATATAATTCTATTCAATCTCAGTAGATTCAACTATTCATGATTCTTTGAATATGAATTTATAAGGATATCAAAAAAACATTCATAAAAAAGTGTAAATAAAATTTCATGGAAGTTAGTAATAGAATACTTTATTCCAAGTCAACAATTATCAAATGTTATTCCACATACTTGCGTATCAATAATTCCCTTTTTTCCAGTGTTTGAGAGTATGAATTTATGTATCTCTAAATGTGTGTTGTGTGCATGAGGGATATCATATGAATTTATAGTTTCCACGTCCAATTACCATTGCTGGTAAAAGAATAAAGAAATATAATAATCCCCTTACTAAG
Organism: Viscum album; assembly: GCA_963277665.1. NCBI lineage: Eukaryota > Viridiplantae > Streptophyta > Magnoliopsida > Santalales > Viscaceae > Viscum > Viscum album. Next base: position 360,845,484 of record OY728140.1, on the reverse strand, counting down.
AGACATATCAAATATTTTTGAATGTTTAATTTAAGTCAACCATGTATTTTTTTAAGACTAATCGATCATAAATACATATTCTTCTTTCCGAAATTAATTATATAAAATATCAATTGGAGAACTAAATTTTTAAATAATTTTTGAAAGCTATGGTAGCTCCATGGTGGTATATACATTGACAACAACTTCTACTTAATGGTATCTCTTAATTCTAATGGTATATCTTAGTAGTATCACAACCTGGTGGTAGCATCAACTTATGGTTGAAGTATCTTTTCCTTGTTGATACCTATAATGAAAAGTAGAAAAATTTACTAATAGAACCTTTGAACTGGAAGTAGCACTAATAAACAATAGTATATTCAGTTCGTAGATGTACCTAGTAGTGGCAGTAGCTCCACTCGATAGTATCTCAAACTGACAGTAGATCCTTGTGTCATAGAGATGAATTTGAAGTTTCTTTATGAAAAGATGGTATCTTAGAGATGTAGCTTGATTCAACTAATGGTATCCCATTTCAACAAACTGTTAAGGGTGAAGGTAGATCACTTCTTACAAAACATTCCTAACTTGGCCATAAAATAATTTACTATCATAAAACATTACTTTCATTAGAAACACAACAATAAAGATTTGTGATTATTAAAATGTTTAAGTTCTTGGACTAATTTAGCAACGTGAAATGATTTTTATATACAAACCAAAACTCATTTTTGAAAATAACTTCTTTGTATCTTCAATATATCTTATCATGATAAATGTAAATCTAATCCATAAACAGAATAACATAAAATTCTATAATGGGAAATAAAATATATTTTATATGGAAAACCCTTTCACATATGATAACATGATAATATTTGTAAATTATTATTTTTTAATACCACCCAAGGAGTTTTTATAAAATATCTAAAATTCATTTCATGAGGTGAAATTTAATATCTAATTTCATATAAATAAAATAATTTATAGAAACTAAATCAATGAAGAAATTAACATAATATGAATAAAAAAGTTTTGTAACACTTAATACTTCATTTGATGTCCCAACATCTATAAAAGTATATGAAAAGGATTTAAACTCACCATTATCCTTATAGTCACTTTTCGTCCCATAATTCATTCTCATCTTTTGAAACACATCCTCATAATGACCCATTCATATAAATACAAAATTTTCATCCATGTTTATCAAAATTGTTCATACCACTACCAAGATATTTGTATTTTCAATAATGTGACATATTCCAAAACATACCACATTAGAAGCACTTGAATTATTTTTTAATAAATTAAAAAAGGTTATTTCTACCACATCTATCATAAACTAAAAAATTTACTTCCTTACCTTCAAATTTCTTTGATGAATTATTCCCATTTTCCTTCCACCTAGACCTTGTTTTCTAATTATTATCACAAAACACATGATCATCAAAAAACATTATTTATATATTCTTATCATAATGAGCATGTTTCTCATAACATTTAAATTTATAAGTGGCCAATTCCCTTTTATACAATAATTTCAATCCTAAGTAAAACCAATGAATTTTCATATCAAGATCCCGAATACAATTTTTTACATACATTTCTAATCAGGTGAAGTTTGTTTCCTATGATACCATGGATTCTTCCTTATTTTTCTTCAATGACAATAACTTATTTTCTTCCCAAGTTGAAAAACCATATGAAAATATATCTCAATTAAAATATTCTTAATTATTTCCTATTAGATAGTGCTAATATCATCTCCTTATCATGTATTCTTAACAATAATCCACCATTGATTGAATTCACCTTTAGAATGGTAAATAGAAAGATTTAACTTTTGATGACCCAAAAAACCATGAACTTGAATTTAATTTCAATATATTTAATCCATCCCTCGTCTACCTATGAATCATAAGATCCTTTGAAAGCTGGAGGGTGATGTCTCAAAAAATGATCGACTATTGATATGTTCCACTATGATAGATCTAGTTTTTCTCTAGCGTGGACCTCAACAACAATTATATCCTACATCAATAAATCAATCATAGTAAAAAACTACTTAATTAAAATTACAACCACTCTAGGTTACTAATTTAGAAGGATATTTTCTTCTTGGTGCCTTCATACTTGACTAGAAATTACCTGTTTATTATATTCAAACACTTTTAGGGGAAGGTGAGAATCCTCACAATGACAAACCAAAAACCATAATGCACCATAAGATATCACCGAACAATTAAGATCATGTTTGATCCTATTATAAGTATTATCCATATATAATTTCCAATAAAAACTAGTTACCTCTATATATAGGTTTTCTTTAGTAATGTCTCCAAACTGATACTCCATATTATACCATGTATTAATGAACTCCACCACATTTATCTTATGTTTAGTGAATCCTCTTTTCAAAATAATATCCTTCTTATTGATCTACTTGAACTACTCTTTTTTACTGTCCACTAAAATCAATCTCTCACTCATCCGGTCTGCATCTTCTTTGGAAGCCTAAATCCATAAGGCCTTCTCCAACATTTCTTCCTCAAAATGGATGATAATTTCCTATGTAGTCCCCAAAATTGTATCCTTCTTACCTACTTCCAATTTATGAATAACTAACACATCATTTATGGTAATGTTGGGAAAAGTGGTGGCCTCACTGTTTTCATAATCCACCACCACATATGCTCCCTACATTGGGTTAAGGTATTCCATCACACCACTTTCCATCACATGATCCTTAAAATCACCACCTTCATATTTCTACTTATTATAATTGAATACACATTCTATATCCTTGGGTATCAAATTCATGAATGATCATGTTTCCATAGGCCTGGGTAGATAATAGTGATCCTTACTCTCTTTTTATTTCCTTACCTTTACCAGAATGCGACTACCTATATCCTGATTCTCATTCAACCCCCTTCTCCACCTTTGGCTGTAAAAAACTATACCATAGACCTCCTCTACACTACCTCTATAAAATTCACTAGTTACCTCATCACATGATTTTTTCCTAGACATACCTTTTCCTTCAATAGATATCCCATCCCATTCAAGAACTCTTTGATCTGGTGCCATATATTTATCTCCCAGGATTTTAAAGAGGTTTCTATGTTTTATTGTTGAAATGATATTTCTATGATTGTAATCATACACTTATTCCACCCTATCATCTAAAAGTTGAATTGAACTATCCTATAATTTCATCCCATTGAAACACCCTCAAAAGTCTCATGAATAACTTTTTACAAATTAAAATCACTGTTAGAATGCTCATCTTCTGTATAGGAGGCATAATTATGATTATTGAGGTTAAGAACCAAGGGATAAAAATCACCCATCCCCTAAGTTCCCACTGAACCTGAAGTATCCCGCACCATGGGGTCATCCAGATCGCTCCTCAATAGGTTGAAAACATCCACAATCTTCAGGTGTGCATTCTTTCATCTTGCCTTTTTCATAATAGGGTTGGATGGATCTGAACCCCCATTACTAACCTAGTTCTATATAAGGGAAATTCTAGTTGAATATTGAATAGTCATATTAGATTTCCTCTATCACTCCTTATGTCCTTGACAACATTTTAATGGGAGGTGGCTCAAACACTTTCAAGGCAGACATAAATCTATCCAAGAATAAAAAACTATTGATTATTTGCAATTAAACTCTTCCTTAATGGTGATATAAATATAGTTCACAGGTGTCTTGAATAAATAAAATGAAACACATATATGAGGGAAATTATAATGAAAAATCACAATCATTCTACCATCTAAAAAATAAATTATCTAACTAGATTTCTAATAAAAAGTTTAATAGAGGGATTTTGAAAAGGCAATGGATGTTAAGGATAACATACAAAAAGATATATGGTAGGAGCATTCTGGTTCATGTGAAAGTCATAAGACCACAAAATAGAAATAAATGATTCCCATTATAGATGTAAGAAGCTCTTGACTATGTATAAATTAGGCCCCCATCGAATTGAAGAATATCATGATGTACTATTTATCAAAAAGACCAATAATCACTCTATCCTTCAAACCAAAAGATCCAAAGAAAAAAATATTTAAGGTATCAAATGAAGGATGATGAGATCTGAATTGATCCACCAGATTCATGTCCAAAAGACCTATGGATTCTATGAACACTGAGGTTGAGAGAGAAATCTGAGGCGAGCCATCGTAAAGATAGGTAACCTTAAGATAGGTTGAAATAACCAAAGGTAATGTAGAAAATCTATATGGGAGAAAAAACTAAAGTATTCTACGAAAGACTCAGAGGAAGGAATTGGAAAAGATCACCCATCTAATGGGTAGGGGGTGCCATTGTCATTGGTACGGGGAATCACTAAGAGGAAACACGATAAGAGAGATTATTCTCATCAAAAAACAAATATTCACATATAGATCTTGAAAATTTATCTTCTTCACTGATCAATCATAAATACAGGGGAAGAGAAATTATTTCATACTTCAGCTTCCCAATTTCCTTTATGGACAACTATTATGAATAGACATATTTCAGATAATGCAACACTACAATCTTTAAATTCTATATCTTGATAACCTTAAATTTTAATCACTCAAGGGTATTTATTTTCATCATCCTATCATCTAAAATTATCAAAACAATTTCTTCGATACCAACTATAAGGACTTAGATAAAACAATTACATAATATTGAGTTTTAATTCAAGAATTAACTCTCTTACATTTGGGGATATTTATAGTTTCGATTTCTAGTAAATTAGGTCAACAACCTTACATAAATAAATACAGCATCAAAATGCTTAAACACCCACTTAGTATTAATTTTTTCCATAATAGAACAGTGTTATGATATAATAAGATTTCGTATCCTGACATATATTTAGATTTTTCATACTGACTTCATCCTTATTCTTATTTATCCTTAAAAAAATGTGAAAAAAATTTAAAATCTTGGATAAGCCTCATATGCTTAGTAAGGGGCATATAAAAAGAAATAAAGAAACATGTTATTCAATGAATACAAATAATAAATTTTATTTTTAAAAATAAAATTATGGATCAAAATATACATTTTGATAGTCAATAAATCAAATTTTATTCCAATTTATTTTCATAAAATATTTCATATGAAATAAAAAAGGGAAAAACTCATAATTTTTTCTTCAAATTCTAGAAAAACTAATAAAAATATTTTAAAAAATAAATACACTTCACCCTTATGTAGAATATACATTCCTTTAATAAAATATAATTATTTTACATTTTAAAATCATATGATTTCCATAAAAACCAATAAAAATCATAAATAAATCATTTAGGTGACTTGAAAATTCTTGTTGATATCAATTTTATAAATGGAATAACATACCTAGTAAATTAAAATAATTTATTAGAATAAACGTAATTGGAAAACTCCATTCCATGACCCAATTCATTAATGATCTATATTAGGCTCACCCAATATTAGTTTATAAAAGAACCACCCATCCTTGGTTTATAGTGAAACCACCAATCTATAGATTATAACAGAACAATCCATTACCATAAAAATATCAACAAATTATAAAAAAATCATAATACATGAACACTTTTAATTACAAAATAAATCCTTTCCACTATAAATAAATATATTTTAGGATATCAGAATATCCATTCTTTTTAAACCCCGTTTTGAAAATACCCAGAAGAAAAATAAATGGATGGTTATTCATTAAATAAAACATGGAATCCTATAAAGGAATCCAAACATCATATAATTGTTATGGTGGTGTTAATTTTTTTGACAGAGTATACTTTAAAATATATTATTCATTTATCCTTTAGTTAAAGTGTCCTATATAAAATAAGTAAGGAAATTAATTTGGAAAAACATTGAAAGAATTACAAAATTTATAAAAAATTTTCATTATAATTCATGTACATCAATAAAAATAAATATAAAAATGTTATTTAAGAATATGGTCATAGAAGAAAATGGTTTATAAAATAAATCATTAATAAATATAAAATGTGGGTTTTAAGGTAAAGTTCCCCTTTCTTGGAGTTTTCATCATCATGTATGTTATTTATATTCAAAAATAATAATAGAATGGTAGTTAATTACTTTCTTAAAACCCTTTTTCATTTTTATTATTCATTTTATTTGATTTATTATCATATCATAATTAATTACTCAATAAATTAATCTCACTTCCAATGTTTTATTGATATTCTGCTCATTTGTCCAAAATTTCCTCAGAAGGTTGGCTATGGTCAAAGAGATAACTATTTTTTCATATACATAATAGTAATCATTCCATTATTATCTTTTTTATACTTTAATTATACTTCTAAAAAAAATCATGAATGATTTCTCTTAAAATGAACTATGTTACAATCATTGAGATTGTAGGACATACATACACATAATAAATGATTCAATTTTTCAATGAAAATGATGGAAAGAAGGTTATTATTATTTTATATTTATATAATAAATATTATATGAGAAATATAAAATTAATTCATTAAATAAACATACATATAATTACCATTTAATGATACTATGAAAAATTAATCACGTCACTTTGTGGTGGTTGTAATGGTCACATACACACGTACGAAATTTCCATTTTTCAAAGGATAAAAAGGTAATAAATTTAATAATATAATATTTTTAAATAATGATAACTATTCCATGAATATCATATATATACATTAAATCTGTCATTATAACCATCTTTTAGTGGTGTTTATGGAAATCTAATTAAATCGGTTTGTGAGGTGGTAGTTCCCCTTCCACACGAACAACAGTTTTATTTCCCATTTAATGGAAGATGAAATAGATATAGGTTATTCCTGGAACATAATAATATCTTAGTATATAAAATACAATAGTTTTATTTTTTCATGATCATTGAAGAATATTTTATTGAGATAGAGGAAGAAATAATATAAAAAAGCTCATTTAGGAAGTACACAAATTATTTAGATATCCTCTTTAGGTTTATAGCTAAATCCTCAATAGATTGGTTTTATGACAAAACTAGGGCCTATATGACATGTACAGAGACGTAGTTAAGGTATTTGGATAGTTCTTCTCTGAGATATAGTGCTAAATTTTTTTGAGGAAGATAGGAGATGATATTACCTTTTATAATCTAGGGTAGTGGTACTCCTTGAATTAAATGATGTATTATGTTAATATATGTTAATTTTCTTGAAAAAATTAAATTGAAATAATGTATTTAGAGGAAAAAATAAGTTTGAGACTAAATCCTGCCATGTTATAAATCATAGACATTTTTATGGAATGTATTCTCCCTTACCTCTTTGTTTTAACCCCCATTAAACCTTTTGAATATTACTGGGGTATCAAGGTTTTTTATATTATAATATCCAGTAAAGTTACAATAAAAGGAAATGTTCTATATAAATTAAACCTATGTGAACTTAATTTTATTAAAGTCTATATATAATTTATTATTCATTCATAACTTATTTTTAAACCTATGAGAACATATTAGATAAATTTAAAATATTGAGAGTGAGATTATGTAGTATTCTATACATAAAAAAATATAAATGTCAAAATGAAAGTGAAAAAGGAAAACATAGGTCATATAGTCAATGTTTGGATGATTTTGGATGAAATTGACTCATCTAAGGAAATAAATTCAAGTTTTTTTGTCGAATTCAAGATACTGATATCCTGATTCAAAATATGTAATAAAATATTCATGATTTAATTCATAGAGGAGGAATAATTAAATTTAAAATTAAACCAGAAAAACGAAATAAAGTTTTTTTTCTGAATAATTTTTTTAATATTAAAAAGTATTGGTACCAAATTCAACTACAAAACTCATTACAATTACTATAACTAGATAATATTTAATAGAAAGGAACAAATGAAATTTTAAATCTAAACTAAAATATATTTTGACTTTGTAAAACATTAAAATAAAATTGTGTTTTTAATAAAAATAAATATTTTTAAATTTTAAATGAAAAATCAATCTTTTGTAAAAAAAATAATTTGATGAAAATTTGAAATTAATAATTCATAAATGATGTATTTTTTTTGAAATTAAAATTCTATAATTTTTAAATCTATATTTAAAATAAAACCATATAATGTATACAAAACCAATTTAGTAAGAAACAATTATTTTTTTCTATTTAACAATAAAATTACCTTATATTTTAATAGTGAATATGAATCATTAAAATATAATTAATGAATATATGAAGATGATTTATCTTAACATTACATGTGTTGTTACAAGCGATGGTAAAAAATGTATGCAATTATATTGGAAAAACAAACATGGTGTTTTTAGGATGTCAAAAATATAATTTTGATTAAAGAAATTTGATTGAGTGGGGTCCAAAGACCATTTATATATGAACTAAATTTTGAAGGTATAGGATAGTAAACTAAACATAGAAGTGAGAGGATATAATAAGATTTGTCTAAATATACGAGTTGTGCTAAATTGACAATACCTAGTCTAACAAGTTGGAAGTGTGGGAAGAGAGGACCTCTTAAGAAGTGATTAAGATATTGTAGGGTAATTTATGGTATGTTTAATTTCATATGAATAAGTTTTTTAATTCATCCAAGGGTAATAATAACATTTTACTAAGTGTTAACACTCTTTTACAATCAGGGGTGATTGATTATGGTGAATCATTTCAATCAACAGTAGATCAATGAGTCATAGTGAATATGTATTTTCATTATTTATAAAAGAGATTTTAGTGGATGATGAAACTCTCGAAGTCACGTGGAAAGTAAATTTTAACATCTATAAGGAAAAAAGTTGATTCTTGAGATTAAAATAAGTGAGACACATCTTAGGGATATAGAGGAACCTAATTTTTACAAGGCATATTGATGAATAGATTTTGTTATAATATTTTCCAAATAAGTTTGGAATATTACATGAGGATAATTGTTGGTGGCCCATGGATTAAGGATAGTACCCTATATATAATATAAATATCAGATGGAGTGATAATTTCTAGAGTATCATTGTTAAAAACGTCCAATTTGTGAAAGTATCATCTTATACAACATAATGAGAAGAAAATAAATGTTCTAGTAAAAATATTCATAATGAATATCAATTATATATATTTCATAATTTGTGAGATCTTTGTACATGGGATGTAGAAGAGGTTATTGTTCAACTTAATCACCAGGAAGACCATATGATAAATGTTATTTCTTATTCACTCATATTTTTGGGGGATAAACATATTCTAATCTCATGGATGGTCAACTTGACTTTTAATTTTTATTAATGATGAAAAAAAAGAAATTATGGGGTCACTTTCTAAAAAAGAATACCAAGTTATTCAGGGTTTCCATTAAATATAAGTCTATGGGGGAAAGGGAAACTAGCCAGATAATAAAGTTCCTAATATTCTACAATATTGGTTAGTATAATATATGAGAATTCTAGAATGTCTCATGAAATAATAGGATCATGATAGGGAAGACTATGCTTGGTACACCTCAAAAGAATTATGTAGATGAGAGAATGAATAAAAAATTGATAGGGATGACATAGATTATGTGGATAAACATAGGAATGATAAATGAAATTTATAATGAAGTAGTGATCTTGACAACATACTTGGTAGATAGATGCATATCCTATCCATTGGGGAAAAGATTTCAGAGAATCTATGGTTAGGTAAACATAAAAAAGTTGGACCCCATTGAAATTGTGGGAACATTGCCTATGTCTATTTCAATTCCATGAATTGGTAAAAACTCAAGGAGATGTCCAATACATATTTCACTATGGGATATCAAGATGAATGTTTTGGATTTTGGATTATTGATGATAATAATTAGAAGATAACACAGAGTAAGAATGATCTCTTCAATGAGAAGTTCTTATGGATAATAAATAACTTGTCTTAGAAGGAAGTTGAGAATAAAGAATAAAACGACATATTTCCAGTAGATCTGATTCGGAGTCCCAACAAGAAACAATTTCTAAAGTTTTCAGATGGAAGAATTGAATGTTAAGTGGAGAGAATAGTGGGTGATGTTTGAGAATGATCTAGGGAAAAATAATCTTGGAGAAGAGCTCTAGAAGTAGGGGTCATAGAAGATAGATCACTGAAGGATATGATACTAGAAGGAGTTGAACCCCAAGTTGAATTATGAAGATCTAACAGAGTTAGGAAATTGGTTTTGAGGTCATAAGTTTTCATGAATTTCTCACATCTTATAGATGATGTAGAACCATAAATCCTAGAATAGGAGGCCACTCTTAGCGACTCTAAAATGTTGGTGATAGTAATGAAATAAGAAATTTACTCATTGGAATATAACAGAACACTAGATTTAAGAGATTTACTATAGTGTAATAAATAATTAGAAAATAAGTTGCTTTCCATTTGAAGTAGGGGGATGCTGGTAGGAAAAGGTATAAGGTAGAGATGTTGGTGAATGTATTACAGTGTAAAAAAGTAATTGACATCTTATAATTTTTTTCATTGCTATTAATGTATGCCACAATCTTGGAATTAATGAGCAAGGTTTCTACCAAAAAGATAAGCATATAGAATATGGATGTAAAACAATCTTTTTTAATGGTGACATAGAGGAAGAGATTTACATGAAGTAGTAGACATGTTTTACAAATCATTCAATCAATGACTTGATGTGTAAACTAAAAAGGAAAATTTATGGTTTGATGTAAGCACCAAGATAGAGGAATAATTAATTCTACATTTTCATTGACATGTTAAATTTTAATTTCCACAACATGGATCATTTTTGATACTAGAATAAATGGAATGATGATATTTTCATCTTACTTCTCATATACATATATGTAATCCTTATAACTGGTCCCCAAATTAAGAGGATTTAGAAGTAAAAGTGTGATGTTTCGATATTTTTTAAGATTAAATATTTCATTCAAGATAATAATGTATTGGTAACGGTGATTTATATAGATTAGAATGTCAAGAATTTAGTTATATCTCAATGATACTACATTAAAAAAATTAAAGGTTTTAAAAGTATAGATGAAAGTTATCCTCAACTATAGTATCCAAACTCAAGTAAAAAACAAAATAAATTGAACACGAGGAGAAGTATGTGAAAATTATTTCACTTTCATTAGTGGTTGAGAGCCTGGTTTAAAATAGTGTGTGTACTCATTGAGAAATTAAATTTACATTATTGGAGTTCTTATCTACTTCATATTGAATCTGAATAAGGAATAATGAGATTAAATAAAGTTGATCATATTGTATCTCAAGTTGTAGAAGATACATCTCATTGATTTAGAATGGATAGTCCATTGTAGGGTTATGTTGATGATGATTTTTATGTGTAATTAGACACTCATAATATATTCACATGATTTATGTTCACCCACAGAGGAAGAATAATTATATGGATTATGTGGTTGCAATCGATAGTTACTTTGTCCACAATAGAAGCTAAGTAAGTAGAGGCAGTGAAATAAAGAAACGAACTGGTATAGTTATTTCTATTCTTAAAGGATATTGAATAAATCAAGAGTGTGGAGTGTTGTTTTGTGATAATTAGAGTGAAATCCATTTGTCTTTAAATCCCATTATTCACTCACATATGAAATATATCGATTTAAAATACCATTTCATAAAAATATTATCAAGGAAAGAGTATTATAATTTTGATAGATATTCAGGGTGAAAAATATTGTTGGGATGTTCAATAAGGTGTTAGTCCAAGAAATTATATGGATACAATATGCCTCAGTGTGACTAGGTTAAATTGATGAAGGAGGAGGCATTATAAATTTACAATATAAGTGTAATAATTGTTTTTCAAAATTGTAAGAGATTTTTCATTGATTCATTGAAGTAATATTTTAGTAGGGTATATTTATAAATATAATGCTTATTCATGTTATAATTCAATCAAATAGAGGAATAAATTATGGAATATATCTTGGTATCAAGGTTTAGAGAGTGTTAATGGATGAATCTGTCATAGTTAGGTTAATCAGAAGATGCTATCTTGAAATGTTTTCCCATTTGTTATTGGTATGGAAGATGTTAAAAATGCTATGAGTTCTACATTACGGTCTCTATTGATTTTTCATTGAAGTAATATCTTTATGGTTTTTATGAAAAGAGTTGGAACATATGATTAATTATGAGAAACATTTGGGTAGCTTAAAATTTTCTCAAAAATTCAAAGGTTTTAGATGGACTCTCTAATGCAGACTAATAGTCAAAATTCTCAATAGAAGGTCTTCCCTGAATTTCAAATGGTAGTGAAACTAGAAAACATTTTGTGACCTAATATAAATTTTTGCAACCACTTTAATATGTGTTGTGATTATTGTGAGATTACATGTAAGTGATCCTAAGTGATTGTAATTATTGTACCATCTTATTATAATAAAATAATTGCTAATTATTTTTCTCATATACATAAGACAAAATGTCTTAACCATATAAAATCAAGTTACCTTTAGTTTTATAAAAATTTTCTTATAAAAATTTTTTGTGAGGATTTTTTTTAGTGTAAACATGTAGTTTGAATTTGTGTGATGATATCGGGTGTGGTCTTGTCCTCCTATATTTTGGTACATCATGTTGGTGAGTCCTTCTTGTCCATGAAGTCCTGTAGGTTCTATTTCTACATTGTGAAACATCTGATGGATAACTTTTGAAGATAGAGACTTTACAGAGATAATATTTTAATTATTTTTCATTTGTGTTTTAATAATTTAACCACTAACAATTAATAAATTTGATATGATTTTCATCATGATAGTATTTTTAGTGGATTTTTTGTTTAATTGTGAAAATTGTTTAATTCTAGAAATTTAGCAGTTTTTTTAACTTATGTATTTCGGTAATATCTTTTATAATTTTTATCTAAATTGAGTGATTAATTTTTTTTAGGATTTATATTTTCTCATGATTCACGTTTTTCTCTAGACCAATAAAAAATTTTAAATAAACTAGCCCATAAAAATCAATCATTTAGAAGAAGTTTTCTGACTGACATAATGGAACCCACCATAGTTAATGAGCGATATCATAGAATAAATATATACAAATTAGGTGATTCTAGTTGGAGGAGATATAGTAATCAGATAATTGTTCTCTCATTAAATTTCATGAATAAATGATGTCGTTAAGGATTATGTTGAATGAAATACAAAGAATAAAGTTGAAGAGTCTTCTCTGAAAGAGAAAGTGAACTACAATAATTCAATTGTAATATTTTTATGCATGTCCAATATCATCAAAATTTGGATATTCGAAAGATAACTCAATTTATACCAACTTTTAAGAATATACTTTGTTGAGTTTTGGAGGTCTTGTCGGAATAACCAAAGAAAACATTTGTTGGAAGTATTCTGGAGGAGAAAATTTCTATTCTTCATTTCCTCTCTTTTCTTTTTTTTAGTTTTGTAATGTCTTATTGTTCCCCCTTCTGCATGGATACCCTTTACATGAAGGGGAAATCATATGATTTATTGGGGAAGGAGAGGTTTTACCATTTGTAATGTTTGAGTTCTTGAACTTATTGGTATAAAATATTGTCTCTCTTTTGCAAAGATGGTTTCAATTTCTAATAACGGTTTTTATTATCAAGTATGATCGTATTTGGTTTTATATTATATTTTTGTTTTTGCTTTGTTATATTATAATTTTGTCCCTATATTAGGTTATAGTCTATATACTATGGAATAGATTATGTCTTAGTGGTGAAGTACTTGGTGATCATCGGTACGTGTGGGAGGGTTAGTGGATATTCTTGGTTTTTTGGGATAAATAAGATCCGATCATAATTTTCTTAAGTCAATTGAGGGTATTTACTCAAATATTTCACACACATGAAGGAGAGTAGATTGAGCTGAGATATTGGCTAGATTTACTCTCACCATAAACATTTTACCAAGGGAGTGAGAGGAAGTGATCATGAAATTACACATTAATCAGCTTAGTAGAAGAGTATTAGTTAAATTGGAACTATGATGACATTGTAATTAGAAAACCAATCCTGACCTGATAACTCAATTCATATCACTATTTTCAATATATTTATTTGAAAAAAAACTTTCAATAATTTTATTCATTTCTTTCTTTTGTTTTTTTACATTATTCAATTTTCTAACTCAAAAAATTTCAAAAACAATCTCCACTTCTATATCAAATTTTAAGGTAAGAACATGATTGTTATGAAATCCTCTATGGAGACAACCTAGGTTAACCACTATACTACATTTTAACATAATAAAAAATTTGTTTTTCTCACACCCCACGATAGAAACATGTCATATCATAGTGTTGTATCTGAGGAGGTTGTGCAAAAAATATTATTATAATTTTTTTTCAAGGAGAAATGATAGATAATGATGAGATGACCCTATTTCAAATGGTTTATGAACTCCATGTTTTGGCCAATAAAATGATGAATTGCTTTGTCACAGGTATCTCACTTCAAGAACTGATGGACATGGTATATTAACTTAAATCTGGTTATAAATGATTGAAGTCCATTTAGGAAGTTACATTGGATAAAGGACATCATCATAAACCACAATTAGTATAACATACCGAGTTTTAATAAAGAAACACTATGTTCGATATCATAGATGATAGTCTACATCAAGATTAAACAAACAACTAAATATTATTAATTAAATTTAACCATTACAACCTAGCCATTGGAATGATGGGAATGAATAGTATCAACTAAATTATGAAAATATTGTTTACACATGTTTAAACAGCGATTCATTGGTTAACAAATTTTTTATAAATGTATATAAAAATCAAGTGAATATAAAGGATGTGTTTTTATAAAAACCTATTTAAGAATAGAATAATTGTGTTTATAAAATCATATCACTCTTTATGGTTTTTTATTTTATAAAAAATATATTTTATATATTCAATTTAATTTTTTTAAATTAATCTTATATGTTTTATAGATATTATATATGTATAAATTAATTTTTTTTGATAAAAGAAGTGTTTTTCTAAAAATACAGTTTTACCACCATTTAATGGAGAAACCTTTTTAAATTTAGTTTTTGATACCTTTATATGTTCTTTATTACAAAATAAACTTCTTATTTAGAATAAATACATCATAATTTACTTTGGAATATTTTTTGATATTTTTCAGATAACTATCATATTTTGATGAATAGAAACAATACCCTAAATTTTAATTGAAAACAACTTTTTTCCATTAAGATAGTTCATATGGTTACATCATATTATTTAATGTTTTTAAATTATAAATGGGATATATTTTTATCATTTAATCCAATTTTTGTAATTTTAAGTAATTTCACATTTAAATTGGACATAAACACATGCCAGTCTTTTGATAGTTTTTACTTCTTAAAAACCCGCTTTCTGGTTTTGAAAATTGAAATTAATTTTAAATTAATTACTATAATTTATGTGTTTTGAATGTAGAAAAAGTAATTCTATAATTGGAATCATAAGGTCCAAATTTTGTAAATAGTTACCTTTTTGTGACATTATGAATAGTGACTTCATTTATTATTATTTTATTTACCATGGTTAAAGTGTAAATCATGTAAATGAGGGTAAAAAATAATATCATAATAATATAAAACTACCATAAAACGTACCTTAATACTATTGGATGATATATTTCTATCCATGATCATACTTAGGACGAAATTTTGGCACTAGGGAGCCACTTGGGTGTGAAAATAACATTTTATAATATTTAATTTAAAAAAAGGGAAATATAACATAAACATGTATCTTTTACTAAATAAATTTTAATATAGGGTTATGTAACTGATATCTAGGACTATAAATAGTACTTAAAAATTTAAAAATATTTCCAACATCATGGTATTTTATTTATAATTTTTATACATTAAATAAATAAATTTATTTACGACACAATGATGATGCAGTGATTACCTTATTAATGAAATATTCAAATAAATTTTATTATAATTATTAAAATATATATAATTTCAGAATTTTGATATCATAAACTATTTTTAGGTATGATTATGAAATATTATATTTGATTTAATGCCTTTTTTTTTGAAAGAATCTAGTTTTTATTACATTAACAAAAATCAATTACTAAATAGTGTCAAAATTGACATAAATGAGTATTTAAAACAAATAATATTTTATTAAATGATATAATATTACTAAAAATATAATATTTAGAAACTAACTTATATAATTTTACAAATTACATTAATTATCCACGTTTGGTTCTATTGGAATTTTATAGCAACTGTAGTAAACATATACTATGAAAACATAAGAAGACATGGTAAGAGTTAATGTTTTTAAGTAAGGTTTAAAGCTAAAACATAAGGTTAATTTTATGATCTAAAATTGTCTGAAACCTATTGTTTGAGGGGATTTAGAACCATCCTCATATTATCCTCGAAATATGTCACTTTTGTACTTTTATAATTCTAAAATAATTTTATAATAAAATAATATTTCAAGGAATTTTTAAAGTGCCCCTCCTCCCTCTTATAAAAGGCCACCACCTCTACCCACTTACTCAAACCACTTAATCCCATTGTATCATCCAAATTATGCTCAAATAAATTACCAACATCTCTCCCTTACTCCTATAAGCCTTAACTTAGGCATATGTCAATTTAAGGAAGCCTTTTGGCTCAAATAAAAAGAAGTTACCCGATTTAGAGGTAACCTCTTCTCTCAAGTTCCTTTCATTTATTTTTCTTCTCCACTCCATATGATATTATTATTCTTTTATTAAAAAACAACACAAGTATCCTCAATATACTATTATGTTGTTATTATAATGATTTTAATTAAACTTACACACAACTCCATCTAATGGATATGAACGTTCTATTTCACTGTTTGACGAACTACTGCCTCACGAAATGATGATTGTTCAATTTTCTCCGACCACCTCTCACGGTGGCCATTATGATGTAAATGTATTTATATATGTTATATATTATATTTAAATTTTATATATTCTTATATAATTTTATTCACAACAAACATTAATGATTTCCATGATTTGTAAGTACGATAATTTCATTTGAGAAAGTGTGGACTACCGCCCCCTCAAAGTGAACTGAATCATTCATTCCATACATGGAACATATAAAGGATAGATTCGATGAACTTATATAACATATATAACATATATAACATATATAATATAATTTAATTATAATATACCTATTTATAATTTAGTTTTCATTTATTTAATATGGAAAAAAATTAAAGTAGCGTTCATGCGTGCGTACGACCTATCGTCTCCATGAACGATGAATTTCATTTATTATCTCAAAATGTTATGGACTGTTATAAATACATATTTACTGGATATATATGATATTTAAATCATGAATAATATTTTAGAGATTATGGAATTCTGACCACATGGACAATTTACACCAAACAATTTCATTTTCGACTCAAGTACCAAATATCG
This sequence comes from Viscum album, assembly GCA_963277665.1. Taxonomy (NCBI): domain Eukaryota; kingdom Viridiplantae; phylum Streptophyta; class Magnoliopsida; order Santalales; family Viscaceae; genus Viscum; species Viscum album. The sequence continues at coordinate 360,828,036 of OY728140.1, read as the reverse complement.
ACAAAACGACAAATATAAACTTAAATAATTATGTGATTTTTATAACAAGGTAATAAGTGATATAAAATGAATAATAAACATGAAAAATTTTCTAAATAAATTAGAAATTAACATATTTTTATTATTTAGTAATATAAAGAAAAAATGATACAAGTCAAACTCAAGGTAAGGGAACTTCTTAACCCAATTTCCATTCTTTGTGTTAATCTTATACTTCTTGATTATGTCATGCTATGATTATGTGAGAAATAATATTTTTTATAATATATTGTATTTATACTTTCTTTATATGTATTTATAGTTAATACTCATAATTTATCTATTTTATTAACAAAATGATATTTGTAAGGGAATTTCTAAAGTAAATTTATACTCATTGGGTTTAAAAATTATTCGTTGATTATACTATGCCAAGATTATGTGTGGAATAAATATTTATATATTTATGTTTTAATTTCCACTTCCCTTGGTGTGGATATACTGTTTCTACACATAATCACCCCATTGATAAATTCTTATGTCATTTATATGAACATTGTAAGGTAAATCTTAACTCATAATCCATTCATTAAGTTAAATATCCATTTCATTGTTTTTTTTCAAAGAATATGTGTGAATGACCTGTTATTGTTTAACACTTAATATCCACTTATATTGGGTGTATTTATAATTGGCACACATATTTATGTCACTGATTTATCCGTTATCAAAGGATATGAACTTTTTAAGGGACTTCGTCTCAATATCCTTTCATTGATGCATATTTTGATATTATACACCACCTTCTTTTATATGGTGTACAATAAAATGCTTTGAATTTTAATTTCATTCAAAGGGAATATTTTTTCTATGAAGCATTTTACTAAATGAAAAAAGGAATGTTTTTAATGTATGCACCAACAACAACCTCTTCGTTGCTGTAACCGTTATTTGATATTTGGTTTCCTCTATAAGATTTAATATTTTTAAGAGGAAAGGAAATACTATATTCCCTTTTTGGGTGTTCTGGTATTTAAAATGTTTTTTAAAGTGGATTTACTATTTCAATATCTTAAAATGATTTATTGGGATTGCAAATGAAATTTTATGAGTGAAATGTTGATAATTTCAATCTTCTACATGTTATGATTATATAATGATACTTAGAAATTTTATTGGGGGTTACATGATAAACCAAATATGGATGGTTACACGATAAACCAAAAGGGGTGGTTCTTTGATAAACCATCGATGATTGGTTACATTATATCCTCCTATGCATTGGGTATGGAATTCATCCATATGGCTATTCCACTTATTGATATGTGTGAAAGTTTACCATATGTTTATTCCATTTATGTATGTTTCTACCCTAAGTAACCTTTATATGTATATGTTTCTTTATATGGGATTTATGGTAATATTTTGGTTACAAGTTTTGAAGTGTTATTCATAGGAATTAAAGAAAAATAGAGTCAAGGATGGGATCAAGGAAATGTTATGCTACTAAAACATGAAATGATACCGTGCTTCTTTTCTAAGAGTATTTGTTTAATGAAAAAAATAGATAGTGACTAGAAGTGTCTACTTGTAATATTTAAGTTTATATGTATGAGTTATGACATAATTCTCTAAAACTCTAAACTTGAAAAGATCCTCAACACAAATTGTTAACTTATCCCATGATTATGTAACAGTTAAGGAGGGAGCATTATAGTCTCTATCAAAGGATGGTTTAGAAGAATTTTGGGATTATGAGTTTTGGATAACCACATGGTAAGTATCTTTGTCTATTAATTTAGTTAAATCCTTACTTTATAACTTTTTCAGATCAAGGAAATTTGATTAAAAATGGATGGAGGAGGATCTAAAACAACATTCTTATCTCTTCTTGATGACATGATCTCAATAATTATTGCAAAGTCATGTTTGGATGATTGTGAAACTTTTTCTAGCATACAAATCACTTGTAAGATGTTGTTTGAGTTATCAAACACCTCAACTATACCTAGATACCATCATGAATCAGGGTTTGTATTTAATCAAATCCTTTTTCTCAATATTCTGATATTTCTAAAAAGGTAAATATTGTCATGGATTTTCAAATATTTTACCTTATCACATGATTTTGAATCATATTATGATTTTGGAAAAATGGTTGAAGAAGGACACCGTTGCGCAATATATTTATATTTTATTTTAAAATATAGTCTTTCATCACATACTTATGGTATTTTAAAAGGAAAATTGATTTAATGTTTAAAATCAAACTTAGTCCAACTATTTTATAAAAATCATGTTTTACCGGATGTTTTGAAATTATATTTCATATATGATTATTTTCTGAATCTATTTTTCAGTGGACACCCATATAACCCAAGTTATATGAGGTTTATTTGGATAAAATAACCAAATAATTTTTAAGGATCTCTAAATCATTATTTCAATGGATGGGCCTTATATACACGTGAACAAGATGACCATGAAACCAGTTGAACACCATGATCAAGGTACAATTTCTTTATTTGAGAATAATATTATTTTATCATATGAATTTGAAATAAAAAAATTTCAATATATATAAGAATTCATGAAATAATATGTTTAGTTTATTATGAGTTGGTATGAAAATGATAGGTATAAGACAACCTTTGAGGTTAAAACATGTTAGGTTTATTTTTTAGTTTTATAAAAGGGACAACCCGAATGATGGGTGACAAGATATCATGTTCGACAAGGCCGCATGAATCGAAGTATGAATTATTCTTTAAATGATTTTATAGATCAATAATTAGTTGATTATGGGAACTTAGGTTTTATCAAATGGATGTCCTTATTATGGGAAAATGATTTGTTGATTATGTGGAAAATGTTATTTTAAAAGATGTTTATTTTTTTGGGAACACTATATTCCTAAGGAAAATAGAATACTCTGAGATTTAATTTGAGGAGTAATGGTTGAATTTTATTTTGGAATAATCTATGTTTTTATTGTGGAAATATAGAGATTTGGTTTATTTATGGAAATTATTAACCTATCATGGCGAACATGTGATTAGACTAATTGCATTTAAGTATGAGACTTTAAGATTAATAGATGTTATTTGGAGATAACTATTAAGATTTATTGTGGAAGTTTATGTAATCATACCCTTTTAAATTTTGGGTTTCAATATTAGTTTGGATTATTTTGAAGAATTTTAAGGGAAATTTATTATTGAATGGATTTTTTTTAGAAGATTGATGACATGGATTGGTTTCCCACTCCATGTCACCGATGGAATTTATTAAAAAATAAAGAGTAACAGTACAAGCTCGAGGTGTAAGACACTTACACCAGAAGGGATTTGAAGACCATAAAACAAAACTGACAAACAAACAACTCAGATATGAAAACATCAAAATAAAATATCACCAAGAGACTGTGCGGTCCATCCATCCTCCCAGTGAGTCATCATGATGCTCCCTTGAATATCATTCAGTTTCTTCAAAGCTAGGCCTTCCGAAATGAAGTCCATCCATAAAATCAGCGAGCTTCCCTATTGGATAGACCGAACCTTCCTCCCCAAAAAGCATGAACTTGTGGATTCTTATCAGTAGGATATGATGAGTAATACATGACCTCACTTATCAACCATTCAACCTCAGACATAAGGTAGACCAACAGCAGGACAATACCAAGGAAATACTGTCCTCTAATCCAAGACTCCAACATCATCCTCTATAAGAGTGCAGAAGACATCCAGATACAGCCATCCTTGATTTCTCAAACTGAAATGTTGAAAAAGAGAGAAAAAAGCAGCACCTTCCATGATATTGAGGATTCCAACCAAATAAACCATCAAAACCGGAGTCTATAGAAAGAGAACCTACAGAATCCAGTATATGCAGCAGCTCCTCAACCAGAAAAAACAGAGCCTCTAAGCGGATCAAAACCAGGTAGACATCGAGATACACAGGCAATCATAACCAGTAGCCCGCCCAACTCCAAACAGATCACCAAGCCGTCCAGAAAAAATAGTGAATGCAGGACTCCATGAAGTAAAGATTACAGAAGATCAAATAGATGTTCAATACTGAAATTGTTTCAGAGTGAGAAAGGTAGTTCATCCGACAATATGGAGCATAAATCTAGTAGAAATTTGAAACTGATTCATAAAAAATCATGCCAAACTGAGAACACAAGGACCATCCAAACAGATGAGCAAAAACTAGAGAAACAATGTAGTATCACACATAATTCTAGTACAATATCTATGCATCCATGTTGAGTCTTCCCAAAATCCTTGGTGTTTGGGGTATCCTGGGGCCCATCAGTGAAGTATTAATGAGTTTTTCTCTAAAAACTCGGTCCACCAAATAGTTCCACCGAAACGGTGGCATCTTTATGGTGGAACCGGTCACAACGACACCATAATGGTGGCACAAGTCACAACGGAAAAATGATGGAGGAACCAGTCACGGCGGCACCGTGATGGTGGAACTAACACGGTCTTATAGTCACGATCTCACACCAAAACGATGGCAACACTTACAATGTCTCACCATTATGGTGGCACCATTACGATGTGTCACCGAACTGTGTCCTACCCTTGGTCAATTGTTTTCCCAATTTCCCGAGTTTTTCTAGTTTCACCCTGGTAACATATATTTTGACGTAAAAGTGTATTAATACCCTTTTAAAATACATTTAATGACAATAATTTTTTTAAACCCCCAAGAGTTGGTTCACCCTTCATTTACCAAATCATGTGGCCTTTTCCTCATTGTCATACCCTTCCCTGTACTTTCCATATTTTCCCCTGTTATGCGATTTTTTCTATGTTTATAAGATATATTTTAACTAAAAACTATTATATCCATCATCTCCGAGGATAATTATTAAATAAAAATTAACCCCAACGTGTGAAACGGCCTAACAATGTGGTCATGCCACGATCTAACTTCAAGTACTTTAAAATCACCTCCCTAATTTTAGAATATGTAATTTTCTTAAGTCAAGATCCACTCTTCATAATTACTTTCCATTATCTAGGTATACCCTAGATACATACTCTGGAGATGAATCGTGTGCCCGTGCTGGATTCCTCCCTACTCAGCCTTGAAGCCCTCGAGTTTTCCTTTCCTACAAGTCACGCATCCTCAGTTCTTGACGTGAGGATAAAACTTTGATCCTTCATCATCCAAGTATGGTTTTCTTTCATCTCTCTTTACTGTGTATCATGCGGGGTGGGTATGATAATGTTTCCCTCGAGACATGGATGAAACCAAACCTTAACGAAGATAATAAAAGAACTCAAAATAATGAAGGGGTGTGTTTGATGATGATGTTTCTGTATTTATTTTATCTTTGTTTTTATGTTGTGAATTGTATGGGATTATAGCCATTGAAAATAGTGGTCGTTGGTGGTCCTTCCTTGTGCACTAATAAAACTCTGTTTTTCTAGATAATCTTTTGATTAAATTATTGTAACATGGAAAATGGTTAATCACATAAATTTTGTTGACAAAATGGATGTTGAATGAATAAGAATCCTTTTGTGATCAACCCGATTAAACAAACGTAAATAAGGAACTTGATAAATGGTGTAGTTAAATATGAAAACTCTCTTTATCTTTTCTTCTAATACACATGGTTATTCTTCTTGATGCCTATGGGGTGACATGGATGGAGATAGGATCTCCTATTTTTCAGTTGTTGGTTGTGGATTTGAGGCCGTGTGGGGCCATATGTTGGGGCTTGGTTTGGTTTCATTACTTCATGGGATCTCACAGATCCCATTTGTTGTTGTGAATTTATAAGAGAATCAGGTGTGAATGCTTAAATTAATGCCTGGACATTTTCTATCAGTTGTTATATTGGCTTATGGCTATGCCTGTTAGTTTCCCAGTAGTGAAGAATATTTAAATGGAATAACTTGAACATAATAATGGGAATGGGTATATTGGGGGATTGTTTTCTAGTAATGTGTTGTGCTCTGGTTGTGGATGTTGTGTGTTCATGCATGTTGGTATAGTAACGAGGGTGGTTGTGTATGGGCTAGTTGTCTATTTTGGAACCATTAGGTTGGGAAGAGTGTTTGTTTAATTATATGTATAAATTTTGTTATTTTGTTTCTTATCCTCACCCCACCTATGTTGAGAACTCCATTCCAAACACCCCCGTTTCATGGGGGATGGTGTTTTTCCCAACATTTTTCTAAGTGGATTGTTATTAGATCCTTTCAACTTCATCTTCTAGGTATCCCAAGACACTTTGGGCAGGCTGTGACGACCTAAGGTATATTATGGCCCAAGACACTTCGGGTAGGGTGTGTTGTGGTGGTTATCCTAGATTTGTGTGGGAAGTTTTGTTTCCCAAGTGTCTTTGGGATGAGGCCTAGGTGTCTTTGGGCATGAAAATGGTTGTTTTGGCCCAAGTGGCTTCGGGCGTGGTGGTAGCTGTGGTTTCCCAGTTGTTTGCAGGCAAGGTTATGTGTGGTTGTGGTGGCCCAGGTGTGTGCGGGTGGGATGTATAGTGATATCCCTTAAGGTTATTATTGGGGCAGCAGTGGGACTGCATTGAGACTTGTTGGGGAGGTCTGACATGTAGGATAACATAAATAACCAGTGGTAAAGCAGTGAAGGGTACCCAAATATTGATCTATTATTACTATTACTTTACCTGACTTGCAATATTTGGTAAGAGTGCCTGAGTGAGGCTGGGTGGGTAGTTTCCTTTCTAGGTTCTTTGGTTATCTCTATTTTCTCACGGGGCATTAGAATGCCTCCACACTTGTTCATGAGAAATTTTGTTTTTCCCTATTATGCATACATGTATACTCACCCTACTAATATAAAACAACTTTCAGGTTTTCATGAGGACCTTGAGGACCGCAGCAGACTCTACTAGCTCAGGCTTCCAGATTTATTGATGTTTTTTTTTCTTTTGGTACTTTTCATCAAATTTTTCTTGTACCCTATATCTATTTTTTTGAACATTCATATGAGAGTGGATTTTCTTGTTTTTGGATTTACTTTTACTTTATGTTTTTGGAGTTTTTTGAGATTTACCATCTTATCTCTTAATACTATTAAATAAAAAGGTGTAATGACTTCCATTTTATGTAATAATATATACCCTTGGTGCTAGTCTCCACTCTGGGGCCTATTGATGGTGGGACTCCGGGGTCATTATCTCTCTTACAAATTGAAGAAGGAAGGGCCTAGTAGTTTGATGTCCCTTCCTCATCTTAGTGAAGGCAGGTCATGAGAAAATGATATCAAAGGTGATGGTTGAGAGAATAGATGAATTTTAGGGTTAGGAACAGTGATAATTACGTGGGATGTTAAGGAAATAGTGTTAGGAAATCTTGGTGGAAGAAGATTCTTTGTGCATTTCAGCGGTGGAACATCGGGAAGTACAAGGGAAGCATCTCAGACATAGAGACATAAAGCTGGCTCAAAGAGTTGGTGATAGATTTCATCTTGATCCGAGCTCTGGATGAGTAATGGGTTCCTCTATCCATGAACTAGATGTGGGGAGTGGCATGTCACTGGTGGATGTTCTATATTGGGGAGAATAAGGAAGCTGAGGTTTCATGGACCGACATCGAGAGGGAGTTCTAGGAATAATTTCTATCTAACACAATGAAGACTGAGAAGAGGCAGGATATACTATCCCTCTAGGAGGTGAGTATATCACCAAGGGAGTTGGGGATCAAGTTCAAGGATCTCCTTATTTTTTACCCAGACCTCTTTCTAAATGAGGAGTCGTGAGAAAGATGCTTAGAGGATGCACTCCGACCATCCCTTCAGTATGTTGTAGCTCCATTCACTCTGCCGACGTACTAGGAAGTTCAAAAGAAGTATGAAGTGGTGGAGAGGATGAAAATGCTGGGAGGTATTCCATGATAGGGGAGTCAGTTGAGCTCATTGAGGGGGAAGGCCATTAGCTGCAGGCCTCTCACATCAGGTCCTTCCAGGTTTTGGACAAAGGGAAGCATGCCCTAACAGTTCCCGTTTTGATCTACTGATCCCCGCCCTTTCTCTACGAGCCTAGGACCGAGGTGATTTATCTGTGGAAGCCATGGGAATTTATGGATTCGGTGCCTAAACTGAGTGTAGTAAAATGATGGTGGGAAGTTTCATCTCCCACATCATAAGAAACAGTTTCCATCCAGACCTTTTCTGCAGCAGGAACAAGGGCAGCGAGATACCACTCCCCTGAGGGTGGACGGTGCCGGAGGAGGTCGACCTCAGGGTTCTTCTCAAGGGCCTTGACTAGAGAATGGTCGGGGAGGTGGACAATAGCCGAGGGGCATAGGAGATTCATGTGGAAAATTACAAGAAAAATAGGCAGCAGTTCCAATTGGGCCGGAGGTTGTTCGAGGTATAATCATCTTGTTTATTACTATTTCCTATGCCTTGTTTGATTTAGGAGCTTATCAAACCTTTGTTTCACCTAGTCTATCACATTCCCTAAGCCAAGACATATAGAGACTCTCCATACCCCTGGTGTTGAGTAGACCAGATAGGGATCAAACCAGCATGTTTGACATTTATTGAGGATGAAGACTGATTTTAGGGTCGCATGAGTTCAATAGGGATATATTTATACTAAAAATGATGCCATAAAATGTAATCCTAGGAATCAACTAGATGTTCTCCATACACACTATTATCGACTGCATTTGGATGAGGGCCGTTTTTCTAGATATGGGCGGCCGATGTGTAACTTTCAATAGCGAGCAGGATTTCCAGGAGAGCAGTCGGAGAGTGGAGCCCCTCCTTTCCTTATTAATTGAGCTGTCAGTGGAGTCGGTAGACAAAGAGATAGTGGATATCCTGGGGATCATCAGTGTGTTACTAGAAGTCTTACCTAGGGAGGTGGTTACTCTATCCCCTTGAAATGATGTTGAGTTCGGGATAGACATGCAACCTGGTGCCCCTCCAATTTTGATGGATCCCTATATGATGGAACCTTCTGAGTTGCAGGAGTTGTAGATCGAGGTTGATGAACTGATGAAAAAGGGTTTTATTTGACCGAGTACGTTTCCATGGGGTGTTAAATTCTTGGTCACAAAGAATTTAGATGGCGGTCTCAGGTTGTGTGTAGACTACTGAAGACTAAATCAGGTGTCTATCAAGAACCGTTACCCCCTCCAGAGGATTGACATACTTTTTGACCACTTAAAGGGAGAAGGTTGGTTCTCTAAGAATGATCTGTGGTCAGGACATTACCAGTTGAGGGTGAAATAGGGTTACAGATCAACTACTACTTTAGCGTGTAGATATGGCCACTTTGAGTGTGTGGTCATGTCGTTCGGTGTTATGAACTCACCAGCCTTGTTCATGGGGCTCAAAAATCCATTTTTCATGAATATCTGGACCGATTCGTAGTTGTGTTTATTAAAAATATCCTGATCTATTCAAGATCAGATTAGGATCATGTCGAGCATCTGAGGATTGTTTTGGAAGTCCTATGACACCACCAGCTCTACGGAAAGTTGTCCAAGTGATAGTTTTGTACATGGGAGGTGCACTTCCTTAGACACATGATGTGCTAGAAGTGGACCTGTCAAAGTTCAAAGAGATTGTTATTGGGTATCACCCAAGATCATGGCAGAGGTTCATAGTTTTCTAGGTCTAGCAGGTTACTACCGAAGGTTTGTTCTTAAATTTTGTTGAGTTTCAGTGACTTTGACAGCCTTCACCAAGAAATACTAGGCTTTCATTTGGAGTGACTAGTGACAGACAGATTTGTATTATCTGAAGGTGAAGCTGGTCAGTGCCCCAGTGTTAAGGCTTCCACAAGAAGGGGTAATATTTGATGTGTCCTATTATGCTTCCAGGATAGGCTTGGGATTTGTGCTGATGTAATAGCGGGGAGTGATATCTTGTGGGTCTAGGCAGTTATGTACTCATGAGCGTAACTATTCCACCCATGATCTGGATCTTTCTGTGGTTGTGTTCGCGCTGTTGTTTTGGCGGCATTATCTCAGCAGTTAACGCTTCATGGTCTTCACAGATCACAAGAGATTGAGGTGTGTCTTCTCCTAGTGAGACCTAAACTTGAGGCCGTAGAGGTGGATGGAGTTTCATCAGGATTACGACTTCGAGATCTCCTACACCTTAGGAAAGGGAAACATGGTGGCTAATTCTTTGAGATGGAAGTCACACAAGGATGTGGTTAGAGAGTCAGAATATTCTTGGAGAGCAATGGAGGAGTTGGATTCCTTACACCTAGATGCAAAAGTGGAGGATGGTAGAGGCTATCTATTCCAGATGATGGTGTGGTCTTTCTTAGTACAACAGGAAAATGAGTTTCAGGGGGGGACTTAGAGCTTGAAGTGATGCGTGATGGCATTATCTAGGGAAATGCTCCAGAAGCATGGTCAGAAGATGGTTAGAATCATATGCTTTTCCACGGAAAGTTGTTTGTCCCTGATACGTTGTGTGTGGGAGTTCTCCATGAGTTTCATAACTCACACCTAGTGGTACAACTAGAAGTTTCCAAGATGTACCGAGGCTTGAGGGGTAAGTTTTAGTGGACCAGGGTGAAATGGGAAATGGTAGAGTTTTTGGAAAAGTGCCTCATGTGCTAGAAGGTGAAGGTTGAGCACCATGTTATAGGAGGTATGTTTAAGCCTTTAGATGTCCCGGAGTGGATGTGGGATGAAATCTCGATAGATTTCATCATGTGACTACTCGGGCATCAAGGAGGCTGCGATTCTATTTGGGTGGTGGTAGACCAGATAACAAAATCAGATCACTTCATATAAATTAAGGAGTTGAGTGTTGTGGATTCCTTAACAAAGAGGTACGTGGATAAGGTGGTGCGGTTTCATGGAGTTTCGAGGTCCATAGTCTCATATCAGAATGCACGATTTACCTCATGAGTCTGGATGAGATTACAACATGATTTTGGCACCCAGCTATGCCTTAGCACTTCTTTTCACCCCTAGAAAAATGGGAAGACATATAGGACAATACATACATTGGAAGACATGTTAATGGAATGTGTTTTGGAATTCAGGGGATCGTGGGTACGACACTTACCTCTGGTAGAGTTTTCCTACAAAAATAGCTACCACTTTACCATTGTAATGGATACATGAAAATCCATGTATCGAAGGCTGTTTCGTTCACCCGTGTGTTGGACCGAGGTTAGGGATGCAGGTTTTCTTGGCCCATAGGTAGTGCAGTGCATGAAAGAGAAGGTTCAGCTTGTGCGTGAGAGGATGAAGGTGACTTAGGACTGGAAGAAGTTGTTTTCCGATCATAGGAGGAAACCCTTGGAGTTCAAGGTTGGGGACCATGTGTTCTTAAAGGACTCCCCTTTTCAAGGGAAAAGGAGTTTTGGAAGGGGGAGTAAGATTTCTCCCGGGTTCTTCAGACCCTTCGAGATATTGCAACGGGTTAGTGAATTGGCTTATCAGCTGGTGCTACCACCACCGCTACAGAGGGTCCATAACGTCTTCCACGTGTCTTAGATCCATCTGTATCTACTTGATGATTCACATGTCATTGATTGGGGAGAGCTGGATATCGAGGACGATGCGAGGTTAGTGGAGCGACTAGTGAAGATTGAGGACTTCGAGGAGAATGTACTTTATGGAAGAACAATTCACTTGGTTCGTGTGTTGTGGAGGAATGGTGGCCTCAAGGAGAGTACATATGAATAGGAGGCACAAATGTGTGCCCAGTACCAAGAGCTATTTTGAATTTTGATCTTGTGTTTTCCTTGTGCCTTGATATAATATAATGCTTGTCCTTGTTTTCTATAAGATGGGTTATTTTCCTTTCTCAGAATGTGTGTAAAATTCCTCACTGTGGGGAGGGGAGGACCTAATCCCTAATCAATATGCATTAATGTGGATGTAATGAAACTCATGCAGGCTAGTCAGTTCCACCCAAAGCAGATAGTATCTTGACATAGAGGAGGAGACACCCTAACCCATATGTTCAGGAAGTTTGACCTTTATTGTAACACCCCAAGATTTCATAGTGTGTTAGTTCTTCAAAATAATTCAATAACTTTCACTACATGCAACACCAAGTTCAAGCACACCATGACTTACCAAACAAGCCATTCAAAAGAGGTTATGAATAGTATTAGATAAATTTTAATGTTTATATAATCCTTATAATTTTAGAATCCATATTATGAGTTTCTTAGATATAATGCAAGAACAAATTCATTTTCAGTATTATCAAATTTAATAGTGAACCCTCTTTAAATACAATATTTTAAACTTTTTGACTAAATGGGGACATCAAAAATTTAAAATGAAACATCCCAAGCTTCCACGGTACACTTTCTTTGAATAATATAGTAGCGTGTGTTGTACGCAACCTTGAGTTTTAACACACACCACAACCAATCAAACTAGCCGTTATGAATAGTAATACCTACTTTTTGAAATTATATATATTTTATATTTTAAAATGGACTTCATTTTTGGTTTCGGAATATCGAATTTAGCCTAAGGTGAAATTTTGGTACATTTCGGATAACTTTCATATTTTGATGAATAGTGAAAATTACTAAATTTTAATTAAAAACAACTTTTTTAATCAAAATAATTAATAGTGATAAATTATGAATTTGAGTGGTTTTAAAGTATATTTAGAATATATTTTTACAATTTAATATAATGTTGGTCATTAGACAAAATTTTACAATTAAACCGAACATAAACAAGTGTCAATCTTTTGATAGTTATTATCTCTTAAAAACACGCTTTTTGTTTTGACAGCGGGAATTAATTTTAAATTAATTTCTGCCACTTCTGTGTTTTGAATTTAGAAAAATGGATTCCATATTTGGAATCAGGATGTTAAAATTGTGTAAATAGGTAACTTTTATTTTTAGACATTTTGAATAATTACTGCGGTAAATATTTTATTTACCATGGTTAAAGGGTAAATCCGGTAAATAAGGGTTAAAAAATAATATTATAATAATACAAAATTACCCTAAAACGTGTCCTAACCTTATTGGTGGACACATACCCGACCATGGGAATCCTTGGGTCAATTTGGGGACCCCTTGGAGCCACTTGTATGTGGTAGGGACACATTATATTAATAAATTTAAAATAAAAATAAAAATGGCATAAGCTTACATCTTTTATAAGAACAATTTTTACATAGGGTTATACATGTTGGATTTTCGATTATAAATATTCATTAGAAAGCTAAAAAGATTTCCTACATAATTATGTTTTATTTATAATTTTTAGACATTAAATAATTTATTTTATTTATGACACAATGATGATGCAGTAATTACTAAAATAGTAAAAAATTAACATAATTGATATTATAAATACCCAAATAAATATAATATGAAACTTTTAATGAATTAAACTAATTTTCTAGGATAATATGATATATTAGGATTTATTTAATTGACTTTGTTCGAAGTAATCAATCTGTTATGAGTTTCACAAAAATCAACTATTGAATAGTGTCAAAATTGACATAAAAGAGTTCTTAAAACAAATATTATATTATTAATTGATATTAAATTCCTAAAAATCTAAGGTTCGGCCAAGAGACTTATATTATGATAGGTTAATCATTAATGGACCACTTGGGGGTCGCTTGGATGTATATAGTAAGTTTATTAACCATATTATATAAAAATACAAAGAGACATTGTAAAAGTGAAACTAATTAACTTAGAGTTAATACTTAAAGATAAGGTTAATATAAGTACCCAAACCTGTCTAAATTCTATTGGTTGAGTGGTTTTCGACCTATCCCCACCTTAACCTTTGAATAGTCAACTTTGGAGCCATTAGAAACCGAATATGAATTTATTATAAATTAATATTTCTAGCTTTTCCAAAGGTGCCCCTCACCCCTCTTATAAAAGGGCACTCCTCCTTCTCTTTTCCTCACACCTCTCAAGCCACTTGGCTCGTCCAAACTCTGCCCAACTAAGCTCCCCACATCCCTCTCCTCCTCCTTGAAGCTTCCCCTTAGGCAGAAAGCATTTCAAGAAGTCCTTTGGTTCCAACCAAAGCGAGTTACCTAAATTAAAGGTAACAATTTCTCTTAAAGTATTTTCATTTATTTTGCTTCTCCAACCCCCAAAATCTTTTTATTTCCTTTCTTTTGTAACAACACCAGTATCCTAAATATACTAGGATGTTGTTATAAGAAGGATTCAAACTACACATACACACAACTCCATCTAATGGATGATGAACATAATGTTTCTGTGGATGGCAAACTAACGCCTCACGAAACGATGATTGTTCAAATACATCTTACCACCTCTCATGGTGGCCATTATGATGGCACTGTAATTAAATATGATATTAATGATATATATTTTATATATAAGCTTCTGTAATTCCATTTTATTTCATTCCATTATTCGTTTCATGTTGTATATACATACGATAATTTCATTTGAGGAAGTGCGGACTACCGCCCCCTTAAAATGATATGACTCGTTCATACCACACATGGAACGTATAAAGGATGGTGTTAATGAACTTAAGTAACATATATAAAATATTATATTATACTGGAATAGTAATATACCTATGCATCATTTGGATTTGATTCTTTTAAAATAAAAATTAAATGGAAGTAGCGTTCGTGCGTACGTACGGACTACCGTCTCCACGAACGCGATAAGATTCGTTCTCCATCATATCCATTCAAGTATTATTCTCATTTTAGGGTTAAAAATAATGTTAATATCATTCTGATTATGAATAAGATATAATCTATCCATTACAAACATGTCTTACGTAACCAAACATTTAAGAAGAACGAATCGATTATCACCGAAACAACGATAATACTAAGATATTATTAATAAAGCAATGTTAAAAGATCATATATGATATCATATTAATGTATATGATTCTTGTACAATTTAATAACAATTATTTCACCATTATACAGGAGGTTAACCTACCCCAACCAAGAAAAAGTTCAAGGTAAGGGTTATTTCACAATCTCTTCATTATCCGAGGTTGTTTATATGTAATAATCTACTGGGATCTCTTTATCATCCACAACCATGTTTCTTAAAAATGTATTTCAAAACATTTTTACTATTTACTAGAATATGAGTTAAAGTCATTTATACCCTTTTTGACTTTTATAATTGGTTTATAAAGGAATCTTTCCGTCGTTTTCAAAACAAGGTCCCTTTTTAACCTTTTCGACAGAATTAAGGTAAGAATGTTTTTTTAACTTATACGGCGGGTGCGGCTAATTTCCGCCATTATAAAATCTTCAAAACTTACCTTACAAGCTTATAATAATATTTTCAAAGAAAAGGTTTTCTTTTATAATTATTTGATTTTTAAATGATTTCAAAAGAGAGATATTTCTCTAAAATATATGAAAATCCAGTGCAAATGTATACGTATTTAACGCAAGCTTAAAAATGTTTTCAGAAAACCTGACTCTCGAGTTTGGTCGACAGGAAGGGATTGGGAGTGGACCCATCATGGCCTGTAATTAATCGGGAAGTCTCAGAATTAGTTATTTTGTTTTCAGAAGCTTGCATATTGTTTTCATAAAAACACTGGAGTATATTTTATCAATTTTAAACATAAGTATCTTCTAAAAAAATTGCATCGGTAGGTCTCATGAGACAAACTAGTGTCTTGGCACAAGGCCTTGACAAAATATTATTTGTAGTCTTGGCACGAGGCCTTGACTATGTGGTTATGATAGTCTGGCATTATGCATTCCAACATTATGAAAGTGGTTATTGATTCTTGCATGTGATTATTCGATTAGTAGAATATCCATGTGAGTAAGTAAATGGCATTATTTCATTTTATTTATTCCATACCATGTTGAAAGTTCATGTTTTAAAGGCTTTTGTTTTATTTATACATTGCCTTAAAAGTTTATTCTTATTTATGAAAGTTTCCGCTATTTTGTTATCCTTACTGGGCATTTGAGCTCACCCCTTTTCTATGTTTTATTTTTCCCAGGTAGTGAAGAAGTAAATTATGAATGACTTGCAGGGATATTATGAGGGGTTAATAGTGTGGATATGAAGACTTTGTTGTTGTAGTAGTTTTTCACTTTGAAATGTAATGTAAAACTTTATGATTATATCTAGTGTTTCCAAGGCTACTAAACCAATCGGTCTTTCGGGATTTGATCTTTCTTGTGATCATGCCAATGTTATGTAAGTAATGCACCGACTCTGGGTAGCTGGGGTCGGGGCGTTACAGTTGGTATCAGAGGAAGTTTAGTACAAACCTTGGAAGCTAGATTTAGATAAACTCTGATTAGAGCACGTAGACCTAAGATGAACTTTGAGGATTAGTATAGAAGAACTTCCTAGAATTTTGGTATTGTAGAGACTTTGTGAGTTTTCCGAGCAATACATCCCTGTCTGGATACGAGCAGGTAGAGGCGGCTCTGGCACAGATGTACCTAGGGGTAAAACCCGAAAACACCGCTTTGAGCTAGACTCGAACGGGAACTGGTGCACGACAACGGGCCTTGCTGCACTCTTGGTTACGACACTCCCGGGGGTATGCTTAAGATAACTCTCATTTTCTTTACAAATCATTATGAAGGGTTTATGTGTATATACATCCTCAAAGGAGAAATTCTTATGATTATGGATTATATCCATAAATAATTCAATTTATGTTAAGTGTTTTATAAGTATGGGATTATGTATTTTGATTCATAAACTGATCTAGTTTATTCCATTGTTTAGAAATGGCGCCCAGTAGAAGGAATGAGAACTCCAGAAATGCACATGATACAAAGAGAAGGAAGGATCATATCTTTCATGGTATTAAGATAGAATTTATAAGAGAAATAGTATCCCATGTATTATCATCATATGAAGAAATAATATCATGTATTGATAAGATAAGTAAAGAGATTACTAAGTCCTATGGCTTTGAAGGGAAGCAAGAGAAGAAAAGGATAGAAGAGAGAAAGATGGATAAAAGGAAGAGGGAAAAGAAGAATTTTCCCATATGTGGTAACTGTGGAAAGAAACACCCTGGAACTTGCCTGAAAGGAATGGGAGTTTGTTATAAGTGTGGAGAAAAAGGGCACAAAGTACATGACTGCAAGGGTACGAAAATGGTTTCAAATGTACAATGCTTCATTTGCAAGGAGTTTGGACACTATGCGAACCTATGTCCCAGTCATCAGACTATGACGCAAATGATGCTATTGGATAATAATCAAGTTATGATACTACCACAGATGAAGAGGAATGATTAGAGTTCTTATGTTGATTATGTCAATTGAGTGTTGTATCAACAATGTACTTGTTATAATAATTATGGAGTATATAAGGATTGTACTGCAGTACTATTTCATTAAGGACTTGAGATTGTGTGGAACAAAGAAAAGTGACTCATTAGCAGGATAGATTTTTGGAAAATATATGGTTGAGAGAATGATAAACCATAATATAGTTCTGATACCGAGGTAGTGATTTTCGAATAATACATGATTATTTTGGAAAAAAATATATTGGATATTCTTGACTACCTTGGAACTGATTAATGATTTGTATATTCCATCATTTTTGGGGTTTAAAACATTTTTGGATTGATGAAGTATATCCAGTATTCTATATGGAATAAGGGAGCATGAATGTAATCAATAAGGAATATGGTAATACATGATGAAGGTATTCATATGCTATTACGGGGTAAAAAGGATCTATATTATGTTTACATTCCTTATAAATGTTAGACTGTGAGTTTGGACAGAAGTATTTTGGATAGTTCTAGTTTGGATTATTTTGGATTGCCATAAAAGGACAACCCGGAGGTCGGGCGGCAACCCGTCGCGTCCGGCAAGGCTGCGAGACTTGAACCCGCAACCGAAGGGCGACAAGGGTGTATCACCTACCACTGGACCATGAGATGTCCTGGATTAAATAATGTAGTTTTTATTAAAAGATCATGTAGATGAATTATAAATTCGTTTATTTTGGAACCCTATACGAATAGTGTAAATAGAATTTTTTTTACATTCTATTATCTTTTAGAGTGAAAGATGAGTTTGTGGTAGAAATTTATTAATGGATAAAACTCTAATTATAAAGTAAGTATATCTCCTTATGATCTTAGCCAATCTCATAAATAAATTCCTCAATATTAAGAAAAGCAACTTTGAACAAAAATGTTTTCCTAGATGGTACCTTAAATCATCACTAATTTATGGCTTTGGGATTGTTGGCCTTTTTATAGCCATGTTCTCTACCACTCTCCATCAGATAATTGATGGTTATATTTTTCTTCCATATCCATATTTTCCTACATGGAACCCTAGTATGTGTTATTTTCGGTAATCTTCATACTTTCGACTCTTTATTTTAAATAGAGGCCTCATTAATTCATTTTTCGATGTGGGATTTCAACTAGGATATTTTGAAACGTCAAAAATGTATTATCCTAATACCCTATGTTTTGTTGAACCGATGGTATTTCAATTCATCATAGATTGATGAATTTAAGGAACTCAATTTTATACTTGTTTGTGATTGATGACCTCAATCACTCCCTATAAATATTTACGTTTTTCCTCCAATTATATGTCTCAAATTGCCACCAATGTTCTCCTAATCGAGATCATAATTTGGTGGTGACACTTTCATTTCTCTTTTCCTAATATTAAGACTAAATTTTAGTAACCCAATTTCCGATGTGGGGTTTCCCACAAATATATTATCTATTTTCAACCTTTTATTTTCGAAGAATAATTTCAAATTGCGAGGACGCAATTTATTGAAGGAGGGGAGAATGTAACACCCCAAGATTTCATAGTGTGTTAGTTCTTCAAAATAATTCAATAACTTTCACTACATGCAACACCAAGTTCAAGCACACCATGACTTACCAAACAAGCCATTCAAAAGAGGTTATGAATAGTATTAGATAAATTTTAATGTTTATATAATCCTTATAATTTTAGAATCCATATTATGAGTTTCTTAGATATAATGCAAGAACAAATTCATTTTCAGTATTATCAAATTTAATAGTGAACCCTCTTTAAATACAATATTTTAAACTTTTTGATAAATGGGGACATCAAAAATTTAAAATGAAACATCCCAAGCTTCCACGGTACACTTTCTTTGAATAATATAGTAGCGTGTGTTGTACGCAACCTTGAGTTTTAACACACACCACAACCAATCAAACTAGCCGTTATGAATAGTAATACCTACTTTTTGAAATTATATATATTTTATATTTTAAAATGGACTTCATTTTTGGTTTCGGAATATCGAATTTAGCCTAAGGTGAAATTTTGGTACATTTCGGATAACTTTCATATTTTGATGAATAGTGAAAATTACTAAATTTTAATTAAAAACAACTTTTTTAATCAAAATAATTAATAGTGATAAATTATGAATTTGAGTGGTTTTAAAGTATATTTAGAATATATTTTTACAATTTAATATAATGTTGGTCATTAGACAAAATTTTACAATTAAACCGAACATAAACAAGTGTCAATCTTTTGATAGTTATTATCTCTTAAAAACACGCTTTTTGTTTTGACAGCGGGAATTAATTTTAAATTAATTTCTGCCACTTCTGTGTTTTGAATTTAGAAAAATGGATTCCATATTTGGAATCAGGATGTTCAAATTGTGTAAATAGGTAACTTTTATTTTTAGACATTTTGAATAATTACTGCGGTAAATATTTTATTTACCATGGTTAAAGGGTAAATCCGGTAAATAAGGGTTAAAAAATAATATTATAATAATACAAAATTACCCTAAAACGTGTCCTAACCTTATTGGTGGACACATACCCGACCATGGGAATCCTTGGGTCAATTTGGGGACCCCTTGGAGCCACTTGTATGTGGTAGGGACACATTATATTAATAAAGTTAAAATAAAAATAAAAATGGCATAAGCTTACATCTTTTATAAGAACAATTTTTACATAGGGTTATAAATGTTGGATTTTCGATTATAAATATTCATTAGAAATCTAAAAAGATTTCCTACATAATGATGTTTTATTTATAATTTTTAGACATTAAATAATTTATTTTATTTATGACACAATGATGATGCAGTAATTACTAAAATAGTAATAAATTAACATAATTGATATTATAAATACCCAAATAAATATAATATGAAACTTTTAATGAATTAAACTAATTTTCTAGGATAATATGATATATTAGGATTGATTTAATTGACTTTGTTCGAAGTAATCAATCTGTTATGAGTTTCACAAAAATCAACTATTGAATAGTGTCAAAATTGACATAAAAGAGTTCTTAAAACAAATATTATATTATTAATTGATATTAAATTCCTAAAAATCTAAGGTTCGGCCAAGAGACTTATATTATGATAGGTTAATCATTAAGGGACCACTTGGGGGTCGCTTGGATGTATATAGTAAGTTTATTAACCATATTATATAAAAATACAAAGAGACATTGTAAAAGTGAAACTAATTAACTTAGAGTTAATACTTAAAGATAAGGTTAATATAAGTACCCAAACCTGTCTAAATTCTATTGGTTGAGTGGTTTTCGACCTATCCCCACCTTAACCTTTGAATAGTCAACTTTGGAGCCATTAGAAACCGAATATGAATTTATTATAAATTAATATTTCTAGCTTTTCCAAAGGTGCCCCTCACCCCTCTTATAAAAGGGCACTCCTCCTTCTCTTTTCCTCACACCTCTCAAGCCACTTGGCTCGTCCAAACTCTGCCCAACTAAGCTCCCCACATCCCTCTCCTCCTCCTTGAAGCTTCCCCTTAGGCAGAAAGCATTTCAAGAAGTCCTTTGGTTCCAACCAAAGTGAGTTACCTAAATTAAAGGTAACAATTTCTCTTAAAGTATTTTCATTTATTTTGCTTCTCCAACCCCCAAAATCTTTTTATTTCCTTTCTTTTGTAACAACACCAGTATCCTAAATATACTAGGATGTTTTTATAAGAAGGATTCAAACTACACATACACACAACTCCATCTAATGGATGATGAACATAATGTTTCTGTGGATGGCAAACTAACGCCTCACGAAACGATGATTGTTCAAATACATCTTACCACCTCTCATGGTGGCCATTATGATGGCACTGTAATTAAATATGATATTAATGATATATATTTTATATATAAGCTTCTGTAATTCCATTTTATTTCATTCCATTATTCGTTTCATGTTGTATATACATACGATAATTTCATTTGAGGAAGTGCGGACTACCGCCCCCTTAAAATGATATGACTCGTTCATACCACACATGGAACGTATAAAGGATGGTGTTAATGAACTTAAGTAACATATATAAAATATTATATTATACTGGAATAGTAATATACCTATGTATCATTTGGATTTGATTCTTTTAAAATAAAAATTAAATGGAAGTAGCGTTCGTGCGTACGTACGGACTACCGTCTCCACGAACGCGATAAGATTCGTTCTCCATCATATCCATTCAAGTATTATTCTCATTTTAGGGTTAAAAATAATGTTAATATCATTCTGATTATGAATAAGATATAATCTATCCATTACAAACATGTCTTACGTAACCAAACATTTAAGAAGAACGAATCGATTATCACCGAAACAATGATAATACTAAGATATTATTAATAAAGCAATGTTAAAAGATCATATATGATATCATATTAATGTATATGATTCTTGTACAATTTAATAACAATTATTTCACCATTATACAGGAGGTTAACCTACCCCAACCAAGAAAAAGTTCAAGGTAAGGGTTATTTCACAATCTCTTCATTATCCGAGGTTGTTTATATGTAATAATCTACTGGGATCTCTTTATCATCCACATCCATGTTTCTTAAAAATGTATTTCAAAACATTTTTACTATTTACTAGAATATGAGTTAAAGTCATTTATACCCTTTTTGACTTTTATAAGTGGTTTATAAAGGAATCTTTCCGTCGTTTTCAAAACAAGGTCCCTTTTTAACCTTTTCGACAGAATTAAGGTAAGAATGTTTTTTTAACTTATACGGCGGGTGCGGCTAATTTCCGCCATTATAAAATCTTCAAAACTTACCTTACAAGCTTATAATAATATTTTCAAAGAAAAGGTTTTCTTTTATAATTATTTGATTTTTAAATGATTTCAAAAGAGAGATATTTCTCTCAAATATATGAAAATCCAGTGCAAATGTATACGTATTTAACGCAGCTTAAAAATGTTTTCAGAAAACCTGACTCTCGAGTTTGGTAGACAGGAAGGGATTGGGAGTGGACCCATCATGGCCTGTAATTAATCGGGAAGTCTCAGAATTAGTTATTTTGTTTTCAGAAGCTTGCATATTGTTTTCATAAAAACACTGGAGTATATTTTATCAATTTTAAACATAAGTATCTTCTAAAAAAATTGCATCGGTAGGTCTCATGAGACAAACTAGTGTCTTGGCACAAGGCCTTGACAAAATATTATTTGTAGTCTTGGCACGAGGCCTTGACTATGTGGTTATGATAGTCTGGCATTATGCATTCCAACATTATGAAAGTGGTTATTGATTTTTTCATGTGATTATTCGATTAGTAGAATATCCATGTGAGTAAGTAAATGGCATTATTTCATTTTATTTATGCCATACCATGTTGAAAGTTCATTTTTTAAAGGCTTTTGTTTTAGTTATACATTGCCTTAAAAGTTTATTCTTATTTATGAAAGTTTCCGCTATTTTGTTATCCTTACTGGGCATTTGAGCTCACCCCTTTTCTATGTTTTATTTTTCCCAGGTAGTGAAGAAGTAAATTATGAATGACTTGCAGGGATATTATGAGGGGTTAATAGTGTGGATATGAAGACTTTGTTGTTGTAGTAGTTTTTCATTTTGAAATGTAATGTAAAACTTTATGATTATATCTAGTGTTTCCAAGGCTACTAAACCAATCGGTCTTTCGGGATTTGATCTTTCTTGTGATCATGCCAATGTTATGTAAGTAATGCACCGACTCTGGGTAGCTGGGGTCGGGGCGTTACATTTATATGTTTGTGTGGTTACATGGGAGAGAAGGGAAGTAGCGTACCAATAGTTTTTTAGAAGATAGATGAGGGAGGGGTGTTCCTAGATATCAAGGTTGTTCCATATTTAGAATGACTTTGGGGGTTTTTCCCATGAGAGGTATCTTATGTGGCAGTTATTCAAACCCCTATCTTCTCTTGAGGTTTACTTATGGATTCTAGAGGAGGAGAGTTGTTAGTGAGGTATCTGGTGTAATCTCCCGGACCCTCCTGGTCCATTACATTGAAACATTTCTAGTGTTTGGGGGTATCTTGGGGCCCATTAGTGACTCATTAAGGTGTTTCCCAAAAACATGGTCCCACCAAATGGTTCCACAAAAACTGTGGCACCGTGACGGTGGCACCATCAAGGTTGCACCATCACAGCCGCATAAAGAAATAGTATAATTGCTTAAAGCATCTCACCATTACGGTGGCGCCATTATGGTGGAACCGTTATGGTGTCTAACTGAACGGTGACCCACCCTTTGATTTTTTTTTCTCAGTTTCCCGATTTTTTCTAGTTCCACCCCAGTAAGGTATCTTTTAACATAAAAGTGTTTTAATACCCTTTTCAAATCCATATAAATATAGTAAAATATGTTTCAAACCACTAAGTGTCAGGAAACCCTTCAGTTACCAAAATGTGTGGCCTTTTCCTTGGTGTCACACCCTTCCCTGTACTTTCCATCTTTGCCCCTGTTACGTGGTTTTTTCTCGGTTTAGAAGGTATCTTTTAACTCAAAACTCTTATCTCCCTGGTTTTAGGATATGTCCTTCTCTTAAGCTGAGATCCTCTCATCATAATTCCTTTACATTATATAGGTACACACTAAATTCTAACTACGAAGACGAATCATGTGCCCGTTCTGGATCCCTTCCCGCTCAACCTTGAAGCACTCAATTTTTCCTTTCCTGCAAGTCACACATTCTCAGTTCTTTGGGCGAGGATAAAACATTGATCCTTGATCATCCATGTAGGGTTTTCGTTCGTATCTATTTACTGTGTATCATGTAGTGCGTGTATTATTATGCTTCCATCGGAACATGGACAAAACCAAACCTTAATGAACATAATAACAGGAATCTACATAATGAATGGGTGTGTTTGATGATGATGTTGCTATATTTATTTTATCATATATTTTATGTTGTGAATTGTATGGGGTTATTCCCACAAAAATTAGTATCTATTGTTGGTCCTTAATTGTGCACTAATAAACCTATCATTCATTGGATATTATACCTCTAGACCAAAAACTGAGTAAGATTCCAAAATCCATTATAACCTATATATATCATACCTATAATAATCCATTAGATGCTATATCTAGTAACTCATTAATGTAAAATAACTATAAGCCACCATATATTTCTAAAAACATATATGGGAAAACTAACTCCCATGAATACTTGCATAAGTAACTTCCATGAGAAGAGAGTGGGGCCATACAGTGTAGTCATCCATCTATCCTCCAACCGGGATATTGGTAAAAACACCCTCCCAGAGTCCACTTGGTTTCAATTTTCCTAATAGACATGGGTAGGGAAGATCATGAAATCACAAAATATACAATATATAATATATCTCACAACCACACTATGGGCATAACCTAGTCTTAGACTCAACTGTAGCTAACGTCACTCAATGTCTCAACAACCACTGTTAAGACTAGATATCATATAAGAAATAAAGCATTTAAAAGAGATATATTAAATAAATTATTATCAATAAACAATAAAATTTTAATTATTTAATTAACTATCCATTAATTAACCATTAAAATTATTCCTCCTTATATAACATTAATAATTAGAGTAAAGTCCATCCCCTCTAGGAATAATCCCAACCTAGTCCACATATTCTCAAGGGAAACAACATTTTTAGAATTTCATTACAGCATCAACCAACCCCACAAGTTAAGAATTATTTATTTAGTATTGTAATCATTCCATAGTCCATGTACTATTGGAAAATAATCCTAAGCTACCTCCAAGAGTAAAAAATGCAACCAAGCATACCTAGATTCCTCAAGTAGTGGGTAAAGGAATGCATATAAAACAAGTAACCTGACCATTGACCTTTAAATAGATTCATAAATGAGAAACCCTACTCTTATAATAACATCAATGGGTATTCCTAGTGTTAATACATTGTATAATATACGGTTCCTTCCTCGACATTGGTATTCATATCCTGAAGCATCTCACCATCATAGGTGGAAACTACTGCCACATCATCCATGCCTCCCAACCGCACAAATTACATCATCCATCCTTGAATCAACCATCCCAGGATAATATCACATATGGGCCTCCCTACCCCATATTACATCCCATAGATAATATCATATCTAGATAATGTCACAAAATTAAAAAGAAACCAAACAGAAAAAGGGAAATCTAGGCCCAAGAACAAGGCATCCAATCGTCACACATAAACAAGCACTCATAGATCCAAACTCAAGTCACTCGACCTTCACAAGAGGATGAGGAAATTAGGGCCTATATATTATCTTTACGACACAAATAGATCATAATCCATATTTAATTAACTATTTCATTATTGAGAGGTTTCAACTAGGGTAAACCTAGGGAATTAAACTACAATATCTATTTATATCTAAACATTCTTTTATCATTTAAACCAGTTTCATAAAACAATGAGAAGTAACATTCTCATTTAACATTACATTTATATATTATCATAAAAAAGAATAAAAATTCTTCACATTCATTATAAATTACATTAATCACATGGAATATCACATTTAATAATACATGCACATTGCATCAATTTGATCATCATCAAATTTCAACAATCACCAGATTACAAACATGCCTCTTCTTTAATTATTCTTACGAAAATTCAATATCAATTAATTATAGATTTATGTTATTTACCAATGTTAAATTCCTACCCCAATTATAAGAACATGCTAACAATTCATTTTATATATATCACAAAAACTAGAAAAATAATAGGCAAACCACTATCACGATAATAATAATCAAAATGAGATTGATACAAACCATTTCTTTATTAAACCAGGTAAAAAATTATTAGGTTAATTATATCTCCATCAAAGGAAAAAAATCATTCTCAATTTATGATTTCTCATAAATTAATTGATAGGCAATTAATATTAAACCTAAAAAGAATCAATGTTATTCACATGATAACAGATAAAAATTAGGGATCTCTCATCATCTCCCCTATGAAGATAATGAGATCACCTAAAGATTTATTATCATAAACACACTGACAACAATAATTAAACCTCATTACAATATTAGGGGTCATGATCCATAGATTAGTGAGAAGAAATAGGAGGAAATGCGACCAATTAGGAAGAACCCACCAGAAAAAGAAGGAAGAATTCACCTTCAACCACCATGGGTCAAAGATGGAATCCAAAGACTGATACCCATCAAAGGGATTCCAAAATTCTATAAATAAGGGTTGCTAATCACTTGAAATTTGACAGGAAGGTTTTAGTGTTTGGGAAAACATGAGGCCCATAATATTTATAAAGTAGTGCTATAAAAGGTATTTACACGACATGTAAATTTATAGGTTTTAGATCTCAATAAAAAAATGTGTCTCATTGTAGAAGACAATCTAACAATTTTACACTTTTTTTAACTCCCTATAAACTTGCCTTAGAAGCTTTGAATGTCATCCTGGCCATGAATGGTTCGCACGCAAGCCATGAACATAGAATATAAAATGTTTAACACAATTAAAACCCATGTGTTCTTATTTCCATATTTTTATTAACAAACCCCTACAGACTCGCTCAAATCCACCTTCAAACACTAACATCCTCATAAACATGCAAAAGTGCCCAACTACAAGGATTCGATCCCTTATAATTCTGATTCAAGGAAAACCAAAGGAAAAATAATAAGGCTTCTATAGGGAAGAAGGAAATAAATAATATTTAACATTAATAATCGAAAATAGATATATTTCTTGAACTTGGAGACCCAATATATAAAATTCGTGTGAAGGAACTTTGAAAAGAAAGACTAAAAAATGAATCACTTGGGTAAATATTTATGAAATAAGTAAAGGATATTTTTATAGAAGGAATGTCCTTATTTTTTCTAATAAAACTAGAATTGGTTGAATATGTTTATATATAAAATAATTAGGTTTTTTAGAATATATTATGAGTTTAAATTCATTTTATGGGGGTTATAATCAGCATAAGTGAATAAATTAGAAAGTCACCTAAAACTAGGTTTGCATAAAAGTGGGAAATTCAAAGGGATATAAAAACATATATAGCTATAGAAATGAAAAGAATATTTAACTAGGAATATATTTGTTGGATACATATATACAAAAATATAATATTTTTTGAGAAGAAAATTTCATAAAAGTGATAAAAATAAAGGGAACACGTTACCAAAAAGTCATGAAGGTGGTACAAAAGATCCCTTTTTTATGTTTAAAAAAAACCTTCATTGAAACTATATGTCATAAAAGAATAAAATAAAAATCTATTATGAAAATATGAGAATATAAATTTGAATTTATCCTAAGATATAACTTAATTAGGTTTCCAATAAGAACAATAATAGTGGAGGAAAGGGAAATTATAAACAAGTAGTGCAAAACCATCATTTACATGGATGTTAATTATTCTTAAAATAGTTCCATTTTGAAAAAGGATTAGAACTTTAAATTAAGGAATAATTGTATCAAAAATTTATCTCACGATATATAAATCGGTTATACCATTTGAAATTAGAGATGAAATTAAAGGAAAAATAATATAACTCACGAAATAAGATTGAGTTATAAAATACCCTTATGACTTTAAATATTTTTCAATCAAATGTCATTGGAACATTGAAAATCATATGGTTCTATAAACCCCATGAATTAAATCATGTAGTATGATAAAATAAATTCTTTTTCAGTATATACACCATATAAATTAGTAATTAGTACAAAACATTAAAATATTCCTCAATGAATAAAAATTGAGATGGAAACCCTTACGACTTAAGATAAAATATAATAATACCACTTGAAAGAGAAAAATAATGATTTTTAGTCAAAATAATATGAATATAGATAATTAATTATATTTTATATCCAATTTTAATTAAAAAAATCATTTAAATGAAACTTGGGGCATAAAAGAACATGTGTCTCAAAGGAATAATTTTTCAGATGAAACCCTTACCTCATATTCGAAAGAACTCTGAATATTCACACAAAATTACAAATAGTTAAATAATTTTCATTAGATATATACCCAATAGCCATATTAATCTATATTTGTTATCTAAATATAATTTAAATTTTTTATATTATTTTTTTAAAATATATTTTTCCTACCTACATTGGTTACATGAGGTTTTTCGATAAATGTCATCATAACTCCTTATATATGTTGAACATGTTATAATGAATTGGGAAATAGTTTCATAATATCAATAATATTAATAGTTTTATTTAAAATATTTTTATATATTACAAATATTTTAAAATCTATCCATGATGGGTGGTAATAAAAAATGAAACTCATTTCTCATGGGGGTTATAATTCTCACATACACATAATTAATGTTTCAATTTCTCATCAATTCAGATGAAAATATGGTAAATAATAAATTTATATTTCATAATAACACACATATATATAATATCTTACCTATTCATACATTAAATACTTTTTATCATCCATGAATTACAATTATAAAAAACTGATGATGGCGCTTTGTGGAGGCGAAAGTCCATGCAACAGTAATGACATATTTTTTATTCTTAGGGGATGAAGGTGAATAAATAATGGTTATTAAATTAATATAATAACATATAAGTATACCAATGATACTTATTTCATTATATTTTCATGGATATAATATATTTTGAAAATAACAATTATGGATAAAAAGTTATGAAGAAGGTAATACTTACATTGGAGATTTGATCTTCTCTTAGAGAATTTTGGGATGTGAAGGACATAAGATAAATTCTTGAGACCAGGGGATTAAGGAATGGATTATAGTATAAGTTTTTTTGGGAGGTTTAAATGGAAATTATAATTGGTAATGAAATCATGTAAGGGTGGAAGTGATCCACTTTTATAATTGAAGAAAATTGATCTTTTGAAAAAACAATATACCTTCCTTGATATCATGCCACAATTCCATTTTAAAATACTATAAAATTTAATAATAATGGATTTTGGGGAGTAATTGGGTTGATAAATCAACACTAAATACTTTGCACACATGTTTCAAACATGTTTCATGTCTTTTAACATAGGTTTTTACATTTTTACATTTGGTTTTTTACCTTGGCAACTAGTTTTTAACTATGCAATTTATATTTTATTTAAAAATATAAGGTAACCCATATTAAAACATTCATATGTTTTGAACCCATATCTAGTATTTTTTATCTAATTCAATTTATAAATATGAGGAAAATTATTTTTAAATAAAACATAGAATATATTATAATATTTTTTTTAGTTGAAAAATGGTTTTTAAACATCATGTATTATTTAATATTGTTTAGAATTATTTAACAATCGAATTAATGTTAATATATTTATATATATATATATATAAATAATATTATACATATAAGTTAAATTAGATCAATTTTATTATTTATATAAAAATTTACATGATATTAATAATTTGTTTTATTAAAAAACCATTTTACCAATATCATGTCAATTAAAACTAATCATACTAATATTATCTATATACATAAAAAATAAATTGAACTTGTTATATAAAGTTAATTGTTGAACTAAAATATTAAATAAAATTGTTGATACTTAATTTTAAAAAGTGAAACTATCTAATTTTTATTTTAAGCATAAAATAGTGTTTTTACTGTGAAATATTTCTTGAGTCTCAAAAATGTTAAAAATAATTTTTTAAAAATTCAATACAGTATTTTCAATTTATTATATTTTATTTATTAAATATATTTATATATATGTTTTAATAAAATGGGTTTCTTAATCTTTTAAAAATTTTATTATTATAAAAGTGATAGTTTTTACTAAAAGTCTTTATTTTTACCATTCACCAAAAAACAGATTATTTTAGAAATAACTCAAAAATTCAACCCAATATAATATTTCTATACTTACTTCAAAAATTAAATTTATTTTATAAAATTAAAATTATACTATTTATATATTTATATTTTAAGTTCTAACAAATAAATTAAAAATAAAAGTACTTTTGGTGGAAAATGGAATTTTAAGCATTATGTTTATTAATATTATTTCATATCTATATTTAATTTAATTAATCTTAATATACTGGTGAATATATAATAATTTATTATGTTTTAAATTTAGTTTATTATAAAAAATATAAAAAATGTAATAAATCAATTCATTGAAAACAATTATTAATCTTATATTATATGTGCTTTAGCAAATATCATTAATTAAATATTTATATTCTAATATTTAATTTTTAATACTCCACTGATATGAAAATATTTATTTTAATGTTATATATAAACATTTCATATTTTATAAATTTTATTAATATTTACACATAACACATAGAAATATTTATTTATAATATTTTAATGGCATATTTTTATTTCAATGTGAGTTATATTATTTTGAATTTAACACATAAATATACTCAACTTCCGAATACCTACAGGATATATGAGAAACATCCATATTTTAAACCAACTTTGTTTAAAAACCATATTTACAATGACCCTATTTTCAATGACCATATTTCATTCCTATATATAGACTTAAAAATAATTTTTTCATTTGAATCTCACTTCACAAGGCAAAAATATTATTTTATATTTTACATAATGAGTTATGCTTTCAAGGATATATTCCTCTTTATAGGTTTGTAAGAAATTGGTGATCACAATGTTTTAAGATGATATAGAATATTTACTAGCTATGATGATTTTATTATATTCTATTGATTTCACCAACTTGATTTTTCCTCTTTCAATGGATGTACATCATCCATAGTGAGTAATAATCCATGGTGTTTAGTACATAATTTTATGTGGTTTGGGGAGACACAGCTAGACCTCTAGGTCGACCGATAGTAGGTTCCCTATGCGTTGTGTGTTGTTATGGTCAGATGGGTGGGGGGTATGGTAGCATAAATTCATTATGTTATTAAAAAAGAAAAATATTTTTTTTATAAGGTATAACCCACCACATGGGTGGAAAATTCAACTCCCCTCTTTTCTGGGGGGGGGGTTGAATTCACATGGTGGGTTATCTGCCCCTTTATATCAACAATTTTTTAGTTGATTGAAGACCAACTACCCCATTTTTAATTTATTTTTTAAAAGACTACACCTTTAGGGTTTTAATTTTTTTGATATTCCACAAAGTGTTAGAAGTCAAAACTCCACCCAAAAAATGTACTATCCATCAGAAACTAGAAAAAAATCCACCGCCTTTAGATGAAAACATTTTCACAAATTCACACACAAACATGTACATTTTCTTCACATTTTAAATCTATTTAAAATGGTTTTGATCCTATTTAAATCATTGGATGGACATAACATGAAAATCCACGATCATATCAATGCGAGTTTCATTATAATGTTATTTTTATGACACCCTCTTCACAAATTTAATGAAAATTTATTTCAATCTTAACATAAAAAATCATGAGTTTTATCTAATAAAAATATTTTGTTCTACGGAATGTCGTGGATGTAGATGGATTAGGTTTTTAAAACATTTATTACTAATTAAATGTAACAACATCATTACCAGTGATTTCCTTCCTAGTAAGCAACCTAAGGACCCCCTATCAAAGTATTTATGTACAAAAATTAATTCGAGAAAATACCTCATTTGATTTGAAGTCACTGGTGAAAACCACTTGTTACAAGGGACCATTTACTGAGGAACAAATGTTGGGACCATCTATATCATACACACATGCCTTAAATGTCTATGGGTACACTGTTCCTAAATATCTAGGTGAAATTATATAGAACTAACAATTACATCGATATCATGTTGATGCATTTGATGTCCCAATGATAACTACTATGTTGTTCCTTAGACCCACAAAGTAAAACATGGATTGATTCAGGGAATGATCTTCCTCTCTCTCTAGGATTTGGGGGAGATGATATAGGAGTTCTCAAATTCAAGTGAATGAATATTCCATCAAATTATATTTTATTCTTCCTTAAATAGTGAAGTACAAACACCCAAAAAATGACTCAATGTCCCCCAAATATATATTACCCAGGAAATATGAAATAAAAAACATTCTACGAAATATTATCTATGTCATAAACATCATTTATATTTTAATAAATTACTTTTATTATAATAAATATATTAAATTATAAAATAAATCCATTAAATTGAATCATTATTCATAAAAAATATTAGACAAACCTTGAATATCAAATTAGTATCATTCATTAAATATTTTTATAAGAGTTTACTATATAACATGTGAATAATATTAATAAATAAATTCATTACCACATATTCTATACTTTAATAATATGGATTTATCTATTTCATGGTGATCATTCAAACTCAGGCATTACCTAGACCCTGTGGGGGGGGGGGGGGGGGGGTCCGCTAGGTCTTAAACTCATATGCAAAATAATAGACTAGAAATTGAATGAAAAAAGTGTGAGAAACTATAGGACCTTATCTCAATAGTAGTGGGTAAAACTCAAAGACCAAGAGTGGATTTTAGTAATCCATAAATCCCCTACAGTGATAAGGTATAGTCAATTCAATGATAACCTTTTCGATAAACACACACCACATAATATGATCTCTTTGTATTATGATATATCATAAAGAAGGATGGACACTTCATGTCATACTTTTTTCTTAAATTATTAATTTTTAACCTTAAAAGATAAATTTTACATCTTCTACCATGAAAATGGATTTAGAGAAGGTATTACCATCCTAATTTACTGGCCTCAAGATATCACTTCCTTTTGGAAGTGAAAAATCGATCATGATCATTTAATCAATTCCATACCAATAATGATGCAACCATTGCATGCTACCATTCCAAAACGTAAATGACATGGTTTTTATCTTGAATCAAAGAACATAATTGAATGGTTCACACTAATAATAATATAAATTCAGGTGACCAATACATGTGTTCATAGATATAAACTATTTATGACACTTGAAACATGTGGTATTCCTACACAAAGTCCAGTCATCAAGATTGCATCTACTCAAGATCACAATGTGATAGCTTCATGAGAAGATGTGTCAATACTAATGATCCCCAATACCCTAATAACCACACATCACTTGTGTCCTATAATCTTGTTGTATCAATACTATAGGAAATAAGTTTAAGATTACTATCCTGGTATCTCTATGTTCTCATTATAGCTTGTTAATTTCTATATCTATTTGATATTATATGTAATCTAAGGACATTACCATATAACTAGTGGAAATAGAAGTATCAAAACTATTATTATAATTACAAGACCCACTGGGCCACCTAGATGGTGGAATTCCGGGCTACTACAATCCCAATCCCACCTCCAATAGGCTAGGGTTTGGTGACAAGTGTTGAGAAGGCATAACATAAATGGGAGGAATTTTCCTAGTGTACCTTTATGCACACAACCAACCATCTCTATATGATAGTGTAGAGGAATAATGAAAAGGTTTGTAACATATAGATTAAAAACCATTCATGCATTAACTTCAAAGTAATACATCAGAGTACGAAAAAAGAAAACCATATTGTACAGGGGAAAAATACTAGAACAACTAGAAATGAATCGTCAAACCAAAAAATCTAGAATAAAGGAAAGATGAAATATCCTAACCCCTAATCTCTATTCTCGACCACCATATGTGGTATATCCACCCGAGTATCCCCATGCTACACTAAAATAACCGTTGATCTATCTGTTATCTGTATAAGGCCTGAAACATGTAGGAAAATCCCAATCATGGGTGAGTATATACATACCCAATAGGACACCCCAAAAACTAGGGGGGGAGAAATAATAGATACAATATAAGTAGTAAGCTTAACCAAAATCAAGAGGCAAAAAAACCCAATAACATAAATATATATATTCTTGTAAAATAAACCTAGATAAGAGGGAAAGGGGATCTCAATCTCAAATCCAAGAATAGGTCGATGATACTACACTGAGCTTTAAAGTGTCCATATCTGATGCCTAACATCTCATATGTGCATTGAGGTAATTGCGTGAAGGACCCACATCCCACCACTATTCCACACAGTCAAAGGGAAACAATCTAAAATAGAGTTCCCACACCCTAGTGTGTTAGGGTGTGCCACTCAGCAAGTAGAGAACTCACACCCTAGTACATCAAGGGGGTTCCACTCAGTAGGTAGTAGAAATACGGAATATTACACCAGGGGGTTCCACTTAGTAGGTAGAGGACCCACACCCTTATACAGAAGGGGTTTATACTAAGTAGAAATCAGATTCATTCCAATGTATGTCTTGGGGGATCCACTTTGTAGGTAGAGGACCCATTTCCTAGTCTACCAGGGGTGCCACTCTGTAGATAGAGGACCCACACTGTAGTCCATTAGGGGGGTTCTACTTAGTAGGTAGAGGAACCATGACCCGATTCTACAAGGGGGTTTCACTCAAAATAGTGAAAGGATTATAGGGGATCCACACCCTAATTCTATAGGGTCTACCAATGACGACTGCTCTATTATGATCTCTCATGATCCCTCTCATCATCAAGAGTCACCTAATGAAGCATCATGCTTAGAAATTTCCACTTCATATATTGAAATACACTATGATGGATACCATCATGTTCAATGCATAAAATCACCCATGACAGGCTATGGACAATCAATAATTTTAGTCCATATGATTAATATACAAAAGGTGAATGGTTCTCATAGGGGTACATGACATGCATGAGTTTCATATGACTTTTTATACCACTCCACTGCCACGAAATATTCTTCTATGAAAATTTCTAAGAGGCTATTTAACCACACATGGAGTTCAGGAGATCCACACTATGTGTCTCAGTAACCATGGGCATGCTCGTGTGCTCCTGGTAGTGCAAGTGTGATCGCACTACGATTCACTGTTTCATTTTCACCCTTACACCACTCTACTAAACTAGTTTTGCGTTGAAAATTATAAAAATAATAAAGAATTTAATTTCATGTTTGAATAATTTATTTTTTATCACTGTTAAAAAGTTAAATGATACTTGTTTTGATAATCTCATTGAACGTGGAGGTGATTTGGAGGGATCATGATGATGTCCAAGAAAAACGGGCCAAACTGCACAGGAGCCATGCACACCAGTGGAATCATCCGAACACTGGTATGGAACCGTGAATCTAAATGGGCTGAAATTTTGTAGGATGGTCCAAAATATATTGGGATACATTTATTCTGAAGAAACCAAAAACTCATTCTACCATCTGTTTGCCCAACCGACCAGATCTGTCGAGAACACCAAATCTCCATGAAGTCAAAAGTGGTGTGTTGTGATCTATCTATATCTCGGTCTCTAGTTGTCAAAATTTCTCCAAACGTTCGGTGGAGATATAAAAGAGGTGGGGAAACAATTTTTTTATTTTCTCCAAAGAATGATAATGCTCTATGGAGGTCTAAACCCATGCGAAAAGTGGTTTTATGAAATATATGTGCTCAAAACCACCTTCCCATTTTCCTATAAAATAGCACATTGGGCTCCCCTTTTGTAAGTTAGTCCAAGAGGAAAATATATGGTATTTTGGATACCCAAAGGAGTCCTCTCATAATACATGGTGTTATGGAGGACCCTATTATCATAGGGGGGTCATGGATGAAGTTAAAGTTCCACCCAAGCTTTCTCCTCCTCCCGATGTCGAGCTAAATGGTGGATGGTCATTTTGAGGGAGCTACACACACTTGGGAGGGAGTTCCAGCACTTGTTCTTCTTCTGGTATTGTGTAATTTTTGTGATACATATTTCACTTATTTCTTATCTTGACATGATTATCCTTTGATTGCATTTCTATTGTATAAATTAAGTGAAACACTTTTTATTTTCAACACCGATTGGGTTGAGATTTCAAGTGGGAATCTTGGGTTGTTTCGATTGGACAATACAAGTTCCCTATTTATCACACACATACATAATATTTCAGTATACATTGTTATCATTTATTCTCTATGATTGATACCCAAACCTTGACAACATGGTTGTTGTGTCAAGGGTGGTTCTTTGCGCATCGTTTAAAAGGCAAGAGGGAAGTTGAGATCTTGATAAGCCTCAACCAAAGGATTCCATTAAACCGTGTGGATTTTTCAGAATGATAATCTCACCAAGATGTGTAGTGAACATGAAATGATATCATTATCTCATAATTATAAAACAACACTTTTATTTATCAACTATTAAACTCTTTAAATCAAGTCATTTTATTTAAACTATTTTAACACCACCCCTCTTTTAGTACTTCTTATTAAAATCGAACACTCTAAACCCAAGAATTATCCCTGAGAGAAGACCTAGAGTCTTCCCTATACTAAAAATAAACCTTAAAATCATAATCAATTTGATGTTTTAGGAACGAGAATTCAAATTTTGGTGCCGTTTCTGTGGAGCGCTTTGGGTTTAGTGCATGTTTTTTATAAATGTTTTTCTAAATTTTGTGATTGTTTGTTTGTTTTATCTTCTACCTTTACATTTGTTAGTGATATAATTTATTTCTTATGTAGGGTCTATGTATGACACAATCTACTTCGTGAGAATTACAACCTTACAAACCTGAACTAGATAGGATCCTACATCAGTGACCCCGAGGTATACAAGAGGAACCTTTGAAGGAGGACACACAAAAACTCTAGATTTTTCTAATCCCATCTTCTTCTAGGACCAAATTATAATATGAAATCAACGTGTTTAAAATGGTTGAAAATAATTGAACACTAGTAGAATTAACCTCACCATATGTTGATATCCAACCCACTTACATTCTAATGCAAGGAAAGTCACCCATTTTTGAACTTAAATATGATTTAATTCATTTATTACCAAGATTTCATGGGCTTCTTAGAGAGAATACATATAATAATTTAAATGAATTTCATACAGTGTGTTCTACATTAAAACCTAAAAGTGTGGATGAAGAAAAATTAAAGCTTAGGGAATTTACTTTCTCATTAGAAGACACTACAAAAGACTGAATTTATTATGTTAATTCACTAATAATAGGTTGGGCGGACATGAAATGCCTTTTTCTTGAAAAATATTTCTCAGGATCTCGAGCTGCATCTATAAAAAACGAAATATGTGTTATAATGAAATATCAAGGGGAAACATTACATGAATATTGGGAATTCTTTAAAAGGTTATGTTCATTCTTTCCACACCACTAAATAATTGATCAGCTTTTAATTCTTCATTTTTATGAAGGTTTAATTCCTATTGACCGAAATATGATTGATGCTGCTGCAGGTGGTGCGCTATTTGATAAAACCCCAATCACGGTAGGGACCTTAATTGATAACATGGAACAGAACACTCTAAAATTTGGTTCAAGGTCCATTGTACCCATTCGAGGTGTCCATGAGGTGAAAAGTACCGAATTCGAGAGGAAGGTGGACATGAAGTTCAAAGAGGTAAGTACCCTTATTTGACAACTTTCTCTTTACCAAGGGAAATCCCAATCTCCTCCTCCCATCCATTATGGTATATGTTCTTCTGAAACCCACTACTCTGATCTATGCCCCTAACTAAGAGAAAATTTTGAGAGTTATGAGGCAATCTTTCCAGGCCTCCCCTATAACCAACCCTTTAGGAAAGAACCAGACTATCCATCCAATCCTGGGTGGAATGACAACCAATTATATAGGAAAGGTGGGTATTCAAACAAACCTCAACAACCATGGAACCAACCGTGGTATAGTAGTCAACCACCACCACCCAGAAATCCTCAACCACATTAATGATCTTTACAACAAACCTCTCCAAAACCCGAGCCTAGCCTAGGAGATATGATGAAACAAATGGATTCCAACAATCTCCAATTCCAAAAAACCACCCAAGCTACCAT
Organism: Viscum album; assembly: GCA_963277665.1. Taxonomy (NCBI): domain Eukaryota; kingdom Viridiplantae; phylum Streptophyta; class Magnoliopsida; order Santalales; family Viscaceae; genus Viscum; species Viscum album. Next base: position 360,789,976 of record OY728140.1, on the reverse strand, counting down.
ACAAGACCTCAAAACCCAATTAGGCCAACTAGCTAACTCGGTGGGGGAAATTAAAAGTCATGGGTTGGGTAAACTACCCTCTCAACCATTAGTTAACCGTATGGATAAAGGAAATTTCAGTACCATCACCCTTAGGAGTGGAACTCACCTTCAAAGCCAGATGACCCCTCCAATAGAGTCATCCCCTCCCGAGGAAACCACCATCCCAACCAATTCTAAAAATGATCAAAGATAAGAAAATCCTTGTCCTGAGAGAAGTCCATCCAAAGGAAATAGTGTGTATGTAGATGAGTCTTCTATCCTAACCATTCCTCTTGCATTTCCCTAAAGGTCCACCCAACCTAGAAAACAAAAGGAAACTAAACTTGATAAGGAAATATCGAAAAATTTCAAAAAAAGTGAAGGTTAACATTCCCTTGATTGATGCCGTAAAGAAAATTCCATGATACTCGATGTTTCTAAAAGAGATGTGTACACAATGAAGGTGAATTTTAGGAGATGAGAAGGTGAGATTGGGGAGTAATGTTTTAGCATTGATAGAGAAATCAAATCCCACCAAGTTCCACGATCCTAGAACATTATCAATTCCATTCACCATAGGGGAGTATTATTTTTTGAATGCAATGATTGATTTAGGTGCTTCTATAAATGTGATGACACACCCCATTTACTCTACATTGCAGGTTGGGGAAAAGAAGCCCACTGGAATTGTTGTTCAACTGGCTAATAGGAGTACCGCACACCCCTCTGGTGTGTTAGAGGATGTTCTTACGAGGGTGAAAATTTTAATTTTTCCTGCTGATTTTTATGTGCTTAAAATGGAAGATGATAAGAATATTGGCCACGCCCCAATTATATTTTGGAGACGTTTCTTGAAAAACGCCAAAACCATAAGTAATGTCCACAATGGTACATTATCTATGGAATTTGGTGGTGACATAGTCCATTTCAACATCCTTGATGCCATGAAGAACCCCTCAGAAGAACATTCCTCTCTCTCAGTAAATTCAATTGATGTACTCCATTATTTTGAAAATAATTCTTTTCATTCCCCCAACACCCTTTATGAGTTTTATCCTTGATTTAATTTCTTGGTAATGAATCATGCATTGATTTTTGTAGTGGTCTATAAAAGTGTCATGCATGTTTATTAATTGATGATTTATTGAACACTGAGGACCCACTAACCATCAATGATACTGCTAAGCTTGTAAAAGCTCATTGCTGATCTAAGGATGATACCATTGAGTAGTTAGATGAGATTAGTGACCTATCACTTTCACACACACTCCCATCAATATAGAATCCACCTGAATTGGAACTAAAACAACTGCTTCGGGATTTAAAATATTCATATCTTGAGAATGGAAACAAGTTTGCCATCATAATTCCTAGTTCACTCCCTCATGAGCATGAATTGAGACTTCCTGAACTTTTGAGGGTGTATAAAAAAGCTTTGGGATGGACACTTACTGACATTCCAAGTATTATCCCATCAATTTTTACACATCATATTTTGTTAAATGATGAGGCTAAACCAGTGAGGCAGGAACAATGTCGATTGGACCCAAAACCCTTAGAAGTTGTAAAAAAAAGTAACAAAATTATTGGCTGATAGATTTATTTACCCCATCTCTGATAGACAATGGGCCAGTCCTGTTCAAGGGGTTCCTAAAACAATTTTCCTTAAATTAATCCAAATGAAAACATTGAATTGATTCAAACTCGTGTGTAGAATAGTTTCAGTGTTTGTATATACTATCACCTACTAAACCAATACACTAGGAATAACTATTTCCCTTTGCCGTTCATTGACCAAATGCTAGAGAGGATAGCTAATAAGTCCCCCAACTGTTTCCTTGATGGGTATTCTGCATACTTTCAGATCCATATTGCCCCTGAGGATCAAGAAAAGGAAACCTTCACTTGACCCTTTGGCACATTTTCATATAGGAGGATGCCATTTAGTTTGTGAAATGCTCTAGGTACTTTCCAGCGATGTATGGTTAGTATTTTTTTCGGATTACCTGGAGAATTTCATGGAAGTTTTCATGGATGATTTCACTATTTATGGATCCTATTTTTATGAATTTTTGAATAGTCTTGGTTTAGTCCTATATCACTGTATTGAAAAGAATATTGTATTAAATTATTAGAAATGTCATTTCATGGTGCGACAAGGTATAGTTTTGGGGAATGTCATTTCCGGGGATGATATCCAAGTTGATAAATCCAAAGTATATGTCATTTCTTCCTTACCATTCCCCAAAAATGTATGTGATGTTTGGTATTTCCTAGGTGATGCTGGATTTTATCTTCGATTCATTCATGAATTTAGTAACATTGCACTCACCCTCTCCCAATTACTCCAAAAAGAAAGGGAATTTGTTTTTGAAAATGAATGTGAGGAAGCTTTTAATAAATTAAAATGAAGTCTCATGTCACCCCCTATAATCCAACCACTTTCGTGAGATTTACCATTTGAGCTCATGTGGGACGCCTCTAACAATGCAGTTGGGGTAGTCTTGTCACAAAGGGTCGATTGAGCTCCACATATCATTGCCTATGCCTCACTTACTTTGGACCCTACCCAAGAAAATTAAACCACAACTGAAAAATAATTCCTTGCGATTTTGTTCCTTGGATAAATTTAGGTCTTATCTTTTAGGGTCCAAATACATTGTGTTCTCATAACATGCATCCCTCAGGTATATCCTTATGAAATTGGAAGCCAAACCATATCTCATTCACTGGATACCCCTCCTTCAAGAATTAAATCTAGAAATTAGAGATAAAAAAGGAGCACAAAATGTGGTGGCTGACCATATCAGTAGGATTCCCATATCCTCGGACATTAACTCATCCCCCTATATTCCTATAAATGACATGTTTCCCAATGAGCAATTGTACTGAGTGCAAGAGGATATTACTTGGTATGAGGAAATTGTAAATTATTTGGTAGCATATTGCATTCATAGTGATTTCAAGAAAAACCATTTCAATCGTCTAAAATATTAGTTTCTTCGGTACATTTGGGATGACCCCTACCTCTGGCGCACATGTAGTGATCATGTCCTTAGGCATTGTGTCCTTGATAGTGAGTTTCAGTTAGTCCTTAGATTCTGCCGCACTCTTGCTCATGGGGACACTTTGGACCCCAATAGACTGCCCTAAAAATCCTTGATTCTGGCCTCTTTTGGCCAATACTTTTTGGGATGCCCATGATTTTTTCAAATATTGTCCTCGTTTTCAAAGAATGGGTAATTTCGCTAAAAGAAATGAAAGTACACAACATATGTTTCTCTTTCATGATATTTTTAATGTTTGGAGCATTGAATTTATGGGTACATTTCCCAATTCCTTTGGAAACTTGTACATTTTTATGGAAGTTGATTATGTGTAAAAAATGGTAGAGGCTCGATCCACAAGGACAGATGATTCCAAAAGAGTGGTGGAATTTTTAAGAACATATATTTTTTTAGGTTTGGATTACTTAGGCTCATCATTAGTGACAATGGTTCTCATTTCTATAACTGAACAATGCAAACAATTTTGTGTCGGTATGGGGTTAGTCATAGAGTGTCTACTGCATATCACCCATACACCAATGGTCAAGTCGTGGTGTAAAATAGAGAGGTAAAAAAAATTCTTGAAAAAAAAAGTTTAACCCAATAGGAATGATTGGAGTCTTAGACCTGATGATTCATTATGGGCTTACCGTACTTCCTTTAAGACTCCCATTGGCATGTCACCATATCAGCTGGTGTTTGGAAAGATTTTTCACCTCCCTATTGAGATTGATCACCAGGCCAACTGGTCCATCAAACAATGCAATTATAATCTTTTTGGTGAAGGTTCTCAAAGGAATTTGCAGATTCAGAAGCTAGATGAAATGAGAAAAGATGCATATGAGAACTCCAGGATTTTTAAGGAGAATACCAAGGCTACCCACGACCATCTCATCCATCACCATTAGTTCCACATTGGAAAGAATTTCCTCCTCTACAATGAAAGGATGATGTTTAATCCAGGTAGTCTTCGTTCCCACTAGTTTTGACCATACATTATTACTAATGTCTCTCCAATTGGTGTTTTCTAGGTCTAAAATGAAGAAACCAAGAAAAACATCACTATAAATGGGCAGCATCATAAGCACATCCATGAATCTATTCTGGAGTCCCCGATGGAGGAACTCCATGTTCAAAAATCAATATATGAATGAAACTCACCAGGTTTTATCCTTCCTTTCCACAATATCTTTTCATACGGTGAGGACACTGTACACTTTAGGTGTGGGGGACGGGTATATTCCTGGGTTAGTTAGGAAATTTCATCATCTTTATTATTTTTCTATTTTTAGATTACTGAATTTTATTGTTACTTTCCCCCTTCCCTCCCCCTCACGTTTATGTCGGAATATATTTTTCCCACTTTATCATGGAAAATGATGCCCATTTATTCAGGGAAGTTTTTGAAAATTCTTGTAGAATTTCTGTATTTCATGTTGTTTCAACATTCAAAAAACAATTTCTGATTAAATGTGCATTTCAGCAAGAATTCAATGTTGTGGTGTGAATTTATTTTGAAATTTAGTTCTTTGTCGATAATATAAATGGTTGTATCATTTTGAAACCATTGAGAAAAATAGTGCCCTTTTTGTGAATTGTTTAAGGGTAAATTGTGTTACTTAATCTCTCCACATATTTTTTCACCCAACAATGAAATGTAAAAATTTATTACTTTATGGAAGGTAAATATATGTTAGTTTTATTTTTCTCTACTTTCCAAAATAATTTTTCCATATGTTCGTTCCTTATCCGATCTATTTCATTACTGTACCAGATTGACCTATGCATGTGTACCTATTATCCGACTGTTGTACGCCCTCAAAATAAAAAATAAAAAAAGGGTGGTATATTGGGCAGGTCAAAAACCACCCTTCCTCATCCTTTGATCTTTTTATAACTATTACTATTAGTGTCATGAGGAGATCGAACATGGGTTGGCAGAAAAGTGATATTTGTTCCAAGTTCAACTTTTGAAATATTAATAAATGAGGGGAGTGAAGAAATTTAAAACATATAGAGATATCTTGGTCAGGACCTTACGGTTTGACTTCTGGTAATGCTTAAGTTAGTGGGTCTTGAAATTTGATTTCAAATGATGTGGGTCAAGTTCAGTGGAAAGAATCTTGTAAGTAGACAATTATTAAAATTACTTCAATTTACTTGATAAAAAGTGGAAAGAATAGCATTAAATGGTTGTCACAAACACACTTGGAGAATTAATGACATGATTAAATTTTTAATTATTTTCTTTTAATGGTATCATGCATCTCTTGGAAAATCATTTGGATACAATTTTTGAGAGGTCTTTTTCAATGACCATTGAGAATAACTCCTCGGTGTGATTTTTTATTTGATCACATTTATATCAAGAATTAATTTTTCATTGAATGATAAATCCTTATGAAGTTGTAAATATATACACGCATAATTTTTGGAATTATAACTTTTCCCAAGAATTCAAATTTTTAGGTGTGGGGGTGTGTTCGCACTATGATTCACTGTTTCATTTTCACCATTACACCATTGTGCTAAACTAGTTTTGTGTTAAAAATTATAAAAATAATAATGAATTTAATTTAATGTTTGAATCATTTATTTTGTGTTTACCACTGTTAAAAAGGTAAATGATACTTGTATTGATAATCTCATTGTAAGTGGAGGTGATTTGGAGAGATCATGATGATGTCCATGAAAAATGGGCCAAACCGCGCAAGATCCATGCATACCAGTGGAATCATCCACACAATGATACTGAACCGTGAATCAAATTAGAATGAAATTTGGTGTGTTGTTCCAAAATTTATTGAGCTATATTTAGTCTGAAGAAACCCAAGACTAATTCATCAATCTAGTGGCCCAATCGACCAGATCTGTCCAGAACACCGAATCTGCATGAAGTCAAAAGTGGTGTGTTGTGATCTGACTATATCTCGGGCTCTAGTTGTCCAAATTGTAAACAATGTTTGGTGGAGACATCCAAGATGTGGGTATAAAAAGATTTTATTTTCTCCAAATAGAGATACGTCTTTCTAGAGGTATATACCCATGTGACAAGTGGTTTTATGAAATTTGTGTGCTCAAAATCACCGTCCCATTTTCCTTTAAAATGGCACCATGCGCTCCCCATTTGTAATTTAGGCCAGGAGGAAAATCTATGGTATTTTGGATACCCAAAGGAGTCCTATCATGATCCAATGAGTTATGGAGTCCCCTATCCTCATAGGGGGATGAAGGATGAAGGTGAAGTTCCTCCCGAGCTTCCTCCTCCTCCCGATGTCGAGCTAAACGGTGGACGATCATTTCGAGGGAGCTACACACAATTGGAAGGGAGTTCTAGAACGTTATATTCTACTATTTTTGTGTAATTTTTGTGCTAAATATTTCAATTATTTCTTATCTTGATAAAATTATCCTCTGATTTCATTTCTATTGTCAAAATTAAGTGAAACACTTTTTATTTTCAACACCGATTGGGATGAGATTTCAATTGGGAATCTTGTGTTGTTCCAATTGAAAAAGACAAGATTCCTATTTATCTCACACATACATAATATTTAATTATTCTTTGGTATAATTTCTTCTCTATTCTTTATAACCAAACCTTGACAACACGATTGTTATTTCAAGGGGTGGTTCTTTGAACATCGTTTAAAAGGAAAGAGGGAAGTTGAGATCTTGACAACCCTCAACCAAAGGATTCCATTAAACCATGTGTATTTTTTAGAATGATGAACTCACCAATATGTGTAGTGAACATGAAGTTATCTCCTTATCTCATAATTCTAAGACACCACTTTTATTTATCAACCATTAAAATCATTAAATCAAGTCATTTTGTTTAAACTGTATTAAAACCAACCCTCTTTTAGTACTTCTTTTTAAAAATGCACACTCTAAACCCACAAACGCTCCTTGAGAGATGAACTAGGGTCTTCCCTAGACTAAAAATCATCCTTAAAATCATAATCAAATTTACATGTCATGACAGTGCATTCACAGTGAACCTGGCCATGAACCAACCCGTGCCCAGGTACCGGCCCATGAACTTGTATTCTGAGAGTACATGACATGTTCTCCTTCATAGTGTCCTATCAGTGTGTATCTAGCACATGTATTAGACACTAGGGGAGGTTCACAAAAAATTTAGTAATAGACATAAGACATGTGACCCTTATCTTCATTGAGACACTATCGACCACATCTTGGTGGGGATACAAAACATGTGTTCTTTGATTACACACAGTGTAGTTAATTTTTTCCCATAAACTCTACTCCTTCACAAGGATCCTAGGTCTACCACCACCACCACAATTTCTATACATAGACCACTCAAAAACTTTTGGGATCTACTTCTGGACATCGATTCAGAAACTCCAGTGGAAAATAATTGAAAATAGGTCATTCGTGATAGATCGTCACACATCCCATGAGCCTCCCATCATCTATCATTATTGAGTGATCTAGATCTATGAATACCATCACCTTCATCCCATAATGAATCATGATTCTTCTAAAAATAACCATAACAAACATAATTCACAAAAATTCCTTGAATCTGGGTGTTCGATCACATGTGAATCCACCCTGACAATGTCGAACCCTGACCTCATAGGCCAATGGTGAATAACATGAATAATTATGGGGGAAAAGAATAATAAAAAAGAATGATAAACATTTTTAGACAATCATTGTTATCATAAAATTTCATATCAGGGTATTCAAGGTGATATCATGGAATAAATTGAACAAACCAATTTAAATTACCAATGGGATCATGCGAATGGTAGAAAAAATGTAGACCAGAAGCATATAAATATATATCCAAGATAAATATTTTAATTAAGGGTGGAAACTTTAATTGATGATCTCTACCTCGATTTATGATTATTTTTAGTGAAGAAAATAGTCTTAGGTGATGATGATGATTCGCTACAGTCATTGTCTATCCATCTACCTTGATCTGATAATTGTTTATCACTCGATCCAAATATTCCAATTAGGAATGCTCTAAACCTAATCTCAAATCATCTTATGGTTATGTGGATAAAATTATTGATTTTTCATAAGAGGGTATTTATAGAGGATTTATATTAGCCATTTAAAATAAAATAAATAATTATAATTATTTATTTTAATTATACTTTCTCCCAATAGCTACCTCGACCAGATATTCACTGCCGACTAACCTTAGGTCATGCCTAGGGTAAACCCCATGGTATAAAATGAACTATGATCATATATTTCTAATATGATTCTCTTTATAGAAGATATATAATTATTTCTATGAAATGGTGCACACATGATATTAATATATTTAATATTTTTCTAATATCAATTTTGGGATCACCAGGTCTTAGAATATTGTTTTATCATTGCACTTGTCTATGAAAAAATTATTTGATATATTTCAAATCATATAAAGAAAAAATAGGATCATTAAATTATTCCCATCTTTACGGATTGTTTCCCTCGAAAAGAACAAGATTAATAGAAAGATAGGGATACTGAGCCTAGATTTATCTCTCCCACTCCCAATATCTCAGATCCATTCCCTCATGTTACCATAATGCACAAAAAAGTGAATATTCCATCCACATAGGATTCTCTTTTGTCGATCCTTGAGCACCACCGAGTACTCCATAAATGTGGATCCTTCCTTGATGTCTATATATCATCAGTTAATGACATGAATATGATCATTCATGTATATCCTTAGCTAAAACACATGGAATATTTCAAACACTTACACCAGTTATGGGGGAAAGGCTAGAAGGTATGCAACATTGCCAACCATCTATAGGATATCTAATGACATGATGAACCTCTAGGATGTCTTCCCTACACTAAAAAACCTATGAAATCATCATCATAGGGAATATATAAAGAAAAAATGGTCTTCCCACTCAAAATCTAAGGGAAAATGATTTTAATATATATAAGATTTCTATTAGCTCTCAGCTTTCATAATCTGCTCATGAATCACTTAAACTTCTTATGTTGTCTTCTGCAGCATCTCTAGCCCAAAAAGGGATGTCTATCCAATCTTAGTCCAACACAAGGGTGACGTACAAGGTATCCCATCCAAGCACTATAACAGGTGTATATCAATGGTAGGGTGATATCGATTATTATAGTAAATATCTACTAATTAAAAGTGATCTTCCTAACAATAGACAATGTTTCAAACATAAGCTCTAAGTATATCCTCCAAAACCTAGATAGTGCACTCCGTCTTTCCATTCATCTAGGGGTTAAATGCTATAACCATCCTCAACTGCGGTTTGAATGCCTCCTATAGGACTCTTCAGAACTGTTATGTAATCCCTATATCATGGTCAAAGTAAATCATTGAGGGTACCCCATGGATTTAGACAATCTCTCCCATGTATAACTATACCAGAATCTCCACCAAACTCTACTCCTTGATGGAAAGGAAGTGTACCGACATTGTGAGTCATTCAAAAATCACCCAGATGGAATCATGGCCTCTCTCTATCTAAGGAATCCCTATAAAAAATTCCTTGAATATTTTCTCCCATTTCTACTCTGGGATATCAAGAGGCTATGACAAACCTAGTTCTCAACTTTCAACTGCTGGAATGTGAGACACCATGAGAAGGACTCAAAGACACTATGCCACATTCCAGCCCACCAAAATTGCCACAGAATATCCCTTTACATATTAACTACATTGGGATTTATATCCAAAGGTAAGTGTGAAACAACCTCATAAAAACCTCTAGAATTGTGACCAAAACCCCGATCCAATTCTGGAAAAAAATACTTTATCCCCTACTTAAGAAACTGCAACTGGTGAATCTCTAATGGATATCTGGTCACAATGAACATCATCATTGATATATCTTAACTTAGACTCCCTCACACGTTGGACAAGTGGAGGATCATCCACCATTGAGAAAATATAAGCATAAAACCTCTCCTACACAAGGGTTATTTTAAAAAAATCCAACTGATAAGTCATCTCATCCACCAAACGAGAAACAAACTTCCTAAAAATTGAATATTCCACCACATTTCCCTTTCCAAGGAGTATAGACTATCTCCATGTCATAGTTTTGTATTTAACTATAGAAAGAACCTCCATCTTAGTTTGAGGTCTCTTTATGTGAAGATATACCTGAGACTCTGATAGTCTGAGTAAACAAAAAAGATCTCTCCCAGAAGATAGTGTCTCCCCATAATAAGAGTGAAGACTAATGTTTCCAACTCCAGGTCATGAGTCATGTATTTCTGCTCATGGGGTCTCAACTTCCTCGACTAATATGTGATCACTTATTACCTCTACATCAACATGAAACCAATCATAGCTTTTTAGGCATCACAATAAACAATCTAGGACCTCCTATTATAACACCCCAAGATTTTTCAAATAAATTTAATATTGAATGCATAAAACATTGAGTCTCTAAAAACATCACTTTTTTATAACCTACCACTAAAAATAATTTTCCACCTCTGTGATTTTAATTTTGAAAAACTGACATACATGGTTGCATTCAGTAAGATATTTAGAGTATAATAAAATAAACTTAGTTTTTTAATGAACAGTAACATACCCTATTGAATAATAATGAATAACAATGAATAGTAAATCATACAAAAAAATATAAACATCACCCATGACTGTATAAATACTATTTAGACATCATATAAGTTAAGAAATGATCATATTATAAGTATTGGTATTTTTGTATGTCATAAATATTTTAATTACAAATTTCTGTTTAATTTAATAATTTAAAATGGAAATGTATTTTCATAAAATGTAATCATAAATTTTTATTTTATTATCTTATGGTTATAAGATTATTTTGTGGGACCTTGATTAATTTTTCAAGGTGTTATAAAATGAGTTATAGTTTTAATGAATTTTTTTTTGAATAAAGTAAGATTTTATTTAAAAATTAAATTAAAAAAATTTTGAAAAAAATTTTATGAAAAGGATTTCAATTTTTAATTATACATGTTGAAAAACGTTTGGGGTTAATTTTTGGGATTTTTCTAAAATACATGAATTTTTCATGAATATTAAAAATACACTTTTGAGTTTTCGGTATGATTAATGACATCATAATGATCTAATAATTAATATAAAATTCTGGTCAACTTGTGTACAATAAAATATTATATGAGGTTTCAGAGGTGCCTAATACCATGGGAAAGCCCATGGTTTTTCAAAAACCACTAATAAGGTGTCCATTGAAATTAATAAAAAACTCCCTCTCATTTACTATAAATACCCACTCATTACTTCATTTTATTTCTTTATAAACTCATTATCCTTGAATATATGGTAGTTTAACCTCCATATGTGTACTCAATCCCCCAAGGTCCCAATATTCATGTTTTAGGAGTTACTGTTCAAGGTAAGGAAATCTACCACCCATCTCTTTTTCAAGCTTTCATTTTATGTTATAATTTTTAATTTCAATTGGATTATGTTGGGATATGTCATTACATACCCCCCTTACTGTCCATATTATTTAATAATTATGAGAGACCCCTTTTTCTCTCATCAAAATATTTAATGAAATTTTAAGCGACGCTGTTAGGCTGCTGAATTTTCGTAAGGGATCTCTCAACTTTTCTGTTTTTATTTTAAAGTTCCTTTCTTTTATTTTTATTTCCTCACCTCCTTTCATAAAAATGTTATGATGAATCTAGTACCTTAAATGTATTATAGTTTTCTCATGATAAAGCAATAATTATTTATCATATATCATTTATCATTCTTTTATAGTAAAAATAAAAACACTATCTGAGTTGTGTTAATTTACCACATTCAAGGACGATAGGTTTTAAATTTCTATTACCATCTTCAATTCTGGACATGAAACCATTACTATGGTTGAATAAGAATATAATATATGTTGTATTTATCTTATATTGTTTTATAAATAATTTTTTCACATGGTTTTTATTTATAGATCAAAATGAGTTTGTTGTGTTTAAAAACCACCAATTAACCCAAACAGTTATCATTAAATAATTTATATAATGATTCATATTCAATCCATATAACCAAATGAAATATACAACAATGTAATCTTATGGATGTTCACTAATAACATTTAACTTAAATTCTAGAGAACCATCCTCATTTTACATGATTCTCTGTTCATGTATATAAGTATACCGATCATGAAACAAACGGACCCAAACAATGAAATTGAACCTCTTATCCGATCCAAAAGGCCATCAATGAACATAATAAGGTTATAAAAAATCAATTAAATGTATAATATGTTATTTAAATATTAATTTATTAATTTAATTTCGTTATCTAGGACACTAAGACAATGTGAAGAACACCATCAGACTTAAGATAAAAGGTTTCTTCATCTCACATCCATTTTTGTGAGATATTCCGTATTCACTACTATTAGTTGTGTATGGTGTATGTATACTGCCCATTTATGTTTCATATAATTAATATATTTATTTTCATTGTATTCAATGTATCATTTTATGATTATTAATTTTGGGGCATACAATGAAATTGATTACAATGTCATAAGTATTTTTTACCAGAACCTCCGTTTTCATTCAGGTTGCTCTTATTCTCTACTTACCTCAATGAAATTCTTATTTATTATTATTTACTCATCATAAATTATTTTTTAATGTTCTATATATATGTATTAATCATAATACTTATTTATTTTATAGGGAGTTACATGTTTTAAAAGAATGCTTCAATTTGTTTTTCTGAAATGAAAGCCTGATTCAAGGAACTTCTCTAATTCTTCCCTATTGTGAAGTTCACTATATAATAATTTTTAATTAATATTTATCTTTATAGAATCAAAAAATTTATCATTAAAAATATATTTTGGTTCATTTCTGGTTTTATGAAATCATGCATTCCTTTGCGCTTTAAAATATCTTTAATGAATTCTCTAAACCGTACTAAACTGTTTTAATTCTAAAGCTTATTTAACAACACTTTTTGCATGACTTCACTTCATTGGGACATTATTTATGCCGAAAATGTAATATAAATGTCCTTACCTTTTCATTTATGGAATATACATGTTTAAAACTAGATTTATGACAAATACAAAAGATTTTCCAAAAGAACTTTTCTTTTCAAAGTAACATAGATTTTTCTAGTCTCACATTATCTTTTATGAAATATATTCCTTGTTCACCAATTATTAATTGAATGTTGTGTATGTACTACCCCTTTTTATATCATATCTAGAGTCTCCTTATTCTCATTATATTCTAACAGATTATGATTTTAATGTTTCAACGTGGTGTGGGACACTTTGGAATGTTTAAGGATTATTTTCTCAAGAATTTATCAATGGTATCATTTTAAAAGCATCTTTATTTTTATCAAAATACTTTGATGAATTTTTATTTCTTATAGTTTTATATCTTATTATATAATATAAAATATGTTGTTGATGGGTTTATGATTAGTTTCATTATGGATGTTCTATCTTGATACCATTCACAAATTATTTCGAATGGTTTGTGATTACCCTTAATGTATGGGGAAAGTAATTTGCATTTCATTTATTAGTTTCAATATTAATGTATATGTTTTTGTGTTTATACTCATTCATAAAAGTAATTTATTGGACTTAGTAAGTGTCGGGTGGTTCCCACTGTAGCCCCTCTATGCATCGGTAGGTCTTACGAGACAAACTACGGTCATGGCACGAGGACTTGACAAAATGGTTATTTATGTTCTTTGCACGAGACCTTGACGCTATGGTTATGATGTCCCAAATTATGCACTCCCTCATTATAAAACTAGTAATTAGAAGATAATATGGTTATTTTACTAGTAGAATAATCATGATAGAAATTTATTATGGCATATTTGCTCAGCTCATTTTCCTTCCATATTATGTTCAAGTTTATTTTTAAAGGCATGTGTTTTTAGTTATTTGCAATGACTATTGTTTATTTTTACGATATCTTCCACTGCATTTCTTACCCTTACTAAGAATATGATCTCACCCCTTTCTTATGTTTCATTTTCCTAGGACGTGAAGAATTTTTTATGAATGACCTACAGGGATAAACATAGAGTTGTAGATGTTCCTAATAAAACTTAAATGTTTTATTTCATTTGAAGTTGTAATGTTGAAACTATGTATGTATCTAGTTTTCCAAAACTATTAAACTACTTGGTCCTTAGGGATTTGATTCCTTTTAATCGTGTCAGTGTATTAAATAATTCATCATCTCTAGGAAACTGGGTTTGGGGCGTTACATCTATGGTAGTATCAACACATGGGAACTGGTCAAACACATCCTCAACTACCCAAAGACACTATGAAACTTATCAGTCAAGGTACAAATATTCCCTTTCAAGATTAGGGTGGTCAAAGGGTATGAAATCACGGAGAAAGATATAATGAAACACATATAATACCCTTCCATTCCAAGAAAACTCTACACCTCTGACACGATCTTTGGATGCTCGAAGCAAGAAAAATATCCGTATTCAGTATGTCTATATCTAAACCAAACTGTGAAATAGAATTCCACTTAAAGTGAACCTCAAGGATCCAAACTCCGCACTTTGAGTGCTTACTATAAAGATTGTTCTCTTGGAGTAAGTTTAGGACCATCCTCAAGTGCTCTGCATGATACATCTTTAACATAGAGTAGGTGAGTATGTCATCAATGAACAAAACCACAAATCAATCCATATATGGATGGAAGATCTGGTTTATCAAATCCATGAATATATTAGGGGAATTCATCAAATAAAAATGCATCACTTGGAACTCATAGTGTCCATACTGATATCAAAATGAAATATTTGTAATATCATCCTCACAAACCCTAAACAAGTGGTAGCTGATCCGGAGATGAATCTTTGAGAACCAACTCACACCTCTTAACTGATCAAAGAGGTTGTAAATCCTCAGTAGGGGTACTTGTTCTTGATCTTATCACTGTTAAAGTGAAGATAATAAACACAAATCTAGAATCTCCCATCCTACTTTTTAGGAAGAAAACCATGGATTAATATGGGGATACAACTGGTATGATAAAACCATTCTCTCGAAGGACCTCTAACTACATGATCAGATCCTAGAGCTTGGTAGGGGCCACCAGATTTGCCAAAGAGGATTTCGACATGGTCCTAGGGTGAAGTCAATATAGAAGTCCGTCTCCAAACTCAAGTGTAGTCCTAAAATATATTCAGGGAATAGGTCCATAGAGTCCTCCAATAATGAAGGAATATAGATTCTTGAAGAGTTTTATCTAACAAGGAATAAAACTTCCAACTGATGGGTGATGGGATGAAGCCTACTACTCACAAGGACCACTCAGTCATCCATGATATCTCTCTAACCTACAATGGAGAATCTCATCCCATCTATCTAAAGGCATCTGAACTACCTGTGATGATAATAATCTAGGCTCACACCAAGGAAAACCATTCCATACACAAGACAAAATCATAAGGTTTCATCATGATGACCAGGAAGTAACATGTGAAACTTTCTCCACCAAATGATAGCCCGCATTGATGGCATATATGAGATATCAAAGAATGAAACCTAGTTAGAACCTATAAAAAGGAAACTATGTTAATGTCTCAACTATATGCTCTTTCTCTCAAACAAGGGATACATAAATGAAGTAGTGAATCATATATATTTCTATAATTAGTAGATAAAGTATATAGAAAATATAGATTGTACGTCAAATTATCTTATGAGCTATCATGTCATAAGCCTCCAAGGCCTAAAATTAACCTCAACCCCGACCGATAGCTCCATGGGCCTAGTGTGGGATACCTAATGGTCATGGTGTAACTAGCTCATAGAATTTCTCTACAACAATAGATCATCCTCATAGAGCTCCACCTGATCCTTTTCCAACATCGCCTCCCTGGGGGGCCACTCTGGCCTCACCTAGAAGATCCCTGACAATGATACTACCCCTACCATGGAAGTCTATCCACTACCTACTCACACTAATATTCATCTCTTTTTTATGAAACCATGTACCATGTGACCATTGTAATCAAATTCATAGAATATCACCTCTTCACACTGACTTGGTCCTGTATGTAAATCCGGCACTGCATGTCAATGTGACTGAGACCAGTTATGTGAGGATCTCCTGTGTCAAGACATTAAAAACGGATTCCTTATAGATGATACATATGACTCAGACCCTTGATATTTAATTCTAGAACCATATTCCTAGAATCCCTCAGATAATAATATATCCATCATCAGTTCCCACTCTAACACTCTATCATAGGTGTTAAATGATAGGGTAACCACATTAGCACATATGTCTATGAGGAGACCCTGCTCAATTTTTTTTCACCTAGAAGTATCCATAATGTACCCTGTCAAGGGAGTGATATGTAAGGTCAGTGAAAGTGGTGTTATACTAAAAAACTAGAATAATACCCGACTGTATATCTAAAAGATGATGAATCTGAACTGAGAAAAAGCATAAGGGGTTATAATCCTATGGGAACAGCTGCTAGAAGATAGACCATGATAGTTCCGAATCATCATGAATCCACATGACTAGACTCCACCATTGACTTAATTATATATGAAAAGGACTGAATACTCGTGAAACCATTTGATTAGTCAGGGCCTACATGATCCAAAAGTCTCAGATCGCTAACTCAATCCAATCCTCCACATCATGGGGATTTGGTTCAGTATAGAACCTCAATGGCCTATACTGCTAGAACTCATGGAGTGTGATAAGCCTTCACACATAGTTAGTCTAACCAAATAGTACAATAAATTACTCTAAAGATATCGTAAATACAACATGACCACCTAGAGGAAAGATGTCATGAGATGGACCCTAAATTGAGGCCTCATCGCTCATCGGATTGTCTTCATGATCTTGAATTATTAACATGGAAATATATCTTCATAGAGATAAATTACAAGTGATAAAGATGTATCATGGTAATATTAGCATATATATATATATACAGGGAGTTGAAGTATCTATAAACCCAGACTCTTACTTCCATCTTGTTAACTCAGCATACTGATCAGTTGTCCTAAGTCCCAACCAATCCTCATAAGGTGATAACTCCAAACACCAAAACAAGGAATGAACTACCTATGATACTTCTCTGTAATGACCTATCCCACCAGGGATTTCCTAGCTAGTAGAAGGTTGGGACTCCACAACCCCAATCCCATATTTAATAGTCTAGGGGATAGAAATATGTGTTGAGTAGGAATAATATAAATGGGACTCCTTTTCTTAGTTTACCTGTATGTGCAAACCTAACAGTTTCTATTAAATAGTGTAGTGGAATAATAAAATGGTATGAAAATATAGAGTAAAACCCCTAAATGAAATAATATAAAGGAAATAAATCAGAGCATGATAGACGAAAACCAAAGTGTAAAGGGGAAAAATACATGCCCCACTAGAAATGGAGTCCCAAACTAAAAACAACTGGAATGAAGGAAATATGAGAGAGATCAACTCTTGATCTATAAGATTGACCACTGTACATGGTCTATGAACATGTGTATCCATATACTATATTGAAATCATTTATTATTTATTTTTAGTTGTCATAAGAGTTGATGTGTGTGGGAAAATCCCATGATAGTGAGATTATATACATAAATAGTAGGATAGATCAAAAACCGAATGGGGGATAAATATAATATAAAATATAACTATTAAGATCAACCCAAATAAATAGGGAAACAAAAAACATAAACACATATATATTCCCATGAAATAAACCTATATCATAGAGAAAGGGGATCTCTATCTTAAAGTCCAGCCTATGTCGATGAGACTGCTAACATATCCAAAGGGTCAATCTCTGATTCCCAACATTTCATTTATCCTTTGACATATCCGTGTGGAGGAACCATAGCTTGCCACTATTTATAATAGTTGAGATGAAAAAAAATCTTAGATAGGACCCACACCCCAGTACATTAGGGAGGTTCCAATCTGTACATAGAGAACCCATTCCCTAGTACATTAGGTGGGTTTCAATTAGTCGGTATAATACCCATGCCTTAGTAATTAATTTGGGAACCTATCAGTATATAGAGGACCTACACCCTAGTACATTAGGTGGTTCCACTCTACAGGTAAAAGGCCAACACCCTATCATGCCATGGGGTTCCTTTCAGTTTGTAGAGGACCCACACCCTAGTCCCTTATGGGTGACACTCCATTAGTAGAGGACCCACAACCTAGTTAGTTTATGGGGTTCTACTAACTAGGTAGAGTACCCATACCCTAAGGACCTGGGTGGGGGTTCCACTTAAACTAGTTTAAGGAGTATGGGATACCCACACCCTAATGAAATAGGGGGTTTTCGAACACCGACCTCTCTCTTATGATACTATTTGATCATTTCCATTGTCATGAATATCCAAAAGAAAATTCATGCTCTTAATATTACAAAACTTACCTCAAAAGAAAATAAAATGTATACTATCACATTATATAGAGATAGATTCTTATAATAGGCTACTTCTTGTCCAAAATCCAAGTCCAGATGAATAAGATATAAAAAGTGGAAGTTTCTCATAAGTGTAGAAGATGCATATCAGGTTCACATGGCATGTCATACCACTTCGATGTCTATTCATTTTCTTCTCTAAAATGGATCAAAGTCTATGTCACATTACATAGCCTATAAGGGGTCTACAAGATGTGTCTTAGCCACATGGGTCTTACTTGTGTGCTCTTGGACATGCCTATGTACTCATCCATGCCCGGGTAACAGCTCATGCCCATGTACTCCCAGAGTAAATGATATATCCTCCCAAATAGTTTCCAAGATATGTGTAGCTAGAACATGGATTAGCCACTTGGGGAGGGTCACATGACATGAAGGCCTAGATAAAAAGCATGTGATCCTTATCTTTAACAAAACCATAGATTCCACAACTGGGTGGGGAAATAATACACGTGCACCTTGAATAAACATTGTGTAGTTGACTACTTCGTAGAAAGTTTAGTTCTTCACATTATTTCCATATCCACTATATCCACAATTATTCTGGGATGTTTACCACTTGAAACTAATGGAATTTTCCTCATGTGGCCTATTTTGGCCCTTTAGTGTCCAAACATTGGGAACCAGTCATTCACGGTGGTTCCTCACACATCCTGTGCACTTCCCATATCCCATTGTCATTCCAGATCCTAGATCTATTAAAATCATCACCCTCATCAAACAATGAATCTTAATCCATCTACAAATCTCTATCCTAAATTCAAATAACAAAAATTCCCTAAATCCATGGGTTTGATCATGCTTAAACCCACCCTAGAAATGTTGAACCATGGCCCTGTAGGCCAATGATTAGGAACCCAAAGAATGATGGGGGAAATCACAATAAAAAATGGGTATATACATATTTTTCAAATAATTATTATCTTATGGTTATGAATCAGTGAATTGAGGCTGAGATCATGGCATAAATTGAACAAAACAATTTAATTCAACAAGTGGATCATGTGAAGGGTATGAAAAAAATATCAAAAGAAGATAAATATATATTCATTATCGATCTTTTAAAAATGGGATAAACTAAAACTAAAAAACACTAACTCAATTTAGGATCATTTTTTGGTGAATAAAACATTCTTCAGTTTTGAGGACGACCCAGTATGTTCACTTATAGTCGATCCAACTTTATCTAATAGGTGTTCATCGTTCGATCCCGTTTCTCCAACAATGAACACTCTAAAAATCCTCTGGAATACTCCTTGACCTTGAAGATTTTTCATAAGAGGGTATTTATAGTGGATATATATTAGGTCAATTAAAATAAAAAAATAAATTTAGTATTTATTTTAATTAAACGCACCACCAACGATGCCTCAACCGGATGTACGACATTGACCAACCTTATGTCGCACCTAAGAAAAAACCCACATCCCTTAATCAACAATGGTATTAAATTTATAATCTGAGGATATTCTTAGGATATATCCCATAATCTATGAAAAAATTTCACTTTCGTCATTTTAATATATTTAATTTTTTTTAAAATATCAATTTCGTGCTCATCGGGCCTCGAAATTATGCGTATTATCAGTACATGGCTGCAGAAATATTCTTTAAAATATTTGAAAATCTTAAAAGTAAAAAATAGGGTATCTATAATCATGTTAATATAAAAACAAGTTTATATATCAAATTTGATACATGTAATGATAATCAACGAACATAAGTAAGTTGGGTCTATGGAACCACCACAAAACACTATTGTGGAAGAAGAGTATACATTACACCACTTAATTTTTGTGACCAACACCAGTAGTTTTGATTATTTTGAATTTCCATTTCTCCCATGTATTAGAAGGTTGTTGATGTCAAATGTACTCATTAAACCTTAGGTTAGTGAATTGTTTTTCATAGTTCCAAAATTCCTCACATTTTAAACATTGAATTATTAGTGACACCTTAGTTTGAACTATATATTCCTCTATCATGTTAACCAAACTATTCATTTTTCCTTAGTATTTTATTACTTTATTACCATCTTTATCAGTATTAAAATGAATCTGAGTCCCGTTGAGGAATTACCCTAGGTTCTTCTTCCTTTAAATTATACACATATGAAGATAAATATTCTTTTCTCCTATGGTCTCTTTAACCTAAAATTATATGAAATTGAATTTTTAAAATTTTTGTGGTCTTTGGGAGATTTATAAGGATCACGTTGTTAATCGTAACGAGAGATAGTTTGGTTAAAATAACCATATAATTCTAAACAAAAGTTCCCTTCTCATTTGATTTTGATTTAGTAAAATCAATGTATTGTCCATTACACTCATTTTCAACTCGATTCTTCTTGGTTCCATCCATTGATGAAAAATAAAAATGATATTGTGAGTATTTATAAATAATAATTAGAGTAATAGATCACATTATAATGAAAATAAATCAAAATATTTTCTTAATTATGATACATTCATTTCAAGAATGACTATTTTGGTTCATCCTACATGAGTTTTGGTTTATCATAGATTATATTAGAATATATCCCCTTATTATTCAAAACATAATCACAAAAAATAACCAATCCCTTATCTAATACCAATTGACATGACCCAGACCAACACTACTAAAATTGGTTCCAAAATAAAATATTTAAACATATTCTTTGATACTATATGATATGATCAAATCATAACAAATAAATATTTTATATCATTTTCCTAATTTGGACATTTTTTATAGTATAAAACACAATACTAGAACTTAATGGTTTATTGTATTCAATGATTAAGTAAAAAATATCATTTTTTACAATATAATAAATATTTCTCCATTGTTGCACCGAAATGGAGCCCCTTATAGACATGTCACATGTTACACTATTCTTCTTATCTATGGTAATGGAAACCTAATAAATAGGTGAGATAAGATTTTTTATATTGGTAAATATAAGAGATAATATTTTAAGATCATAAATGAACATAATGAGAGATTATATATAACGACCCATACATTACATACATTGTTATTACTTCAGAATTGAAGCATATTCATTACAACATATAACAAAACCATGAAAGGTCCGTATAGGTATAGTGCCTTTAGAAACTGGGAAACATAAACAACTGGTTCATAAATTATCTATATTGTCTCCCATTTATTTCATCATATTAGGATTCCATTTTTGCGTATCCTATTTAATACCCTTCTTCCTGACCTGGGTAAAAGAAAAGATACAAAAGGGTGAGCTCAAATGCTCATTAAGGGTAAACAAAGGAAATATCAATCATATCATATTCATAAGAACATAACATTTTTAAAATCTTATCATGCAAAAAAGATCATAATATCATGACATGGGATAAATCATAGTAGTGAAATGCAATCCAAATAATCATAAAATAAGACATGTTACTTTGTGGCATGCACACATAATCATAGAAAATAATTTCTTATTAGTCAAGACTCTTTTCCAAGACCATCATAGCGGACAAATTCCATTACCGAACCGAGTTCACTCCTCATTCCAGTCATGTATCACTGAATCGGATTAACATGTCGTTCCAGCCATGTCTATCTCATGAGATTTATATCTTTACCCAATGCATTGGAGGGAGATATAGGCCCCACCCATCTCATAATTAAACCATTCTTATGTGTGCCACAAAATCATAAATCCTACATCATAGCATAACCCATGTAATAAAAATGGGGTTCTTAAACACCATGCCCTCATAACATAATCCATATATGATAAAGGACTTCATAAAAAATAGTTCCATCATAACATAATCAAATCAATGTAATTCCACCATTACATAATCAAGTAAATTTAGTAATAGAGATAGAAACAGAACCCTATATTATCTTAGATGGAAAATAATTTTGATAAAACACTTGAACTCCATTCCCGAGGAAAATGTCATTTCTTCATCAAAAACATTTTTCCTTTCTCAACATGTCATACAATTTTAAACTAAAAGAAGTTAATTGAAAATAAAATTGAAAACTTTTAAAGAATGTTTCATGGAAATAATGTTCTATGAAATCATAAAAAAAATTCATTTATGCCATATAAGTTAAAAATAAACATTCTTCTCGTACTTCGGCCGGAAAATTCAAAAAGTACCTCGTACTAAAAACGACAAAAGATTGCTTTCATATCTTTTACTAAAAAAATCACCAATAGGTAAAATTGGATTTAAAAAATTGTAGGGGGATAGAAATAATATTATAGTTTGAGGAAACATGGATGTGGATGATAAATATGTGCCAGTAAATACCGAAGTACAAACAATCTCGGATAAGAATTAAGATTTTGAAATTTTCCCTTACCTTAGGTCCGATATTCTTTGTACATATTCAAACCTCTTGTATAGTGATTTAAAAAATGTTATTGACTTATTTCAGAATCATATTAATTATTATTATACCATAAATGGTTATATTCTTATCTTATTATTAGTAATATTTCAATGCTACTTGTTATTCGGGTGTTTATTGCTTTATGTTCTTATGCATGTTTCATCGAATAAATTTTTATTCTTCTTTTTATGTTATAGATACATCATTTAAATAATGTTATTAATATAATATATATTATATTTATTCATTCAATTTGTTTTTATAATCATGTTTTAATAAATATCATGTAGAACGAATCACATCGCACCATGGAGACGGTAAGCCGTACGCACGCACGAGCGACGATATCGTTCCCATAATTATTGAATGGTATTGGAGTGGATGATAGAATATCTCAGAATTAGTATCATGTTATAATAATAATATATATAGTTATTCTTTACACCATTATACCCATCCAAGTATGGTGGTGGTGGGAAAACATATTACACCACGGCATGGAGACGATATTCCGTACTTTCGCATGCGCCATGATTTTGTTTTCCGTAGGATTGATAGAAGATGAAATAGGGTTCTTTAATATTTATAATAATATATCATTATATGAGTGATATTGATGTTATTATTTTAGAATGAAACAACTAATGAATAGGATGTTTAAGAAGAAAGAAACTTGAAACAATTGGTAGAAGGTATTACCTCTTCCTTGAAGTACCTCCTTTAAACTTCCTATTAGGGCACTAAAGATGGTTATTGAAGGAGACTAGGACCTCTAGTATGTTTCTACGGAAGTCTAGAAGACAAATTTGAAGGGGTTGGACGAGATTTATGGCTACAAATGGTGTTATAAGAAGAGGGAGGAGATGCCCTTTTATAAGGGAGGAGAGGGGCACCTTTGGAAAAATAAGAAATACTAATTTATAATAAATTCAAAACCAACTTAAAAACCTCCAAAAATGACTTAAATAGGAATATTAGATGATATAGGGTTGCAATAGCATCAAAAAATAAAATTTTGACATGTTGGGATATTATTTTAAACCTTATCAACTTGAATTATCTTTATTTAATCCATTTAATTTTATTTGTGGTAATAATATTCTAAATTTTAAATTGTTATAAATAATTACTTATGTGTTTTTAATTGTCCATAATTGTATAATTTATGAAATTTTAGACCATATAAATTTCAATTTATAATTTTTAAATATTTATGTGATTTTTAAACAATTTTATAATATGTTATATTTATAAAATAACAATAGTGTCAATTTTGACACTATTCATTTATTTGAATTTAAATAAAATATACACAGAAGATATGTTAGAAATAGAAAATGTAATAGCTTCATAACATGTCATAATTAGCTATAAAATTCTTGAAGAACAATAATTAGTTCATATAATATATTTTTAATATTTTTAAAACCATTTTTTTGATATTTCAATCAATAAAATAATTTCAACATGACTATTGTGTCATCATTAATGATATTTATTTAATCCCTAAAAATTCTAAATAAAATTAAATTATGTAGATATGTTTATCATATTTATTTATACTATTCATGTTCGATGTTTTAGGAAGTGTATCACTAAATAAAAATTATTACACTTATAAGATTTAAGAGAGTGACATGTTGTCACCTTCTTTTGTTTTAATAATAATTAAATTAGTTTCATGGTCAAATGTCCATGAAATGTATCTATTCTGACCCTTAGGTGATATTGTTCTACTCTTATTCATCCAATATAATTTTGACAGGTGTTGGGATAATTTTATATTATTATTTTGACCCTTAATTACCCGATTTACCTTTAACTCCAGTTAATAAAAATTACCACTGTTACTATTCATAATATCAAAAAAATGTAACCTATTAACATAATTTGGACCCAATTAATCAAAATAAAGAATCCATTTTTCAAATTTCAAAACACAGAAGTTGTAGTAATTAATTTATAATTAATCTCGTTGTAAAGAAAACGAGTTTTAAAAGTTAAAACATTGCCAAAGATTGAGATGCTTTTTCCTATGAATTCAATGTGAAATTAATGATAATGACATAAATTATATTAAATGGTAAAAATATATTATATTTATACATTAAAATCATTAAATAATATATTTTAACCATATAAATTATTTTGATGAAAAAACTTGTTTTCAATTAAAAATTAGCGTATTTTAATTATTCATCAAAATATGAAAGTTATCAGAAATGTATCAAAAATTTATCCAATGTAAATTTTTATATCCTGATTCAAAAGAAGTAGTTCATGTTGTAGAATTTAACTCATAAAATGTTAAAAAATTAGATTTAAAATGGGTGCTCCATCAAAAGGCAGAAAACTGTATTCTTTGAAAAAAATAATTCTTTATCCGAAAAATTTATTATTTTCTCATATCATATGTATAATGAATCTTAATGTTATATAAAATTAAAAATTTGGTCAATACTATTTATAATGGCTAGTATATATAATATGTTAATAACATATCGTTGTTTAGTGAAACTCGGTATTGTGTACAACACGTGCTATCGAGGAAGGTCGCTATTGCGTGTAATGCACGCCAAGTCAGTGTTTTGTGTAGCGAAAGATTCCTTTGGTATTGAGAATAAAATAATACATAAAAAAAATATTTCTCATAAAATCTTAGGGTGTTACATTTTGCCCCCCTTAGAATGAATTCCCCTTGAAATTTGTCACTTCGGAACAAACAGATGAGGATACCTCTCCCTCATCATATCCTCAAGTTCCCATGTAGCTTCTTATAATTAGTGGTTCATCGATAAAACATTCACCAAGCGAGTGGTCTTGTTCCATAGAACTTTTTCGATATGATCTATAATCTCTATCAGCTATTCTTTATAAGAAAGATCTTGCTCCACCGGTACAACTTCTGAGCTTAGTACATATGAAGGATAGGGTATGTACTTTCTCAAGAGAGATACATGGAACACAACATGAAATTGAGAGAGATTTGGTGGAAGTTCCAATCAGTAAGCTACATTCCCAACACGATCCAGTATTTTGAAAGGACCGATATACATAGGGATCATCTTTCCCTTCTTTCCAAATATCATTACTCTCTTCCAGGGAGATATTGGTAAGAACACATTATCACCCACTTCAAACACTAGGTCTTTTATTCAGTTGTCGGCATAACTTTTTTGTCGACATTGAGCTACTCTTATGTGTTGATGAATAGATCTGACCTTTTCTTCCATCTCATCAACAAGATTAAGTTCTAATAGCTTTCTTTCCTCGACTTCATCCTAGAAAGTTGATGTTCTCCATTTCTTTCCATATAGAGCTTAATAATGAGCCATCTAAATTCTAGAGTGAAATATATTATTATAAGAAAATTACACCAAAGGTAGGTGTTGATCCCAACCACCTTTGAAATCCATATATCAAGCTCTCAACATGTCTTCTAGAGATTTAATTGTCCTCTCAGACTGACCGTCTGTATGAGGATGATAAGCAGTGCTGAAACTCAACTCTGTATCTTGAGCATGCTGAATACTTCGCCATAACTTTGAGGTAAACCTCGGATCCCGATCAGATATAATGGAAATTGGTACTCCATGAAATCTTACCACTTCCTTTACATATATCCTGGCAAGCTAATCAAGAGAAAAATCTTCTCTAATAATAATGAAGTGTGCTGACTTCGTATGATGATCAAATATAACCCAGATAGCATTATTGTATTTGGATTTTTTAGGAAGTCCCATGACAAAGTCCATAGTGATGTTTTCCCATTTCCATTATGGTATGGGTAATTCTTGTAACATCCCCTTAGACTTCTGTCTCTCATATTTAACTGTCTGACAAACCAGGCATCGAGAGACATATACGACAATATCTCTTTTCATGCCATCCCACCAAAAGTACTCTTTCAGGTCCCTATACATCTTTGTACTTCTAGGATGAATAGAGAATGAAGAACTATGATCCTCATCCAGTAGGTCCATCTTTAATTCTTGTATAGTAGGAATACAAATACGGTTCTGGAACCTTATTATCCCATCACAATCAAGGTTGAATTCCAGAACATTTTTTCACCTTCTTTTGTAGCCCAACATCATCCTTCTGCACCTCTTTAATCTTCACTTGTATAGATGGTTGAACATTCATTTGAGAAAGATAAGATATCTCCCCTTTCATTAAAATTTCATGATCCATCCATTGTAGATCCATAAATATTGGATCTTTTATGATCCTCATCATGGATAATCTAGCATGATATTGTCAACATAATGCATCTTCCACCATATTTTCATTCCCTGGGTGGTAATGTATTGAGAATTCGTAATCTTTATTCAACTCTAACCATCTTCTTTAGTGCATATTCAGCTCCTTTTGTGTGAAAATATACTTGAAACTTTTTTTATCAGTATAAATATGACACCATTCACCATAAAGATAATTCCTCCAAATCTTTAATGCAAAGATTACCGCACCTAACTCCTAATCATGATTTGGGTAATTTTTCTCATGGATTTTCAACTGTCTTGAGGCATAAGCTATCACCATATCATTTTTCATGAGAACACACCCCAGTCCCCTCTTGGATGCATCACTGTATATCACAAACCTTTCTCGACTACAAGGAAGTGTGAGTATAGGTGCACTAGCTGACCTTCTTTTTAGCTCTTTGAAATTCTATTCACATTCATCCATCCAAACAAACTAAACTCCTTTTCGAGTCAATTTGTTCAGTGGGTTATATAACCTTGAAAAATATTTCACAAAACATCGATAATTTCCAGCCAAACCAAGAAAAATTCGGATCTCAGTTACTGTTGTTGGTCTCGACCATATTTCGATAACCTCTGTTTTTGCTGGATCTAAAGGTATCCCGTCTTTTGAGATTATGCGATCCAAAAATGAAACTTTGTGAAGCCAAAATTCACACTTGGTAAATTTGACATAAATATTATCTTTTATTAGGGTCTTCAAAATAATTCTCATGTGATCTTCATGTTCTTAATATCTATTTGAATAGACAAGAATATCATCTATAAAGACTACCACAAACTGATCAAGATAGTCTCTAAAGATTATTCATTAGATCCATAAAGATATCGGGGGAATTCGTAAGACCAAATAGAATCACTATAAATTCATAGTGTCCATACCTTGTACGGAAAGCCGTCTTTGGTATATCCTCCCTTTTGACCCTTAATTGATGATACCTTGAACGAAGATCAATCTTTGAAAAGTATTGAGCTCCGCGTAGTTGGTCAAATAAGTCATCAATGCATGGGAGATGATATTTGTTCTTGATAGTGATCTTGTTAAGTTCTCGATAATCAATGAAAAGTATCATTGATCCATCTTTCTTCTTAACAAACAGAACATGTGCTCCCTAACATGATTCACTAGGGTGTATGAATACTTTATCAAGATTCTCTTGGAGTTGCATCTTCAATTCCTGCAACTCAATTGGGGTCATTCAATATGGTGTCTTTGAAATAGGTAATGCACCCGGTATATGTTCTGTTGAAAACTCAACTTCACGATTTGGTGGAAGACCTGTCAATTCCTCTGGAAAGACATTATCAAACTCCCGTACAATGGGTGTATTCTTAATCATTAGTTTCTCGCCAACTATTTGAGATAAATAACCTTCATTTAGTGGAATCAAGACCCATAAGATGGAAGAAATTTACACTGGAAGGTCGTGTTCATCCTTGCATCGATAGATGATCATAGATTGATCTGAAATATGAAATGTGACTTCCCTTCTTTGGAAATTGATATGAGCTCTATATAAGGAAAGCCAATCCATACCAAGAATCAAATCAAATTCCACTATAGGGAGGACCACAAGATGTGCAGGAATCACTTTCCCACAAACTTTAATTGGAGAAGAATTGTAAAATTTTAATGCGGCCGTTGTTCCATTAGGAGTTGTCACAGCTAACTCAACATCTAATTGTTAAGGTAATACAGTGATACCCATAGAAAAGTCTTTAGAAATAAAAGTGTGTGTGGATCCAAAATCAAATAAAACATTTTCTACTTTAGATTGGATGGTAATTGTACCTTTCACCACTTCGTTATCATACTCCACATCGCCGATAGAAATTGCATGTGACTTTCCTTTGTCTTTGGCCTTAATAGTTTGTTGACATCGATCATCATCAACAACCCATAGATTTGGGCATTGATTGGAATAATTCCCTATTTTCTTACACTTGTAACGTTGAAGTGTAGGAGGTTCATTCTATGTATCCCTTTCTTTGTTCGCATCATTAGACATCTTCTTCCCATTACTTAGACAATCAATTGCTCGATGACCTTTTTTTCCACACTTAAAACATTTTATTGTCACTTTAAGACAATTCCCTCCAGGTTTCTTTCCACACATTAACCATAAGGGAATACTCATATTCTTTTCAGTGTGGTCTTTATATTTTCCTTTGAATTCCATTTTCCTCTTCTTATCAAACCCATATGACTGATGGTTTACTCTAATCTCCATCTAAACCTTGAGAGCACATCGAAAAATTTCCTCATAGCTATTGAAGTACCTTAGGGAAAATTCCCTTTAGAGACATGGCTTTAATCCACTAAAGAATCGATTGATCTTACTCTCAGGTTGGATGATAATCCCAGAAGCGTACCTTGCAAGTCTTGTAAAATTTTCATCATAGGTTCCAAAAGATTCATCATCCTTTTTCTTTAGTTCAAGAAACTCCTTCACCATATTTGTTCGAGGAATACGAGGGAAGTACATATTGAAAAATTAGGTCTTGAACTCGTCCCATTCCATGGACTCAATTTCATCTCTTTGCCTTGTATTCTTGATAAGATTCCAACATTGATCAGCTTCACCTTCCAAACGATATACTACTAAGATGAATTTATCATGTTTAGAACATTATAGAACTGAAAATATCTTTTCAGTGGTACTGATCCATTGTTCAGCCACTAATGGATCAGAAGACCCGCTGAATGAAGGTGGATGCTGCCTCATGAAGGATTCAACTGAATGTTGCTCCTTCCTTTGCTCGTTTGGAAGGCCTGCATGATTCATGGCTTGAGAAAGATGTGTGAGCATGGATACAAGATTTTTCATCCCAGCTCCCATAACATTTGGTTGCTTAGGGACACAATCATTTCATTGCCGGTTGCGTTCAGCATTAACACGGTTCCTTCGGGTTCCACCCAATGACTAAAACCAAGAAGCATAATGTGATCAACACTAATTAAAACAAGAAAAACAAATAATCATTAATAAAATTTCACACTTTAGGTCTTATCATAGGTTATTCAAGGCCATTTCTAAAACACTACTATTGTGTTTAATTCTTATACATATCCTTTGGGTTCTTACTAAGGCTTTCACATCCTAGTTTCCAAAGGTTGACTATACCTTTCCTCAGATACCAACTATAACGACCCATACATTACATACATTGTTATTACATCAGAATTGAAGCATATTCATTACAACATATAACAAAACCATGAAAGTAACATATAGGTATAATGTCTTTTGAAACTGGGAAACATAAACAAATGGTTCATAAATCATCTACATTGTCTCCCATTTATTACATCATATCTAGAGTCCCTTTTTTCATATCCTACTTAATACCCTTCTTCCTGACCTGGGAAAAAGAAAACATACAAAAGGGTGATCTCAAATGCTCAATAAGGGTAAACAAATGAAATATCAATCATATCATATTCATAAGAACACAACATTTTGGAAATATTATCCTGAAAATGTGATCATAATATCATGACATGGGATAAATCATAGTAGTGAAATGTAATCCCAATAATCATAACATAAGACATGTAACTTTGTGTCATGGACACATAATCATAGAAAATCAATTAATATTAGTCAAGAATCATTTCCAAGACCATCATAGCGGACAAAGTCCATTACTGAACTGAGTTCACTCCTCGTTCCAGTCCTGTATCACTGAATCTGATTAACTTGCCGTTCTAGCCGTGTCTATCTCATGATATATAAATCTTTACCCAATGCATTGGAGGGAGATATAGGTAACACCCATATCATAATGAAAGCATTCTAATGTATGCCACAAAATCATAAATCATACATCATAGCATAACCCACATAATAAAAATGAGATTCTTAAACATCATTCCCTTATAACATAATCCATATATGATAAAGGACTTCATAAAAAATAATTACATCATAACATAATCAAATCAATGCAATTCCATCATAACATAATAAAAAAAATGTAATAATAGGGATATAAAAAGAACCCTATATTATCTTAGATGGAAAATAATTTTGATAAAACCCTTGAACTCCATTCCTGTGGAAAATATCCATTCTTCATCAAAAACATTATCCCTTTCTAAACATGTCATACAATGTTAAACTAAAAGAAGTTAATTGAAAATAAAATTGAAAACAAGTAAATAAATATTAATGGAAATAATGTTCTATGAAATCATAAAAAAATCCATTTACGCCGTATATGTTAAAAATAAACATTCTTCTCGTACTTTGGCCGGAAAAGTCAAAAAGTACCTCGTACTTCAAATGAAAAAAGATTCCTTTCATATATTTTAATAAAAATTTACCAATATGCAAAATTTGAAATAAAAAAATTCTAGGGGGATAGAAATAAAATTACATATTAAGGAAACATGGATGTGGATAATAAATATGCCTCATTAAATACCAAAGCATAAACAATCTCGGATAAAAATTGAGATTTCAAAATTTTCCGTTACATTAGGTATGATATTCTTTGTACATATCCAAAACACCTATATAATGATATAAAAAATGTTATTGACTTATTTCATAATCATATTCATTTTTATGATATCATAAATTTTTATATTCTTATCTTCTTTATTAGTAATATTTCATTGCTACTTGTTATTCGGGTGTTTATTGCTTTATGTTCTTATGCGTGTTTTATCGAATAAATTCTTAATCTTCTTTTTAAGTTATAGATAAATCATTTATAGAATGATATTTGTATAATATATATCATATTTAATCATTAAATTCATATATATAATCATGGTTTAATGAAGATCATGTAGAATGAATCACATCGCACTATGGAGACGGTAAGCCGTACGTACGCACGAGCGACGATATCATTCCCATAATTATTGAATGGTATTGGATTGGATGATAGAATATATAATAATTATTATCATGTTATAATAATCATATATATAGTTATTCTTTGCACCATTATACCCATCCAAGTATGGTGGTGGTGGGAAAATAGATTACACCACGGCGTGGAGACGGTATTCCGCACGTATGCATGCGCGGTGATTTCATTTTCTGTAGGATGGATAGAAGGTGAAATAAGGTTGTTTCATATTTATAATAACATATCAATATATTAGTGATACTGATGTTATTACTTTATAATGAAACAACTAATGAAGAGATAGTTGAAGAAGAAAGAAACATGAACGAATCGATAGAAGGTATTACCTTTTCCTCGAAGTACCTCCTTTAAACATCCTCTTAGGGAACTAAAGTTGGTCTTTGAAGAAGAACAGGACCTCTAGTATCATTCTATGGAAGTGTATAAGAGAAATTGTCAGTGGTTGGCCGATCATGAAGGCTCAAAATGGTGTGAGGAGGAGAGGGAGGAGATGCCCTTTTATAAGGGAGGAGAGGGGAACCTTTGGAAACATAAGAAATATTAATTTATAATAAATTCAAAACCTACTTAAAAACCTTCAAAAATTACTCAAATACGAATATTATATGATATAGGTTTTTAATATCATCAGCCAATAAAATTTAGACATGTTGGGAAATTATTTAATACCTTATCAACTAGATTTATCCTTATTTAATCTATTTAATTTTATTTGTGGTAATAAAATTATAAATGATAAATTGTTATAAATAACTACTTATGTGTGTGTATTGTCCATAATTGTATACTTTATAAAATTTTAGACAATATAAATATAAATTTATAATTTTTAAATATTTTTGGGATTTTTAAACAATTTTATAATATGTTATTTTTATAAAATAACAATAGTGTCAATTTTGACACTATTCATTTCTTTGAATTTTAATAACATATACACAAAATATATGTTCGAAATAAAAGATTTAATAGATTCATAACATGTCATATTTATCTATAAAATTCTTGGAGATCATTAATTAGTTAATATAATTTTTATTTTAATATTTTTAAATCCATTTTTTGATATTTCAATCAATAAAATAATTTCAACATCACTATTGTGCCATCATTAATGATAATTATTTAATCACTGAAAATTCTAAATAAAATTATCTGATGTAGATAATTTTATTATATTTCTGGAACCTATTCATGTTCGATGTTTTATGAAGTTTATCACTAAATTAAAATTATTACACTTATAAGATTCAAGAGAGTGACATGTTGTCACCTTCTTTGGTTTTAATAATAATTAAATTATTTTCATGGTCAAAAGTCAATGAAATGTGTCAATTCAGAAACTTAGGTTATATGGGTCGACTTTTATTCATCCAATATAATTTTTGTAGGTGTTAGGGTAATTATATAATCTTATTGGACCCTTAATTACCCGATTTACCTTTAACTGCAGTAAATAAAAATTACCATAGTTACTATTCATAATATCAAAAAAGTTACCTATTAACATAATTTGGACCCACTGCATCCAAATATGGAATCCATTTTTCAAAATTTAAAACACAGAAGTTGCAGTAATTAAATAAAAATTAATCCCATTGTTAAGAAAACGAGTTTTAAAAGATAAAACATTGCCAAAGATTGAAATGTTTTTACCTATGAATTCAATTTGAAATTAATGCTAATGAAATAAATTATATTAAATGGTTATAATATATTCTATTTATACTTTAAAACCATTCAATAATATATCTTAATCATATAAATTATTTTGATGAAAAAAGTTGTTTTGAATTAAAAATTAGCGTATTTTTACTATTCATCAAAACATTAAAGTTATCAGAAAAATATCAAACATTTATCCAATGTAAATTTTTATATCCTGATTCAAAAGAAGAATTTTATTTTGGAAAATTGAACTCATAAACTTTTCAAAAATTATATTTAAAATGGGTGCCCCATCAAAAGGCAGAAAACAACATTTTTTGAAAAAAATAATTCTTTATCAGAAAAAATTGATTTTTTTCTCGTATCATATGTAAAATGAGTCCTAATGTTATATAAAATTGAAAATGTGGTTTATACTATTTATAATGGCTAGTTTATATAATATTTTAATAAAATATCGCTGTTTAGTGAAACTCGGTATTGCGTACAACACACGCTATCGAGGAAGGTCGCTAT
Organism: Viscum album; assembly: GCA_963277665.1. Classification (NCBI taxonomy): domain Eukaryota; kingdom Viridiplantae; phylum Streptophyta; class Magnoliopsida; order Santalales; family Viscaceae; genus Viscum; species Viscum album. The sequence goes on along the minus strand of OY728140.1, from coordinate 360,755,729 downwards.
TGAGTGTAATGCAATGCAAGTTAGTGTTGTGTGTAGAGAAAGATTTATTTGGTGTTGCGTATAACATAAGACATCAAAAAATATTTCTAATAAAATCTCAGGGTTTTACATTATAGTCATATGGAAAAAATCAATGTGCATAAAAATTAGCTAATAGAGTAATACCCAATAAAATAAAGAACATAAGGATTTAATATAACATAATACACGAGTCATACATGTCTAGAAATATGTTTCTATAATCATAATCTAATAAAAAATCATGGGATATATATTTGATTTAAAATATCAGGTCATGGGGATTTAGATACATGGAAGGGTCATTATGGATGTATAACATATATCATGACATAAGAATATGGCATCATGGAGTAATAACCATGAGCCATGGAGTATAACATAGGAATATGGTATAAATATAAACATAGGTAACCATAAATTTTTTTATATAGATACACACAACTAGGGATAAACCTAGAGTTTTGAACATTTCTATATGGTTAATGCTTAACATTGTGAAATTACCAATAAGTTCCAAACATAAAATTACGAACATATCAATAAGGTAAACTCTTAATGTTGTAAACATATTAACATGATCTATTCTTTTCATTTTGACCATATCATTAAGGTCCATTATTATCATTTTGTACATATCAATAAGATCCTCCCATAATATTGTGAACATTTCACTAATGTACACACTTTGGATTGAGAACATATCGGCAAGGTCTAATATTATCATTATTAACATATTAGTAGGGTAGATGCTTATCTAACGAGACATAAAGATTTCCCTAATTAATTGGGGGGACATAATGGAAGAACCAATTACATAATAACAAACCATATAAATGTGTTCCATAATAACTTGAATGAAATCACAAGTTCACCATAGCTTAATTATCTCATGGGAAAGAAGAATTTTTTAAAAAAAAGCTATTTAAAATATCATTATATTCTATATTAAGAAAAAATGTGGTTGGTATTATAAGAAAATATCCCAGGTGAATCATAATAATCAAAAAAGGATGTTGATATAGATTAAAAACACCTTTATAAGAGCATTAAAAAATTAATTTGAAAAAACAAGTGATATTATTTTATTTTGAAAAATTTAACAAAATAAAAACTTCATAGAACAATGATAATAGAATTTATATTGGAAAACCTAAAAATAATGAAAGGAAGATTCATTATAAATTAAATTCATGACTATGGGAAAATTTATTCACACAAAAATAATTAAAAACATATTTTTTCACACCTTTTCAATGAAATTAATTAATGTACTATGTAGAAAATGTTAACATTATTCCATTTAAGCATGAATTAATAATTTCAAAGATAATAGAAAATGACCTTAATAAATTATTGATGTTTCATCCCACCCTGAGTTCCATTGAGCTGGGCCCTAAGACGGTGGGCCCCATGACCTCAAACAAATCACCCTAAATACCATAGGTTCCCGACTAGCATCTAGGGCCATAGGTGTGTCTGTGGGGATACTATGAACTCGTAATATTATGTATAACATAGCAGTAAAAAATATATAACAAGTAGAAAAAGCATAAGAATAAACTAAAAGTATCAGAATAATATAAATTACTCAAACCGAGTAAAAAGGTAACTGAAAAACCAGAATAATAATACATGGTATAAAAGTGATGGTGATGACGTCATGATTTTATAAGAAAATAGATGCTTGGGGAAACAGGGGTACAAGCATAAAAACATGCAATCAAAAACTTCAAGGTATAAAAAAATGATACAATAGCCTCTCGAGCATAGGCTTAGTCCTCTACCCCCAATCTCCATCCTAAATAGTAATAAAACACTCAAGCATCAGAAGCAGAATGCTTCCCATTATCCATACCTAGGAGCATAAAATCTACTCAGGTACCAAATGGTGCCTAATAATGGTGTGAGATATCAATACCAGCAGGATGGAACCCATGGTGTCTAGACATTTCCATTTTGTGGTATAAAAAAAAGAGAATTTTCCAAATAAAAAAAATGACAAACATTAAATAAATAAACAACTAAATAATGGTCTGGGTTCGTAAACGGACTCCCATACCATATCAACTACTTTATACTATACATGAAGTTTGAATAAGAAAACTATATAGGTTACAATATGTATAACATGTGAAAAATTAAATTAGAAAACTAAAAAAACATACCCCTTATCTTGTGCTCTGGCTTGGGGTCATGTATCTATGTCATTGCATAAGCATGCATAAGTATGTACAAGGAGAAGTGATATAGGGTCAAGGTAAAAGTGATGTATACAACGCGTTAGAATAAGAAATCCAAATAGTATGAAATTTCAAACAAATAAAACCATCAAGTAATGAGTTGGAGTCCCATTCCCATCAAAGGTGATCTAAAATAATCACATTTATCACAATAGGGATATCCGATATAATCCAATACCACCAAGACCAACCAAGGAGACTCTTACAACATCCCAAGTATCACTTCGAGGTATGGTGACCACCGATTCCATCCTAAGTATCTCACAATGGGACCAAGTATCACCCAATGCATTGCATAGACATATTTCCAAAAGGCCCAGACTTAGTTGCTCCCGTAGGGAACTGGTATCACTCAGGATTATAAGTTATATCTTGGGAAAACATTAATTGTAAAGCCAAAGCATCACCCCTAATGCATCAGGTTATAACCCATCAAGACTAATGAGTCCATCCTTGGGTCCTTGATACGAAACCCATGTTCTCTCCCAGCCCGTGTCAAGTGCCATATCAAACAAGTAAAACATACAAAGAAATGAATTTACGATTTATATCCAATAATAAACATCTACATACCACATTCTTTCCATTTAATCAAGCGATGCACTTTAATACAGTTAAAAAGGGCACATTTCATATAGCAAGGGAAAGATCATTAAATAAAATTAAGCAAGGTATGATCCATAAGATATATAGAATAAGCCTTAGACATGTGCATTCCAACACATGTAATTCAAAAGCTCGAGATAGTATATTTAAAAAGAATTTCATATGATTCAAGCCACTAATAAGGTCTTACTGAACAATCAATTTTCATAAGCAATGAAATATAAGTAAGGAATATTCCATTAAAATTCCTCTTACCAAATGTCATCAATGGAATTTCATAATCTCAATATAATTAGATTGACTAAGCATCATCTTCCATTCAAACCACTAAAAAGGCTTAAGCAAAAGAACCAGACAAGGCATAAACATTTGACATGATATAAGGTGATGAAATTGCACACGATATTAAGAATAATCATTCAACATAAAGAATTATGATAATGCATGCAGAATAAACATGACATTTGAGTACAATACCACTAAGTAAGGCATGTTTTATGATGTTTAAGCTTTTTTCACAAGGAAGAAGGATGTCATTATAAGGAAAGGTACTCATGTAACAAGAAATGAGAAATTTAGAATGTTAGGAATATTGAATTCAATAAACATCAAATATACCAACGGTATAAGGCACTAAACATGGTCCAATCCATTATAATCAATCCTAGATATTATCAAGGGATCCAATTCATGGTTTAAAACCCTTATTAATTCATTTAATAACTTCAAAAAATGAAACCAAGGTTCTACATTCAACTAAGGTATTTTCCCTCATTAAAGAAATGGTAAAAGTAGTCCATTTTGGTTTGAAATACCCAAATGAGTTTCCAAGATAATGATGACACCAACAGATGGCTTTATCTATGCCTGATAGTCACTTAAGAGATGGTAGATCATCCCAATTAATTTAATATATGATAACAAAGCTTCATCTGTAGTTTTCCTCTATCGTTACAATAGAACAATGCCAACAATCATCGAAAGAAAAGGGAAAATGAGAATATTCCCTACCTCAATGTCATGGTACTCCCTATGTCTAATAATGATTTTTGATTAAACCTAAAATGGGAGAAATTAGATGATTTAGAGAAAGCCCAAAACATGGAACAAATCTATCCATGCCAAAATAGTGAAATAAGAAGTAGAGGAACTAAGAAATAAAGGAGTAAGGAAAATAGAGTTTACTACGATCTTTCCGGTGCATCTGACGATGATGATAATAGAGGTGAATTGAGGGTTAAAATTTCAAAAACCCATGAGTGAAGGGGGAGATGGCCACCATTCCCCACAAGAGGGTTAGGGGAGGGAGGTAGGCATGCCTATAGGGAGGAGTGGATGGAAATAAGAAAAAGGAGAAAAAGAAAAGATGAAATAAAAGAAAAGAAAAAAAAACAAAATAAAAATTAATGAAAAGAAAAAAAACAAAAAAAGGGTTGAACCATATTTTTTTGTGCACAAAAATACTTCACACAGATAAGGTGTACTTCTTAAATAAATGTGTGCATACCATGCGTTTTTCTAACACCTAGAACTAGAAATAGGCCATTTTAAGGAATAAAACCAAAAATATAAATGGTTTATACAAGGATAAGGCCGAGATGTTACAATTGAAGTATAGAGAATAATATTTATGTAACAAAATAAATAATATGGATATAGTGAAAAATTGTTCATGACTGAGAAAAATATATAAGGTTAGTCTCACTTACAAGCATCACTTTAGGTGAATTATAAACCAAAGGTAAGTAAAATGGTAAGAAAAATGTAACCGCCGTGAATAAATAGAGTTGTAAAACATATTTTGATCTATAGAGATAGATATTATATAAATTACCTATACAAAAATTCATTTATAAATAATATCTATTTGAAAATGTGATTGGAATGGATTTTCTATGGATTTGGTAACATTTGAAAAAAATTCTCTCGAAAGAAATAATATCTTATATATTTAAAAATACCAAAGATAACATGAAAAAAATGGTAAATGGAATTAATGGGGTAGAATATATAAAATATAGTGAAATTAGGTGTATAATATAGAACATATCTCAATGAATGAAAATTGAGATGGTAAACCCATACAATGGATACCATCATGGTTGAACTTTCTCCAACCAATTTTTGGAATTCTCTTCTTCTCAAAATATGTTCCATTAGAATTAAGGATTTAGGATTATTTATTTGAACCAAAAGAAACCAAAATTATAATAATTATTTTTTTATTCTGATAATGTAATGGTATTCAATAGAGAAATGAATGGTTTAAGTGGTTAGGATGGGTTTTCTTTTATAGGTGATTTTTGAGTAACATTTCCCCAAATATTCATTATGTAAAGTATAAGGTTATAATTTTAAAATATAGTGGAAAAAAATGTAAAATAATGGAAGTGATATACTTTTTGGTCTAGAAATATCTCATACACACATTTATAGAAAGTGTGTGATAATATTTTAAGTATTTACTATTTAGTTTTACAGATTTTTACCACATTTTTCCGTTTTCATGGTAACTTAATTTTTACCATTCTAACTTATTCCCATGATTAAAAGGGAAATTATACTTATTAAATAATATTAATACAATGGTTAAAAATTTATACTCTATTTAATTTAATTTATTTTTTAAATATTATAAATTTAAATTTTAAATCAAAATAAAAAATATATAGAAAACATATCATTTTTTGAAGAACGAATATTAAAAAATTATGTTTTATTTTTATTATTTCATATAAGTGACTAAAATTTAAATGCATTATAATTATTGTATACTTATAATTATTTCATTTTAATTTAATAATCCTTCTACCATGATATATTTTGTTTGTTTGGATAAAAATGCATAATGCCTAAAAAATATTTTTTAGGAAAATGTATTTTTAAGAATAAAATGAATATATTCATATAAAATTACATTTAATAATAATTAATTGAATATTAATTTGTTATATACTCAATTAATTTCATGAAAATTAATCATTATTTGTGATTACATTAATTTATTAAGAAAAAGGTAAAATTTACACATAAAAACATTATTTGTGTAACGTCCCTGTTCCGGAAGCCACCCAGAGGCGATCCGTACCCGGTTGGTCACATGGCCTCAAGCGCATTTCCCCAAATGCCAGAGGCTGCTGACTAGCAGCGAGGGCCTTGGGTGTGATAGTGGGGTAACTATTCCCTCATTGGCAGAGTACGCAGCGGAGGTAAGGAAACATGCAATAGCGGAAACAGTAAACATCCAACAACAATAGACAGTGGATGACTAAACAATAGAAAACTAAAGCACAAATAAATATATAAGTGATGCATGATCCCTATAACTAAGAATACAGCCAAACATGTCACAATGCTGGAAACAAAAGTTGTCAAAGAAAATACAAAAGAAAATACAAATAGCTCCTCAGCATCGCAAGCCTAATCTTGGTCCCATGCTCTCCGGCTCCAAGCAATCAAGTACCAGAAGTCAATGGGCGCTTCCCCTTGTCTATACCTACAACAACATAGTCTGTTTAGGCCCAAAATCATGACCCAAACAGGGTGTGAGACTATATCCCAGTAGGCAAACACCCGAAGATCTGTGCCTAACAGTCAGTGAGCATACGACAGGTAATAGTATAGTAAGCAGTAAACAGCAAGCGGTAACAATATACAGTAAACAGTAAGCAGTAAATAGAATGATATACAACAGTGATCAAACTACAATCTAAGCAGTAGTGAAGGAAAAAACTAACACAAACAGTCAACCCTCTAGGAAGTACTTGCATCCATCCCCTCTGGTCCTATCCAAGAAGTACCACAACCCTCTGGGCAGTGCGCTCAGCCTAACCCCTCTGGTTTTGTCATACAAACTTATGATACACTATGGGAAAGCTCACTCGGTCAATTTCCCTTATAGTCTAGGGTATTCAGGGACACTTTGAGGAAGATCATGCGGTCTAACCCTCTTAGCCCCAAAGTCTAGAGACTCTCTTTGGAAGCTATCTCGGTCAATTCCTCCTATAGCCTTAGGTATACCACAGACTCTCTGAGGAATCTCACTCGGTCAATTCCTCCTATAGCCTGGGATGGTTTTAAAAACATCCAAACAAGGTATAGACTCTCTGAGGAAGCTCACTCGGTCTATCCTTATGTAGTCTATAATATCCACAGTCACACTAGGAAGCTCACTCGGTATATCCCATGTGGCCTATAATATCCAAAGGCACTCTGGGAAGCTCACTCGGTCTATCCCCTGTATCCTATACTGTCAAAGACTCTCTGGGAATCTCACTCAGTCTATCCCTTATAGTCTATAGCATCAAGTTCTCACAGCCCTATGCCAATTAGTGCCTAATGATGCTATAAGGCCAAAGAACACCTATAGAGCTACTTGGCTAACCATGGTACACCTACAGAGCTACTTGGCTATTCAGTCTATAAAAAACAGGAATGTCAAGAACATCATTCCATCCTATAATCATAAAGGAATGAAAACAAGTACAACAACCAAAGGCTTAAGAGACCCAAATGTTGCAACAAGAACAAGCATGGGCAAGAAATCCAAGCAAAACAATTATCAACAACCATAAACAATTTACCTCTACACAAGCATGTAAGCAAGGCAGGAAGACAACAAGGGAAAAACAGTAAACACACAATACCTCGTTCACGGGTATTGGTGGAAATTCACACAAAAACTCCAATACTTCTTGCAGAAAGGCACAAACCACCAACCTCGATCCATGGAGATCGATATACTCGAACCATGAAGCTTGATTCTTCTTAGAACGTCGAAGATATAAGAAAATTCCCAAAACACTCAACCCACAATAACTTGAGAAAGAAGAGGAATTGGAGAACAAGACTAAAGAAGAAGGAAGACCTCACCGCTGTTGTTCCAACGCAATCGACGATGATCGAAACAGAGAACAGATGGAGGCTCAGGAATCCAGAGAATGTTTGAAGCCATACGGCGTCTCTCGGTCGAACGAGACCTAGAAGAAGACATTTTTTGGCGATTAGATGTGACCCCCGTACGTTTAATGAAATAAAAAAAATACACGGCATGTACTTCTTGAGTACACGGCGTGTAGTCCATTTATCTGTACTCCGCTTTAAGCGGCCTCCACCTCACCCCAACACATAGTGTGTGTGGCCATGACACGGCCAGTACACGGTGTGGCGTGGCAAGGGAGTAAATGACGTGTACTCATAAAGTACACAACGTGTACTTCAAAAATTTCCAGAAAAACCACTTTTCTCAAAAACTCAAGGAAAAGGAAGGCATACCAGAAAACTAAGATCTGGGTTCTTACAAACATCCCCCATTAAAGAAATTTATCCCCGAATTTCCCTAGAAAGGTGTAGAAAAAGAAACCCCGAACAACTCCGGCCACTGCGATCATACCTCAGCCTCCCTCTCCCAATTCTCGTCCTGTACTTGCCCATGCTGCGATAACACCCATACCATAAGAACAGACCGGCCATGGAGAACCTTCGTACTACGATCAAAAATCCGGATGGGGTGCTCCTCAAACAATGCATCCTCTTCAAGATCTACCTCCTCAGGCTGAAATACATGAGACGTGTCTGGTAGGTAACGTTGGAGTTGAGAGACATGGAAGACGTCGTGCATGGCCTGGTACCTTTGAGGTAACTGCAACCAATAAGCAACCAGACCCACTCTCCCCACTAAGTCAAACGGCCCGACGTACCGCGATGAAAGCTTACCCTATCTCCAAATCCTCTTGTGTCCCAACCTTGTTGCGACACGTAGGAAGACCTAATCCCCGACTTCGAACTCTAGAGGTCATCTCCACTGATTAGCATAACACTTCTGTCGAGACTGTGCTGTACCCATCCTCTTCCGAATGAACTCTATCTTCTCTAAGGTCTCTTGAACAAGATGAGGACCCATCAAAGCTGCCTCTCCTGCCTCCAGCCAACATAAAGGTGATCGGAATGGCCTACTGTAAAAACCCTCATAAGGTGCCATCTGAATAGTCGCCTGAAAACTATTGTTATAGGAAAACTCCACCAAAGGAATATGCTTCTCCCAAGAACCACTAACGTCTAGAATCCAAGCTCGGAGCATATCCTCAATCACCTGGACCGTACGCTCGGACTGAACATCAGTCTGGGGATGATATGTTGTATTCAAATGTACCTATTTACCCAAATCTTTCTGAAGCCCCTGCCAGAACCGAGAAGTAAAATTCACATCTCTGTCTGAAACAATGGAGTGTAGAACTCCAGGCATATGTAAAATCTCTCGGATGTACAACCGTCACAGATCATCAACACTGAAGGTCTCCTTGATCGGCAAGAAGTGAGCAACCGTCATAAGCCTGTCAACGAAAACCCAAACAACATTTTTTCCTCAAGGTGACCTCAGCAACCTGGTCATGAAGCCCATCACGACATCATTACTCTTCCACTCCGGAATGGGTAACTGCTGTAAACGCCCTACTGGTCGCTGATGCTCTGCTTTCACCTGCTGAAAAGTAGAACATCTCATGAAAAAACCAGCAATATTTCTCTTCATACCTGGCCACCAGTACTGGCGATATAGATCACGATACATCTTGGTGACGCCAGGATGAACTACCCAAACTGAAGAATGAAAATCCTGGATTAGATCCTCGCTTATGTCTGATGGCACCCACACGCGTCCCTAGAACCGCAAGATCTCATCCTCGCCCATAGTCCATCCAGGAAGAGGGTCCTCTCCTGACACCCTCTCCTGCAGGACTAAGAATTCTGAGTTTTATAGATGCCTCATCCATACCTGATCAAGAAGCGTCGAGGTAACATCTACAGAAGAAAGGAAAGTCTTCTCCTATCTGTCGTGCACCTCCAGATGCATCTCAGAGAATAGATCCATAAGATTCCACTCACTACTGGCATCCTGAACCACCTAAATCTGAGTTCTCCTGCTTAATGCATCAGCCACTACTCTGCCCTTTCCCGGCGTATAGGCAAGCTCGAAATCGAAGGACTGAAGATACTCTACCCACCTGTGTTGTCTCAGATTCATATCACGCTGAGTGAATATGTACTTGAGACTCTTGTGGTCGGTGAAAACCACAAAGTGATCTACTAGAAGGTAATTTCTCCAACATCGTAAGGCATGGACAACAATTTCTAACTCCAGATCGTGCTTTGGGTAGTTCCACGCGTGTGGCCTCAACTACCAAGACCCGTACGCAACGACTCCATCTCCCTGCATACGCACAGCTCCCAGCACAATACCTGAAGCATTATAGTAGAATGTATAGCTCTTGTCTGGATCTAGAAAGACTAGTATCGGTGCTGACATCAAGCTCCCCTTCAGCTCCATAAAGGCTGACTCACAAGAATCTGACCAAAAAAGCATCACCCCCTTCTTGGTCAGACCTATCAGTGGTGCTGCTAGGCGTGAAAAGTCTGGTATGAAATGCCTGTAGTATCCATCCAGAACTAGAAAACTCCATACCTCAAAAAACAATTCTGCTACTCCTAGAAAACTACAGCTCTCACTTTCTCTGGGTCCATAGATACTCCTACCTCTGAGATGACGTGACCGAAGAAGTAAATCTGGTCCATCCAAAAGTAGCACTTCGAGAGTTTAGCATAAAGCTGATGCTCTCTCAGTGTACTCAGAACAATCTCAAGATGGTGAGAATGGTCATGTCGAGTGTAAGTGTACACCAATATATCTTCCACGAAGATCACGATGAAGGAATCCAAGTAAGGATGGAACACTCGGTTCATCAGTGCCATGAAAACTGCTGGCGCGTTCGTGAGACCGAACGGAATGACCGTATAGTCATATAGACCATACCTTCTCCTGAAGGATGTAAGAGGTATTTCTGATGGCCTAACGCGCAAATGATGATAACCGGACCTCAAGTCGATCTTCGAGAACACCCGGGATCCTCGAAGCTGATCAAAGAGGTCATCGATCATCAGAAAGGGATATCAGGTCTTGACCATTAACTGGTTCAACTTCTGATAATCCACACAAAGCTGAAGGGTGTCGTCTGCTATCTTTGCAATCAGGAAAGGCGAACCCCATGGAGAAGTACTGGGTCGTATGAAACACTTTGCTTGCAACTCCTCCAACTGTTTCTTGAGCTCCTGCAACTCAGGTGTAGCCATCATATAGGGAGGAATGGACACCACTGCCGCTCCTGGTACGAGCTCAATCGGGAAGTCTACCTCACCCTCCAGAGGAAATCCTGGAAAGTCCTCTGAAAAGACAGCCCTAAAACGATCCACCACTTGAGGAAAGTCTAACTGTGAAGTCCCCTGGTCATCTAGACAAAGAATGGAAATCTAGGATGTAACCCATCCTAGCCCATGATGCTCTAGTCTAGCTCTACCCTCCTGGAAATACCACTCACCTCTATGAAGAAAGGATACACCCTCTGGTGATACGAAACTCACCCTGCGGTGATAGAAATCAACGAATGCCTGGAAAGGAACTAACCAGTCCATCCCGATAATGACGTCATATCCCGCCGTCTCTAAGACATAGAGATCCCATAAGAAAAGACACCCCGAAACCTCAAGAGGGAACTCTCTGCACTGATGCACGCTAGATGTCCTCGTTCCCAACGGCGTGTCAAGAGTCAACATATCAGCAGATGAAAAGATACAGAGCCCAAGAATCTCCACAACAAAAAAGAGAAAAAGCTATTCAAAGCACCAATATTGAAAATGGATGAAGATAAAACTGAGGCAACAAGAATGGTACCTCGAACTATAGAAGGGCCGGGATCCTACTTCTGGTAATTCTTCTCCACAGTGAAGGTCCGGCCTGTACCGCGGCCCTGCGCCCCAATCTGACTACTCTGAGCTGGCCGCAAGATCGAAACTCCATCGGGTCTCTCTGGCACTGAGGCCTAGTATCACTACTCCTGCCACATTGGTAGCATACGACCTTACTGCCTGAAGACACATCCCGCATACTCTGATCCCCTCGAGAAGGCTCCCTATGGCGCTTCTTGCTATCAGTTGGTGGGACACTGAACCTGGATGTCGGACCGCCTTGACCCACTGCTCCAAAATCTCTGAGATTGCGCCCAGTGATCAGCGCCTACTTGACAATAGAGGATATAAAAGTCAACTAGAAGATATTCACCTGGGAATGGAACTCCTGCCTGAGACCATCCTCGAACTTCCTAGAAAGGAACAACTCATCAACTGCTGGGATCGGTGTGAAGCACTTCAGCTCAGTAAAGCAAGACAAGTAATCCATGACATAAAGAGCACCCTATTGAAAACTCATAAACTCTCAGGCTCAATTGGACCTCAAGGTCTCTGGGTAAATGTATTCATAGAAGGTACGGTGAAACTCGTCCCAATAAATGATCTGATGGCTCCCTGACTGCGAGATCACCTCCCACCACCTCTTGGAGGTGTCCCGGAGCATATAGGTGGCCAACTTTACCCTTTTCTCTGGGGGTATCTCCAGATGCTCAAAGATCATCAGCGTGGCCTCTAACCATGACTCTGCAGACTGGGGTCCTCCATCCCCAACGAAAGTAGGAGGATGCTGCTGCTAAAAGACCCACGTCAATTTGGCCATCGACGGGGCAGGAGGCGGTGCTCCTTGAAAAGTCTGCATCATCCTCAGGAAATCCTCCCTGAACTGCGCATCAGCGCTTATGATGGGTATAACTGCTGGTGCCAAGGCTGGCACTGTAGGAGGATCTGCAGGGGGTCCCTGATTGTCCATATTCGGTGTCTGATCACCGTCTGGTAGCGGACGTATGACCGGAGGACGTCTCAGAGGCATATCTCTGAATGATCAAAATCACACCATAGATCATGATTTTTAAGGACTAAAATACAAGAGCACAAAATGGGAAAAATAGAGAGAAACATTCATGTTTTTCTAAACATGACTACACAGAGTGTATATAAACTACACGGCGCGTTTGTTTAAGCCATTAACATGGATGTGTACTCTGCCTCCTCTGGTCGTGTAACTCCCCATACTACACGGCATGTTGTCCCCATACACGGCTTGTACGTGAACTCTACTCCCTCTCCCGAGTCTCCTTACATGACTAAACCACATAGACCTCTTAACCCAAGACTACACGGCATGTTCCCTAAGGACACGGCGTGTACTTGACAAGGTTTCGGCGACCCGTGTTGTTAGTCACACAGCCAACTACATGGCTGAACCGTAAACGGCGTGTTTTGAACAAACACGGCGTGTATTGGAGGAGATATTACCAACCCCTTTTGTTAGTTACATAGCTGGGTACCTGGAACAAGACTACACGACATGTTCTTTACCAACACTGCGTGTTCTACTCGAGCTTCCCCGACCCGTGTTGTTTGTGACACAACCGGGTACACGGCACTATACTACACGACGTGCACCTACTATACACGGTTTGTTTAAAAAAATAATAATTCCTCAACACCATGTTCCTACTCGCACAGTAAGTGACACAATGTAAAACTACACGACATGTAGTCATAAAGTACACGCCGTGTATTTTGGGTTTTTCTGGGTAGTATCTCAGGAACTACACCGAAATCTAGAAAACAGAGAAAACAAGGCATGAAGATTCCAAATTCCAATCCGTGAGGGCTCATACTCCCCGCGAATCAAAGCTTGACATCTTATACAGTCATATGTAATGAAAAAAGTCAATGATTCACCAATTTCAAATTCAAGAGGGCCTATAACACCTAAAGAACCAAAATTTGGCATTCATTTAATCAAGGTACAAAACAATTAGTCCTCTATCAAATATCATAGATTTCATCAAGCATCTATCACAAAAACAAGCATAATCTACACAAGGTCTATCAAAACAACATGAAATCGCTAATTCACCCTAGATGGCATGGTTAGAATGCATGGCATGTGATTTCTAACAAGTTCCTATATGATGCATGAGATGGAATACCCTCATCTCATCGGGTTGCGACAGAAATAGAAGTGCAATAGAAACAACAGTAATAACACAAAGCATGTGAATCACTCTAGGTGAAATCATATCAACTGTAAAATCTCAACACCAATAAACTGCAATAAACGAGGTAGTATGGCTTTTCCTTGTACACAGGTTAGCTACTCCCGAGAACAGCTTATTACCAAGTACCGAATCCATCCTATCCCTGACTAATGTCTCCAAACAGCAAATCAAGAGAAAATAATCCCTCTGATACAACTTTGTAACATCCCAGGTCTAGAATCCAGCTAGAGGTGCTCCGTACCCGGTTTGTCACATGGCCTCAAGCGCATTTCCCCAAATGCCAGAGGCTGCCGACTAGCAGCGAGGGCCTTGATGGGATAGTGGGGAAACTATGCCCCCATTTGAAGAGTACACAACGGAGGTAAGGAAACATGCAATAGCGGAAATAGTAAACATCCAACAACAATAGACAATGAAAGACCAAACAATAGGCAACTGAAGCACAAATAAATATATAATTGATGCATGGTCCCTATAACTAAGAAAGTAGCCAAACATTTCACAATTCTGGAAATAAAAGGAAACAAAGCAAATACCAGAGAAAAGAAAAATAGCTCCTCAACCTCGTAAGCCTAAGCATGGTCCCATGCTCTCCTTATCCAAGAAAGCAAGTACCAGAAGTCGAAGGGAGGTTTCCCTTGTCTATACCTGCAACAACATAGTCTGTTTGAGCCCAAAAGCATGACCCAAATAGGGTGTGACAATAAATCCCAGTAGGAAACCACCCAAAGATCTATGCCTAATAGTCAGTGAGCATATGGCAGGTAATAGTACCATAAGCAGTAAATAGCAAGCAGTAACAGTATATAGTAAACAGTAAGCAGTAAATAGAATGATATAGAATAGTGATCAAACTACAATCTAAGTAGTAGTGAAGCAATAGCTAAAACAAACAAACAACCCTCTAGGAAGTACTCGCAGCCATCCCCTCTGGTCCTATCCTAGAAGTACGACAACCCTTTGGGCAGTGCGCTCAGCCTAACCCCTCTAGTTTGGTCATAAAAACTTATGAGACTCTCTGGGAAAGCTCGCTCGGTAAATTTCCATTATATTCTAGGGTAGTCACGGACTCTTTGAGGAAGATCACGTGGTCTAACCCTCTTAACCCCAAAGTCTAGAGACTCTCTGAGGAAGCTATCTTGGTCAATTCCTCCTATAGCCATAGGTATACCACAGACTCTCTGAGGAAGCTCACTCTGTCAATTCCTCCCCTAGCCTGGGAAGGTTTTAATGACATTCAAACAAGGTAAAGACTCTCTGAGGAAGCTCACTCAGTCTACCCTCTTGTAGTCTATAATATCCAAAGGCACATTGGGAAGATCACTCGGTCTATCCCCTACGGCCTATAATATCCAAAGGCACTCTGGGAAGCTCACTCAGTCTATCCCCTATAGCCTATAATGTCAAAGACTCTCTGGGAAGCTCACTCGGCCTATCCCTTATAGTCTATAGCACCATGTTCTCATAGCCCCGTGCCAATAAGTGCATAATAATTCTATAATGGAAAAGAACGCCTATAGAGCTACTTGTCTAACCACAGTACACCTACAGAGCTACTTGGCTATTCAGTCTACAACAAACAGGCATGTCAAGAACATCATTCAATCCTATAATCATAAGGCAAGGAAAACAAGTACAACAACCAAAGGCTTAAGAGTCCCAAAGGATGCAACAAGAACAAGCATGGGCAAGACATCCAAGCAAAACATTATCCACAACCATAAACAATTTACATCTACACAAGAATGAAAGTATGGTAGGAAGACAACAAGGGAAAAACGGTAAATACGCAATACCCCGTTCACGGGTATTGGTTGAAATTAGCACATAAACTTAAAGACTTCTAACGGAAAGGCACAAACCACCTACCTCAATCCTAGGATATCGGTATACTCGAACCATGAAGATTGATTCTCCATATAACGTCAAAGATCTGAGAAAACTCCCAAAATGCTCAACCCATGATAACTTGAGAAAGAAGATGAATTGGAAATCAAGTCTAAAGAAGAAGGAATAACTCACTGTTGTGGTTCCAACATAATCGATGGAGATCGAAATGGAGAACAGATGGAGGCTCAGGAATCTGGAGAAAGTTCGCGGCCATACGACGTCTCTCGGTCGAACGAGACCTAGAAGAAGAGGTTTTTGGTGATCAGATGTGACCATGGTCCATTTAATTAAATAAAAAAATACACAGCATGTACTTCTTGAGTACACGACGTGTAGCCCTTTTTTCCATACTCCGCTTTAAGTAGCCTCCCCCTCACCCCTACACACCGTGTGTGTGGCCCGAACACGGCCAGCACACGATCAGCACACGATCAGCACACGGCCTGGCGTGGCAATGGAGTACACGACTTGTACTCATAAAGTACATGACGTGCACTACAAAAATTTACAGAAAAACCTCTTTTCTCAAAATATCAAGGAAAAGGAAGACATACCTGAAAATGAAGATCTGGGTTTTTACAAACTTCCCCCCTTAAAGAAATTTGTCCCCGAATTTCCCTAGAAAGGCGTAGAAGAAGAAACCCTGAACAGCTCCGGCCACTGCGATCGTACCTCATCCTCCCTCTCCCATGTCTCGTCCTGTACTCGCCCGTGCTGCCATAGTAGCCGTGCCAGAGGAACAGACCGGCCGTGGAGAACCTTCGTACTACGATCGAAAATCCGGATGGGATGCTCCTCAAATGATGCATCCTCTTCAAGATCAACCTCCTCGGGCTGAAAGACATGAGATGGGTCTGGAAAGTAACGTCGGAGCTGAGAGGCGTGGAAGACATCATGCATGGCCTGATACCTCTGAGGTAACTACAACCATTAAGCAACCGACCCCACTCTCGCCACTAACTCAAACGGCCCGACATACCGCCGTGATAGCTTACCCTGTCTCTGAATCCTCGTGTGTCCGAACTTCAGTGCGACACCAATGAAGACCTAATCTCTGACCTCGAACTCCATAGTTCGTCTCCGCTGATTATCATAAGACTTCCATTGAGACTGTGCTATAGCCATCCTCTTCCGAATCAGCTCTATCTGCTCTGAGGCCTCCTGAATAAGACGAGGACCCAGGAAAACTACCTCTCCTGCCTACAGCCAGCATAAAGGTGATCAAAATGGCCTACCGTACAAATCCTCGTAAGGTGCCATCTGAATAGTCGGTTGAAAACTATTGTTATAGGCAAACTCCATCATAGGAATATGCTTCTCCCAAGAACCGCCAAAGTCTAGAATGCAAGCTCGGAGCATATCCTCAAGCACCTGGACCGTATGATCGGAATGACCATCTGTCTGGGGATGGTATGTTGTACTCAAAAGTACCTGTGTACCCAAAGATTTCTGAAACCCCTGCTAGAACCAAGAAGTAAAACGTGCATCTATGTCTGAAACAATGGAGTGTGGAACTCCATGCAGACGTAAATCTATCAGATGTACAACTGTCCGAGATCATCAACACTGAAGGTCTCCTTGATCAGCAATAAGTGAGATAACTTTGTAAGCCTGTCGACGACAACCCAAATAGCATTGTTTCCTCGTGGTGACCTCAGCAACCCAGTCACAAAGTCCATCACGACATCATTCCACTTCCACTTCGGAATGGGTAACTGCTGTAAAAGCCCTGCTTGTTGTTGATGTTATGCTCTCACCTACTGACAAGTAGAACATCTCATGAACAAACCAGCAAAATCTCTCTTCAAACCTGGCCACCAGTACTAGTGATGTAGATCACGATACATCTTGGTGATGCCAGGATCAACTTCCCAAACTAGAGAATGAAAATTCAGCATTAGCTCCTCGCATATGTCTGCTGGCACCCACACACATCCCTAGAACCGCAAGATCTCATCCTCGCACACATTCCATACAGGAAGAGGGTCCTCTCCTGACACACTCTCCTTCATGACTAAGCCTTCTGAGTCTGATATCTTCCACATCCGTACCCGATTAAGAAGCGTCATGGTAACAGTTAAAAAAGAAAGGAAAGTATTCCCCTGTCTATCGTGCACCTCCAGATGCATCTCAGAGAATAGATCCATAAGCTTCCACTCACTGCTGGCCTCCTAAACCAGCTGAATCTAAGTTCTCCTGCTCAACACATCAGCCACTGCGTTGCCCTTTCCCAGCGTATAGGCAATCTCGAAATCGAAGGACTGAAGATACTCGAACCACCTGCGCTGTCTCAGATTTAGATCACACTGAGTGAAGATGTACTTGAGATTCTTGTGGTCAGTGAAAACCACAAAGTGCTCTACCAGAAGGTAATGTCTCCAATATGGTAAGGCATGAACAATGGATGCCAACTCCAGATCGTGCGTCAGGTAGTTCCTCTCTTGTGGCCTCAACTGCCGAGACTCGTACGCATCGACTCCATCTCCCCACATAAGAACAGATCCATGCCCGATACCTGAAGCATCACAGTAGACTGTATATCTCTTTCCTTGATCTAGAAAGACTAGTATCGGTGCTGACATCAACCACCCCTTCATCTCCTGAAAGGTCGACTCACAAGAATCTGACCACAAAATCTTCTCCCCCTTCTTGGTCAAACCTGTCATTGGTGCTGATAGGTGTGAAAAGTCCTATATAAAATGCATGTAGTATCTAGCCATCCCTAGAAAACTCCGTACCTCAAAAACAATTTTCGGCTGCTCCCAGGAAACTACATCTCTCACTTTCTCTGGGTCCACAGATACTCATGCCTCTAAGATGACATGACCCATGAAGTGAATCAGGTCCATCCAAAAGTGGCACTTCGAGAGTTTAGCATAAAGCCGATGCTCTCTCAGTGTACTTAGAACAATCTCAAGATAGTGAGCGTTTCGTGTCGAGTGTAAGACTACACCAAGATATCGTCCACGAAGACCATGATGAAGGAATTCAAGTAAGAATGGAACACTCGGTTCATCAGTACGATGAAAACTACTGGCGCGTTGGTGAGACCGAACGACATGACCGTATAATCGTATAGACCATACCTACTCTTGAAGGCTGTAAGAGGTATATCTGATGGTCTAATATGCAACTGGTGATAACCGGACCTCAAGTCTATTTTCGAGAACACCCGGGCTCCTCGAAGCTGATCAAAGAGGTCATCGATCCTCGGCAAGGGATATCGGTTCTTAATCGTTAACTGGTTCAACTTCCGATAATCCACACAAAGTCGAAGGGTGTTGTCTACCTTATTTGCATTCAGGATAGGCGAACCCCAAGGAGAAGTACTGGGTCAGATGAAACCCTTTTCTTGCAAGTCCTCCAATTGCTTCTTGAGCTCCTAAAACTCAGGTGTAGCCATCCTATATGGAGGAATAGACACCAGTTCCGCTCCTAGAACGATCTCAATCGAGAAGTCTACCTCACGCTCTAGAGGAAGACCTGAAAAGTACTCTGGAAGGACATCCATGAAATGATCCACCACTTGAGGAAAGTCTAACTGTGAAGTCCCCTGATCATCCAGATAAAGACTGGCAATCTAGGCTGTAACCCCTCCTAGCCCATGATGCTCTGGTCTAGCTCTACCCGCCTGGACATCCCACTCGCCTCTATAAAGAAAGGATACACCCTCTGGTGATATGAAACTCACCCTATAGCGATAATAATCATTGACTGCCTAGAAAGGAACTAACCAGTCCATCCTGAGAATGAAGTCATAGCCCACAATCTCTAGGACATAGAGATCTAATAAGAAAAGGCATGCCGCAACCTCAAGAGGGAACTCTATGCACTGACGCATGCTAGATGTCCTTGTTCCCAACGACATGTCAAGTGTCAACATATCGGCAGACGAAAAGATACAGAGCCCAAGGCTCTCCACAATTGCAACATATATAAAGCTATGCGAAGCACTAGTATCGAAAAGGGTTGAAGATAAAACTGAGGCAACAACAATGGTACCTCAAACTATATAAGGGTCGGGATCCTGCAACTGGTAATTCTGCTCCATAGTAAAGGTCTGGCCTGTACCGCGGCCCTACACCCCGGTCTGACTACTCTGAGCTGGCCCATTCTACTGTCGTTGAGGACCTGGTGACTTACCACCACGGCCTCAACCTCCACCTCATCCTGAATGGCCGGAAGAACTCCAGTTCCCAGACTGGTGGGAAACTGGTGAAGCACTCCCTAAACGCGGGGACATATAAGAACCCCTACCACCACCTAAAGGTGAAAGGATATAACAAAAGCACTGAAGATGGCCCATCTTGCAGCAATATTGACACTCCATCGGGTCACTCTAGAACTTAGGTCTAGTGTTCTTACTCCTGCCACACTGGTAGCATATGACCAGGCTGCTAGAAGCCACATCCTGCATACTACGATCTCCTCGAGAAGGCTCCCTGGGGTGCTTCTTGCTATCAGTTGGAGGGACACTGACCCTGGATGTTGGACCGCCCTGGCCCATTGCTCCAGAATCTCTCAGATTGCGCACAGTGATCAGCTCCTGGTTGACGATAGAGGATATCAAAGTCAACTGGAAGATATTCACCTGGGAATGGATCTCCTGCCTGAGACCATCCTCAAACTTCTTAGCAAGGAACAACTCATCACCTGCTGGGATTGGTGTGAAGCGTTGCAGCTCAGTAAAGTGATATGAGTACTCCATGATAGAAAGAGCACCTTGCTGAAGACTCCTAAACTCCCGGGCTCAATCGGCCCTCAAGGTATCTGGGTAAAAGTAGTCATAGAAGGTATGGTGAAACTCATTCCAAGAAATGCTCTTCTAATGTCCTAACTATGAGATCACCTCCAACCACCTCTTGGAGGTGTCTCAGAGCATATAGGTGTCCATCTTTACGCTTTTCTCGGGGGTATCTCCAGATGCTCAAAGATCGTCAGCGTGGCCTCTAACCATGACTCTGTAGGCTCAGTTCCTCCATACCCTAAGAAAGTAGGAGGATGCTGCTGCTAAAAGAACCGATTAAATTCTTCCATCGATGGGGCATGAGGCAGTGCTCCCTGAAAAGTGTGCATTCATCCTCAGGAAATCCTCCCGAGACTGCGCATCGGCGCCTGCGACGGGTATAACTGTTGGTGAAAAGGCAGGCACTTCAGGAGGATCTACAAGGGGTCCCTGATCAGCCATATCCGGTGTCTGATCACCGTATGGCAGTGGACATACGACCAGAGGAAGTCTCGGAGGCATAGCTCTGAAAGATCAAAATCACACCTTAGATCAAGATTGTTAAGGACTCAAACACAAGAACACAAAATCGGAACAGGAGAGATAAACATTCATGTTTTTCAAAACATGACTACACGACGTGTATATAAACTACACGGCGTGTTTGTTTAAGCCATTCACATGGGCCTGTACTCTTCCTCCTCTGGTCGTGTAACACCCCAGACTACACGGCATGTTGTCCCCATACACGGCATGTACTTGAACTCTATTCTCTTTCCCGAGTCTCCTTACACGGCTAACCCACACTGACCTCTTAACCCAAGACTACACGGCGTGTTCCCTAAGGACACGATGTGTACTTGACAAGGTTTCGATGACCCGTGTTGTTAGTCACACGGCCAGCTACACGGCTGAACCGTACACGGCATGTTCCGAACAAACACGATGTGTATAAGAGGAGATATTACCGACCCATGTTGTTAGTGTCATAGAGGGGTACCTAGAATTAGACTACACGGAGTGTTCTTTACCAGCATGGCGTGTTCTACTCGAACTTCTCTGACCCGTGTTGTTAGTGACACAACCGGGTACACGACTCTATAATATATGGCGTGCACCTACCGTGCACGGCGTGTTTCAAAAAAAACATTTCCTCAACACCGTGTTCCTTCTCACACTGTCAGTGATACGGTCTGAAAATACACGACATGTTGTCATAAAGTACATGCCGTGTATTTTGGGTTTTTCCAGGCAGTAGCTCAGGAACGGCACCAAAATCCAGAAAACACAGAAAACAAAGTGCAAAGAAGCAATCTTCTGATCTGTGAGGGCCCATACTCCCCGTAAATTAATGCATGACATCTTATACAGTCATATGTAAGGAAAAACAAGTCAATGATTCACCAATTTCGGATTCAAGAGGTCCCATAACACCTTAAGAACCAAAATTTGGCGTTCATTTAATAAAGGTACAAAACAATTAGTCCTCTATCAAATAGCAGAGATTATATCAAGCATCTATCACAATAGCATGCATAATCTACAAAAGGTCTATCACAAATACATGAAATCACTAATGCACCCTAGATGGCATGGAAAGAATGCATGGCATGTGATTTCTAACAAGTGCCTATATGATGCATGAGATGGCATGCCCTCATCTCATCGGGTTGCGACAGAAATAGAACCACAATAGAAACAACAGTAATAACACAAAGCATGTGAATCACTCTAGGTGAAATCATATCAACTGTAAAATCTCAACACCAGAAAACTGTAATAAATGAGGTAGTATGGCTTGTCCCTGTACACGGGTTAGCTAATCTTGGGCACAATTTATTACCAAGTACTAAATCCATCCTATCCCTAACTAAAGGCTCCAAATAGTAAATCAAGAGAAAAGAATCCCTTTGATACCACTTTGTAACGTCCCGGTTACGGAAGCCACCCAGAGGTGCTCCGTACCCAGTTGGTCACATGGCCTCAAGTGTATTTCCCCAAAAGCCAGAGGCTTCCGACTCGCAGCAAAGGCCTTGGGTGTGATAGTGGGGAAACTATGCCCTCATTGGAAGAGTGCACAACGGAAGTAAGGAAACATGCAATAGCAGAAACAGTAAACATCAAACAACAATAGACAGCGAAAGAATAAACAATATGAAACTGAAGCACAAATAAATATATAAGTGATGCATGATCCCTTTAACTAGGAAAGCATCCAAACATGTCACAATTCTGTAAATACAAGGTACCAAAGTAAATACAAAAGAAAATAAAAATAGCTCCTCATCATCACAAGCCTAATCTTGGTCCCATGCTCTCCAGCTCCAAGCAATCAAGTACCAGAAGTCGAAGGGCGCTTTCCCTTGTCTATAGCTGCAACAACATAGTCTGTTTGGGCCCAAAAGCATAACCCAAATAGGGTGTGATACTAAATCCCAGTAGGAAACCACTCGAAGATCTGTGCCTAACAGTCAGTGAGCATATGGTAGGTAATAGTACCATAAGCAGTAAACACCAAGCAGTAACAATATATAGTAAATACTAAACAGTAAATGGAATGATATACAATAGTGATGAAACTACAATCTAGGCAGTAGTGAAGCAAAAGCTAAAACAAATAGTCAACCCTCTAGGAAGTACTCACAGCCATCCCCTCGGGTCCTATCCAAGAAGTACCACAACCCTCTGAGCAGTGTGCTCAGCCTAACCCCTCTCGTTTGGTCATAAAAACTCATGAGACTATCTGGAAAAGATCGCTTGGTCAATTTCACTTATAGTCTAGGGTAGTCAGGGACTCTCTGAGGAAGATCACGCGGTCTAACCCTCTTATCCCCAAAGTCTAGAGACTCTCTGAGGAAGCTATCTTGGTCAATTCATCCTATAGCCTCATGTATACCACATAATCTCTAAGGAAGCTCACTCAGTCAATTCCTCCTCTAGCCTGGGAAGGTTTTAAAGACATTCAAACAAGGTAAAGACTCTATGAGGAAGCTCACTCATTCTATCGTCCTGTAGTCTATAATATCCAAAGGAACTCTGGGAAGCTCACTCGGTCTATCCACTATGGCCTATAATATCCAAAGGCACTCTGGGAAGCTCACTCGGTCTATCCCATGTAGCCTATAATGTCAAAGACTCTCTGGGAAGCTCAATCGGCCTATCCCTTATAGTCTATAGCACCAAGTTCTCATAGCCCCATGCCAATCAGTGCATAATATTGCTATAAGGAAAAACACACCTATAGAGCTATTTGGATAACCAAAGTACACCTACAGAGCTACTTGGCTATTCAGTCTACATCAAATAGTCATGTCAAGAACATCATTCCATCCTATAATCATAAGGCAAGGAAACCAAGTACAACAGCCAAAGGCTTAAGAGACCCAAAGGTTGCAACAAGAACAAGAATGGGCATGACATACAAGCACAACATTTATCCACAACCATAAACAATTTAACTCTACACAAGCATGCAAGCAAGGAAGGAAGACAACAAGGGAAAAATGGTAAACACGCAATACCCCGATCACGGGTATTGGTGGAAATTCGCCCATAAACTCAAAGACATCCTATGGAAAGGCACAAACCTCCTACCTCGATCCTAGGAGATCGATATAATCGATCCACGGAGCTTGATTCTCCTTAGAAAGTCGAATATCAGAGAAAACTCCCAAAACGTTCAACCCACGATAACTTGAGAAAGAAGAAGAATTGTAAAACAAGGATAAAGAAGAAGGAAGAACTCACCGTTGTGGTTCCAATGCAATCGACGACAATCGAAATGGAGAACAGATGGAGGATTGAGAATTTGGAGAAAGTTCGAAGCCATACGGCGTCTCTCTATCGAATGAGACCTAGAAGAAGACGTTTTTGGCGATAAGATGCGACCCCGGTCCGTTTAATAAAATAAAAAAAATACACGGCCTGTACTTCTTGAGTACAACGTGTGTAGTTAATTTTTCTGTACTCCACTTTAAGAGGCCACCACCTCACCCATACACACCATGTCTGTGGCCCAGACACGACCAACACATGGCCTGGTGCGGCAAGGAAGTACACGGTGTGTACTCAAAAAGTACACGGCGTGTACTTCAAAAATTTCTAGAAAAACCTCTTTTATCAAAAACTCAAGGAAAAGGAAGACAAACCTGAAAATGAAGATTTGGGTTCTTACAAAATTCCCCCCTTAAAGAAATTTTTCCCCGAAATTCCCTAGAAAGGCGTAGAAGAAGAAACCCCGAACACCTCCAGCCACTATGATCGTACCTCGGCCTCCATCTCCCAAGTCTCATCCTATACTCGCCCGTGCTACCATAACACCCGTACCAGATGAACAGACCAGCTGCATAGAACCTTCGTACTGCGATCGAAAATCTGAATGGGATGCTCCTCAAATGATGCATCCTCTTCTAGCTCAACCTCCTCAGGCTGAAAGACATGAGATGGGTCTGGAAAGTAACGTCGGAGTTGAGAGACGTGGAAGACGTCTTGCATGGCCCGGTACCTCTGAGGTAGCTGCAACCGATAAGAAACTAACCCCACTCTCCCCACTACCTCAAACGACCCGACGTACCAAGGTGAAATTTTATCCTGTCTCTGAATCCTCTTATGTCCCATCCTCAGTGTGACACGCAGGAAGACCTAATCCCCGACATTGAACTCCAAAGGTCGTCTCCGCTGATCAGCATAAGACTTCTATCGAGGCTGTGCTATAGCCATCCTCTTCCAAATCTACTCTATCTACTCTGAGGTCTCCTGAACAAGACAAGGACCCAGCAAAGCTGCCTCTCCTGCCTCCAGCCAGCATAAAGGTGATCGGAATGGCCTACCGTACAAAGCATCATTTGGTGCCATCTGAATAGTTGCCTGAAAACTGTTGTTATAGGAAAACTCCACCAGAAGAATATGCTTCTCTCAAGAACCGCCAAAGTCTAGAATGCAAGGTTGGAGAATATCCTCAAGCACATAGACCGTACACTCTGACTGACCATCAGTCTGGGGATGGTTTGCTGTACTCAAATGTACCTGTGTACCCAAAGATTTCTGAAGCCCCTACCAGATCCGAGAAGTAAAACATGCATCTCTATCTGAAACAATGGAGTGTGGAACTCCATGGAGATGTACAATCTCTCGGATGTACAACCGTCCCAGATCATCAACAATGAAGGTCTCCTTTATCGGAAAGAAGTGAGAAACCTTCATAAACCTGTAAATGACAACCCAAACAGCATCGTTTCCTCAAGGTGAACTCAATAACCCGGTCACGAAGTCTATCGCGACATCATTCCACTTCCACTCTGGAATGGGTAACTGCTGTAAAATCCCTACTGGTTGCTGATGCTCTACTTTCACCTGCTGAAAAGTAGAACATCTCATGAAAAAACCAGCAAAATATCTCTTCATACCTGGCCACCAGTACTGGCAATGTAGATCATGATACATCTTGGTGACTCCAAGATGAACTTCCCAAACTGAAGAATGAAAATCCCGCATTAGCTCCTCATATATATCTGCTAGCACCCACACGCATCCCTAGAACCGTAAGATCCCATCCTTTCCCATAGTCCTTCTAGGAAGAGGTTCCTCTCCTAACACACTCTCCTGCAAGACTAATCCTTCTAATTCTGATAGCTACCTCATTTGTACCAGATCAAGAAGCATTGAGGTAACAGCTATAGAAGAAAGGAAAGTCTGCCCCTATCTGTCGTGCACCTCCTGATGAATCTCAGAGAACAGAGTTATAAGCTTCCACTCACTACTGGCCTTCTAATTTTCTTGAATCTGATTTCTCATGATCAATGCATCAGCCACTGCGTTTCCCTTTCCCGGTGTATAGGCAAGCTCGAAATCGAAGGATTGAAGGTGCTCGACCCACCTGTGCTGTCTCAGATTCAGATCACGCTGAGTGAAGGTGTACTTGAGACTCTTGTGGTCATTGAAAACCAAAAAGTACTCTATCAGAAGGTAATGTCTCCAAAAACATAAGGCATGAACAACAACTGCCAACTCCAGATTGTACGTTGGGTAGTTCCTCTTGTGTGGCCTCAACTGCCGAGACCCACACACAATGACTCCATCTCCCTGCATAAGCACAACTCCCAGCCTGATACCTAAAGCATCATAGTAGACTATATAGCTCTTTCATGTCTCTGGAAAGACTAGTATCGGTGCTGACTTCAACCTCCCCTTCTACACCTGAAAGGCTGAATCACAAGAATCTGACCATAGAAACTTTGCCCCCTTCTTGTTCAGACCTGTCAACGGTGCTTCTAGGCATGAAAAGTTTTGTATGAAATGCTTGTAGTATCCTGCCAGCCCTAGAAAAATCCGTACCTCAAAAACATTTCTTGGATGCTCCTAGGAAACTACAGCTCTCACTTTCTTTGGGTCCACAGATACTCCTGCCTCTGAGATGATGTGACCCGAAAAGTGAATCTGGTCCATCCAAAAGTGGCACTTCGAGAGTTTATCATAAAGTTGATGCTCTCTCAGTGTACTCAGAATGATCTCAAGAGGGTGATCATGGTCGTGTCGAGTGTAAGAGTACACCAAGATATCATCCACGAAGACCATGAAGAAGGATTCCATGCAAGGATAGAACACTCGGTTCATCAGTGCCATAAAAACTACTGGCATGTTCGTGAGACCGAACGGCATGACCGTATACTTGTATAGACCATACCTTCTCATGAAGGTTGTAAGAGGTATATCTGATGGTCTAACACACAACTGATGATAACAAGACCTCAAGTCGATATTTGAGAACACCCGGGCTTCTTGAAGCTGATCAAAGAGGTCATCGATCCTCGGTAAGGGATATTGGTTCTTGACTATTAACTGGTTCAACTTCCGATAATCCACACAAAGTCGAAGGCTGCCATATGCCTTCTTCGCAATCAGGACTGGAGACCCCAAGGATAAGTACTGGGTTGGATGAAACCCTTTGCTTACAACTCCTCCAACTGCTTCTTGAGCTCCTGCAACTCAGGTGTAGCCATCCTATCGGGAGGAATGAACACCGGTGCCACTCCTGGCACGAGATCAATCGATAAGTCTACCTCACGCTCGAGAGGCAGACCTGAAAAGTCCTCTGGAAAGACATCCCTGAAACGATCCACCACTTGAGGAAAGTCTAACTGTGAAGTCCCTTGGTCATCCAGATAAAGACTGGAAATCCAGGATGTAACCCCTCCTAGCCCATGATGATCTGGTCTAGATCTACCCACCTGGACATCCCACTCACCTTTATGAAGAAATGATATTCCCTCTGGTGATACGAAACTCACCCTGCTGTGATAGAAATCAACGACTGCCTGGAAAAAGAACTAACCAATCGTTCCCGAGAATGATGTCATAGCCGGCCATCTCTAGGACATAGAGATCCCATAAGAAAAGACACCCAACAACCTCAAGAGGGAACTCTCTGCACTGACGCACACTAGATGTCCTTGTTCCCAACGACGTGTCAAGAGTCAACATATTGGCAGACGAAAAGATATAGAGCCCAAGGCTCTCCACAATAGCAACGGAGATAAGGCTATGTGAAGCACCAGTATCGAAAAGGGATGATGATAAAACTGAGGCAATAAGAATGGTACCTTGAACAGTAGAAGGGTCGGGATCCTGCTCATGGTAAGTCTGCTCCACATCAAACGTCTGGCTTGTACCATGGACCTAAGCTCCTATCTGACTACTCTGAGTGGGCCCATTTTGCTACCGCTAAGGACCTGGGGACTGACCACCACTGCCGCAATCTCCACCTCAGCCCGAACGACCAAAAGAACTCCAGTTCCCGGACTGGTGAGAAACTGGTGAAGCACTCCCTGAACGTGGGGTCATAGAAGAACCCCTACCAGCAGCTGAAGGCGAAAAGATATAACAAAAGCGCTCAAGATGGCACATATTGCCACAAGATCGACACTCCATCAGGTATCTTTAGCACTGAGGCCTAGTGTGCCTACTCCTTCCACACTGATATCATACGACCTGGCTGCTAGAAGACACATCCCGCATACTCTGATCTCCTCAAGAAGGCTCCCTTTGGTGCTTCCTGCTATCAGTTGGAGGGAAACTAACCCTGGATGTTAGACCGCCCTAGCCCACTGCTCCAGAATCTCTCGGATTACGCTCAGTGATCAGTGCTTGGTTGATGATAGAGGATATCGAAGACAACTGGAAGATATTCATGTGGGAACGGATCTCCTGCCTGAGACCGTCCTCGAACTTCCTAGCAAGGAACAACTCATCACCTTCTGGGATCAGTGTGAAGTGCTGCAGCTCAGTAAAGCGAGGCAAGTACTCCATGACAGAAAGAGCACCCTGCTGAAGACTCATAAACTCCCGGGCTCATTTGGCCATCAAGGTCTCTGGGTAAAAGTAGTCATAGAAGGTACAGTGAAACTCATCCCAAGACATTCTCTTCTAGCGCCCTGAATGCGAGATCACCTCCCACCACTTCTAGGAGGTGTCCCGGAGCATATAGGTGGCCAACTTTACCCTTTTCTCTGGGGGTATCTTCAGATTCTCAAAGATCGTCAGTGTGGCCTCTAACCACGACCCTACAGCCTGGGGTCCCCTATCCCCTGAGAAAGTAGGAGGATGCTAATGATGAAAGACCCGCGTCAATTCAGCCATAGATGGGGCAGGAGGCAGTGCTCCCTGAAAAGTCTGCATCATCCTCAGGAAATCCTCCCTGAACTACGCATTAGCGCTAGCGATGGGTATAACTGTTGGTGCCAAGGTTGGCACTGTAGGAGGATCTGCAGGGGGTCCCTGATCGACCATATCCGGTGTCTGATCACCATCTGGAAGCGGACGTACGACCAGAGGATGTCTCGGAAGCATAGCTCTGAATGATCAAAAGCACACTTTAGATCAAGATTGTTAAGGAATAAAACAAAAGAGCACAAAATGGGAACGAGAGAGAGAAACATTCCAATTTTGCAAAACATGACTACATGACGTGTATATAAACTACACATCGTGTTTTTTTAATACATTCACATGGGCGTGTACTTTGCCTCCTCTGGTCGTGTAACACCCAAGAATACACGACATGTTGTCCCCATACATGACGTGTACTTGAAATCTACTCCCTTTCCCGAGTCTCCTTACATGGCTAACCCACATGGACCTCTTAACCCAAGACTACACGGCATGTTCCCTAAGGACACGGTGTGTACTTGATAAGGTTTTGGCGACCCGTGTTGTTAGTCAAAAGGCCAGCTACATGGATGAACCGTACACGGCGTGTTCCGAACAAACACGACGTGTATAGGAGGAGATATTACCAACCCGTGTCGTTAGTGACACGGCCGGGTACATGGAACAATACTACACGGCGTGTTCTTTACAAACACGGCCTGTTCTACTCGAGCTTCCCCGACCTGTGTTGTTAGTGACACGGCTGGGTACTCGACTCTATACTACATGGTGTGAACCTACCGTACACGGCGTGTTTCAAAAATAAACATTTCCTCAACACCGTGTTACTTCTCACACAGTTAGTGACATGGTCTGAAACTACACGGCATGTGGTCATAAAGTAGACATCGTGTATTCTGGGTTTTTCCAGGTAGTTTCTCAGGAACTGCACCGAAATCTAGAAAACACATAAAACAAGGCATGAAGATTCCTAATTCTGATCCGTGAGGGCCCATACTCCCAGCAAATCAAAGCTTTACATCTTATACATTCATATGTAAGGAAAAATAAGTCAATGATTCACCAATTTCCGATTCAAGAGGGCCTATAACACCTCAAGAACAAAAATTTTTCATTCATTTGAGAAAGGTACAAAACAATTAGTCCTCTACCAAATAGCAGAGATTCTATCAAGCATATATCACAACAGCATGCATAATCTACACACGGTCTATCACAACAACATGCAATCACTAATGCACCCTAGATGGTATGTAAAGAATGCATGGCATGTGATTTATATCAAGTGCCTATATGATGCATGAGATGGAATACCCTCATCTCATTGGATTGCGACAGAAATAGAACTGCAATAGAAACAACAGTAATAACACAAAGAATGCGAATCACTCTAGGTGAAATCATATCAAATATAAAAATCTCAACAACAGAAAACTGCAATAAACGAGGTAGTATGGATTTTCCCTGTACATGGGTAAGCTACTCTCGGGAACAGTTTATTACCAAGTACTGAATCCTTCCTATCCCTGACTAATGGATATAAATAGTAAATCAAGAGAAAAAATCCCTCTAATGCCACTTTTTAACGTCTCGGTTCTGGAAGCCACCTAGAGGTGCTCCGTACCTGATTGGTCACATGGCCTCAAGCGCATTTCCCCAAATGCCAGAGGCTGTCGGCTAGCAGCGAGGGCCTTGGGTGTGATAGTGGGGAAACTATGACCTCATTGGAAGAGTACACAATGGAGGTAAGGAAACATGCAATAACGGAAACAATAAACATCCAACAACAATAGATAGCGGAAGACTAAATAATATGAAACTGAAGCACAAATAAATATACAAGTGATGCATGATCCCTATAACTAGGAAAGCATCCAAACATGTCACAATGCTAGAAATACAAGGTACCAAAGAAAATATAAAAGAAAAGATAAATACCTCCTCAGCATCGCAAGCCTACGCTTGGTCCCATGCTCTCCTCCTCCAAGCAATCAAGTACCAGAAGTCGAAGGGTGCTTGCCCTTGTCTATACCTGAAACAACATAGTCTTTTTAGGCCCAAAAGCATGACCCAAACAGGGTGTGAGACTAAATCCCAGTAGGCAACCACCCGACGATCTGTGCCTAACCGTCAGTGAGCATATGGCAGGTAATAGTACCGTAAGCAATAAATAGGAAGCATTAACAGTATATAGTAAATAGTAAGCAGTAAACAGAATGATATACAATAGTGATAAAACTACAATCTAATCAGTAGTGAAGAAACAACAAACACAAATAGTCAACCCTCTGGGAAGTACTCACAGTCATCCCCTCTAGTCCTATCCAAGAAGTACCACAACCCTCTGGGCAGTGTGCTCAACCTAACCCCTCTAGTTTGGTCATAAAAACTTATGAGACTCTCTGGGAAAGCTCGCTCGATCAATTTCCCTTATAGTCTAGGGTAGTTAGGGACTCTCAGAGGAAGATCACGCAGTCTAACCCTCTTATCCCCAAAGTCTAGAGACTCTATGAGGAAGCTATCTCTATCAATTCTTCATATAGCCTCTTGTATACCATATACTCTCTGAGGAATCTCACTCGATCAATTTCTCCTCTAGCCTGGGAAGGTTTTAAAGACATTCAAATAAGGTAAAGAATCTCTGAGGAAGCTCACTCGGTCTATCCTCATATAGTCTATAATATCCAAAGGCACTCTTGGAAGATCACTCGGTCTATCCCCTATGGCCTATAATATCCAAAGGCACTCTGGGAAGCTCACTCGGTCTATCCCCTATAGCCTATAATGTCAAAGACTCTCTGGGAAGCTCACTTGGTCTATCCCTTATAGTCTATAGCACCATGTTCTCACAGACCCATGACAATTAGTGCATAATACTGCTTTAAGGCCAAAGCACACCTATAGAGCTACTTGGATAACCATAGTACACCCATAGTGCTACTTGGCTATCCAGTCTACAACAAATAGGCATGTCAAGAACATCATTCCATCCTATAATCATAAGGCAAGGAAAACAAGTACAACATCCAAAGGCTTAAGAGACCCAAAGGTTGCAACAAGAACAAGCATGGGAAAGACATCCAAGCACAACAATTATTGACATCCATAAACAATTTACCTCTACACAAGCATGCAATCAAGGCAGGAAAACCAAAAGGGAAAAACGGTAAACATGAAATACCCCGTTCACGGGTATTGGTGGAAATTCTCACATAAACTCAAAGACTTATAATGGAAAGGCACAAACCACCTACCTCAATCCAAGGAGATCGGTATACTCAAACCATGAAGCTTGATTCTCCTTAGAATGTTGAAGATATGAGAAAACACCCAAAACTCTCAACCCACGATAACTTGAGAAAGAAGAGGAATTGGAAAACAAGGCTAAAGTAGAAGGAAGAACTCACTGCTGCGGTTCCAACGCAATTGATGGGGATTGAAACAGAGAATAAATGGAGGATCGGTAATCCGGAGAAAGTTTGCGGCCGTACGATGTCTCTCGGTCGAACGAGACCTAGAAGATGAAATTTTTGGACATTAGAAGGGACCCCAGTTCATTTAATGAAATAAAAAAATACCCGGCGTGTAATTCTTGAGTACACAGCGTGTAGTCCATTTATCTGTACTCCACTTTAAGCAGCCTCCACCTCACCCCTACACACCGTGTGTGTGGCCCAGACATGGCCAGCCCACGGCCTGACACGATAAGGGAGTACACGACATGTACTCATAAAGTACACGACATGTACTTCAAAAATTTCCAGAAAAAACATCTTTTCTAAAAAACTCAAGGAAAAGGAAGACATACCTGAAAAAGAATATCCAGGTTCTTACAATTTGAAAAGGAAGAGTTTTTAACATTAAATTAAATGAACTTTATTTATAACTAATAGATAATAAATGTATGAATTTTCATTCATGATTTTATATAAAAAATACATTTATTTATGGATTAAACAAAAAAATTTAGAAATTTATATTTTAAATATAACAAATAGTATTTAAGAAATCAATTATTTTAAATATTTTTTTCCATGAATAAATAAATTTGCATTTGTTACAGTTCCACAATTATTCCTTGGATTTTTTTCTGGTTATTTCACTAACAATTCCTTGAATTATATCATTCTATTTTTAATGATATCATTCTTTAAAAGTAATAAATTAAATTGAAATATGTAATTCATAAAAATATTTTCCTTAGAATCAATGGTATTTTCCTCATGTGAATTAGTATCATTTAATTTTAATCAATTTTTTTAAATCAAGTATTTGTAATGAAATTTTATATTTTTAACACTTAAATAAACTTTATGTATGTTAAATAAAAACCTATAATTCTAAACATGTAAGATGTTTACTAGAATTATACTTGTTGACTATATACTCATGTATAATGGCTATATAAATACTATATTACCCCTATTACATTCAATAAATTCTTATTGTATCTTAAAAGACCAAACTTTTCATTCTAAATGTTTCATTTATATTTTAGAACAAGACTTATACTTTCATGACATTCTTTCTCATTGTAGGGTTAGTTCATCCAATCAAAATTCATAAGGGTGAATATGATCCAAAAGATTTCCTAGTTGTAAAATTATTATTATTTTATATTTATTTCATCCTTTTAACGTATTCCCTTTTATGTGTTATTATCATCCCTGATATGTAATAATCCATGATATGAAATACTTAGTTTCATGTTATTTGGATGCTATTTTCTACTATTAATTAATAATGTATTATTATTTTTGGTTATATCTTGTATGAGTTAATTAAAATCCATATTAAAATATTTAAATATAACAGAAAAAAATAATTATGGATTATAGATATACAATTAAAGGAAAAAATGGGCCCTAAAATATGATATTATACATTTATTACACAATGTAATAAAATATATTATTGTTTATTTTTGTTCTGTGTTTCCCTTGATACAATCTATTTAACATATTATTTAATTAAAGTAAAATTACAAACTAAAATCTCCTGGTTTTACATATCAATGTTTTTATATCGAGGAACAAGGATGAAACAAATCCTATTATTCCTCAACTTTCTAACCTATGAAATGGAAAGATTCCTGCCTATCTAACCTCATCTCAATTGTTATACACTATCATAAATAACCTAGTTTGGTAGTTACCAATCCCTTGTGAATGATATATATAAGAAAAATAAAAAATCTATATAGACTTCTATATTCTTTATGGAAGACTATATTAGATAGTTATTAATTCATTCTTCTATAATTTAATGTGGAAATTTTTTTCACATTTAGATGAACCCATTATTTTTTATCCAACTTTGAGGATAAAACCCATAATGATTTAAGTGGACTTAATATTAGGGTTAATTCCCAAGATCTAATTACATTTTACTTTTTATTACCCATATAATTATAGTCATGAATATTAGTAAATATCATATCACATGATGAGTTTTATTTTAATTAAAAATAATGTTATAATATCCTTAGATTATATATCACATTAAATGGTTATAGCAGTTACCCACTATAATGAAAATTATGAAGTTCTATGATGATATTTTAAATACATGTTCTATGGAAAGATGAAATCTATCTATAAGGGCACAATTAATATAGGCTATCAGGTATAAGAGAATTATAATACATTGAGACTTGTTCTCATAATGTTCACATATATGATTCTACATAAGTGGAGGTTATGATAATAAAATCTACCATATGAATTCTATATCATTTATGTTTCATTGGATATTCCTATCTATGGACATGTTTATTTTTCCTTATATATAAGTTTTTTTTTATTAATTCATATCATGTCTCCTGTTAATAGATGTATTTGAAAAAATCCTGATTACATATGATTACAATAATTTAGGATATGTTTGGTCAATCATAAGTGATATGGAATTTATTTATAAACCAAAAATTATTTATCCCATTTGATTTAATGGATGATGATATATGTAGCATTTTTTGGGTTAAAACATTTTGATTATTTCCATGGACAGGGTGGTTTTACCAAAAATTTCATTTCACGAAATTCAAAAAAGTATATCAAATATAATTGTTTATACACATGTTATGCTACATGATCGATTAGATATCATGATAAAGAGATTATATTACACAATGATCATTCGTATGAGGCTGTTGTAATTATGACATTAAATTATTTCTCTATGGGTTAAATGATGTGTTTCAAGATACTGATCTTGAGATTTAGGCTAGTTAGACTAATTATACTAAGAAAGAGTCCTAGAGGGTCACACACTAAGTGTTACTTGAACCATAGTTAAAATCAATATGAATTTTATATTAGAATAAACATTATTCTCATGTTGCAAGGAATTATAATTATTCAAGTTATGTTGGACATGTATATTCAATCCCCATTTATCCTAAAGAATAAATATATAAGTTTAATATTAAATAAATAGTTATTCATGATTTGAGTGAATATAATATTAATTAATTTATTTAATCTAGAATAAAATAACATATATTTATTTACATAAATAATTATTATTCAAGGAACAAAATGTTCTAAGGAAGACTGATTGACTAAGTTAAGGGTTTGCGGGATTTATATAATATATATCAACTATATAAATATTATTTAGTTTATTTAAGAAATGATATATAAGTTATCCATGTGTTTTATTAATATCAATAAAATTAAAATAACAATTATTCAACATGGGGTTTCATAGAAATAAGAGAATGATTAAGGGATTTTGTGTAACAACCTATTCACTATAATGAGTATTTGAACATTATTTTATCATTTCACGGGTTAGATGTTGTTGTGCACAAAAAATATGCTCTAGATAACTCTATCAAGATCAATATTGAACTTACTCTAGAACCATCTCAAGAATGGAGACATCGATTCTATTCTTCCTTCTCAATACTAGAGATAAATATATGAATATTTTAATCTTGTAATGAATCCATTTTGTGATCAATGGAAATCAATTAAAGAAAATAGAATCATTCATGCTATAACCTATAGATTCTACAGTGATGTTATAAGGTTCATAAAGAAGATGTGGATACTGCTAGAGGGATTATTCACCTTTATGATTCAACACAACAACATTATGGAATATGTATTTAAAAATTTTGAAAAAAAGAAAAATTTCATGTGAAAGAAGTTATTTATTATATAAATCAATTATCAAATTATATGTAAAACAATCCCCTCTCGAGTCATCCGAAGTAACATGCATCCATTTCATATGATTTATTCGAAAAAATTAATAAAAACCACTGTTGGGAATGATCCCAATATGCATTTTCAATTCCCCATAACCTTAAAGTAGTATCATAGTAGTTTATTTTGACAAAAGAAATAATCATTAAAATCGAAGATCAGCGGAAGTACAATCGCATAACCATGAAGGAAAGTGGTCCATCCAGAGCTGGTCATTGTCAGGAAGGCCAGCTATTGCCACTTGATGGGTAGCCTTGTCTCCATCCCTTTTGATAAAGGAGGAGGTGAAAATTGTGAAGCTTTGACAAAGGGATTGGATTTTCCTAATGAGTGAGCCAAAAGGCTGGAAGCCACCATCATTGAGGTTGATAGCCTTGACAATGGTGAGACAGTCTGACTCCAGGTGGATTACATACCATCCGCAATCTTTAGAAAACATCATCCCAGCAAGGATGGTGGCAACTTCGACAACCACAGGTTCCTATAGAACATGGTGAGAATCAATTTTGGCAGCGATGGTCTGCCCAAAACAATATCGGGCCAAGAGACCAAGACCTATAGGTTTATCCTTGGGAAGAGACACATCCACATTGATCTTGAGACTCCCTTTGGGTCGAGGGTGCCAATGGGAAGAAGAGGATGGGGTTCTTAAAGGCTTTTGATGTCCAATGTGATGCTTCCATCCCTCATTCCAAGAATATACTCATTCGATCCAGAAACCGGGGGGCTTGATGAAGTGGTTGAAAATGGGATCGTTGCGCCGTAGCCAAATGATACAGGCCAAAATGTAGAGCGAGCCCACGTTGGCTGGAAAAAAGGAGGAGCACCATCACATCAGAAGAGAAGGGTGGTCTGATACCACGTCCAATGAGAGATTCGTACAAGAGCCCCATTTGAGCCAGACTTCCTTTGCCCCTGGTCATTGGATGATAGCATGGAGGGGAGTTTCAGGGGTGTTCATGCAGAAGGGGCACATCATGTCGCTGGAAACATGACGGCGGACGAGAAAGTCCTTGGTCGGGAGGCTTCCAGTGCATTCCTGCCACCAGAAGTGGCGGATTATTGGAGGGACATTGAGCTTCCACAGCTATTCCCAGGGACCACCATCACCTCCATCTGTCAGAGAATAGAGGGCGAGCCGATAGCCATATTTTACCGTATAGGTTCCCAGTTGCATATGATTCTCATTTATAGTTTTTCATTCTTTAAATTGAAAGTTGAGATATCATATATTTTTACCTTCATATGGAGAATAAAAATAAATAAAAGTCATATATACCATGTCGATGAGTTCATGATTCTATCTGGATAAAAAAAAATGCATGACATGTAACTAAAATGTACATTTTATGTGCCCTTGTTCATTACACCTAGTTGAGTTTCAAAAGTCAATTAAAGAACTGTTGGAGAACAAAGTACTATGGGAGAATAATAATTTTTTTAAATACATGAAATGTATGTAAATGATATATAAAACATGGATTGAAGTGTTACATGACATGTATCTATTGGACATTATATAACCCCTCATAGTTTGGCCATACTAGAATCACAAAAGTAATGTGGTCAAATTATGAAACATTAATTAATTATAAAACATATATTGATTAAAAACTGGAAACCATGTTCTAGATGATAAAAAATGGTGTGTATCTAGTGTACAAGTCATGAAAATCATAAATATCCATGTGAAAAAAAACACTGAGTCCCTAGGAATATAATGAGAATAATCAGAGAGTGGACTACATTATGTGTAGTTGGCTACTCACATCATGTATTGTATACCCATTCATAAAGAATATATTTAGTATTTTAACATCATGGGTTTTAGGATACTTAATTATTTTCATACCAAACATTTAATTGTTTCATTATATCACATATTCCTTACTTTTATTAGGAATTATTATGTTAAAAATATTTATAATTCACTCTGAAATTACCTTACATTAATTAACATGGAAGATAATAAATGACGCATGAAAAACCATCTATCCATATGTTGAATAAAAGAAAGATCAAGGTGAAGGTTCCTAAGACTACTTATAATCCTAATGTTTCTTCATGCCATTATTAAAAAAAGAGTAAGATACTAAGGCTATCTAGTGAAAAAATGATAAATTTCTTGCATGTGGAAAGAAGGGACACTAGAAGAACTAAAAAACCATGAGGAAACAACATGAAACTTCAAGTTAATTTTTTAAAGAATTAAAACTTCCCATATCTACCAATTGTGTAATTGATGTAGATTTTGGTGGTCACATATTTTTTACAAATATAATAGCCAAGTAAATTCATAATTCTTTCTAGAGGTGATATGGATCATAGAGTTTTCAATGGAGAAATAATATCCAAAAAAGGATATAAGAGACTACCATCTTAATTTTCTAATTATACTAATTTTTGTTTTGAATTATTATTATTATTGGCCTATTCTTACCAAATAAATTATATTAATTTCTAGTTTAAACATGGAGGAATTTTTATTCAAGTATGGGAATAAGATACACTACCCATTTAAATATAGTGTTTTTATTAAATTAAACATATTATTAATGGAATTTATGTTCTATAATATGAAAATAATGTGTTGAAAATTGATAAGGAATCAAATTTTCATCACTCAAATACAAAACATAGTTGTGTCATCATTGTCTTGATTAGGAAAATGATAAGCACATGATAAATATATATAAATATTGGTATTTATATTCTTTTTAAAAAGAAACACTTAGCATGTGTCATGCTTGTTTGTAAGGAAAGATAAACAATACCATTAAGTTGAAAGGGTAAAAGGTAAAACTTTCGTCTTGAATTAGAGTATATAGATACATTTGGACCATTTTGAGTTGAAGTTAGAAGTGGATAATCTTACCTTATTACCTTTACCAATGACTTGAGTAGAAAATAATTTTCTAATCGATTAGGTATAAGTCATAATCATGTAATAAATTTCAGTATTTAAAGAATTATATAGGTAATTATCTTTGTATGAAAAATAAAAAACATTTATTGGATCAAATTCATGACTATACTAACCAAGAGATCATTTAATATCTATATAAGTTTGGTATTTTTTCTTGACTTTACCCACCTTATACATATAATTAGAATGGTGTTAGTGAAAGGAGTAACTATGACTGATTGGATATGATGAGTCATATAGATCTTCCATTTCCCTTTGTGAGATATTAAATACAAACTATTCCATGAAAACTAAATTAAGTGCCAATAAAAGTGGTAAAATAAATTCCAAATGATTTAATTTATGAGAAGAAATTGGTGTTATCATGTTTATATGCATGAGGATGAGAGGGTTTTATTAAGGAATCTTTTGAAAAAAAATAATTGTCCTAAGGAACACAACATATCTTTATATGATATCTAAAAGGAACACATGGATTTTACCAAAGAAATCCTACATATAAAAAGATAATAGTTTTATGACATGCCATGTTCGTTAAGATGGTGCACATATCCAAAAGAGACATTGTGAGAAATATTAATTTTGATAAAGTTGATACTCAAGATAAAAATATGTTAGCACATGAACAAATTCCACAAGACCCATGGGAATATATTCTTCCATAGACATAAGTACTATGTAAGATCCCCGAATAGGTTAAAGAACATGTGAGATATGTTTTTTTAGTCATCAAAGATAGTGAATCATTATTTGTTTACAAGAATGAACCTCTATCTTATTAGAAATAATTAAGAAACATAGAAGCGAGGTTATGGGAATAAGCCATGGATATTGAGATAGATTCCATGTAATATATTTTTTGGGGGGTTTTGGTCGATCTACTAGTAGATATAATGCCTGTTGGGTGAAAATGGGTATTAACGATGAAATTAGACATAAAAGATAGATTTATTATTTATGAGGCATGGATAATGGATAATGGGTATAAGATACATCAAGGAATAGAGTATACTAAATACTTTTAACTATAATATTTAATGAAATACATTGTAATTCATCTTCCCATATGATATTAAAATGAATATGAGGGTATAAAATAGATTTCAATAAATATTTCCATAAATGGATCCTTATGAACAATGTCTATATGACTAAACTAGAAGGGTTTATATCTATAATGGATTCCAATAATGTATGAAAGTTGTAGATATCTATTTGTATATTTAAGAAAGAACCTATATAATGTAATGTTTAATTTTTTTGAAGATTTAAGATAATTTTGATTCATAAAAAAGAGCTTGAGCCCTATATCTAAATGTGTTTTAGTGTGAATATATTCATTTTACAAGTGGTTTATTTAAATGAAATATTATTAATTTAAAACAAGATAAAAGTATTACATTCACTTAATATGCTGTTAAAAAATTACTTCTTCAGGAAATAATTAGGTGATGTAACCTATATTCTTTGGATCAAGATCATTCATTAAAACTTTTAGAGGCTACTTATATTACGTCAAGGTAAAAACATTTACTAGATATTAAAGATATTTAGTATGAAACAATATAAGGGGAGATTTGTTATAGTGTAACATGGTATACATCTCTCCATGAAAATTTATCCTCAGAAAAAACATGTGGTGGAGAGAGAGGATGAGTAGAATACATTTTTCATTGATGATAAGTTACATATTGTATTCCATGTTATATACCAGTATTGATGTATCCTAATCATCGAGTATGGTAGGAACATATTGATATGACCCCAAAATACAAAATTTGATTGATTCTAAGAATATCATTTTGTATATGATGCATAATAAGGATACATTACCAATTTATATATGAGGCAAGAAGCTAGTCATCGATTAGTATAATGATTCTATTTTATATATAGATCATACTGATATAAAATCATAGCCATTATATGATTTATATGTAAATATAGGATCTATATACTATAAGAGACCAAATAATCTAGTGGTCAATGATTCTATAGAAGTGTCTAGGTATATAATACTTTTTATTCATCTAAATAATTTGGATGGATGAACAAATTTTTCATGGAGCTTAATGTGGTTCCTAGTGATATGGATATATCAAATTGTATTGAAATAATACACTATTAGTGGCCCTTTATAAGTATCCAAGTCTACATCAATAGAAGTATTAAATTCTCCTCAAGTATAAATTCTTGAGGGAACTATAATAAATGGGTGAGGTTGAAAAAATAAATGTTTATATTAAGAATAACATGAAAACCCCATTGAATAAAGCCTTATCTTAATAGAATCATGAACATTATGTGAGTGATAGTGGACCAATATTTTTAAAAATAATATCTAGTGTTAGTGGTAGTATTTTGGATTTGGTTACCCACAACCAAAAACATTTTTACTTAAATTAAAATATATTAATCGTTTTGAATATTAACAAATATCTTATAACAGAATTACTGTTATTTTGTATAAAAATAATAGGATAATGTACACAGAGTAACTGTCTCATCATAATTTCATAAAAACACCATGATATGATGAGAAACATAAAGTTATATGAAAATATTAATAAATAAAAATTATACTATTTGATGAAATCAATCTGAATAAACTGATATTGAATGTTCCTCGCACAATAAAAGGTCTAGATGGGGTATACCAAACTATAATTTTTGTGATAATCAAAGATTAATCCAATATGTACATGAATGATAAATTCCATGACCAATGATGTTGAATCAAAAATTAATTCACAAGTAAACATTGAATCCAAAACCTTGGATTATCATATAATGATTTATAATTAATTTATGAAATTAAAAATTATATTTTGAGGAATTATTTATTATTTGATGAATCTGATAGTGTATCTACATTTTAACATCATCTTTTTGTATGAATAAATTATATATTCCCTTTAGTGGTGATCCAAACGTGCTTCATGAACCTTCAAACACTGTCATAGGAATATCTGTGTTCTAGTTCCATAGATCTTGATGACTGTATCATTTTTATTTGATCACCTTGAGAACCACGTCAAGAATTATTCTATTTCATGTCTATATAATTAAGAGCGGCAATGGAGGAGGACCACTATACATTCTTGGTATTTTTCTTCGAGAAAGTATCTCTCTAGGGATTTGAGAAATTTATTTGGATGTTGTTGTACATACCAAACAAATGGAAACTACATAATAAGAAAAATATATATTTGGGTTTATATAATTCTATGGTTAGAAAATAATAATTTCACATACATCCTTATTATTTACTTAATCCATATAGAACCCCATACATATAATAATAATACTATTATTTCCTTTAATTCATGAATCTCACAAATTAATTAATTAATATTAATTCAAATAATATTGAATATATATTATTTCTCACCAGAATATTATACTCGGTACACTATTCCTCCACAATATTAATAAAATATTAAATAAGGACTATTTATTTAATAAATACAAATTAATAAATTATTCACCAATAAATAAATAGATCCTTATTAAATAAATATAAAATATATATTTATTGAATATTCTACTCAAAAAATATTCTCCTGAATAACTAGTGATGGAATATATGTGATCAATAAAACATGAATTATTATTAAACCATGTAAATGAATAATATTTTTTCAACATGATAAACAATACATAATAATATTATTTAACTGAGGTTCTTGATACACGGAGTGTGTGACCCTATATGCGACTTTCTTAGTGGATGTAAGTAAAGAAAACACAAGTTTAAGGGTAGGGTCTAAAATAATGCCATGGAACCCATAGAGAAAGTAGTTAATTTCACAATGACCTAAAAATT
This sequence comes from Viscum album, assembly GCA_963277665.1. NCBI lineage: Eukaryota > Viridiplantae > Streptophyta > Magnoliopsida > Santalales > Viscaceae > Viscum > Viscum album. The sequence continues at coordinate 360,712,649 of OY728140.1, read as the reverse complement.
CTTAAGGTCACTTACTATGTAATAAAATCCATTTACCGTTATATATCTAATCAAATATGTTGCATGCTGGTTCCATCAAACTTTGTACTCGATTTCACTATCTTTGAATTTCCATTTATTGAACTTTCATGTAGAAAACGATGACCATAGATTAGTTGAGGAATTATAATTTCCAACAAATAGCCATTGATATCAAAACTAGTAAAATAAAAAAAGGGGAAAATACATTCTCATAATATTCATTAATAAAATATTACTCATGATGCATCGAATATATTCATCTTCTATGAAAATATATGACATCATGGTTTTCATCAATTCATAAAAGTAAACAAATATGAATATCCATTATTAATAATATTAGAATCTATGGATCAATACACACATCCATAGATAGGAACAACCAATGACACGTAATAATATGGATTTCATTCTGGAAGGTATCATTCTCATAATCACTTACACTAGAAATTACTAAGGGAGAATACTATGAGAAGGTTCCTCAAATTTCCATGAGTCTAAAACGTTTATATCTTATATAATTTGAGTCCCTCTAATGATTGAATCTATCTATAGGTTATATATTTAAGAATATTATCTAGACACTTCTAGGTTCAAATCATAGTGGGGAACAATTATGACCTTTTAGTGTGACGTATACTATTTTAAAAGGATCATATTACATGCCATATATAAGAAAACAATCATTTGATAGGTAGTTTATTAATATAAAAAACTAAGAATGTAGGTTATCATAAAGAAAACATAAATTGGATCCAGGTCACCAACTCCAACATTCTACCACATTCCCCAGAGACAACTGTAAAAATCCTCGAGTACATTAGCTCTCATGTGATACTCATTCTCCATATAAGATATTTATTTAGTAATGGGGTTCACCCCACTTTCTTCCATGGAATATATTAATACTAAATTTTTTAATTTTTATTTTCTCAACCTTTTACACATAGTTACACCAAGACCTTATTGGTTAGTCAACCCTTGATGTGAGCTAATTTAGGTCAACCCAAAAAATAAAGTTAGAATTCCACAATAATCGAAGGAATCCCTACTTGATCCGATCAAGCAATTTAAAATATGGTTTGATTTTATCTTAAGTAGTGGAAGGGTATACCAGATTAATATATATAATTGAGGGTTTTTTATATTTTTGTAAAAATGTCACATTTTATATTTTTTAAATGCTCTTTAATATTAATTGGATTTACATATGTGGTTAATTATGTCTTAGATAAAGTTTACATACAATTTAAATTATTTTAATTTTGTCTTGCATGATCATTAATTCAATAATTTACATGGTTCAAAGAAAACACCCATAATAAAATTAACCTTGAAACTGGATAGAAATAATATAATGAAATTATATGATTATGACGTGTTTCTAATGGTCAGTTTATCTAGTGGAAGATAAACTCATAGTCAACCTAGTGGAAAACCACCTTGAACCATGACTTTTTCTATATTGTAGATTTTTACATCTCCACCAATGTACCTATTGTATTGGTTTAGCCTCAGCTCTAAACTTGAACAGACTCCACATTCTTAGGATCTCCAAATAGTTTATATTCTTTTACTCACATGTAGATAAGGGGAACTAAAGGATTGGTTAAGGGGTTTACATAAAAGGAAACCATGGGAACACATTTCCCTGTATAATTAGAAGAGAGATAATGTGTAGGCATTCAATTTAATTTTATAATAAATTTAAAGGAAACTAATCACATACAAAGGTCTAAACGTTTTTCATGATAATCCATATACATGAAACAAATAATTCATTTAATAAAATTAGAACTGAACTCAAATAATTCATTTTTAATATAAATCACACACGAAAATAAATAAATAATATTATTTAATTAATCAATTCCTTTTTCATAAGGCTCATCTAAACATTATTTATTTTCTCACGCAAAATATTTTTAAGCAAATTAAATAAATTTATTTAAAATTAACTATATACCAAAATTATACCTTGGAGGAAACAAAGTGAGTACCTATTCGAACAACCAAACATGTAATAAATTCATATAATTTTTTACTCATGTGGAATATGAAATATACGCCTTCTCATAATTTTTTATAGTGTGCATATACTGAAATATATTACACATAAAACAAATTTTATTTATATAGTGTGTTATGTTTGAATTCTCATAGAGTAATGACTATATCATGAAATATACAAGATATATAGTATTGAACATTATGCAAAAAATAATTAGACATCTAATATACAAAATATACATCACTAGAAATTTAAATTTTCAAATAACTAACACATTAAACACATATAGATAATGTTTATGAAATATAATAATAATATTTAATTTTATATAATTTAGAAATGTACATGACATGCAGTATCCAGCTACACAATGTGTATATTTCTCCCTATCTATATGTGGAACAAGCATATAGACTCAACGTGTAATAGTTCGTTGGAAAATAATGGATCACATGACATGTACTTGGGCTACACATAATTTGGTCTCTGAGTTAGAGGGTTACTATTAATGTAAACCATGTAAGAAAATTCATGGCCCATCTTACACTAAAAAACCACACATTGTGTACGAAAGTTATACGTTGTGTAGTCCATCTGACAATGCACTAGGCTGGCCCAGTCAACACACAATATATTTTAATACAAATTCTATGCAATAAATTGAAATTTCATTAATTAATTCGGAATTAATTTATGAATTTAATTGGTGAATTGAAAATAGGTACATAACCTGTACCAATATGCTATATAACATATAGTCTTGCGCTATCAGGACAGAAATCTGAGCACCTCAAAATGAGATCTTGAAATGTTTTTTGTTAATAAAATAAATCAATTTTGATTAAATTTATGAGAACGAAGAGAACGAAGAGTATAATTCCTTATTAATATTAATGAACAATTAAAAAGGAATTTAAAACTAACAATAAATGAATACATTAATCAATGATATTTAAATAATTATACATAATTATACTACCCCAATGATACAATTTTTAGGTTTTAGGCACAGAAGAAGCACAAGACAGGGTATGCCAAAATAATATTTTTATTTTAGTTGATGGTTAATCCATGATTACATTGATGATAAACACTAGGTTCAATGGAATTGAATCAAATATTAAATTAAGAGAGGGTTTTGGAACAAAAATACATAATCATCACATAATAATTTATTATTTATTATAGAAATTAAGAAGTAACATGTGGTGGATTCATTCTATGTTAATGAATATGAAAATGTCTCTATGTCATACCATCATGTATTCTTTCAATCAATTATAGATTCCATCCAGTGGTGATCCACCTCTTCTCTATGAACCGTAGATCATCATCATAGGAATCTTTGAGTGTTATCATGATAGATACTAATGCATACGTCACTCATCTATGATCTCCCTAATAATTTATTTAGGATGGATTATTTTTTTATCTCTATAGAATTGAGAGTGGTGGAGGAGGAGGATCTCTACCTATTCTTGAGATCCTTCTTAGATAAGGAAGCTCTATATGGATTCAACATATTTATCTAGATGTTGTTGCACCCAACCAAACAAATGCATACCACACCATAAAAATAATAATATAATTGATTTTTATACTTCTGGGTTTATATAATAATAATTCACACATGTCATTATTATTTCCTTAATCCTTACGGTTCCCCATGAAAATAATAATAATAATCTTTCTTGACAGGCATAAAGATTGTGAATTAATTAAAAAATTTAAATAAATTATATTCAACACATATTATTTCTTACTAAACCATTGAAATAAATCGACCATTACTCCATAATATTTATCACACCATGAATAATGACTATTTACTTAATAAATTAATAACACTACATTATTTGGAAATAAATAAATAAATATTATATTAACGAAATAGAAAATAAATATATATTAAAAATTATGATAAAAAATATTCTCATTAATAACAAGTGAAAATATATATATGATTAATCAATCATGAATAATTTTTAAACCACATGTGGGAATAATACTTATTCTACATTTGAAGTTATAAATAATATTATTATTTAACTATGGTTCCTGATACACATAGTATGCGACCCTATAGGACTCTTTCTCTGTGGTAATAGGCCAAGAAAGAAAAAGTACAAGGTTATCTTCTAGAAACATTCCAAGGAACCCATAAAGAAGGAATTCACTATAGTAATGAAATAAAACCTGTTACATATGATTATCGTGAAATATAGTCCCTTTATCATGATATATCTAATCATGAAGTTTTCTAGCTGGTTCCATCAACCTATGCGTTAGATATCTCTTTCTTTGAAATTATAGAAATTGAACTTGCATACGTAACACCATGTACATTTATTTAATTAGGATTTATAATTACCATCAAAGGTCTTAAGATATAAAATTATATTGAAGAAAAAAAGCGAAAAAATCCTTTTTTTCTCTTTTAATTAATGAGATATCACTCATTATTTAATCAAAGTGTCCTACTTCACTGCGAACATATGACATCACTATTTTTATTAGTAAAACAAAGTACACATATCATTATATCCATTTATAATAATTTTAATGTATAATATTAAATACACATCTACATAGATAGGAACATCCAATGTTTCATATAAACATGGATTTCTTACTAGAGGGTCTTATTCTCATAATCTCTTACACTATAAATTTCCAAAGGAGTATACCATGCGAATTCTCTTCAAAGTCCATTGAGTCCCTACCAATGATAGATTTTACCATTTGTGTCACAAAAATTATTTTATCAGGATATAGAAAATATATTTAAAAATATTTTCATGACAATTTGGGGTTCTCATTATAGAAAGGAACTAATATAACCTTTTATTGAAACAACTTCTCTTAAGACATTATCACATACTATGTCACATAGAATAACAATTGTGAAGTTATAAGTAGTTTATTAATTTTAAAAAACATGAATTGATGTAATAATAATGTACATAGAAGTTGGTACTAGGGAACCAAATCAAACACAAGTGATACATGTTATCATATATAGAAGGATCATAAGACATTTATTCTTCTTATTATAAAGTTTACACGTGGTAATTTCCAAAAGATAAGGTTATGAAAATAGATACCCATTGGAATTAAACTTGTTTTATGTGTCATTATATTTTCTTATTTATAGATGCATATATTTGTTATTATACTTGATATTATTATTAATTCATATCACATTTCATATACATAGATGTATTGATGAAAATTATGATGATATATTCTTTCAACGAGGAAGGATTTATTGGGTACATCCTGAGTGATATAGAATTGATGAATAATTCAGGAAATGATTCTTATATTCTAAGTTAATGGAGGTTGATAATTTTATCCATTTAATTAGAATGAAACATTATTATTATGTACATGTACATAGTGTTTTTTGATAAGTTCATTTAAGGAATGTCAAAGAAAATATATCAATAATATCGATTGATGACACCTGAAATACAAACTGATTAATGAGATATCAAGAAAAATAGATTATATTACACACTGAGTGTCCATAAGAGTTTGTAGTCATTGTGACATTTACTTATTTCTCTAAGGTTTCCTTGAAATTTTTTTGAAAATCGATCTTTTAATTTAGGCTTGTTATCATAATATTACTATGAAATAGTCTTAGAGGCTCACAGACTAAGTGTATCCAAAAACTTCATCAAATTATATTTCAATTTAGTATTAGATTAAATATTATTCCCATTTACAGAGGAATAATTATTATTTAGGTTATGTTGATCAAATATACTCAATCAATAACTATATAAATGAAAATATATGCTTGTTTAATATTAAATAAATATTTAATCACAAGATTAATGATCATAATATTTATTTATTTTTTGAATGAATAATACTATGAAAATAATTTTTTCCAAATAAATAGCTATTATTAATTTTTTATTAAATTACAAGGAGGGTTGAAGTATTGAGTTAAGGGTCTAGTGGGAATGATATATTAATTATCAATTATATAATTTTTTTTAATGAAATTATATTTAAATTATCCATGAGTTTTTCACAAATAAAGGAAATAAAAATAATTATTATTTAATATAGGGGTTTTATATTTAATTTAGGGAATGGTTAAGAGAATTTATGAAATAAAATACTATATAAATTAAGTGACTATACGTAATTATATAATTTAGAATATTATATGTTATTTTTCTGTAAAAATATTATATAAGGAATTTTCACAAGACGTAGAGATAACTTTCATTAGTAAACTTTAAAGGATAGAGAGAATCAGTTATCTTCCTCCCTCTTAAGACTAGAGATGTTTAAAATAAATTTTCAAGATTGTATGGAATTATTATTTCAATATATTATGCTCAATAAAAGTAGTGATAATCATCCATGTTATCAATAAAAATTATATGGAAATGTTATGAGGTTCATGGAGCTAGTTTAGATTCGTTTAGGGGGATTAGACTCCTAGATCCATTTACATTTCCACCGTATGACAATAGTACTTGACCGATTTGAAAATGGATAATGAATTGAAAGTAAAGTTAATTATTATATAAAATAATTTTAAAGTATTAGGGTAAAAAATCCAATATCGAATCTTATAGGGTTTTGTTCATCCATTGTTGAGTATTTATCCGATGAAATTGAAAAAAAATCATCATTTGTAATGGTACCGACCAGCTTCCACCCTGCCTCAGAACCTTTTCTAGACCCTAAATCTCCCTTAAAAACTCTCACCATATAGTTATGTTTACCGCATATTGAAGAAAACTTACTACCCGACTACCGAAATACTACAAAAACTGAACTAACATTGATAAGACAACATTTAAGCATCACTTTCCTATTCAAAACACATTTATTTCCTCACATGAAGTATTGGGATTCCTAGATAAAATTTATGAATATCAATATGAGGAATAGTAGGGGAAAATATTTCTATCTTAGATATATTTTCCATGGAACACTAAAATCCCAAGGGGAAGAAGAATCATGATTTAACATTAAATAATTGAAAAATATTCATCAAACATCTATGAGGAACATGTTCATTCCTAGAATATAAAAACAGTTAAAACTGAATAATGTTTATTAAAAAGATCACCTACTATGATATTTTTCCATAAACTACCTTCCAATCAAATAAAAAATTCATTTTAAATTATATCATATACACAATATTTCTATAATCATTTCTCTACAAATGAAAGAGCCTGAAGGTTACACTGTTATAGGAAATCAAATTCTTAGGGACATACCATTATCCATGAGGTAAATTATTACCACTACATGTTAGATTAGTGATAAATGGTCATTAATACATGGTGGAGGGCCCATTCCTCATAGAAAAAAAAATTATTGGTTGAGGGAGTACATGACTCCACTAGTATAGGATCAGTCCATCAATTATTATGGGAGTTCCAAATCCAAAAATGAAGGACCCAGACCCATATCATTGTGAGGTGGTGGAGGTGGGAAAAATTTGGTAATGGAGGTATAGAAACTATCTATTGGTTGAAGGGGGAGGGAGGTACTGAAATTTCCTTCCATATATGGTATTCATGCCTTTTTCAGATAAAATTAGTTCTAAACTAAATCCCAAAAATAGAGTACCCATAACATGGATTTTCTACGAGTATGAACTCTACATTTCACATTGAGGACCCATGCCTTGGTTTCTATATTTTTCCTGGGTAGTACTAAACCCCATCCAATATATAGGGGACTCAATCCTTATTAATGATGAATCAACTAAGGGATCACCCAAATCTATCAATATATCAGAGATTGATGCCAAATCAGTGAAATCCATAAGTACTAGATCCCATGCCTATATCATGACCACGTGAATAATAAGATCTGTTCCCCACTTTCTAGGGTTATATTGAAGAAATTAACTAGATGATGGTGTGATTAAATATGAATAAAATTACAATATAGAAAACTATATGTACCCTGAGTTGTCTTGAAAGTCACATTATCTGTTGAAGGTCCATACAATGATTTTAATGAATATGTTATCATAATAAATTCTACGCTCTCATCATAGAGTCATGTAACCACTATTATGATTCCATGTTCTTAAAATTAAAATTCCCTATATGATTCATGAACTAAAATAAGTGTACTATTAGAATAGCGATTTAAATACTCAAGGTAGTAATAAGATTTATTAGATTCAATATTTTTTAATTCTTTTAATCTCACATATTTTAGAAGGACCCTTTGGTTTGGCAACTAGTCTCAATCACCATAGACATTTTTACCCAAAATTTTCCAAAAAACATCAAAAGACTCCTATATCCAAACAATATCCATAGGATTATCATCACTATGATACTACTCTTATATAACTCGAACCACTGGTACCCTAACTAGGTCAAGAGTTAGGCCATGTGTGCCTACCCAAACCCACCTTTAATAGGATAATGAATGATGACTAGCACAAATAATTCATAACATACATGGTATCCTATATATTATAGAAAACCTATAATAACCACATATATCCAACTCTGAAAAATAACATCAATTTTCAATATGATATAATATTTAATAACTAAGGATGAAACAATGAATATATACAAGTATTACACAAAAATATGAGTATTATATAATCAATCCACCAAATTGAAAAATAGGGAAAATAAGGAAACAAAAGTTTAAAAAACTACTAAAAAGGAAGATGCATCCTCATCACAGATACTCTTCAGAAATTTTTTTTTGCCACTATCACCACTAATAATTAGTAAGATCCCACTTCTCTAACTCTATATCCTCGATAATCACCCTTAATCTATACACTATTCTCAAGAAATATGAATATTGTGAGAAAAAGTACAATATAAGGGTGTTAGTAAAAAACCTAGAAGAACACCAAAAAAAAGATAATAGAAAAATAATTTATACCATAACTAGAGGAAAAAACTAAACAACCAAACACCTTAAACCATATAAAAAAATTTTATGGCATAAAAATGGGAGATGAAGATACAACTGCAATCCATATTTTATTCGCAACCAACTCATATTTTTTTAATAGAAATCAAATAATTAATCTATATAATCAAAAAATAACTTCTTGAACTAGAACACATGACACAAGTAAAAACTACGCCTCCTTAACCACCATGATAATTAAAAGGAGGTGAGAAATTTGGTTTACTTAATGAGGTAGTGATCATGAACCTTAACACCCCCATGGTTAAAACCATTTTAAAACTTATGTATATATGATTTTTTAATATGTATGCTATTTTCCCATCTATATCAATGATATCCTGATAATAAAGTAAACTGCCCACTCATATTAGTTCCATTTTTTCTTGTAATGTTGAATTATTTCAATAGAAACTTGCTAGAAAATAGCACCTTAAGATTCTTATATTAATAGTTTTCTTATAATGGAGATCCCACCCAATTCTAGAAAAATCATATACAAATCGAGTGAGTACGAAACCCACATATAGGGTATCCACTCCCAATCCCATAGAGGTTTCTTTACCTCATAATTTGTATGAATATAATTCAATCTCATTAATAGTTTATTATTTGAATTAGAATACGATTACCCATGCATAAAATGGAGAACCCATACCCCGATCCATGGAAGAGTACGGGCTCATTCACTATACGGGTAACTTGTACCTCATCTATGACACATAATCCAAGGGAGACAATAACCCCAATAACTCCCCACAATTTATCTTATAGATTTCAACAATTAAGACTCGATAAATGGAAAATATTGGGAGAACTTCTAAGAAGAGGCACACTCGAGATCACACACTAATACCATGAGAAAAATAAATTGGAGAAATTGTAAAACCTTTCACACTGTAAACCAACATCCATGACTAAAAAATTCCAAGAGGTGAGGAGAAAATATCATTATATTACTTTTTAATTAATTAACCATAAATATAGAGTGAATGTGAAAGAATGGATCTTAATGAGATTAATAATGATTTATATTCCTTCTTTGACTTACCAGCTACTATAAGGACATAAAAAATGACTTGACTATTTTAATTTCAACGTCTCTTCCACAAACAATTAATAAATTCACAGATACTATAAAGAATGATGGTGTATTGAACTCTATAATGAATTTATAGGACCGACACCCTTCCTTTCATAAAATTCCATAGGAGTTCCAAATATAATAACCTGATCCTTATCCAACTGATATTCTTGATTTTTAAATAAAGAATACATTTTCATTCATCCCTGAATTACTTTTTTGATTTTGATTTTGAGATAATTAGGTCGTAACTATAACATAAAAAAACAATATAATACAAAGTACACACTCCCACTCAGTATCAATTTTTTCCACAATACAAAACTTTTAAAATGAAACACGTATTCTCATCATTAAAAATGTTCATGATTTTTAAGTTAACTTCATAATTTTTTCCACTCATCCTAAAACCCAAATTTTTTTTGAAAATGTTAAATGAGAATTTTAAACCATAGTAAGGTTCAATGAATAAAAGAATAAAGAAACCCATTAGACCATTTCAAAAACATGAGATCATATAAGGGAGTTGTTCTTCAACATTATAGACTTTAGGCTCAAATAATCATTTATTTGAAAATGAAATTAGAATTACTTCAGAAATATTTTCATAAAACACATAATAATAAATCATAATGGTAAAATATAATCATTGGGGGGGGGGGGGGGGGTTATGAAACATGAGAACCCATGATATAATTTAAAAAAAACACATTTACCCTTAAAAGAAATCGTCATTCCTTTAAACATAATCTCGTTAGAACAATAAATCAAATAAAAATATTTCCATGAAGAATCATTATAATGCATTGAAAATTAATGCATGTGCCTAGGGACATAATTTTTACAAAACCGTTATAATTGTAATAATCAAATATATTTATTAAAACATAATTATCTGGAGAAAATAATCATTAACTAATGCAATGAGGAGACACATCAATCTCACCCATATTAAAAAAATGTATAAGGAACAAATAATACATAAAACATTTAAAATCATTAATTTCCATCATAAAACTCATAATAATAAAATTTTAACCCATAAGTAAAATATTTTTTGATATTGATATTTACATTAAATCCCAATTTTCAAAAATAAAATTCACAGAAGAAAAGGAATGAGGGGGATTAATTGAATAAAACATGATCTATTTTAATGGAATCCAAATATAAAATACTTGTTGTTGTTTTAGAAGAATCTATTGATACTGTATACATAAAATTATAACATTCCAATAGTATTTTGGAAACAAATTCAAAACATTCTATATAAAATACATTAAATGATTCCTTAAAAAAACCTTGGGAAAAAGTAAAAGAACGCATAATATTTAATTTATAATTCATTTATATCCAAATAAATACATCCAAAAAATATTTTTTAGAATATATACATGGAAGAAAAATACTTAGAAAATAAATATTTAACATTTATAGCAGGGTTTTAAGGTAAATTGTCCCTTTCTCAGAGTTTGAATTGTTTCATAAATTCATTATCTTTCTAAATAATAAAGTTATTTAAGTTATTTAATTTCTTAGTAAAAATTTTAAAATGTATTATTCCTTTTATTTCATTTATTTCCATGCTATACATGATTACATAATTAATTAAGTTCACATTAGTCATCTTGAGAATGTTTAGTTTATAAGTCCAAAATGACATTAGTAGGTTGACTTTGGTCAAATATATCATGATAATATCATTTCAAAATTAAAATAATTTTATAATTATCAATTTTATACATTAATTATAGTTCCAGAACCAATCATATAATATAGCTATGAAAAATTAATTACATAATAATTATGGAGACGGTATGATGTATGTGCGTATAATTATTGTTTCCATTTTCCAAAAAACATAAGGAAAATAAGGTAAGTAATATTTTATAATTAAAAAATGATAATTATATGACAAAAATAAAATTATTTCTTTAAATTCACCATTATATAAAATCCATTTGAGGTAATGATAAAAAATAAAATACAATGGTTTTCATGGTGGTAGTCCACACGTATGAAGGAGCGCTGATTTTGTTTTTCATTGGATGGTAAAGAAAGAAATATTTTATTTAATTAATCTTACATAATTAAATCTATATCATATATATCATGATATTTTATTTATATCCATAGCGAGGATAAACTCTATGACTTGGTGATGAAAAATGAAATACATCACCTCGCGTGGCGGTAATCCCCACACACGCATAAGAGATATTATTATTTTTCGTTAGATAATAAATTGGATGAAAAAGGGTTAAAAATAAAATTAATAAATTTAAATTATATTTAATATAATGAATCTATCATTTCATAATTTTTATGAGTATTTTAAGGATTTAAAAGAATAAATAAAATGAACACACTAATTAAGAACTACGCCTCAACTTTAGGAAACATCCTTATGTTTATACCGAAATCCACACTACGATGATATTATAATAAAACCAAAGAAAATAGGACATAGGGATGGATTTTAGGAATTAATTTCATAATTTATTATCTAATATAATAGGTTATTTATGTTTGGATAACAGAGGATAGGGGGTTTCTATTTATAAGTGGGGGAGATGACATACTTGGAATATTTCAATAGATTAAAATATATTAACATCTTTATCAAGATAAATGGATGAAAAATGGACCATTGAAGAATAATAGATAATATAGGGCCTAAATATGGACATAAAATAGGATTTATATAATCTTTTAGGTACTTTTAACCCTTATCTTTTTATCTTTATTAATTTTTATCCATTTTAACTCTTACTATGTCAACTAACTTTTTTCAACTAAATTTACTATACATAATAACCAAAAAGAAATGTTCCTTGTTTTTTTCTTAAAATTATGATTAAAATTATGGATTAAATTTTATAAAAACTAATTTCTATAAGTTTAAGCAGTTAATTTTAAAATAAAACTGTTAAACATGATGAAAAACAATTTTTCAGAAAAATTTCTTTTTAATTATAAAAAATGTATTTATGACAAATTGAAGTATAATATTGCCTCCAATGATTTTTTGGGATTAGTTTTTAATTAAGAGGAAATAATTCAATATATAAATCAATTAAAAACTAATCTTTGTAAATACGTTAATGGAAGATAAATTTTACTATCAAACTATTATTTTTTCATTAATCACTAAAAAAGTAATGTTTTATGAAAAATCTCAAAATTTCAATATAAGATAATTTTTAAATGATGATTTAAAAAATTATATACATTTTTTGATTTTTTTTATAATTTTAAATAAATTAATTATAATATATTCACTCAAAATTCAATGAGAATAATTTTTGAAGAAAATATATTTCTAATGCATAAAATGACTTTATTCTCACCCGTTTCTTAATAACCATAATAAAATGAGTTTTAATTCGCTATACTGGATATATAATGTAATTATATAATTATATTCATTTATAAATAGTAATAAATTAAATCTATTAATATAAAAATACATTTCACTCATAAAATTGTGTTAATGAAAAACATCTACTTTACCATTAAAAGATTTTATCTTCATTTCCATGGATGTTGAAATCAATTAATAATTTATTATTAAGTCCTGAATATAAAAAGACTATATATATATATGTCATAAAACTATTATTCATATTTATACCCACCAAATGAATATCTTGATCATTAAATTCATATTCAAATAATAATAGTATATCACAGATCTTCACTACTTGAAATTGGGTCCATCTCCATGAATCTATACCCACAGTTTAGAGAAAATGTATGTATAGAGATATATCCCAAATATATACCAACTGTTTGAAATTTTTTTGGTATAGGTTGTTCTATACCAATGTTTTTTTTTCAAACATCATGGGTATAGATCCTCAATCAATCGGGCTTCCCCTCGGACACCCCTCCCATCATCAATTGAATTCTTAATCTCTAATCCCCTCTTACAAGCCTCTCCCCTCCTGAGGAGATGCTTCACCCATTGTCCTAGTGTTATTTCTCCATTTATGGTTTTTATGATCTTTAAGAGTTAAGATTTCTTCCCTTATATTATTTCTTCTTTCCTCACCCAAGTGACGACCAGTTTTATTCTCCAGTGTTATTCCCTAATTAAAGGATTTTTTAATTATGATGTTCTTTAATATCATTTAGTGATTTCCAAATCCAACATCCCTTCTTCTAGATGTTATTTTAATTTTTATTTATATATAAAGTTCTACTAGAGAATGTATGAATCACCTATATATTCATTTTTTAAATATTATAGTCCAATAATGATCAATTATTTTCTATTAAATTCCTAAAATTATGTTTTAGTTATAAATTATTTATTTTGAAAACTATCCTAGGGACTCTTATGAATTTAGAATAAATTTGAGATTATTTTGGTATAATATATTAGGTATTTAGATATTTTTATTGTTGAGAATCATATTTATGTTATCTATAGGGGTTAAAGTTGGTTTTTGTTATCCAAGTGTTATGGTATTTAATTATTGAAATTTAATTTGTTATATCACGAACCTTGGTTAAACTTTGTTTTGTATTATTTTAACCCAAAAAAGAATAATTTTACAATGATGTACATCATTATACAATTATATATAAATTTGGAATATTTCCTTTTCTACGAAGGATGGTTCCTCATGAATTCATTATTATATTTATAGTACATTTCAGGTATGTTTCTTATAATTCATATATATGATTTATAAATAAATGATTTATAAAAGATCTTTCAAATAATTAAATATTTAGATTTAAATTTTTTAATTATTTTAAAACCTTTATTATGTTCAAATATTTATATAATACTTTGATAAATGTCATGAAATAATTATATAAGTTATAATGGAAAGATTTTTGAATCATATTCATTTTATGAAACATGGTTTTGATTGACAATGTTTTACATAAGAATTTACTTCTTTATGATAACATTAATGGTGTGAACCTCATATTCACATATTTCGATTAAATATTGAGTATAACATTGTTCTTTGTTAATAATGCTTCTTTAGTTCATTTATCATATATCGATTAGTTAGCTATTTATTTACACTACACATTAAATGAATTAAAAATCATTTAACCACACTTTACCTCTATTAATAGGTTTCATCAGTGTTGTGTAATAGATGGGTATTATAAAGTGGGAATAAATGAATTAATTATCTAGTCTTGAAAGATATTCACCAAAATAAATAATTATTAAATTTAAATATAACATCATGTAAAATTTATTTTTCTTATGTTTGAATAATATAAGTGATGCAAACCTTAAATAAAATCCTTTCATAAATAAATTTTATACTCAAATATTTTTTCAAATGAGAAGACCCGTATGAATAAGAAATACACATTTTTTATGGTTGTATTCCTTAGTCCCTCTTTATTCTAATATATTCACCTCGTTTTAATTTCTCTAAGTATGCCTTGTTTTTTCACTTGAGATGTATTGTTCTTTTTTTGGATGGATAATAGTATTATATAATGGTCACTTGTATCATGCATTGTAATCAATTTAGCCTCCTATTATTGTTATTTAATTTCCATTACACTATACTTTTAATTTTTCTTTGAATTTGGATATCATTCTAATTATAGTTTACATTGGTGATTAAGACAAAAATTTTATCCCTATAATAGAATGGATAGAATCTGGAGGAATCATACTGATTGGATTTGAACCGTGTTTCAAAAGATAATGGAAACTATTTAAGATTTTGTACTTTAAAATGCTTCAGATGATGTAGTATACAATTTCAATGTAAATTTTTTTTGAAAGACCATGGTTATACTGGGAAGAAGTTAGCTACCATATAACTAAAAATTGACTTCAAACAAACAATTATGATTGGTATCACAAGAATATATGAGACAATATTCCATTGTTCATAAACATAAAGAAAGAAGTGTTATGGAGAATTTGATATTTTTACCGTTTCCATTTGTGCTTCGTCATGAGAGATATAGTATACCAGTGGAAGAAAGAAATGAAATCAATACACATGTGTAGAAGACTGAATATGATGATGTTTATAGTGTGAATAAATTAATGGATGATTCTAGACCACTTTGTATATCAAAAATGTAGTAAAATGATAAAGATGTAATTTTTAATGTTTCTATAGTATATAAAAATCATATATGGAATTTTCAATACCACAATTGATTATATTATTACATTTTAATGGAATTTATTCTTGATGGTGTAGATATTCTCTCAAATTATTATAAATATTTGAAGTTAATTAAATTGCTCAGATTTTCTACAAATAAAATTCAGTGTTGTCTGAAATATTATAGGTTTGAAGAAGTAAAAAACTGACCCTAATGACTATAAAGAATATGGTACATCTCTATGGAATGAAAATTTAGATGGGAAACCATCTCGCATGCAAAAAACCCATTTGGAACATTCCATTGATTCCCATCCCTTAAAATCAATTCATGTCTAAATAAATATAATCCAATATACGATGACACAATGATGAGATAATTAAAGGTAATGATGATTCGTCTTATCCTACCGATGGATTAACATTTTTGGAAGTTTATTCACAACATACTGATTTTGTATCCATGGTTCGTAATATTAGGTTGTATCTATTATATAAGGGTTTTAATACATTTGGTTTGATTCTTAATACTCGCAGCATGTGGCCATTTTTTATTCACATTTATAATCTTCCTTCGTTAATGTTTATGAGAATGCCTTTAACTTTCTTGAGTATACAAATATCCGAAACTTCTAATTCTGGAAATGATATATATGTCTACCTGAAACAATTAATAATATATTTGAATTATCTTTGGGATATGGGTGTGCAAACATTCTATTATTCTTAAATAAATATATTTTAGATGTGTGCTTCCCTTATATAGACTATTACTAAATTCCTTTCTCTTGTAATGATGTCCAGTTGGTGCATGAATGGAAAACTAGTATGTACTATTTTCATAAATAATACAACATTTATAAGTGTTAAATAACATCATAGTTTTAGTTTCATGGGGAATCGATGATTATTTCCAATGGATAATCAACACATGAATAATTACAAGTGGTTTCATAATACCATTGATTATGAATATCCACCTAAATTTATTTTAGGAACTTATGTGATTAATGAATTGAAATATTAATATTTTCATTAGCAAAAGGTTAGTTGAAATATAAAAAGAAGAATAATGTTGACAATGAATCCACTTACAATTGGAAAAAGAGAAGTATATGTTTTGAGTTTCCATTTTAGCCTACCAATTTGAAACATCATTGTTTATAAATAGTTAACATTGTAAAAATATATGTTAAATGTTTCTTTCAATTTTTATAAATATCAATGGGAAGACAAAAGATGAATTCTGATCCCACCGAGAATTGTTGAATTGGGGTGTTCAACCAAAATTATATCCTGTATGTATTAGTAAAAATAAATAGAAAGTTCATTGTGCTTCTTATATGATAAAACCATTAGAGAAAAATGAATTTTGGAAGTGTTATAGAATATAATGTTTCCTTATTTCTATTCCAGCAACATATCTAAATGAGTCAATAAAAGGGAGTTGAAACTAAAATCCCTAAAAACTCATGATTATCACATCCTTCTTCAAGAATTATTACAACCGAAATCCAGTATTTTCTATAAAATAATGTAAGGTTGAAAATGATTCAATTGATCCATTTTTTAGATACCTTAGTGATAAAATGTTATCTTAGTCTTTCTTGATAAAAATATAGTAAGAGGTACCATTAATTTTTTTTGAGTTGGAAAACATTTCTCAATTATATTTTTTGACATACACAGTACATTTAATAGTTCATATTCCAATTAAACCACTTAATGGGGGAACTATTTAGTTTTTGGTGGATATATCATACATAATGAAATATGGGCACAATTAAATATTATGTATGAAATAAGAATCATCCTAAATGTTCTATTATGATAGGTTATCAAGCTCAAAATTTATAGATTTTTGTTCAATTTTTTTTGGATTTGAGAAAAAGACATAATCGGACAATGAGAAATGAAGATGACTAGTATGCGTAAAATAATATCTCAATTACATCTCTTCCTCAAATTGGATGAATTATTAGCTCATATACATTTTATAAATTAAGCCATGTAGAGTGGGATATGGCATATTGTACATTCTTGTATAACATTGATTTGTTCGATGACTATATCAAGTATGTAATTTTAATATTTAAATATTTTATAATACTATGAAATTTCACACATACCTTAAAATTTTATTATCATATTATATAGGTAACATAAAAACATTATAAGTAGAGTTCTTTGATCATTTTATTTGAGAAGGGGAGAGGATTTTAATTACATTGATTTTCATGTTTGGTTGAAATCAAAGGAATGAAAAGTACATTAATTAACTGAAAATATTTAAATTCATTTAATTTTATTATTAATATATATTTTAGGAATTATGTTTACCTGTTGACTCTGTTTCTCAAGAATTAAGATTGTTGGATTTTGGTCCCAATTATATGGTTCATGTTTGAAAATATTTAATAATAAATGGGTATAAATTTGTTAAAACTGATCAAGAATTTAAAATGAGAACACAAAAAGATAGTGTTATATTAATTGAGAAAATATATTATTATTCAAATGTATCAAGTAGTAGGCGTCGATATGAAAACATGTCTTATTATGGGCTTGTTGAATTTTTTTATTGAATAACTACTCTAATGGTTGAGTCACTATGATGAAATATAAATGGTTTAATTCAATGATGCAACATGGTACATTTATTGATTTATATTAATTCATATTTATTGGTATGAGTCAATTCCTAGCTAACAATAAACCATTAATTTTGGAATTAATGAAAAAAACAAGTGCTTTATGTGAAAGATCACATGATACTCGATTATTTTTTCATTAAATAAGTAATACCAAGACATATTTTTCATGATGGATGGGATAAAATTAACACCATTGATACCCCCATTAGTGTTGACCAAAATATTTAAATTGATGACTCAAATTTCTCAATTATGATAGTTGATGTTGAACTTGAATTAGTGGTGGGTAATATATAGAAGCAACCATATATGTTCATAGTTCATTTAGTATACCTTTAAATGGGTATATTTGGTTCATAATACTGTAATTAATTTAATTATTTTCATTTTGGAAAGATATTTTTTTCTTACTGTTTGTCTTTATTACATTTAATTATATTTTTTTCCAACTCTGAAAACCAGGTCCAAAATATATTTTTAAAAAATATATAACTTTGGTTTAAATGATTGTCACTAAAACATGTTATGACATTGTTTATGACTTATTTTCTTTCTAATATGTAAGTTTTTATTAAAATTATTCTAAATAACGTACAATTCATTCTTATGTATATTTTAAAAAATATTGAAGCAGTTCTAAGGAAGAATTTTTTTGGAAATGATCAACAAATTTGAGAGTGCGGGTTTTCTTTTTATGGTTCCATCAATGATTAGAAAAATTGAAATATTTTTCTTCTACAATAAGATTAATTTAATTTTCTTATTCTTTATCAAAT
Source organism: Viscum album (assembly GCA_963277665.1). NCBI lineage: Eukaryota > Viridiplantae > Streptophyta > Magnoliopsida > Santalales > Viscaceae > Viscum > Viscum album. The sequence continues at coordinate 360,693,060 of OY728140.1, read as the reverse complement.
TTTTTCAGGAGATTTCAATTTTACCCGAAGTGAATCTTATTGATCTAACTAGTATGGGTCCGAGTGTGGGTTCTCCTTGAACTTGAAGAAGCACTCATCGTACCAATTCCCATGTTGAACCACCAGTAGACACCAAATCTACTACACTTTTCAGTCCTACTCTTGATCGTCCATTGATGATCCGACCCATGCCTCAATCATATTCTCATTTATCCTCCCATACAATGTTTATTCCACCTCAAAGGATGTTCCTAATTTTACCATATCCATATCTTTTAATTCATCCCTAACCCTACCACCCATATCTTATCATGTCCACGCTACCTCTATTTCATTCTATACATCCATGTTCTGTTGGTTCTTCTCCTTCAGATTCCACTCCAGTGATTTCATATCATGTAGTTCATGAATTAGAATAAGAACATTCTTCAGAGGCTACTGATTCATGATAACCCATGGATCCATCAGAGCCTAATGAGAATCTTTCATTAGGTTATTTATATTATAAGTGTGTAAAATTATATCACATCATATTTTTCTTAATGTATTGTGACTTCATTATTATTATTTTCCTTTGATCTTATTCAGTGGCATCTTCTAGTAGTTTATGTGGGTTCACCTGTATGCACAATTCCTAGAGTCACAAATTATAAATAATGGAGAACTACAATGAAGAAAATCATTTGATAGGTTCCAATTCCAAGCTATGTATACGTTTCATTGAAACTTTATCCATGTACAATGACCTATTGGCCTAATGGCCTCATGGCCTAATATCCTAAGGTCCTACTTTCCAATTAACCTAATTTCCTAATGTCTAATTGGCCAATAAGAATAATGTCCTAATTGTACAATTGTCCAAATGGCTTAATGGTGTAATGGTCTAATCGTCTAATGGTCTAATGTCCTAATGGCTAATTGGACTAATGGACTAATGGCTTAATGGCCTAATGGCCTAATGGATAACTACCCTAACTGCCTAATATCCAATTGGCCGATTTAAATAATGTCCTAATTACCTAATTGTCCAATTGTCCTAATGTTCCAGTGGCCTAATGGTTATTGGCCAAATGGCCTAATGACCTAATGGCCTAATTGACCAACTAAAAACCTTACCAAATGGCCAAATTGACTAATGGACCAATGGACTAATGGAATAATTCCCTAGTGAACTAATGGACTAATGTCCTAATGTACTAATGGTATAATGGAAAATTTTAAAAATGGAATAATGTAAAATTGGTTATTTTCCCTAATGTTCTAATGGCCTAATTAGCTAATTGGCCTAATGTGCTAATGGCTTAATTATAAAATTGGGCTAATTGTCAAATGGAAAAATTTCCTAATTGAGAATTAACCTAATAGTCTAATTGTCTAATTGGAATAATGTCCAAATGGACAATTAGGATAATGGTCTGATGATTTAATAGAAAATTGGTTTAATGGCCTAATTATCAAACTTATCTAATGGGTTAATTTCCTAATAGCCTAATGGAATAATTGGACAATTGGCATAATGGCCTAATGTCCAAATGGTTGAATGTTAAATTATAAAATTTTCTAATTGGCCTAATATACTAATTTCCTAATGTATAATTTAATTAATTTTATAATGTCCAATTTGTAGTCCAGCCTAATAGCCAATTATCATAATGCCTTAATATCCAATTGTCCAATTAGCCTAATTGGACTAATGGCCAAATGGCCTATTGTAAAATTGGACTAATGGGAAAATTACCAATTAGTCTAATGGACTAATGGATAATTAGAACAATGACAAAATAATTTTTTTTATAATGGACAATTGGCCAAATGGACTAATTTTCCAATTGGCCTAATGGACCAATGATGTTTTTTAATAATTGGGCTAATGGTAAAATTGACAATTTGTCTAATGTCCTAATGTAAAAATGGCCTAATTTCTTAGTGTACATTGGCATAATGGACTAACTGGTCAATTGGAATAATATTATAATGGTCTACTGGGAAATTGACTGAATTTCCTAATGGCCAATTAGCCAATTGGCCTTATTATCCTAATAGCATAATGGCCTAATGGACAATCAGAAAATTGGCCAAATGGCCTAATGGGATAATTGACCAATTAAAATAATGGACTAATGTCCCAATGGAAAATTGGGCTAAAGGCTAATTGGGCTAATTTCCTAAGGTAATAATTATCAAATATTCATAATTTTAAAATTTTACCAATTTCTTAATGGTCTAATGTCCTAATGGTGTAATGGACTAATGGATAATTGGCCTAATGTACCAATGGAATATTGACCTAATGGCATAATTGTCTAATTGGCCTGATGGAATAATAGACTATTGTCCTAAACACCTAATGGCCTAATGACATAATGGACTAATGGACTAATGGAATAATGAATAATTATCATAATGTCATAATTGACAAATTTTCCAAATAACCTAATTGAATAATGGCATATTGGCCTAATGGTCTAATGGACTGATGGATTAATGGCCTAATGGTAAATTAGCCAAATTGTTCAATTGATCAATTGGCCTAATGGAATAATGGAATAATGGCCTATTGTCCAATTGGAATAATGGACTAACACCCTAATGGCCAATTTTCCTAATGTCCTAATGGCCAAGTGGCATAATGGCTCAATGGATAATTGGCCTAATGGCCTAATAGGAAAATTGGCATAATCGCCCAACTTCCTAATGGAAAAATAGTCTAATAACATAATGTACTAATGGCCTAATGACCAATTGGATGATTGAACCAATGGAATATTGGCCAATCGGAAAATTGGAATAATGTCCTAATTGCTTAATGTCCTGATAGCCTAGTGGATTAATGGCCTAAAAGTATTAAATGGACTAGTTGGAGTAATTGGCCCAATTAGCACAACGAGCCTAATGGATCTAAATGTAGTAAATGGACTAAATGGAATAATTATCCTAAATGGCCTAATTTTACTAAATCTTCTAAATGGACCAATTGGCCTAAATGGCCTAAAGTGGCCCGAATTGGCCTATATTGGCTTGAATTAGGCTAAATATGCCAAATTAATTGCCTACTTCGCAAAATTATACTAAATTGGCCAAATAAATGGACTTACTAGCCTAATTTTTCTCAATTAGGCTAAATTGCCTAATTGGCCTAAATGGATTAAATTGTGTAATTAGCCTAAATGGAATAAATCTCCTATTTTTCCTAAATTGGTCATAATGGAGTAATTGTCCTAAATTGGCCAAATAAATGGTGTAATTTTCCTAAATGGCCTAAATAGACCAAATGACCTAATTGGTATAATTGAAAAAAATGTATTAATTGGACTAATTATCCTAAATGCCTTAATTGGACTAAATGGAATAATTGGCCAAATGGCCAATTAGAAAAAACAACTTAATCTAAAAATGAACATAATCCCTAATTGATCAAAATTTCCAAGGGACTGAATAAAAAAATAACATAACAAAATTATTATTGGACCTAAATGAACATTCAATAGGAATACATATCATTCCCATTTTTAGTGTGCTAATTATTATATGTCTTATATTATGAAACTAGATTAAAATTTATAATGAAATTTATATTTAGATGCTTATTTATTTTATAGATATCATAAATTTATACAATTTTAATTCTTTCTAGGTTTATAACTTTTATATTATTCAATAATGTTATATTATATTGGTTAATGTCATTTGTAGCAAGAAATATTGGTCATATAAGGATTTTTCCCCAAGAAAAATTAGTTTTCTCAAGTAGGAATAAAAAAGATCTAAGTGTAATAAATGAAGAAAAACAAGAAAAGATTTTATGTTTTTATTGATATTTAAAATATGTATACATAATTCATAATTAAATAACTTGTTTATATTTTCAACAGTGTTCCCTAGAGTCCCTCGATGAGATAGAAGATGAAAAAATCAGGCCAAATGATCATCTGAGATAGGTTTTACTTGAGAATAACTAGGGGAGAGTCTGAAGTCGACTAGGGAAAAGCTTCATCCCCACTAGGTATTGTTCTTCATCAAAAAAATCTCAGACCTATTAAACAATAGAGATGATAAATTTTATTTATAATATATTATCCCAAACAATTTATTTATAGGATGTTGAAAGAAGTAAATTGATCATCAAACACTTCATCAAAGTTATGTCTGTTATAAGTGCATCACTTCCATAAAATGATTCTACTAATTTTGATTCTAGTATGAAATAAATATGCCCTTTATATAGTGTTTTGAGTGATTTCAATGAGGGTCCTAATTGTGGTGGAGATGATGGGGGTGGTGGTGGTAGTGGTGATGATGATGATGATGATTTCGGGGCTCTAGATAATGTTGTTGGTGATGAGGATTTAGTATATGATGATGAGGATGAGTTTTATGGTGATGGTGGAGATATTAATCCCCTAAATTTTTGAGTTAGTAGTAAAGATACATGTAGATATTGTTTGATGACTTGAATTCATAGGTTTTATGGATGGATATGTATGTTATAGTATTATAAAAGGTTTGCAATTATTAAAAGAAGTGGGTTGAATTCTAAAAAGAATATATATGTATTTAGTTGAATGTATACTATAGTTTTTATTTTATTTACAGGTTCAGGATGGGATGAAAGGGCTGCTACATCCAAATAGGGATAGATAGCTATACCCACGATTCAATTAACCTTGGGTATATAGTTTTTTCTAAGAAAATCTATACCCATAGGTCTCCTAACTATGGGTATAGATATATACGCACTTTTTAACCAAATCGATGGGTATGATAAAATATCCATTGCTATAATCATGTTTTAAATAGAAAACATGGGTATAACTTTATACCTCTGGATTTATAATCAACATTTCACAAAACATGTTGTATAGAATATACCCATTGATTTATGGCCTAAAACCATGGTTCTAAACTCTAGGTATAGGATATGTTTCTAGTAGTGGTTTAATATTAATTCTATGTATACCAAACAATATTATATATATTATTTAATGAAAATAAATTCTATAATTTTGGTGTAATGAATTATACCACCTTAAACCAATTATGTTCTCCTATGTTTATCTCATTCAAAGTAGATATGGTTATACGAAATTTTCGAGCCATTACCAAGGAGTGGAAGATAAAACACTTGATCATAAATGAAAAATAATTCTAATATTTAAAAATAACTTTATTGTAAACCCACATTGTAAAAAGGGATAATAAAACACTATTTTGAAAAGATGATAAGGGAAATTAGAAGGTTATATAGGAAAACACATAAATTTGCTTCCATTTAAAGAGAATGTTAATAGAAAGTGAAAACAAGGATATGGAAAGAAGATCCAAGAAATGTTATATTTTTAGAATATATTATTCCACTAATTCATTTTAAACGATCATAAATGGGTAAAAATTAAATTACAATATTCTATTCAAAAGGTTTATAGATTCTATTACCATGACGATAGAGAACATGAGAAAATATATTTACGTTATTTATTTCAAATTAATAAGAAAAATTTCATCCTTTGGTTGTTCATAGATTAAATTCCACTTATATTTCATCTCTTATTTCATGAAATTTTAATTTTTCTTTAATGAATCACTAAAATAAAATTTTTATGGATCGTATGTTTAAAAAAGGATATCAAGTTATTCCTCTAATAATTAGGCCATAAACCAAAAAAATGGATAGAATAATGTAAGATAATATATAATATGTTGAAATAATAAATTATTATTAAAACCATAATCAATGAAACAAAAATTTAAGCATTGAACATTCCAAAAATAACTAACCTTAAAAATTAACAAAATATTGCATACCAATCTCAAAACCCAAAAACAAGAGGCACTTGATCACATATTATTTCTATATGATAGAAAACATTAGTCACTCATAATATTATATACCAAAAAATATATCTTCCCCAATTATATAATCTCTAAAATATGATAATCTATTCTATAAATAACATAAATCACCAAAAATCCCAAATGATATCATATATACTTCTAAAAGAAAACTTAACCTATATTAATCAAATAAACACCCATATTGGCCAAAATTATTTCCATTTACCTTAATAATATAATTTTTTCAAAATAGTTATCTTCTTCAAAAAATAACAATAATAAAAAATACACCAAATCACTTGTTAAAACCATGGTTATCTATATGATAAACCATATGATTCCAATATGTAATGAAAATTTTATCTTAATTAACCATAATTACTTCAGAATAAAAAATATATTAATGCTAAAGGTTATCAAAACATTTTTAAATTATTTCCACAATATATAAAGTCATTATTCCTCAAAAAACCTTTTAACTATAAGAAACGTTAAACTTAAGGGTTACATATATCTTATGAATTTATCAAAACTATATTAATGTCTCATGAAATATCTTTAATCACCATAAAATACCATCAATTAAAACCTCAAAAGGGGTATCTATGTATTTGAAGATAAAATCAATCTTAAAAATTTACACCCATATGTTATCCATAACTCTTATGTTAACCTCACATGAAAATATCCTAATCTCCAAATTTCTCTAAATCAAGCTCTGATACCAACTATAACAAAATTTCATTCCGAAAATTAAAAAATAAAAAATAAATATTGGATAAATTACATACCCCACTAAATTTTAGGTTTATTATTTTAGATATTCAGTAAAACCTCTTTCAATGTGAAAATTCGAACTTCGTATTGATTTTTTTCCCTAAAAAACCATTATAATGAAACAAGTTTTTTTTATAAAAAATTCCCATGAATTTAAAATTGACATCATAATTATTCTTAATCATACATAAACCCTATGAAAAACATATAAAAATTTGTAATAAACAGAAAAAAATCAGTAGGAGATATAAAATAAAGAAGAATGAAACCTTCAAGTCCATTTTAAAACCATGATATTATAAAATGGATTTTCCTTTAACATAATAAACATTGAGATAAAAAAATTATTTACATTTAAAATAAATTATATTTACTATAAAATTTTTTCAATAAATACATTTATATGAAAAAATAGAGAAAAAACCATAATCATGAGGATTTCATAGAAAACATGAAAACCCATGATAGCCATTTTCATTAAAAGCCTTTTTACCCTTAAAGGGAATAATCATCCCTTAAAATATAATATAATTTTAATTCCTTATGGAATCAAATTATTTATTTGAAAATTCATTAAAAATAATAGAAAATTCATTTAGGTTCCTTGGGACATAAAATCCATAAAACCCTTACAAGAAGGCTTATAAATGGAATAACCGACAGAATTAATTCCAAAACAATTCTCTGGAGAAAAAAATAATTACCTAATGAATTGGAGATATATATTGAGATCACCCATAATCATAAACTATTTATAAGGATTATAAAATACCTGATGAAAAATAATATATTTCATTTCCATCACGAAATGTAAGAAAATATAATTTTTAACTAATAAGGAAAACATTTTCGGATACTGATATATCCATTTCCTTTAAAACCCAATCATCAAAATAAAAATTCCTAAAACAAAGAGAAGTGGGATTTTTCTTCAAATATAAAATATAATGTTGTAATGAAATCTAAATATAAAATAATGGTTTTAATGGAATGAATATACATTGACGTTGTATTCATTAATAGAGGACATTCTTTTTTTCCTTTTGGTAATGAATGTAAATATTTTCCATATATAATATGTAAAGTATTCCTTTTAAACAAATTTAAAGAATGTATTTTTTTTATAAAATTTCCTTTATAATTAATTTATTTCCATATAAATATAACCATAAAATAATTTTAGTAATATAGAGATGAATGGAAAAGATTTATAAAATAAATATTTAAAACATTTAAAATGATTATTGAAGGTAAAAGTTCATTTACCTTGAGTTTGAATAATCACATATGTTATTTAGATTTCAGAATAATAAAATTATATAAATTTTTGAATTTTTTATTAGATATTTTTAATGTTTATTATTCATTTTATTTTACTTATATCCATGATGTACTTAATTACATAATTGTTTAGGTTCACGTCAAAAGTTTTAGGAATGATTGGTTTATAAGTCCAAAATGACTTCAATAGGTTGAATTTGGTAAAATAGATCATGATTATATGATTTATATAATATTAATCATGATATAATTATCTTTTTATACCTAAATTATACTTTTACAGAAAATTATTTAAGATAATTATGAAAAATGTGTTACATTACAATCATGAAGACGATGGGTTGTATGTACGTATGAGCAATGTTTCTATTTTTCAATGAACATGGTGGAAAGTAAGTATGTTTTATTTAATTTTATTAGAATAATAATTATTTCATAATTATTTTATTATTTATTTAAATACATCTATTTATTCAATCTATGTGAGGTGGTTAGGAAAAATAAAATACATATATTTGTGAGGTAGTAGTCCTCTCAAACACATGAGTGATATTTCTATTTATCATTGGATGGTGAATAATGAAGTTGAATATTTTTTTACCATTCTAGAATTAAATTTATATCGTATACATATATATATAAATATTATATAATTTCAATTTTATCCATTTTTATGACCATCTATAACAGCAGATAATGGATAATGAAATACATTGTCTTGCGAGGCAGTAGTCTACACTAACGCATGAGCGATGTTTTTATTTTTTGTTAGATGAAAAAGTATATGAAAATGTGTTATACCATAAAAATAATAATATGATATTATATTATATTTAATTATGTTATTATGTTATCATTTTTGAAGAAGATTTTAAGGATGCAGAATAATAAATAAAACCAAAATGCTCTTTTAAAAACTATACATCTTCTTTTGAAAACTTCTTTATGTTTATACCTGAAGCCTTAATAGGATTTTAATATAATCAAGAAAGGGACTCTAGTAAATGGTAAAAGATTTGGTATGACCTTTTATGATATAATATTCTCTTGATGTGTGAATTGGAGAGGATAGGTGGTGTCCTTTTATAAGTGGGTGAGATGCCACACTTATAATTCTTCAAAATATTATAACATATTAATACCTTACTCAATCCAAATGGATCCAAAATTCATAATTTTAAAATAATAGATATTATATAGTATAAATATTTCAATAAAATAGTATTTAAAAAATTACATTGGTTATTAAAACCCTTATATTTATAGTTTTAACCCATTTTTACTCTAATTGGGGTAACTAACTTTTTCTTACCATAAATTACAATTCATAATGACAAAAAATAAAAGTAGAATAATTTAAAAAAAAAAATTAATAAAAGCATGGATTAAATTTTATAATACTAAATATATATATATGTTTTATAAATTAATTTTTAAATAAACCCACAAAACATGATGAAAACCGGTTTTCAGAAAAATTCTATTTTAGGTATACAATGTTTTTAATTCAGAATTTATGAAATTCATCGATTAAAATGAAATTTATTTAATTATTTTTAAAAAACATTATATTTTTAAATTTTAAAATAAATCTAAAACAAAATATAACTTCATAAATAATTGAATGGAATGGAAACTTTTCTCTAAAATTACTATATTTTAACTATTCATGATAAAATAAATATATTTAGAAAAATATAAAAATTTCACATTAAGATAATTTTGATATTCTGAATTAAGAAATAAAATAAATTTATATAAATAAAATTCCTAAAATTGGGATAAATTAATTTTAATATCCATACACAATATTCAATAAAACCCATTTTTAAATAAAATTTATTTTTGAAACATAAAATGACCTTATTCTCATTACATTCCTAATATCAATAATTAAATGAATAATAATTAATTAAATTGGATATATAGTCAACATATATAATTATAATCAGTTTTTTATTTTGTTAACTTTAATCTATTAAGATAAAAATACATTGCACTCATAAAAGAGTTTTATAAAAAACAAATATTTTACCTTTGAAAGATTTTATATTCATCTTTAACCAATTGATAATCAAAGAATAATTTTTTATTAATTATATTAAGGAACAAATCATATATATATATATATATTTGATAATATGGTTATTTATATTTATACTCATCAAACCAATGACTAGGTCATAAAGGCCATATTTAAATGATAATAGTATATCATGGTTCATTTACATTTGATGTTTCATATACCATGCTCTATGAAATATAATATTTAATGACCATAAAGTTCAAAAATATTGAGGTGTTACACCAATACCTATGCCTTTTTGAATATATCACCTTTAACTAGTCATCAGTTACATAAATATAAGGTAATTAAACTACCACAAATACATTACAAGTGACCTTTAATTGAAATGAGTACCCCAAAACCACTATCTACATGAAAAAATGACCATAATAGACCATTTATTTGTATTATTTCAACAACCTAGTTTTAATATGTGTAAATTACTAAAAAAGGGGAAGTATATTACAAGTACTTATTCAAACATGATTTGCATCCTTCATGGATCATTTGGCAATAAACCACAAATGTATCGACATTTCCTTCCAACATACACAATGTTTCCTTCTTATGATATGTTTCATGAATATCGAAGGATAATTGGGTGTGTACATCACCATTACTTGATTAGTGTGGCTCAAAAACATTATGTGTACTAGCATGATACAAAACATGTGTTGTTAGTGAAGATATGCCCCTAGTTCAGTCCATATCGCCCCTAGGTTAGGTTGATGTCACTGACCTGACCTATTTTGCAGGCCCACCTCACTGAGTCATTTAATTGGACATGGTGTGTGTGTTTGTGTCTGTCGACCACACATGACATGGAATAAAATGTGAATTATTTGTGTAAATATTGTTACCTGATCATGTATCTACTATATAAACATGGTATTTTCTATAATTATACACACAATGTGATATTTAATAATTCTCTAGAAACCATATCCTCTAGATGACTCAATACAAGACATGTGCTTTAGTGACTATACACCATTATATCATATTATACTTCCTGTAAAACATAGATTAATAATTTTTGTAACAATATATTATTATACTAAACAATTCTGTTCCCATTCCTATATAGTCATCCCCCCCGAGTTTCCTTTACCACGTCACCCTTGTATTGTTTCTTCCCCCTATTCCATTTCAATTACCATGAAAGGATTCTTATTCAATGACATTTGATACCAAGCTAGCCTAAATATGTCACATGCCTTATACATCAAAAAAATTTCCCAAGGTTTCATTGCCTTCATCACCTCTCCACCCTAGGATATTTCATTAACTCCATTTTGATTTCTCCTGCCACTAATCACTTTGAAGGTCTAATATGCTTTATCATCTCATCATCCCATGAAAGATAGAGGTAGGTGTGGGAAGAGGGGATCACTGGTGACTAGGTAGATAGCTTCATTATGAGACATGATGGAAATCCCATAAATCCACTATAAAATATATATCTTGGTAGTGAATAGTTGTGTGGTGACTAGCGATCACTGGACTACTTATTCCTCATTGTAGATGTGATCTTCAATGATTGTGAAAATTCAAAATTCAATGAATTATTTTTTTTGGAAATTATTGTAATATTAAATGTAATGAGACTAATAAAACCTATATTTGATACTGAATGAGAATAATTATTTAATATATAATCAATGATAATGTGCTATGTTTTTATTGATTCACTAATTCTTCAATGTATGGCCTTGATTCACAATCCAATGTTAGCTCCTCAAACTCAAACAACATTCTCACTAATATTTCTCAATAGGAGTTTCCATAATTATTATTCATATATCACCGTAATTAGTGGTTTTTAGGAGGTGTTTATAGATTAAAAATAAGTCAACCATTTATTTTATCAAAGAACCAAAATAGTTTAGATCTAGGGTGAAAAGACAAATAAAAATTTATACCTCTTTTGGGTAAACCCTGTCATGTCAAACCCAGCCATAATGAAACATTTTAAACATGAGGATCTATTTAGGAGATATCTAAATTCTAAAACATCACATAAAAAATTACTTAATAATTAAATATTAAATATTACATTAAAAATAAAAATATTTGGAATTTCAATAAAAATATACCCAAGGAGATACAATTAAAAATGTGAATCCTATTCAAGATATGTTTCAATGAAACAAAATAAGAAACATCATAATATATATTGTCCTTGAGGTTTAGATAGTGGTATTGGATGAATCTAGCATAGGCAGGTTGATCAAAATATTCTATATCCTAATGAGTGTTCACTAGTAAGGGTATCAAAAGATGTGAATGTATTTTGTGAGTTTTACATTGGGTTTTCTAATGTTGTTAAGTATAATTTATCTATATATGGTTTTCTACAAAGGAGTTAGAATATTAGAGTCATCCAGAGAAATATAATCATAACCTGAATTTTTCTCTAGAATTAAAAGTTGTATTTGTTCTTGATATAGTAGATCAGTAGTAAACTTGATCAATGGAGGGCCATATATGAATTTTGGATGTTGGTGAAACTGGATAACCAAATGAGACCCATTATAAGTGAGTGAGACCACTTGTAAATGGGATGGGGTGATTATGAGATTAATTTTAATTAGTTATATTAATTTATTACAATTCATGTATCATATAATTGTAAAAAAATATTGGAAATAGCTGTATTCACTAGATGAATGAAGCAATTTATGAACCACATAAAAGCAAGTGTTCTATAATTTTTTATTATTTCACTTATACACATATTTTTTGAGGCCATGTGTGAGATTAAACTAGGAGTTTCAATTTGTGTTATCTTTATGGTGTGGTATTGCCTTCCAGTGTTTTAGAAAATAATGTACAGGTAATCATTTTGGTCAATGCGGTTAAGGATGTTTAACTTCCACAAAATGGTACTTATAGGGGATAAATTCTAGATAATATATCATTAAAGGATTACTAATAAGTCTTATTAGATCATGGTTTAGGGATTGACAATTCAAACTTGAAATTATTAGTTTTAATTCTCTTTCCATCATTGTTTTTTGATTTTTTATAGTTTAATTGTAACATAAGGAATAAACTTCAAATACGGTAATACCTAAATATACATGTTTGGTGGGACAAAATTTGGATTATGAATAATTTAGATGGAATATTATCTCTTTCAAAAGGGTTTCGAAGTTATGTTAGATGGATTCAAATAAGGGAAACTAAAAATATCATAATGAGAATGTTTAGATTAGAAATTTAATGGGTAGTTATGATTTCATTGAATAAGAATGTATCCTTTATCATTCAGGAGGTGAAAACTATGGTTGAGCTGATAAAAGATCTAGTGGAAATGTATGAGAAACTGACTACTTTGAAAAATATGTTCTTGATGTGAATGTTATTCAGTATGCGATTATTGGAAGTTACAGTAGTAGATGATCATATGAATGACCTAAATATTATTTTAGGGCATATAAAATAATTGAACTTTACTTTCATGGATGTTTTTGAGGATATTTTACTAAAATCATCATTACATAAATTGTGGGATGAGATAAAAAGAAATGACCTCAAACATTACATCATATTTATTTTTAAGTCACAAAATCACTCTATTACATTTTATAGATAATTATGTTTTATAGTTTTATAGGATTAGGCCATCACCGTTACATAAATAAATATTATATAAAAAATTAGACACTTATACTCAGTATCAAAATTTTCAACAATATAAAAATTTTATGATATAACCAGTTTTATTTGCATGAAATATCTTCAAAATTAATTATTAACCTCATTTTTATAACTATTAATCCATAAAATCCTATAAAAACCCATTTAAAAACATGGATGATCATAAAAATACAAATAAAGGACTTATAAAAATAAATAAAGAAACTTGTAAGTCTATAAATTCTTAAATTTTTTTACAATTTTAAAAATAAACCTTGGACTGAACATAAAAATTTTGTTTCTCATAAAATTAACATCTCTACCTATGTATTTTCAAAAAAAATTCATAAGAAATATTAAAGGGAAAATAAATATAAAAATTATTATTTTAAATTATAATAAACTCAAGAAATTGTTTTCAAAATGGGATATGTTTCACCCTACAGTATCATATACTTTCCTTGAAAACAAATCTCATTAGCTTACCTTGTGAAATCGTAAGACTTCCATAAAAACTTATATAAAGAATATTTAAAAATTTTATGTGACATGGGACATAATTTCCATATAACTATAATAAAAGGAATAACCTACCTACTAAATTCAAGTAATCTTTTTTCAAAAACCTAATCGGATAATTCATTCGCTTTACCCAATGCATTAGAGAGCTATATTGGGCTCCCCTATTATTGGTTTATAATAGAACCAAAAATCCATGGTTCATAAAAAAACCATCCATAATTGGATGATAACATAACCACCCTTCATAAAAAATAATCCCCAATAAACATAACACAATCATAACACATGAATGATTTCATTTCCATCAAAATATTTATTACTCCCTTGCAAATGTTTTTTTCAAGATATCAAAATATCCCTTCTATTAAAACCACTTTTTTAAAATACCCAAAAAAATGGAAGGAGGTTTTTCCTTTGAATAAAACATGGAATATTATAAATCAATAAAAACATAAAATAAATATTATGGTAGTGGGAAATATTGACACCACATTCATTAAAATAGAACATTCAATTGTTTTTTTCCAAATATCACATATAGAATATGTAAAAATAATCATTTTTAAATTTTTTTAAAGAAGGTAAAAAGTGAAATAAAATTTTATTTAGAAATAATTTTATTATATGTAAATAAATATAAAATTATTTTTTAGTAATATGGACATGAAAGAAAAATATTTTGAAAATAAAATTTCAAAACCTTTAAAAAACTATTTTAAGGTAAAGTCTCTCTTAAATTTAGTCTGACTCATCAAGTACGTTCATTAACTTCTTAAGTAATAAAATTAGGATAGTTATTTACATTCTTAAGAATATTTTTCATGTTAACTATTCGTTTTATTATATTTAGTACCATGTTATAATAAATTTCTTAATCAATTAAGTTTACATGAGATGTTTTGAAAATATTTAGCTCATATGTACAAAATGTAATCGATAGATTGAATACGGTCAAATGGATCATTATTTAATCATTTAAATAATAATAAAAAATAAATAATTATCATTATATATATATATTATAATTTCTAAGACCAAGAATGAAATATGGAATTGAAAAATGAACTACATTAAAATCATGGAGTTGGTAGGCCTTATGTATGCTAGAGTAACATTTCCATTTTCAATGAGCATGAAGGAAAAGTTTTTTATAATCTTACATATATAAAATTATTATTAAATCGTAAATATAATTTTATTTATTTAAATTCACTTTCATATAATATCCATTTTTGTTGATTAGAAAACATGAATCGCCTCCCTTCGCAGAGGTTGTAACCTAAACGCACACACACACACACGACATTATAATTTTTTAATGGATTGAAATTAATAAACTATATGATATATTATCATAAAAAAATAATAAATAACTCATGAATATCATATATATATAATAAATCCATAATTATAACCATCCTTTAGATCTAGTGATGGAAACCGATTTATATTGGTTTGTGAGGCGATAATTTATTATACACACGAACTGTGGTTTCATTTACCAATTTATAGAATAGGTTATGGTTATAGTTTATTATAATAAAATAATAATATATGCTTATATGGAATGTAATGGTTTTATTTTTTCATAATGATTTAAGAAGATTTTATTGTGATAAAAGAATAAATAAATAAAAAACGCTCAGTTAGGAACCATAACTCTTCTTCAAACCACCTATTTAGGTTACCCAAATCCTTCCTATGTTGGTTTTATAATAAAACAATTCCAATAATATGTGGGGACATATTTATTTAAGGTATTATTTAGGGATTTACCATGATATAGTTCTTAAAAATTGTGATTAAGAGCGGATAGGAGGACCTATTTTATAAGTGAAAAGAGGGGCACCCTTGGGATCACATAAATAATTTAATTAATATAAATGAAGTTTTAGAAAAAAATGGTAATAAAATGATATATTGGGAATATATAATGTTTATGAGTATAAATATCCTCATAAAATACAATTTTGAGGATTTTAGGTGATTTTTTCACCCTTATCTCTTTGTTGTAACCCTCGATTAATCCTTTTTGATGATTACCCAAATATCAATATTTTATTTCATCATGGGAAACAATAATGTTACTATAAAAGTAAAAGTGTCCAATAAATTTAATGGGGTTCTTATAATTAACTGTATTCCATTCCCTTGGAGAAAGATAATATATTTCTATATTTTTAATCACTTAATAAAATATTGTTTGTTATAAAATATCCTAACTGTAAATTTTGGAACTATTTAGTTAATTTTACTTTAATAATTTAAATATATTAATTTAATTAAAATATAAAACATTTAATAATACCTAATATATCTTTAAAATTCATGGGACACTGTAATTTACCAAAATAATTTTAATTTTAGAATTTTCAAAATCATTCACTAAATTGTTTTACTACTTGTACAAACACTAAGTCAACATTGTAGAATTGATTTAGGTAAATATATATTACCTAAATATTGGAAATAAATTACCATAATAAAAATTTTAATTATTCTCAAAATTAAATTTTTGATTAATTCATTAATTACTTTTATCCTTATGGTAACATATAAGATAAATTTAAAACAAAGAGAGTAAAATTTTTTATTTCTCATTACGTAAAACAATATAAATTGCAAACTAAAATATAAAATTAAAAAGGACCATATTTTACATTTTATGATGATTATATAATAAAGTTTCTCATATAATGGAATAATTTAAATGTTTTTAATGAATTGTAATCCTTATCACATTAGTTTTAACCCTGATTAACTTATTTTATCTTTAATGTGGAAACAAAAACTTATTATGATTACTATTCATAATAAAAAAATAAAAAGGAAATATTTTAAAAAAAATTAGACATCATGATTCGAAATATTGAATCAATTTTTGAAAGACTCAATTCATATATTCTTCAGAATTAAATTTAAAATTTAACTCACATAATGCGATGAAAGATGATTTTTCAGAAAAATGACTTCTTGAGTATAAATTTTTTTATATAAATTTTTTAAGTATTAAATTTATTAAAAAGAAAATAATTTGATTATATTTAACAAATAATAACTACTGAAATTTTCAAATGAAACCAATATATATTTTGACATTTTAAATACTTGAAGGAAAATAAAAATTTCAATAAAAATCAGCATTTTTCACTATCCTTTAAAAAATAGTCTTTTTACAAAATTCTCAAAATTTCGCCATCTTATAATTTTGAAATGATGAATTAAAAAAATATTTATTTTTTAAATTAAAATTCTATAATATGGAAATAAACCAATTATATTACAAAAAAACACAATTTTCCTAGAAATAAATACTTGCTTCCTTTTGACTAAAAAATAACTAATTATTAATATAATGAATATAACTATATAAAATGTAATTATTGAATATGTGAAATTATTTATCCTAAAATTTAAAAGGTTTTTGAATTATTACCCATTTTTATAAATTGGATTATCTAAATTGTATTTCTTACATAAAAAGTGGGAATATCTTTCCCTCATACCATTTTTTTATTCCCATGTCGCTTCATCAACCATATATTTTTTACAAATTACCTTTAAATGTTGAATAACATTATTTTAATAAAAAACATCTCTCTATACAAGAATTGGAATAGGCTATTTCTCATTTGAAATATTCACTTCCAACTAAACTACTTTAGGGATCAATACATGAGATACATCTAGAGTGTATTTTTGCAATAATGAAACATGGAATACAACATATACCTAGGATAAACATATAGGTAAGGCCAATCAGTATGAAAAAATGAAAATTTCTCTAGGATTTTATGTGGTCCAATTAACCATGGTTATATATTCCCCTTTTTACCAAAATTCATAACACTTTTACATTAAGATACTTAAAGAAAAACATGATCACCTAACTCGAAAGAAATATTGTTCCTTTGGTAATCTACATATCTTTTCTACATGATCTAATCTATATTCATGTATTGTTGTACAAAATTTAACATATAAAACATTTCTTCTACCAATTATGGTCCCAAAAAAATTAATTATCTTACTTTATACCAACAAGCTGGAGTCCCACACCACTTTTTATATAATTCCTCAAAATCAACTATCTGTACAATGGAGTGAAAACTACTTTTATATTAAAATTAAAAAAATGAAAGTCGAGGAAAAAAATATCCATAGTAATCCATTGAACTATCTCAAAGATTGTCTTCTATGGTTTTAATCATTCAATTAGACTTTCCATTAGATTTAGGATGAAAAGTTTATTGAAATTTAATTCAACACCCTACAAATTCTGGATTCCATTCAAAAAAATAGAATTAAACCTAAGATCATGGCCAGATACAATGGATATTGGAACTCCATATACCCTAACTATATTTATATAGTATAGTTAAGAAATCTGATATAAAGACATAATATCTCTTATGGAAAGAAAACATGTATATTTAATTAGTCAATCAATAATAACCCAAATTTCATTAATAACTTGAGATATATTTGGTAATCCTAACACCAAATACATGGATATATTTTACCATTTCCTCCATGACATTGTAAAAGGATGAATAATTCCATTTATTCTCATTCTACTTTAACATTTTGACAATTAAAAAAATTTCATGTTAAAATAAGAAATATCTTTCTTCATTCCTTCCCACAATAAATATTCTTGGAGGTCTCTATAAATATTTGTACTATAAATATTTATTGAAAATGGAGAACTATGAGCCCCACTAAACATTTATTTCCTCAATTGGTGGTCACATGAAACACATTAATTTTTTCTAAATCTAAAAAAATATTATTTTACAATATGAAATTCATGAAACATACCTTTATTTGCCAATTATAACTTTTCATGATACTTAGGTCTTACTTTTTATCATTCTTAATTATTTATAATATAGAGGATTGTATTTATAGCTAAAAAATAGAGGAAGTTACTGCATGCACAATTTCAAACCCATAATTTATCAAATCATTAATTAAAGACACATGTTCCAAAAATGACATCATTAATGCAACATTATATTTCTGACACAAAATCATTAGATACTCTTATTGATTTACTGAGACGGAAATGAAATGTTCATTCATAATATTTAATCAATTGAAGCTATCTTTCTTGTCTTATGTTCAACTATTTCTGAGTGAATATATATTTAATATTTTTTTGGATTAGTGTATATTTCATAATTTAATCCATATAAATAATGTCTCCATATTTTTAAATTAAACAGTACAACTAGAATTTCAAGGTTAGCTTTATGATAATTTCCACCATGAGTTTTTAATTTATGTGAAAAATAAGCAATTACCAGATCATTTTTCATTAAAACAAAACCCAATACTCAAAGAAGCATCAATGTTTGAAAAAGTCATGATTTTTTGATGAAAGGACCAAAACCGGTGTATTACCTAGTCTTCACTTCAATTCATAGAAAAATTAATCACATTTTTTAATCTAGATAAACCTAACTAATTTTCATGATATGTTTTCTACTGGTCTTGATAACCATGCAACATTTTCAACAAACCATCTATAATTTCCCAATAATCCAAGAAAAACAACAAGCATCAACAACACTTTTTTTGTATTTTACATCCATCAAACACTTTATTTTTATTATGATCAACATTTACAACATCTTTATTTAAAATATGTATAAGTAATGTGATCTACTATTACCCAAAATCCGATTTACTAAATTTCACATATAACTTCCTTTATTTTAGGATTCACAGAACAATCCAACAATGTTTTTTGGGACAACATAAAGTATAGAATAATCCAAAATATCATCAATAAAAAACCAAAAAATTATCCAAATATCCATGGAAATATCTCTTTATAATATTCATGAATACATCTAAAGAATTCATTAACCCAATGTGCACAAAAAACTAAAATTTAAAATAAATATTCTAAAATACAGTTATAATAATTTCACCCTCCTACACCTTCAACTAATGTTACCTGTAATTGAGATCAAAATTTCAAAAATACTAAGCTCCCTAGAGATGATTTGATAAGTCATTAATATGAGGGGAAAACACATATACTTAATAGTGATGTTATTAAATTCTATTTAATCTATACAAATCCCCATGGAACAATATTTATTTTTAATAAATAAAACATGATAAAATCATGGAGAAGTCATACGATGAAGAAAAACTTAATCATGTAATCCTTATCACTTTTTTAATTAATTATAGATGTTTTACTTTATCCATTAAATATGTGGTTTTTGTAATTTTATTTTCATCATGTAATAATTCAATAGTAAATTCAACATACTAGTTAGGTATAATATCCTAAAACTCATTAGAAAAATCATCTATATATTCTTTTACTATAATCATATCAAAAATATGAAATCTCCCTTATCTTCTACAATTTTAATGCGATAATATTAATTTCTATATCTTTACATTTTCCAATCTTCTTGAAACGTTATCAAAGGTATGTGTCAATCCCTGTGGAAAACTCAAGAGGGGGTGGGGGAAATTATGTTTTTAATTATGATTATATTAAAAACAATTTTAAAACTTATATCAACCAATTTTATAAAAATTCATAGTTAACAAAAATAGTATAATTATATAATTTTATCTTTGGAAATGATTCTCAAAATCATTATCATAGCTCAGCTAAAATAATTTTGGTAATAATTTATATTTTGAAACTAATTTACTCTTATCAAGAACTGTATATAAATCACTAATTTATGTTCACTATAACGGTAAAGTTTTGTATAATAGTTTGGAAAAATTCTTGATTTATTTAAAATAGAGAAAATAAAAGTAAAGAAAAATAAATAAGTCACAAAATAAATTTAAAAAAGGGGTTATGCCAAAAGATGATGCAAAATCCTCTCCACATAGAAATCACCCACTTCCATACCATTTATTATAAAATTAACTAATCTGTTATATAGATTGGTTTTTATAAATAAAAACACATAAGGATATTAGGGAAAATATCCTCTTCCATTTACATATGTCAGATAAAAAAAGGTTCCACGTCACACAAGCCATATTCCATGGTTATTTATGGCAGTAAAACGGAGGTGAATTTAGATAGTGTTAATAACTCTCCAGTTTAGAATGAGATATTTTCCTTTTATGATAAAAAATATAAAAAAACACATCTCAAATTAATTCTGAAACAGAAAGAAAATAAATAAGGGATGAGAAAATATAAGGTTTCACAATCTGAGTAGATTCAGTTGTTCATGATTCCTTGAATATATATTTGAAAGGAGAAAAACAAAGTTTCACAACAAATACATAAAATTAGAGTTTCATGGATGTTTAGAAAAGAATACTTTGTTACTAGTAAATAATTATCCTCTGTTCTTTCACACACATGTTTATCAATGATTCTTTTTGTTCAAGTATAAGGGATTTTTTATTTCTAGGTCCATGTATATGTGTTGAATGCATGGGGGAGGTAGTAAAAATTTATCACACCCTATTCCAACTATTCATTGTAGAAAAAATAACAATTAATGTCCATAATACACATGCTGATAGATATATTCATAAATATATAACAATTTCATTAATACAACCATGGTGTTTTTTGATAATAATTATTCATAAATCCAAAATATTATTTCTAATATTAAATGAATAAATTATCCATTAGGGAATTAATTTGGAAATTAATTCTAGATTGCTACGGTAGCTCTCTAGTAGTAGAATATTTAATATGAACTTATACAGAAAGGTTGACATGGATTTTGATGATAGATCTTTGAAGTATAATTTCCTTTTATGGGAATAAATTAACACTAGTGGTAGATTTTCTTTGGAATTTGATCTATGGAATTGTAACAATATCTGGTTGTAGCACTGTTTAAAAAGTGGTAGCACCGAGCGATTATAGTTGTTTTTGGTTGTAGATATACCATGTAGTGGTGGTAGCTCCACTTTATGGTATCATAACGTGATTATAAATTCAAGTGTTCACAGAGGTGAACCAGCAGTATCTTATTGAATTGACAGTAGATTAGATCAGTAGCTTGCTTCAACAAAAGGTATCTCATTTCAACTAACAGTAGATGGAAATTGTATATCACAACTTATCCAATTTTAACAATTTATCCATAATAAAATTTACTATAATAGAACAATAAATTCATTATAAAAATAAAAAACATCATTTTTGATCATTAAAATAAGTATATTCTTGGACTAAGACAATATTTTTCCACTTTTTGATGATAAAAAATCATGGCATTCATAACCATATAAAAAATATTTAAATGATGAATAACATATAAAGAAAACTAAGATTTTATTCATAAAAATCCAAGTCCATATGCGATTCATGGTTTTTCATTCTTGATATACAATCACCAAGTTGATATTCTATAAAATTACTCAACCTTTTGGGATTAAGCAAATGATATAAGGAATATGAACTTTTAGAAAATACACAAGGATGCAGAAAAATGGTCTTGTCATTATATATTAATGTAAAAATATTATATTATAAGATAAATACAAGGGAAAAATATATATAAGTTCCTAATTAGAGTCTAATGAAGCATCCCCAGTCTCTCTAGAGGCAGGATCCACTAAATCGTTACCTTTTCTAGAAACAAAATAACCATGAGCAGAAGGATCTGTAGGTGGTTAAAATACTACACAAGATTAAATGGCCTAAGCATCCTCAAAATGTAAATATGGGTAAGTCTAGAGGGAATAACCACATTGATGGTTGAATGTAAGGGGGTGATAAAAGTTCATAAAGGTATGCAGTGAAACGAAAAATATGAGGTACAAGTACGATTATCCCAGTGGTGTAAAAAAAGGGTTCCATAAACTTTACTAACAAAGTTATCACATGACCATCATGCTTCATATCCTTGATATTTGTTTCCTTCTCTTCCATGTAAAACTTGAGCAGGGTTTCCAAAGTCTTTAGCTAAGTCAATTTCTCCCTAAAATCCCTTATCATAGGAGGCATTCTCAAATTATCAACTAAGAAAAAAAGCAATAATTAATCTCATTCTTGGTGTAAATCCTTGAGAGATAATAATTAATATACTTAGTTAAGGGTTCCATATCACTTCTATCCTAAATTTTAAATTCAATGACTAAATTATACATGATCTCACCAATAGATTTAATCTAGTGAAATTAATCCTATTGAGAAGTAGATATATCACCCATAACAACTTCATAATCTTCTCTCCCTAGGGATTGGATCAAATCATCATCAAATGAAGTAGGGGAAGAAGAGGGTGTACATCGTAAATATTATACTATATAAGTATAGAAAGACACAATCCTCTCTAAAACAGAATTCTACCTACTAATAAAACCATCAATCATGTCCTCTATAGAAGAAAAAATGGAATATAACTTTTCCATTATCCTCATAATATCCACTTAGAGATATCCCATATTTAAGATAATTATGGGTTGGATGTGATAAAAGAATAAATAAACTATCATCCATGTGTCTACATCACAAAACATTAATTGTTGAACGGAGGAGGACCAAGGAATCCCACTTAGTTATAATAGGAATCTTTCCTTAATGTCATCCAGATCATCATTTGTAAAATACCTAGAATGAGGTAGGGATGAATGAGAAGGATGAGGAGTTACCTAATGGATTTTCATTATAGAATCCTCATGATCAGTATCCACATCAGGTACCTCAAAAATATATATTCCTAACTCTTTTCCAGATCAATCATATCTACTATTTATCTAATAGGATCTCTTATAGAAACTGATATGGTAGGTCCACCATCCTTTGGTGGACTGCCCTGATCATCATAATCACCACCACCACCACCACCACCATCATCAGATTCATAATAATTAAACCCATTCTCAATAGATCGTTGGGATTTATCCTCATTAGATAATGATAAATTCTTATCTCTATCTTAGATAATTGGATCAATATAGATTCCAGAATCCTGAACTTCTAAAGTGGCTGGTTCATCTCTATCACTAAAGTAAAAAATTTCTAAATAAGATGGATTCATTCCCTTCCCCTCACCACTGGAAAACCTTATAGAAATAGTTATATTCTAATAGGGTTTGGACTAAACATCCTTATATACACCATCATCATCAAACTATAAATCATTATTAATAACCACTATATCCCTCAAACTCTCTGAAGAAGATCTCTCAAACTGATCACCATTAGGGACTTCAATATCTTATATTTCATCATCCTCTTATAGAAATATATCTCTTGTAGTAAGGGAAATAAGTGGACTAGGATAACTATAGGATACAATGGGAATCAAATAAACCTTATAGTATCTCCACTCTTCCAAAAAAAAGTGGTACAAAATCTTCCACATCATATATAGCTTCCTTTTCCATAATCTAAACCTCAAAATATTCATTTGAAGAATACTATATAAACTCATATGGATACAAGCCATGATGAACCATATCTTTAAGTTTATAAGGATTCTTTAAATTATAAAACATTTCATAATTTTTGTCATTATCCACCTCCCAATATATCCACCATGGGTTCCATTTCATTACCATCCTTTTGTATGTTAGTTTACTCAAGAATAAACTATTACATTTTATTTTCTTATCCTCTCCAAATATAACAATTCCTATTTCTTCCAAAATAGATTAAATCATTTTCTTTTATTAAATGAAGTTAAATATTGAGGAGGCATTCCATAATTCCATCATATACAACATTAAATATTGAATAAAAATTAACAATGTCTTCTATTTTCTTAAGAAAGAATAAGAAAATGTCCTGATACTTCATAATGATGAAATCCCCTTTCTAAGGACCTAAAATGTGCTGAATGAACTTAAAAAACCATCAAAATTTTCCATCAAGATCCAATATAGTAGGCCTTTTTTGAGATTCATTTTCAGTCAATTCAAGCAAAGAAGATTTGATTACAAATTTCTCACAGTTGATAGGAAAGTATCCTTACTTATTATCATGAACATCACTGTGAGGAACTCCTAAACATTTATCCTACCATCTCAAAGGGAGAATAATATCTTTTCCATCACTCACTATTATGATAAATTATTTATTCTCTCCAAATTGAATCTATAAAAATGATAAAAATCATGATCCATTATAGGGTTGAATGGTTTATCATTCCTGAAGAACCATGTGACCCATCCCTAGTTCTGAATCACATTCCAAATGTGTTACTATCTATTAGAATGCAACAAAACATCAATTTATTTCCCAAACAATACAAAATGATACATGATCCGAGGATTCTTTAGTTCTACATGATAAATTTATTATCATCATGATTTTTTTCAAAGGATGCAACTCATCTGATGATTCAAAAGGATGTTTCACATACAAAATTTCCACACTAGGTTGAGGGATGAAGTTATAGTATCAAGAGAGAAAAAGTGAAGATGAAATGTTTCAAAGGAGGAGAACGATTTTAAGGGAGGATCATGTGGGAAAGTGTTAATTAGACACATGATTTAGGTTAATTTTCATCATTTAAGGATTTAGAAATCATAAATTAAATAATTATAAAAAATATAAAAAAATTAATTTTTATAATAATTATAAATAAGGAATAATAGAATTAGGGTTTATATAAACATAAAAATAGGTTATATGGTAGATTATCATGTTAGCATAACATATAATCACACCACAGGAGCATCCAGATTGTATAAAGTTATGGTACAATGTCCTGGTAACATGTAATGGTACTATGAAAAAATACCACTTTATGATATAATAACAACAATAGTGTTAAATAGTCAATATTTATTGTAACATGACTAACGATCGATCATCACTATGAATACCAGATATAGATCATATGTGGTAGTACAAATATTGTTATTTTTCACAACTATAAATAATGTAAATATACGAACAATAGACTAACCAAAATTTATTATTCCAAGTTCTTGTTATATATATATATATAATTCTCTGAAAATTTAAATTCTTTTTGAATATATCTATGAGATGATGTCCAATACAAATTTACTCAAGAGTTATATCAGAATTTTGAAAATAGTATCTCAAAAATCTATGTCTTATATCAGAACATTTTTTCCAAGAGTAAGACATAAGATTATTGTATATGATTAGAACCCTTTTATTATCAAAATTTATAGGTAAATGTCGAAATTGATATCCATAGGTTAGTAATGTGTGTTTCATCCACAAAATATAAGCACAAAAACCGCCATTACCTATGTACTCAGATTAAGCAGTGGATAATGAAATAGAGTTCTATTTATTACTACAACATGGAATTATATACATTCACAAAAGGTGACATGTTGTAGTGGTGATTTTGCAATATAACATAGAACCAACAAGGTATAATTCTAAAAATACATGTAAGTTTAATTATTATCCTATAGAATCGAAAAATTCTAAATAGTTTTTTTTGAGGTATTTGAAAATTATTTTAACAACATTTAAATGTGAATCTCGGGATTTTTCTTGAAAGAAGGAACACATACAAAAACTAACCATTAAATTAGGATAGTTATAATTTATTTAATGCAAATATCTAATTATAACCATGTATGTGTTTTGATCAATTGGGTTCTTAGTTTCATCAAGATCTTGTTTGTAGCTCGTACTCATGGAGTATCACTACCTTTTGTATTATCCATAAAAAATGATTTAAAATATTATTAATCTATTTTATTTGATTTAAAATAATTCCATCATTATTTTTAGAAATATGAAAACCAAGAAGAAATTTAAGATCACCCATCAAACTCAATTAAAATTTACTTTTCATAATTTTTGAAAACTAAATACATAATTAATTTCCTGAAGATAAAAAAATATTATCATTAACATATATTTGTATATTAAGAAACATTTTTAAATCATTTTGTTAAACAAATTAGGGTTAGTTATTACTTTAGTAAAACCTTTTTAAATAAAAAATGATATGATCTTATCATACCAATCTCTAGGAACATGATTTAAATGATATAATTATTTTTTTAATTTTAAAACACTATTTTAACAATGAGGGATTTTAAATATAGATGCTTGTTCAACAAAAAATTCCCAAACAATATAAATTTTTATGAATGTAATCTTTAAATCTATTTTATATAATTTTAAATTCAAATGTCTTACATATGAATGAAATATTTTTATGGATTCAAGTATGACTACTAGAGAAATCGTTTCTATTATTACTAACTAATAAAACATGTTTATAAACTCCCATTTAGTTCCAATAGATAGGTATTCAATGGGACTTTCAACATATTCATAGACTCTATTTTTTAAAAAAAATTATTGATCACTTATTACAATTCCATTACCAAAAAAGTTTCATTCATTATTTCATTAATATTCTTAGGTTGAAGTTATGATTAGAAATATTGATGTACAACTTGGTTTTAGGGAGAAGCTCTTGTCTGAGTTTCTTTATCTACATCACAATCAAATACATATAACGTATTATACTTATTATTCCTAATAGATATAAGAATAAAAATTCCTGACAAATCATTTTCATCTACATGTTCAAGTTCAAGCTGTTCATCGGAAATATGATATTTTTCTATAGGTGGTCCGTCAAAATTGTCACTTGGCTTAACATTAATTTCCTGATCAGAATAATCATCCTCCTTATATTATAAATATGTTATATTTTTATGTCTATATGTCTAAAAATGACATATATAGATTCTTCCATAATCTTAGTCTTTTTATTAAATACCCTCTATGATTTATTGGTTGTATAAAATCCCAGGAAAATGCCTTTATCAATTTTGGAATAATAATACACCATAACATATGAATAATGTTTTCATTACAAAACTAGAAAATATAGAAGGTCCAAATAAATCCATATGAACTAACTCTAATGGTTGAGGAGTTTAAACTTCTTTCATCGGTTGTTTTCAAATAGATTTTTTATTTCCCTTTTGACCTGGATTACAGAATTTGAATGTTGGGAATTATTATTTAGATAGATCATTGACTAATCCTTTCCTCTTTATCCATCTAAAATAGTGTATATTTCAATGTAATATTATCCTATTCCAATGAAAAAATTATTTATGAAAGGAACTTAAATACAAAATATTATAAGAAAATAAGGAATTCAAATCAACAACCTAAATATTATCATTTCACATAGCTGTAAAACCTAAAGCATGTTTGGAATCAAATAATTTGAGGTTTTTTTTCTCAAACATAACATGGTAACCATCATCCCAAATTATTTAGATAAAAATAATATTTTATTTTAACCCATATAGTAATAATACTTTCAAAATTAAAACCTTACTAGAGTTACCAATGTGAATGAATCTAATTATCTTGAAAATTGAATTGTAACTAAAATTGACATGTAAACTATAAAATTTGATTATGTTATTGATTCTTGAGTAGTTCCCAGACAATTTTCTAGAACATCAGATATACATATATCATAAGTGTTTAGTGCATATTTTAAAATATGTTTCATATAAACTAGATTGAAACCATAAATTATTTTGGCACCCATATTTTCATAGGTCCAGAGATATTAGTAGTTCAATATTTAGAAATCTATAACTACTTAACTATTTTCCTATAATAAAACTTTAATGAAAAAACACTATTAGTTTCATAGGAGTAAGTGGTGTTTATAGACATGGTAGAACTAGAACTTGGGAAAATTTTAATTTTTTATAAATCCTTCTATGTTAAAGTTGATAGCCAATTCATTTAGTATACTTAGAAGTAGTATTATTACCACGAATTTGGGTTACAGTTTTTATTCCATTAATGAATCACTCTAGATATTTATTTTATTTTATCAATAGAAAATTTCAAATCACTTATTTCTTTTAGTAGTTGATAATTCTCATCAATTTCTATTGTAAGATCTGTTTTAATGTGAGATGACATGACGTGTTGAATCTTTAGAATTTTATACTTATTAATTTATATATTAAGTGTATCTTCCATAAAATTATTGTATTTGAACAGATCATCACTAGTTATATTTTTTCCATCATTTTCATTATCATAAAAAATATAAATATGTTTTATAGATGTAGGAAATTTTTTTTCACTTCATATGTGTTTTTCATGAAACACATATTGGACCTATAATTGTTTTCTTCTATACTAGAATCACAATCACTGGAACTATTATATGAGGCACACCATGTGGATTTAATATAAATTTTATATAATTTTCATTTATTCTAAAAATTCTATTACTTTTTATCTTGCGAAACTCTTATTTGATGTGACATTCTATTTTTCACTCATTGAAGGTTATTTCATTTATGGAATCATCATTTTTTCCATTCTTTCTCTAATTTAATCTATTTTTTATACTTATATCTATAATTGGATATCTTGAATAATTTCAAATTCATATAGAATTTATTGAAACATTAATCTAGGAGAGTCATTTATTTATCACTATCATATGGTGACATTCATCATTGGAATTCTCAACTTTAATATTCTATTC